>JAGFMF010011658.1:12229660-12292160 GCA_019455555.1 Galemys pyrenaicus | reverse complement strand
TTCTTTTGCTTTAAACATTAAATAGATGCAGTATATTCTCAAATAATTTAAACAATACCTGATGAGTGAATTTTCCCTTTTGCCCTGGCAGGGTTTTGTTCTTTCTATTCAAAGTTAGGACATCTCTATTGTTGCTGTCAGCTTGGCCAAAGATTGTGAAACCCTCCCATCTTCCAACTGGCTGATGCCGATGAGGCAAGGTCTGGTTTGCACCCAGAGAAAGTTTCTGCACGCGGAGAAAAAGGCAGAGCTCTGAGGAGGGCTCAGAATCACCCAACTGAACCTTCCGAGTGCTGGAACTGCCATGCTCCCCAAGCCACGCTCCCTAAGCCACACTCCCATGCCACGCTCCCCATGCCACGCTCCCCAAGCCACGCTCCCTAAGCCACACCCCCATGCCACGCTCCCCAAGCCATGCTCCCCAAGCCATGCTCCCCATGCTCAGCCACAGTGGCTGGTGCAACAGAGGAACTGAGCGCTTTGCAGGAGTTCATTTTTTTAAAAAAGATTTATTTATTTATACATACAAGAGCTGGGGTGCAGGCCAGAGTCCAGGGCAGTGAGAGGACTCACCAGAGACGGAGCAGGGAGCAGAACAGGCAGACTGACTGAAACACACTGCTGAGGGCAGCAGCGGGCGAGGCAGGAGAGGTCTGCTGCACCCTGTGGATCCCTTCCCTGGCCATTGGCAGGGATTGAACAAATGCTGCAGTGGCTGCAGTTTGCCTCATAGTGCATTGCTTAACCCGCTGCGCCACCAGGGAGGCCCCCAGGAGTTCATTTTAATGGCACATGGTCACATGCAACCAGTGTCCTTAAAATTGACAGCGCTGGTCTGGATGGCCCTACAGATTGGCCTGTGGGCCCTGGGCATGGTTTGGCGAGGAAACATTCCGGGTCCAAGGAGGACACTGGGAGGGGGCTCTGGGGAAATGGCAGTTCCACCCCTCGGCTCGGTGACCACAGAGAGACAGCGGGCCTCGGGAGCCCTCACTTCCCCCTCAGCAAGACAGCCAGAATAGCACACTAACCAAGTTACCATGAGGATAAAACGAGATGAACACCAGGGAAAGTGCTTCAGACTACACGAAACAAAATACACCGGCACTGAGTCACCGCTGGGTGAACGCACAGGTGCCTCACTCAGTCTTTACGATGCTCCCGCGACAAACGCCGGCTGCAGTTGTCATCCCTGGCCCCATTTCAGAGGTGCGGGCACCGAGACTCCAAGAAGCCGGCGATGCGCCCCTGGGTCTCTGCGCCGCGCCCTGTGCCCAACGGCCTCAGCACAGACCCTGCATGTCGGACAACTAAGCACACGGTCGTGCCGCTTGCCGTGGCCCCTTCTGTCTTGGGGGAGCAGAGCCACATCCACCGTGGGGCCCGGAACGTGGCAGTCTGCAGAGCAGCCAGGTCCGATGGGGCTCCCGGGACCCCGCAGCGGGACAGGCCCCCGCCGCGGGCAGAAGTAACTTCCTGCGCTTAGCTCTAGGTTTCCTTGCGGGCGACAGTCTTACTCTGACAGCTGCGTTTCTGCAAACTGGCGGGCTCCCCAGAGGCTCCAGCGGGGCAACGAGCTCCTTCCCTCGTCAGCTCTAGGGGCCCCAGGCCCGCGGAATGGCATCTGTGAGCTGCGTCAGACCCAGACAAGCACGACCCTTCGTGCTCAGGCGCAGACCAGCAGCAGGCGCCGCAGGGGGCGGCAGCGGGAGAGGGTAAACCCGCTAGGGGACCCCGCTCCAGAGCCACCCGGCGGGCGCCCACGGTGGCAGAGATGGCCCTGGCCCGTCTGCAGTGCCTCTTCTGTAAGGACAGAGGCCTGTCAGCCCCCGCACACTGTGCACCCGAAGCAATGCCGCAGCCACAGTGAGTCCTTCTGAGCTGAGAACAGCTCCCAGCCCCACCCGCGGGGTGCGCTGGGTGGGTCTGAGGCCGCCTTCTTGCTCCAACCGGGCTCAGACTTCAGGACACAGCCGTAGAACAGCAGCTCAGCGTGTTTCCAGCCCAGCCCGCACTGCCGCTCCGTCCGCCGTCGTCGGAGAGAGATGTGAGCCGGAGGCGCCCGGCCTCCCCCGCACGCGCATCCGCCTGGTGACGGGCTTCAAGCATCGCCTGCACGTGAGCCGTTTCGTCCGTAAGTAGAAGGCGCAGGCCCGTCCGAGCAGGCGACGGCCCCTGCCCGGCCCTCCGAACTGTCCACTTCCACGACTCCAGTGAAAACAGGGAGAGAAACAGAAGGGAGGTGCTTTGACCCCTGCCTCGGGACCCAGAGGCAGGGGCTGCTGAAATGGTGGCGTGGGTGTTGGGGTGCTCAGGCCCCCGGTGGACAGAGCGAACACCTGCGTTGCATTTTTGGGGCGCAGCAGGCAGCTGCTCATGCAAGAGGCCTTCGCTCTCCTGGACAGGCGGGGCCGCGAGATGCAGGAGATGCAGCCCGGCCAGCTCTAAAGCAGACCTGCTTCTCTCATTGCGCCACACTCCCACACTCCCACAACTGCGGCGGGCTCGCCTGCTACTGACCCATTTTACAGACCCGGAACCACAGTGCAGGAGGAAAACCGGCTCAAGGTCACGGTGCTGGTGAAGAAGTAGCCAGAGTTCAATGTAGACTTCCTGACCCCGACCACTGTGTGCGGTCAAGGGGGTGAACTTCCCTGCTGCTTCTTGGGGGACAGTGAAGAGAGGGGCGTTGATGGGGCTCTCAGGGGCAGCCCCGAAGGCATCTCTGTAGCTGCTGTTTTGTTGCTTTTCTCTAAGGTTTGTATCTTCTCGTGCTGTTCTGCTCACGCTTCATGTAATTACTCGCAATGAAGCATTTTCACAGCTCCAAGTAAAAGTACATGTAATTATGGTGTGTAATGATGTAAGAACCCCCAGAACCATCCCCGGCAGCTCCTATGGTGGAAAGGAGAAACTCCCGAACGCAGCCACCCACTGCTCCTTTACCAAAACGGCCCCTGTAATTAGGTCACATTAAGGATGTAATGCCCGTAAAATTGGATTGTTTAAAAATAATGGGAATTTTAAGCAGCAAAAAAGAAAAAAAGAAGAATTTTAACAATTAAAGATTTTCAAAGGGTGATTAAGGGAAGATTTTTTTTCTCAGTTCGAACTGATTAAAATGTCACCGAGGATAATAAGATTGGGGGAAGAAATGAAAGTCTCGCCTTCACCCCAAGACTGGGAGGCCTTGTGGGCTGCGGGGCTGCTGTTGGTTATCCCTAGTTATGGGGGGGCTGTGGTTTGGAATGGAGCTCCTATTTTGGGGAAAGAAGCCTACGTACTTGCCTCTGGGGCTTCGACTTCAACACTGGGAAAAATCAGCAAAGTTTAACCATGATGCCTTGTTTGGGTCCGTCTCCCCTGGCATCCAGCCCCACCCTGCCCTCTCGGCCCAGCTACAGTTGGCATCAGAAGCCCCTTTGCATGAAGATGGCACATGGTGGACACTTCTGGCCCGAGGCCTAGGGGACCTTCCAGAATGTTCTCTAGTGCCAGAAATCAGCCCAAGGAATGAACACTGAATTTGACAGGCTGGGGCGGGGCGCATGTCTGCTTGCTGACATGTCACAGTGCGAACCGCTCCTCACCACCTGCTGAAGCTGTTCTGGTCCTGAGTGCCCCACTCATCCGCTCACCAGTTCAGGCGCCCAGGATTTCGCTTGGATTTAGAAGCCATTTTGGTTTTTGCCAATCAGAAAGAAAACAATTGTTTCATTTGTTATTTTAATTTGTATCTACCTGATAGCTTGCTGGCATCTTTATGGCGCATTTATTATTTGTATATTTTCCTGTGCATTGCTCCTCTGGATCCTTGCCCATTTTTCATTTTGAACTTTTTCTTTTTGTTGTTGACTTGCAGCTGCTCTTTATATATTATGAATATTAACTCTGTGATATAGAACAACTTAAATCAACAAGGTATCATTATCTCATATAGTTCAGTGAGTTGCCTGGATTCAGCTGGGAGGTTTACTTGCTCAGCATCATTTACATAGTTACAGTCAAGTACCACCCAGTTTCTTGAGGGGTTCTTTGGGACAGAGACCTAGCTCTGCAGGTGCTGCCTTAAGTCCCCTAAACATTTACATTCTTCTTGGGAGAGTTAAGCCATAAAGAAAAAATACATTAATTTCAAGCCATGGTAAGTACTGTGAAGAAAATGAGCGAGGATGATATGGATGAGGGTAATTCGGCTCCTCGAGGTTAGAGTCGGGGAGCAGAACGGAGCTCCCAAACCCCAGAAGAGCTGACCCCAGTAAGGTGTGTCTGCGGGTAGTGGTTGCAAAGCCTGCCTGCCTCCTGGCTGAGCAAGGCCCCCAGGGCTGGTGGTGAGTCTGTCTGGAGCAGCTCCCCTCAAGAGCTGCAACACCTTTCGGATGAGGCCTCCCCACCTCCTGCAAGCCCACCCAGATGCACTCCCCCACTTCCTTTTCTTTCCCGTGCCTCAGTCTTAAACACGTGCTGCCGCTGAGGCATGCAGGCAGCGGGCAGGGCAGGCCCAGGGGTGGGCATGGCCGTGGGCAGGGGCCGGGAGGGCTGAGGCAGGCAGGCAGCCGAGCCTCCCGGCTCCCCACGGACCTGTGCTTCCCTTCCCCGGGTTCTCTCACGCCACCTCGTGGTCTCGTCTCTTCTGTGGCCATGCCACTCGTCCTCTCGCTGCCACGGCTCTTAGCCCCACTCTGCACAGCTGTGCACACTCAGGCATGGCGCACACCCGTGCTCAGGTGCCCACCATCAGGCACGCGGGCCCCTCCCCCACGCCCCCCTCGCCTTCCACATTCACAGGGTCCAGGCCACAGGGGCCAGTGGCGGGAAAAGCCTGATCAGGTCATTTACCCTGCAGTTGCCTTGGGCTGGAGAGATCAATTTCCCCCCAAGTCAGTGGGGGACGTCCGTGCCCATGACTCCAGGAACTCCACAAGCAGACGCCCTCGCCCCAAAGAACATGCTTCCAGAACTTTGCTGGGGCTGTTTGCGCCACTGGAGTGTAAGTTTGCTGGGGCGGCTGTAACAAACAGCTATGGGCTGGGGGGACTCAAACACCAGAAATGAATTTTCTGGACACCAGAAGCTCAAAATCAGGGAATTGGCAGAGTTGGTTTCTCCCGAGGTCTCTCGCTCCTTGACTTGTACTTGATCATCTATTTCTGTTTTTATGTTCTCTAAATAGTTTAAATTGCGGTATAATAGACATACAGCATTGTATTAGCGTCGGGTGTACAACATCGTGATTTGACGTTGGTCAGGTGATCACGACAGTAAGTCTACCTACCAACTGTCACCTCACAGTCACAGTTTTATCTTCTGAGTCTGTCCTCACAGGGTCTGTCCTCGGTCTCCTGCTGTCCTCTTCTGTGGTGAACGCCAGTTACACTGGACCAGGGCCCCACCCCAGTGGCCTCATGTAAAGCTAATTACCGGGCCTCCCTGGTGGCACGGGGGTTAAAGTCTCAACACTATCAAGCCAGAGAGCTGACCCTCATGGCGCAGCAGACCTCTCCTGTCTCCCTGCTGCTCCCCTCAGCAGCGTGTTTCAGTAGGTCTGCCTGTTCTGCTCCCCACTCTGTCTCTGAGTGAATCCGCTCACCCCCCCCATGCCTCTGACCTGTACCCCAGCTCTTGTATGCATAAATAAATAAAAATAAATCTTAAAAAAGTAATAAATCTAGTTACTTCTTTAAGTACCCACCACCCAAACACAGTCACATTCTGAGGTTAAGATGTCAGCAATGAAGTAAGGGGACATGACTACAACGGAATCCAGCCCCCAGCGCCTGGCGTGTCATCCCTCTCCTGAGGGGTGTTTTCCCATTTGTCCTCACAATTCAATTCTGTGGGGTACCTCCTCTGCGGAGTGTTCCCAGAATGTCTTTCTGCCGACAGTACCCATGCTATTGACAATGTTTCTCATAGAACGTCTCACAACTGGTCACAAACCTACTTGCTTTCCCCCCAAAGCTCAGGGACCGGGGCCCTGTGAGCTTGGCCTCACCTCAGTATTTCCAAGTGAGGTATGACTGACGTACATTATATTAGCTCCAGGGTCTAGAGTGGGAGATGATGCACCAGACACTTGTCAGATGGGACTAATGGCGGAACCCTCAACTCCAGACCCTGGCTCTGAAGTCTCTCTCCTTCGGACCCAGGGTCCCGGAAGAGCTGGTATACCTGAGACCCTCCAACTTGCACTTACATCACGGGGTGTGAGAGGGAGACAGAACATTCAGGGGAAAACCACCATCTTGCTTATGGCCACTTTGATTTATTGATGCTGCTGCTTAACTGAGAAGTAAGTACCACAGTGCTTCGCTCTGTCCGTTCTGAAAGAGGGACGCAATGACATTTCCTTGTGTGGAATAAAGCACAGACCAGACCCGCCATTGAATAATGTGATGGTTCAGAAGTTCCCTGAGGGCCTACCAGCTGCAGAGCTCCCAGAAGCCCCGGAACCACGACGAGGTGGTGCGTGCTGTGGGCTTCCCTGACAGCAGAACGTCAACTCGACTGGCCTCGCTTTCCTACTGTGCTGGACCTTCCTCCCCACTGGTCTCTTTTCATTCTTCTCCCCATATTTAGAGTAAAGGGACCTGGATCTGCTCCTCTGTCCCAAATGACCTCAGCCAGCTGGACCCCTCTGTGTCTGGAGCTCCTCCCACAGGATCATCAAACTTACCCTGAGTTTCTCCCAGGCTGCACACAAGGCCCAATGAGCTCACCTGTGTGAAAAGGAAAAAAAGTGCTTTGGAAACAGTTGCTTACACATGACTGAAGCCCCTGCAGAGGATAGTCTTGTGGCTGAGAAATAGAGGGGTGCAGCCTACCCGCACCCCAAACACACAGGCTGAGGGGGAGAATGCCCTTCAAGGAACACACAGTCTCCTAGGCCGTCCATCCTGAGCGTCCTCGGGGGGGCCAGCTTGGCAGACTGACCATCACCGCCTGCAGGCCTGCACCCAGCTCTCGGGGAGGCCATCTGCATGCACGCCCAAGGGCAGGTGAGACATTTAAATTTTACCAGCTCTCAGTTACGGGCTTGACATAGAGAAATGGCTGCAATTCTTTTTATCATCGGAGAGAACAGGCATTAAATGACAAAACATTAACCAGGGCCTAGATCGTGAAATGCTAGTCTGGAAGCCAGTTCAGTGACTTCAGCGCCTGCAGGGAGCGTGCGCCGGGCCCGGTTCTGGGCCGGCCCTCCGAGCTCACGGCCCATCCTCACAGTGGCCACGCCACCCCATCACTCAGGTCATCCGTTTGTCTGTGTCAACTCATTGGGAAAAAAATTCAAATTCTTATTTATAGACTGACCCTAATAAACTCCCCTCAAGTACTGCGGGTTTGTCACTGTCACTGATGGAAACATTATTAATGGCAGGCTGGTGGCCGGGGGGATGGCAGCCCTTTAGCCCGCTTGCCACTGGCCGCTGCGCAGACGTTGCTGGGGAGGCTCCGGGTCGATGAGGTCAGGGGTCGGCCTCCTTGGCCTGTCACGAACGCCCCTCTCCATCCTTGCAGCCAACCACAACTGGGGCAGGGGCCTTCTGTGCCTCGCCAGCGGACCACTGGCTCATGAACCAGCCGGACTCTCAAAGGCACCAGGAAATCCCCAGGGCGGTGCTGGCCCGTTTGTTCCCAATGCACAAACGAGGGGTGGAAGGGGCCCAGGGAAGGGATGGTGTCTGACATCGCCAACGGCGGGGGTCCAGAGGGGAGCACTGTGGCCCGGGCTGGGCGTGGGTGCTCTTCACCTACGCCTCTCCACTGAGCTGCCAGGCTATGCTGACGTGGCCTTGAAAGAAAACCCCAGAGGGAGACTCCAAGCTCGGAGCCCCCGTAGGTGAGGGCCACTTTGGGTCCCATCAGCCACGGCCCGGCAATGTTTTCATTTTTATCTCTTTACAAGTCAGAGGCAAACTCAGCGCCTTTTCTGATTTTTCTGTAGTGAGCAGGTACCCTGAGGTTAAGCAAGAATAGGAGCAGAGGCAGAAGACAAAGACACGAACAAAATGCTCACGACGGCACGCGGGCACAATCTCTGGGCGGACCCGCCCTGCGCGATGCGGGTGCGGTTACAGGATACAGCACGTGCATCTCTTCTTGTCAGAGGAGGCGCCCTCAGAGACCAAGGCAGCTGGGAGCCGCGATGGAACCCAGGCGGCCGCTGGGCCGGGCTCACGTGCGCCCTGCACCGCAGCTCCTCGGACGGGCGAGGCAGTCACCATCTCAGGCAAAGGCACACCGTGGCCCTGGCCTCCTCTTGTTCCCTGAGATAAGGAAACTTAAAAGATGCTGGTTCGGCAGCAAAGGAAAACGTTGCATCCGGTTGTACATCAAAGCTGTCCCTCGAGCCTTACAATTAGACGTTTCTTAGAGAAAAAGAAACACAGCGCAGACGCTTCTGCCTGAAGCCGTGGGCGCCATCCCAGTAGCCAGACTGGCAGCAGCAGCGGCGGCCGCGTGCCAGCCTGGGCGGGCCCTCCCTGCTGGAGCACCAGCCTGTTTGGAGCACACATTTCTTCCTAGCGACTTAAGCTTGCCCATCATTTGACAGAGCGTCTCAAACACCACTTATTTCCACCTCCGGACAGGCCTGCCGTGTTCGGTGACATGGTTCAGGTATTAAAGGCAGAGCCGGAGGGCCGAGGCTTCCCCGGCACGTGGGCCGTCCTCGCTGGCCACCAGGCCCGAGCCGGGAGGTAAATCATGCCGCGTCCCCATTAACGTGTCGTGTTGTTGCAGGGAGGTAATTTTGACAGCAAACGAAGCCACGAAACTGCATATGCTATTGGGTGACATGTAATTTTAACTTCATTCGGGAGAGGGACTTTTGAGACATTGTTACCTGCGGAGCAAGCCATAAAACAAGGATGTACAGGAATGTGTCAAATAGAGGGCCTTCCTAAATTACGAGGGAGGCACAGATTAATCCATTTAATATATTCCCGCCGTGAGTGAAGCGCTCTCAGCAGAACAACTGCTCCTTCAGCGATATCATTCATGGGAATGAACTACAGTCCCGCTGACAGCTTGGAAAAATGCCCCCACTTTTCACACTGTACAAATGGTGGTTGGACACAGTAACTCAAAACTGGACACTTCATTTCAAGTTTAAAGCTAGTGGCCCAGCCACAAACTATTACTCCATCTTCTTTATTTGTGGTCCATGGTTTTGTACTCTTTAAGAATCAAATAAATACTGGTGTAATGGTTAGCAACTGCCAGTTCAACGAAAAATACTGCTAAATTCACCAATAAGTCTTTTTTCCACACACACAAATTTATGCCCCAAGAATACAGCCCGTTCCTGCCACTGGGTCTGGAGAGTTTTTTAATGTAGAGGGAGACTCACTTTAGTGATAAGAGTTTAAACCTGAACTACTTTTTCCTTTCTTCTGACTCATAGATCTAGCTGGGAACAGAGGGAGGTAAACGATCGATATATGTAAGTGGAGGCGCATTAACTCGGGCTACTTGCCTTTCTGCTGCACTGGCTTCTGGAATTCCAGTCCATGCTGGGAATCTTCCAGGGAGGTATCCACAGTGTGTAGAATCCCAGCCAGGTCAGTGCGTCGGTGCTGCTGGGACGGTTGATGAAAACAGATCTCGCTTTCAGAGGGCCGTTAAAAAATTGTTAACAGTTTCATTGAGATATAATTCACACGGCATACAGTTTACCCACATAAAGTGTATGATTCAATGAGTTTTACTACACCTACAGGTCTGTTTCACCATCACCACAGCTAAGTTTGACATATTTTTATCACCTCCCTCCCCAAGAAGTCCCATACCTATTAGCCGTCATTTCTCATGGGCCCTCAATCCTTCAGGTCTAGACAACCACCAACCTAATTTTTGTCTCAATAGTTTTGTCCATTTTGGATATTTCATGTAAATATAATCAGAGAAGGTATGATCCTTTCTGTCTGATTTCTTTCACTCAGCCTCATATTTTCAAGGTTCATGTATGTTGGAGCATGAATCAGTGCTGTTTCCTTTTTCGTGGCCGAATAATATTCCACCACATACTGACTACATTGTTTATCCACTCATCAGTGGATGGACCAGAGTGCTTGTTGGGTATGTGAGATGTGAACAGCTGTGAACGGATGAACAGATAGATGAAGTTGACCAAACAGATGAGGCTGTCCTTTATGGCTACTCCCAGCCATGGTCCCTTCTCTCCTCTTGGTGTGGAGCAGGTGAGATTCAGGGAGGCTTCAGGCCCCACAGGTGGACAGAGCACCTCCTGGGGGCCAGGCAGACTCCCTGCCTCTGGTCTGCTGCAGTCATGCCCTGAGCCGGTCTGGGCAGAAGACCGCGGCTTCCTTGGTTCGAAGCTTCACACTGCAAATGAGACTGGACGGACCCTGCGTTGGCGCATTCTCCGGCTCCCTCCAGCATTTTTGGAGTCCTCCAGGCCAAAGCTAGAAGTTTCCTTAACTACTATCTGGTCCAGCTACCCATGTAACCATGAATAAACTGAGCTCCCAAAAGGGGAAGGAGCTTGTCCGCAGTCACATTCCAAAGCATGATCAAGTCCAGCTCTCCTGGAGCCCAAATCCTTGGGCTCCCCGGCCAGCATGGGGCCTTCCTAGACACCGACAACTGGAATGACACCCAACAAGCGTTACATCATTAAGCAGCACCTCACAACAAATTGTTTGGGGCACCCCAGCAACACTCAAACCCCCTTAGGTACAGACTGCATTCTCTGCCTGGCAGCCCCCCTCAAACACCAGTTACCTCACAGAATATGGGCTGTGACCCCAGGAACCAGCTGACCTACGTGGGACCATCTGGCTGATGTTGGGGTCTCCTGGGGATCCCATGGCAGGGTCCCCAGAGGATCCCTCTCCCAGCCTGGCCTACCTCTCCTTCCCCTGGGGACTCTGGCTTCCAGCCCAGCCTGCAAGGCAGAAGCAAGCGTGGGAGGAAGCAGGCTCCTTCTGAGAAAGCTGGGGGCAGCCAGCGCAGACTTGGGGCTGCAGTTTCTTCAAGTCAGGGTGTTCAATGAAGTGTGGTCGAGCCACTTAAAGGCCTCCAGGCATCTGGGGTGCAGGGAGGGCGAGGGGAGGAGGGGTACTGCAAGTGGCTGCAGGGAACCTGCCAGCCCAGGGCCTTCCAGCCTCCTTTTGCAGAGTGCTAAGCTTGGGGAGGTGAGAATGGGCCTGGCAAAGGCTTCCTGGGAGGACACCTGGCCCGGGCTTAGAGGACCTCTAAGACTGGCCAGGCCGCCCCTGGCTTAGCGATGCAGCCAGAGGACAAGCACAGAGCCCATGGAGACCCCAACCCCAGGGTCCCTCTCGGGGCCCACCTTCAGCCAGAGCCCCTCATGAGCGCCAGCTCCCGGGCCCCTGCACGGCCTCCTGAGTTTGTCCCAGACCCCGACACATGACACCCAAGGAGCATCTCCCGGGCGCGGGGGCATTACCCTTCAAGGACTCAGAGGTGAGGTGCCAATTCCACCTCCGCTGGTAATGAGGAGGCGGGAGACAGATGGAGGCGGCTGCGCTGGCAGTATGCTAATTCCCCTAACCAGTGGACCAGGAAATGCCGGTCATTTGCGCCGCCATCAAGCCTGGAGATGCTGCCGCGAAGCTGTCGCCTCGTCGTCGTTCACCCGCGTCCCCGCTAAGGGTCCCCAGTGCTGCCGCTCCAGCCAATTTCCAGAGTGGAGGAGGCATTGCGCACGCGATGGATGTGCAGCCTTTGAGGGGGCCCTGCGTCCACGCGCCCACCTGGCCCCAGCACCCCTGGGTGCCCTTGGCCAGTTCCACCACCTCCAGCACTGCTTCTGGACTCCCGGGGCCATCTCTCGGGGGCAGGCGGGCTGCTTGGAGGCTCCTGGGGGAGGACGGAGCGGCGTGCGGCAGGCTGGGCGCTCCTGCTGCCTCGGGCCTGGGCAGACGCCCCCCAGGGCTCACCGGGGCGGCCGCTGAGAAGGGCAGCAGGGGCCTGGTGCCCACAGAACGGTCTGCAGGGTCAGTGGTATAGTTGGGGCAGGAGCGGGACACCTCCGTGGCCACCGTCAGCGCCCTGATGTTTAGGGCGTCTGTTCTGTCCCTTGGGCCATGCGAGCCCTCTGTGGCCAGCGATGCGCAGAAGCTGGTACTGCCCTTCCCCACGGAGGAGTCGCCCATGCAGGAAAGTGCCTTTTCCGAGACGGCACAGCCTCGCAGGGCCTGGCCCCTGCAATGCGGGTGGGGCTCAGGGCCGCTTCAGGCGCGCTTCTCCGCCTCAAGTTGCACAAAGCCGTGTCAGGGGTGGGGTGCAGCCACGTGTCAGGGTCTCTAGGCTTGGGGAGCTGTGAGCAGACCGTGCAGACGGTGAGGGGCATGGGGCCACACACGCATGGCGACATTTCTCAGCCTGCACGCCCGGCGTTAAATGACACAGGACGGTGCGGTGTAGGAACACAAGCCCTTGGGGCGCCCGAGCTGCCAGCTGCATGCACCAGCCCGTCACCCTAGGAAGAGGGGTGCTGGGAAAACCCACTCAATCCAATCCAGTTAAAACAGGGAACTCCCAGTTAGTGGTAAAAGCAGAACAAGCTTGATGTGGAATTTGCTTTAAGTTGATTTTAAGACTTAGAATTTGAATGAACATTTTTTTTTTTAAGATTTATTTATTTACGCATACAAGCACTGGGGTACAGGCCAGAGGTGTGGGGGGGGTGAGAGGATTCACCAGAGACAGAGTGGGGAGCAGAACAGGCAGACTGACTGAAACACACTGCTGAGGGCAGCAGCGGGCGAGGCAGGAGAGGTCTGCTGCGCCATGTGGGTGCTTCCCTGGCCGGCAGCAGGGATCGAACTCGTGCTGCAGTGGCTGCGGTTTGCTTCACAGTGCGTTGCTTAACCCACTGCGCCACCAGGGAGGCCCTTGAATGAACATTTATTGAAATAGTTTTCTTGCTTTTGAAGGTACGTTTGTGTCGCAGCTATGTGCTTAGAGAAAGAACAAGTCAAATGTTGATTTTGGGTAGATGTTGTAGAGCGGCTCGGTCTGGAGACCATTCTTTGTGGCTGATGTCCCAGCATGGTCTTAACCACGGTTCTCTTCTTGTGCGGCCACCCAAAGGCCTCGTGCACTTTCACGAGGGTGCGTCTGCAGCCTGGGCACGCAGTCTCCATTTTGCACATGTGCTGTGCTATCTCCCTGGCCCGCGTTCTGCCCTTCGAATCAAGAACGGTCAGATCCTCATCTATCGGTAACTTTGCATAAAATTCGAATGCTTCTCCAGCCTCATTTCCACCACTCCATGAACCCTGCATCTTGGACTCAACTTGCAACTTCCGCTGTTTCCACTTTGCAATTGATTCATGTGGGCTCTGCGTAGGTGAGCAAAGATGGACACTGGAATTTAGCAGAAGGGGGTGTATGGGTGGGCACTGCTTGGAGAGATGGTCTTGAGGGGGCCTGATGTTAGGGTGACCTTCACTGCCCTGAGGAGGCTACATGGCTGGGGACTCAGGTCCTCACAAGCACCCATGGGTGGCGGTTCTCCTTGATTGTCACTAGAATCTTCTTCTGGCAATGAACATGCTTCATCCTGTGTTGTCTCTGCTGGTTCTCCCTGAACCGTAAGTGACGCTCGTCCCGAAAGGGGACAGAGACCTCTGAAAAGCTCAGGCCCCGTCTAACCAGGCTGGCTCTGGGGCAGACTCCAGCCCTCACCCGAGTGGGCTCTGGCGGCCTTATCCCGGACAGGGTAGGATTCCGTCTGAGATGACAGATGCTGTGTCACCTTCCCAGGGTGACAGGCTGTTGACCTGAGGGAATGGGTAAGTCCATTTCATGCAGTCCCCTGGCCTCACACAGCAAGTAATAAGAGAAACGAGTAAACTTCGTATAGATTGTCCTGTATGCCAGCTCTTCATTTTGTTATCAGCTCACAAATATGATCTTATTTAATCCTCACTAGCTGTTCGTGGTAGCCCATTTTACAGTTGAGGAAATAAAGACACAGAAAGATAATTGTTCCTCGAGTCACGCAGTGGTCAACTGGGAAGTGAGATTTGAACTCGCCATTCAACTCTAGACCTCCTATTCATAACCAGTAGCCTACTGGGAACTGATCTTTCCTCTCCTGGGTTTGAATACTGGGGGGCAGAATTGAGGTGCTCTAGGGGTGCCGAGTCCCTCTCCCACATATCGACAGTGAAGAACAGGCCAATGCGACCTCCAAACCAACAGCGAAGTACAATCCACGCCTCCATTACAAGCGCACTGGGTGATTACCCGAGAACCCCTTTGGAACAGTCTCTGCATGCATCCTGTAAGGAAGGTCACCCCAGAAAAGCTGTTGTGGCTCAGTGTGAACAGGTCCGGGAAGCAATTTTTCAAAGATGCCTCATTTCTTGAAACTAATAAAATAATTGGGTTGAGTGTGATCAGCGCAGACTTTCCCTACAGGAGAGCTCTTTTATAGCCACTGAAAAGTGACTTTTTGGGGTGCTCATTATCTCTCAAGAGCTCATGCTGCTCGTTTGCATATGAAAGATGAAGTTCATAAAAGCCCTTTCTTATTTCCTAACACAAGTTCAAATCAGGAGCCATTATCACCCTATAGAAAGGCCTGAACGGCATATGGATCATTCTAGAGAAGGGGGTGAGCGCCTTTTAAGAGAATTGTTTTAGTTTTTGCAGGAAATTAATCAGAGGGATGGGCTTTGTGGAGCGGGGAGCAAATCTAATCTGTCCTTTGTTCGAATTTGCCTTGCTCCAATTCCTAGCAATTGTAGACAACATGCTCTTTTGTTCGGGAGACACTTGTTACATGCATAATTAGAGACTGCAGTAGCTGTGTTTAAAGAAAAACTGTTTTCCAATGTAATGTGTGATCTTGATAATAGTATTTTCATCAAAGGTAGCAATTACATTCATTAAGCTGGGACTGGCGTGGAGGCAAGGAAATTAAGTGGGAAGTGAATAAAAAGCTCCCCTCCCCCTTTGTTATCTCCTTCTCTTTATAAGTTGAAATGCACCATGGTGAGTGTAACTGGGAAATACATAGTGAATAAAAAAAAATAAAGTCCTCCTTAACCTTTCTGAATAATGACCCTGCAGATATCCCAGGGACAGTAACTATAGATGCACTTTTTAAATTAAAGGGCTTTATTCTACCTTAATTTCCTATGCAAGTTTTAAACGAGCTCAACATATGATGCCGGTCTTGAAAGGCTGCCGGGCTCTTTAGGATTAATTCACTGTTCTTTTCACACATAAATTAATAGTTTTGTGTTCTCAAAAACCCACAACAAGGCATAAATCAACCAGTTTAGAGAGAAATAAGGCCATGTGCCTATTTTAATTACCCCTTTAACTATTCATTTAGACTTCCTTACACTTGAATTTTGAGGCTGTTGTAAATAAAGTTCACACGTGCGTGTTGAAACGACACAGGACAGAGCCCACAGGTCTTCGAATCTCGTGTTACTGTGAGAAAATAATTATGAAAAAGACAACACACACCCAGGCACATCCACGTGTGTGTGCGTGAGACTGCGTGTAAATGCGTGTACGTGTGAGACTGCGTATAAATGCGTGCACGTGTGCACGTGGACATCTCCCCCGAGCAGACACTGCGTCCTTCCTGCCCCACCCCTACCTCTGTCCCTCGATTAAAAGTCCTGCTTGAAAAATGTCCCTGTAACGCCTCAGGGGTTGATGATTTCAACCTGACTCAACAGAGCGCACGCAGCCGCTGCCGGCATCCCTGGGCAAAGGCAGGCGGGCAGGGACCACGGCAGCAGCACCCACTCGAGCCCGCGTTCCACCTGAGCAGCTTTCCGAGAAAATGAAACCAGCCCACGAAAACCAGCTGGGCCCCGTCTCCTGTGACTGGACATGCACAGCTCTGCGACAAGAATCACTCTCTCTAAATTCACTGGCCCGAACGTCACGCACAGCGTCTGCCGCGCACTTTCTGCGGGCTGCACAGCCAGACGCGGCAGCGGCCTCGGTGGCCGACCCCTGGCAGAGCGGTCGGGTGTTCTACCGTCGGCTGCGGGAGCTGCTGTAATTTGACAGAAAGGGGGACTTGCCAAGTTCTCAGCTTTACTTTCTGACCTGCTCGTTGGCCTTTAGGCTGCGTTCCCGAGACAAGAGCTCTGAATGAGGGGCCGGGAGTCGCGGGGGTCCCTGCAGGTAAGAAGAGCTGTTCATTGAGCGGCTGACTGAACCCTGGGGCTTGGCTGGGGCCCCCACATTGCATCGCTTACTCTGCACATCGAGCTTGGGGGTGGGCACCATGTCCTCATTTTTGGTTAATAAGATCTTAGGGCCTCCCTGGTGGCGCGGCAGGTTAAGCGACGCACTGTGAAGCGTCTGCAGCACTGCAGCGTGAGTTCGACCCCCGCCAGGGAGGGGACCCACATGGCGCAGCAGACCTCTCCTGCCTCCCAGCTGCTTCCCTCAGCAGTGTGTTCCAGTCCATCTGCCTGTTCTGCTCCCTGCTGTTTCTGGTGAATCTTCTCAACCCCCACCTCTGGCCTGTGCCTCAGCTCTTGTGTGCATAAGTAAATAAAATCTTTTAGGAAAAAAAGGTCTTAGGCGAGTGAGTCAGCCACCCCAGTTGCTACAATTCACAAGTGGGGGAGCAGACCTCTAAACCTCAGCAGTCTGAAAAAAAAAAAAAGCCCAACTCTTGGTCATCTACCACGTGGTCCTAGCACAAGGGGCTCCCCTGGCTGGGCTCAGGGCCCCCAACGTCAGTAAGGGGGAAGCCGGTGAGTCCCAGCGGACCTAGTGCCTCCACACCTGGTGTGGCGGGGCTTTGCAGATGTCCTCTCGTGTCACCTTGGTGGAGCAGCTGCTTTGCTTTGGGGGCTGCTCCCAGGCCAGAGAGGACAGAGCCAGGTCCCAAGGTCACAGGCAGCTGAGGATCCTCTGTGGCAGCCCAATGTGGAAACGTGGGTCTCTGTCCATGGAAGCCATGGGCAAGGAAACAGCACCTACTTAGGGCGTTTTTCTAACGTTCATCCCCAGTTCTCCACCCAGGCCCTCCTCCTGCTGCGCGGCTGCGGATTTCAATCACTTCTTGGGCACTTTGGTGCATGGAACAGCCTATGTTCAGTGCTTCGGACCCACCCGTTCAGTTAAGAACTACTGTCTCGTGTCCATCTTGAAGTCCCCAACCTGACTCCGGCACCGGCCGAGCAGCCCTAGCGGCCGGCAGCGCGTGTGCGTGTGGGTGTGTGCGCGTGTGGGTGTGCGCCTTTGGAGGGGCAGTGCAGGTCTCTCTTGACCTTTCCTTTTTACCTCTGGTTTGGGGTTGGTTATGGGGTGTGGGATAAAAGAGGGGGAGCAAAGACACCTCTGCCTCCTTATTTGTTCTCGTTCCTTCCCTAGAGCACATTACTAACGAGGGTTGGCCATGACAAGTCCCAGCATCAAGGGCGCTTGCTTCTGGGGCCTCGGGGCTCGCATGCAAGAGTGGCTCCATCCTGCTGCCGACTCTGGGCATCCCCGACATAGATGATTCCAGAAAGATCGCCAGCAGCTGTACACCTGAGGGAGCTGACCTTTCCAGGTGGGCAGCGTTGATCTGAAGGGCCTCCTTTCCTCCTGCCAGGGATGACTCTGGAAGGGGTGCATGGCCCAAGCTGGCCAGGGAGATGTGGAGAGAACTCGTGGAAGACACCTGGGACCTGCCATCACTCTTCTCTCGGACATGATGGTGAGTCTGGGTGACCCCCGAGGCGGCTGCAGCTCCCTGGCTACCAAGCTGAGGTGTCTTCTTTCCTGGGAAAGGCCAGTGGTTGCTGTGGTACTGACTGGATTCGGTTTCCTCAACATCTACACTGTCAGTCAGAGGTGATGAGGAAAAGGTTTTGAAATTTTATTCTTCTGGAGACGGCTCTGGGTTGCTGAGGCCCAAGAGAAACTTTAGGCCAAAGAATCGATGGGACGAGGCATATATTTGTGTAAACTTAGGGTCAGCTGAGGGGAGAAGAGTGTTCGCCCAGAGACACACGAAGGCAAGCGCCCCGGGGTGGTTTGCCCGAGCCCACATGCTTATATCTTGTTAAAAAAAAACCCACCCAGCTTTCCATATCCGGAGACTGTTTTAACATGGGTACATTTCAGTCTCAGTAATTCCCAAGACTTCTGCCCACTGGACAAAAGATAAGCTTTATTTCAGCCCCCAAATATCCCTTATTATAAAATACACTAAGAAGAACTGAGGCACAATCAAATCCTCACCCTTTGCCCACTTAGAAAAATCAACTGTCTTGGGAAGATGGCGTGTTGGCAGAAGCAAGAGCACGGAACGACATGGGCGGATTCAGTGAGAGGACCGAGTGCAAAATAAAGCAGACTCAGGGCTGCCCACACACCGTTCTCTTCCCTTCAGACGCCGGCCTCTCCAGAGGCGTGAGGCTGCACTGCTGTGTGGCTTGACTGTCAGCTCCCATCTCCAGGAGGAAGAATACACCATTTCTCTCAAGAGAAGTTAGATTTTAAAACACTGACTCTCAGGTGATTTGCCTTATCAGCAGTTTCTTCTTTATCTCTTGTCAATTAAGATACATCATTATGGGCCTCCCTGGTGGCACAGTGGGTTAAGCAGCACACTATGAAGCAAACTGCAGCCGCTGCAGCACAAGTTCCATCCCGGGCCAGGGAGGGGACCCACATGGCGCAGCAGACCTCTCCTGCCTCGCCTGCTGCTTCCCTCAGCGGTGTCTTTCAGTGGATCTGCCTGTTCTGCTACCCACTCTGTCTCTGGTGAATCCGCTCACCTCCCTGGACTCTGGCCTGTACCCACGTGTATGCATAAATAAATCTTAAAAAAAATACATCATTAAAGCAAGGCCAGCTGAGTGTCCTACTTTGGGATGAAGAATTGGATGAACTTGGCGCCTGAAACTGCTTCTGGCGTCATCAAACTAGGCCTCAGGCACAGGAGGAGGGTGAGGGCGATCTGCACTGAACTCTGACCGTGGAACCTGGAGGGGGTAAGGTGCCTCCCAGCAGGGGGCCTTTGGCAAACCCTGCGGTTGACTTAGGAGGTCCTGCTGGACTTGGCGTGCTGGGGAAGTTGAAAAGGATCATACTTTGCTGGAATCAACTCATTTCAGTGGGTGATGCAAGTCCCCTGGGGTGGAGGGTTCCCCATCCCCATCCTTGTTAGCAATTTGTAATTTATTTTTTATTTTCTGATTATCCACTTGTGGTTAGCCTTTTTGAGTTCTACTGTATACAACAGGATTATTGTACACAGTAACTGTTGCTTGTAAAATTTTTATCTTTTCAAAATCTGTAGTAATTTCCTTTGTGATAAAAGAAATTCATCTGCATTTGAAAAGAAGCAAAGTTCTCCATAAACACACACGTGCGCGCGCACACACACGGTCCTATTATTTGTTCTGCAGGTCCAATCCCATTCTTAGGTAGCTTCTCTCCTTCATCCCTGAGGAGTTATCAGCCCACGGGGGTCACATTCTTCTGGACAGCTCCTGAAGAACAACGAACCTACAAGGCCTGAAGGCGATCAACTGCCAGGCTGTCTGTCCTGTGTCGCCTGTGCCTCCTGCCTCAGTCTTCTTGTCTGTAAAAAAAGGCTAACAAGAGCACCTACCGCAAAGGGCTGTGGGTCAGCATGAGCCAGGAGAACTGAACAACAGCTGGGAGTGATGAGTCTTCTATGTGCTTGTCTTTCAGTACAGTGGACCTAAAGAAAGACCTTGGCAGAAGGCTGGCCTCAGAGGCTTTCTACGTGCTGTGTGTGGGAGGACACACTAACCAGACCAGGAAAATGACACCTGAGAGGGACACACATTTCCATAAGATCTGGCCTTATCTTTCCTTGCAAGGCAGCTGGGACCCAAAGCCTCTTGGGCCCTCGGACGTGTCACTGAATGACAAAAGAAAGGGGCGCTGACCTCTCAAACTGTAAGCAGATGACAGAGGGAACCGCGGCTGCAGCCTACTGTGGTGGTGGATAGCGGCGTATCACTGAGTAAAAGGGGCAACAATATGAAATTTCCTAAGTTCTCTAAAGCGTGGGCCTGAATACCAGCTGGATAAGATCTATTCTGTGAAGCTGTACTCAAGAGAGGTGACCTCATGACTGAAGAACTGCTTATTTTGCTCTTTTTTTAAAAAGGGGCCCGCTGGTAAAATTTTCTTCAGCATCACAGATTTCAACTTGGACTATATTACAAGACCTCTTCTCTGAAAACAAATAAGGCTGGCTTACACGAGACAAGCTGGCTATCAGTTTAGTAGACAAAGGTGTTGTCTCCATCTTGCAGGAAGATTACATTATTTTCTTAGTTCATCTGTACGCGGAACAGACAATTTTGCTTTATCAGAAAGCAAGCATCTCTGGTTAACTTGGTGCTTTATTTTTTCATTCTCTGTAGAACACTGATTTTGTACACTGAACACAATATGATATATACCAGCAAGACAAAACTTTCCCTTCAAGAAAGCTCAGCAGAAATTCATCAGCAAAGCGGTGGCAGTTTATGAAAATACCCACGACCATAAGGCCCAGTGAGCGCACAGTGATCTCATCTGATGAACCAGTGACACCCTAGAGACCAGTGTTTTCCGCCAGAGATTAACACATGTAAGCAGTGACACAGATCAATCATAATACTCCCCAAATGTTCATTCTTTAATGGCTAACCCTAAAGTAAAACGGCAAGATACTAACAGATGACAATGACAAAGTCCAAAATTTTTTGAACAGAGATGCTAAGTAGAAGGAGGAAAACTGAGAGTCCGGGACATGTGGATTCGTGCCTGGAAAGATGACCGTGGGCTGATATTCTGGACTATGTATCCTTCACTTTTTAAATGAGAGTTGATGGGATGGTTCTCGAAGATTTCTCTAGGTTGAACTTTCCATGATCCTATGATTCATGTCCCACTGTAAAATGAAATCTCTAGAAACACTCATTTTGGCGGTTGAGCTGAGTCCAGTTCTGCTGACACGAATACAGTCAAGGGGTTCCTTAGACCTCCATTTTCTGAGTCTCATCACCCCACAATCCTCTAATCAACAAGCAGCAAAAATCAAAGCCTTCAGGAGGCGAAGAAGCTTGTCTACCACAAGACACAAACACTCTACTGTTAAACCACCCCCACCCCGTGCCCCCAAACATGGTCTGAAGAAGAGCTATAGGGGAGAGGTGGAGGACAAACCCACACATACTCTTTGGTACACGATTAAATGACACAAGATTCACTCACGGAGGAAGGTGGGTACATGTGTGACAACCATAATACATCATAATTTGCAGCTGTTGTCTGTGGATATGCACAAAAATATACAGTTAGACTTTTATCAATACGCAGTATAAACTGAAGGTGGAGACGTACCTGCGAGGTTATTCGCTATTAGCTGGGTGGGATGAGAGCTTTACTGTTGTTCCACGTGATTCCACAGGAGGGGAGAAGCTGGGATTCTTGTCGCTGGAGTTGGCTTCCACTCCCTGATCTGTGAGGTCCTCCTCTTTCAGGCAGCCACGGAAACTGCAGGCACCCAGCCCCTGTCAGGGCGTGTCATCCCTCCCCCACTTTCCTTACCAGCTGGTTCTTTTTGTTCCGAAAGACTGAGCGGGTCTCTATCATGTCGAGACTTTCTTTTCATCTGAGGCCTAAATTTGCCTAAATCTGAGGCCTATTTCTTCCTAATATATCATTGTAATTCCTATCTCAACTGTATTTATATAATTCAGAATATTTAACTATGATTTGTGCCAGAAATTGTTCCAATCCAATAAACGTGAATGTGCAAAGAAAATTACTTAGAAAACACCAAGATCTTGTAACAGACATTATCTTCTCATCGGAGAACTAGGACACTTCCCGTCGGACCGCAGGGATTCGTCTCGGCCGGTGCAAGCCTCAGCACACTGCTCACCACCTCTAACCCGCGCCCCTTCCAGGAAACACACAGCTCTGCTTCTCTGTGGCTGCCTTCTGGGCGGAGAAGATGTGTGCCCCTGAGGGGGCCTCTCTTCTCCTGAGACTGAAGGGGCAGCAGCAGCCACACATTTTCTCGGTTCTGTCTCTGGAGTGAATTGATTTTTGCCTTCTGAGATACCAACTTTTTTTTTATGTTTTATGTCACAAAATGTGTTCCCCAAACTCCCCAGCCCCCTTCTACAGGATCGCTGAGACCAAACATGACTTCTGAAATACTATTTATGACAAAGCCCCATGGCTAAGTTTGAGAACATAGTATCAATTTAAGCACAGAAAGAAATGATGCTGTTGAAAACCAGAACATGAGAGAAGGAATATTGTAATGTTGAATGTGCTCTGATGACTAACCCAGCTTATTTAGGGTTTCTACTTGAATACTAATGCAGAGACTTGTTTTTAAAATGATCTGCTGCAGCCACCACATGCATCTCTTGTACAGGTCAATTTTAGTAACAAATTATATTGCTTTCCTTTGTTAAAATAATGTTTTCTTCAATTGTATGAACTCGAGAGTTGTGTAATTACATGACTCATAATTCTGTGACTCATTTCTGCTCATTCTCAGATATTTAGAAACAGAACTTTTAGATTTTTCTAAATAAATGTTTATCAGTTTCTACCTAGTTCAGCATCTTAGTGTAGAATCTACCTGCTTTATAGAATCTCCCATCACAGATATTTCTTGGCCGGGAGCTACTACAATAGGAATATAAAACAGCCATACCTGTTAAGTAAAACCTGAAATTTCTCCAAATGCTGATAGAGTGAAACACCTGACACTGGGAAGGCAGAATGGTGCTACAGTTACAACTCTTAAAAATATTGATGTATCTATTCCCAACTTTAAAAAAGCCATTTTTAAGCTAAGGAGACTGGAAAGATAAAACAGCATCGGCCTCCCCAGGAGGTATGACAAAGGGCTTAAATCAAACACGTCAGCGCCTTGGAGGTTCCCCCCCAAGGCACGAGAGCTTGCTATTTTGCACCAGCGACCCCAGGAAAGGTCCGCTCGGGACAGTCAGTACTCGGCCTCTATGCGCTTGGCGATGGTGTTGAGCTGGATGTTGGACGCGCCTTCGTATATCGTACCTTAAACAGAAGGGAGCGGGAGGAGCATTAGGATGGGCCCAAAGTCGAGAGCCTGCAGGGAAAGGTTTCCATGCACCAGCGTGGCTTTCGCCGTGAACCTGACTAGCTGCCAGCCAGCTGGACTGGGGAGCGTTTGGTGTCCAGCCTCAGCGGACAGCCAGGCTTGGCCTGAGGACCAGCAGCCCCGGCTGGCCACTTAGCTTCTGCGGCAGACCAAGGCACCTCAAGAACAGCGTCAGCTACACTCACCAGAAAGGTTAGCATTTCTAGTAGGAGAAACATTAAGATAGGAGATTTTGCTAAAAGGTCTGTCAAGGCACTTAAAAGGGTAATTTGATGGTTTTAAAAAGATACATGCACTGTTTTAAAGGAAGAGGAGGCCGAGAAGAAAGCCAATAAACACACCGGCAAGACCAAGATGGCTAACACAAACTCAAACACCACAACAGCCCACAGACCTAGAGCGGCAAACAAAACAACCCAAAGTGAAATGTGAGCAACCCACTTACCGATCTTGGCGTCCCGGAAGTATTTCTCCACAGGGTAATCTTTGGTGTAGCCGACGCCTCCCATCCACTCAATACATTTACTCGTGGTCAGTCCCGCGATCTACCGGAAACAAGGAGCGGTCAGGCGGAGCCGCGCAGCCGCGCCCGCCTTCTGGAAGCAAGGGCAGGGACAGACTCGCTGCCGTGGGTGAGTGGACGCCCTCAGGTTATTCTGGGGATGGTGCAGTCTCTTCAACGTATTCTCCGTGCCATTTACAGAAAATGTCCTACTAGCTCACAAAGTTCCTGTTTTCTTGAGAAAACTGGAGCCGTCTAGACTCACTCACTTGTTAACGTGTTTCACTCTCCCAGCAAATATTTTTCAAGAGCCTCCTTCATCTCCTGGTCCTGCCGGTCACTTGGGTGGGCAGTGGCAGAGAGGGGCCCGGCCCTGCCCTCCTGGTGGAAGTGGGGGTTTGGAGAGACAGAGGTTGAACCAACCATCAGAAGGTGAAAAGCGGGGGACAAACAAGGGCTAGATGGGGGACTGCGAGATGATGACGGCTTCGCTGAGGACACGTGGGGGCTCCAGGGGAAGAGGTTCACCAGCCTTGATGGCTGGGGCCGGCAGAGGGACTGGGGCCCGGGGACCACGGCAGCTAGAGAAGGAGCCAGAGGAGGCGGGCGGGCCCTGGTGACGGAGCACCTTGAATACGAAATGCCCTGAAGAGACCCATGGGCCGGTCCCTGGGGACTAAGCTGGCGGGGCACGCTGGGCAGCAGGGACCACAGGGCCGGTTCAGTTGAGGTCACGCTGGGGGGGTCCTGGCTGATCCGGGAAGGCCCCATGTCTTCAAGGACCCTGACAGGGAGGGCAGCAGAGGGTGAGACTCACAGAAGGCCAGTGACCATGGGACTAGCAGCCGCCAGGTGGGCAGTGGGCTCCCTGTTGGCTTGGAGACGCGGGAAGGGGCAACGAGGCAAGGGATACGAGCGACTTGGGCAGCCACAGGAAAGCAGAAACCAGCAGAGACGGTTCTCCCCTAGAAACCCCAGAGAGCAGCCCTGTGGACCCCACTGTCGCTCACTTCCGACTGCTGCCCTCGGAGCTGGGAGGCAGTCAGACTTGTTTTCAGACACCAACTTGCTGGCGACTCGTTACAGCAGCCATAGAAGTGAGTATGGGCGCTGATCCACTTCATGAGAAGCGCTGAGGGTTTTGAGCTCATGTGTGCTCCGAGGGGCACTGCGCTGCGGCAGCGGTGGGACCCGTGAATGGGCAGCGAGGTGCCTGCGGATGTTGGGTCAAGCAATGATGCCGCTGGACCAGATGGGCAGCAGCAGGCAGGAGAGAGCCACAGATCCGAGAGCCATCTGTGCAGAGCATCCTCGGGACTGGATGCAAGGCGGGAGGCGGGGGAAGGAGGTGTCCGCGCAATGGGTGGGCGGGTAAAGCAGAAGCTGGAGCTCACAAGGCTGATGGAGGTCACATTTGCAGGCTGAGGAGGTTAAGTGAAGACACGGGAAGAATGAGATGTGTGGGCGAGGGACTGGGGGAGGCAGCCGCCTGTGATCAGGCCACTTCTCCATCCAAGGTCTAACCTGCCACGGGCTTTGATTCACATCACCTCCCACGGCATCACCCAACCTGGAGCCCTGGGCTTGTCACCATCTTTCAGGTAGGGCTCTTCCGGTGGGATGGCTTTCCCACTGGAAGTGGGTGACACCATTACTATTTAAGATGCAGTGAAAACACTGAGAGCTCAAAGAATGAAACCATGGCAGCTCTGCTTCTATGCTTCCCAGCTGTAGAACTAGAAAGTCCATGTTCTTTTCCTTAGAAAACAAATGCTCAACCAACATTCCTAAAAGAAAAGGTTACTATATATACAGCTGGGAAAAAAAGAGTGAATTGCAGGTTTTGTTTGTTTCTTTACCTCTGATGCATAGTACTTGGCCATCGATGCTTCTTTGATGAATGGCCTTCCGGCTTCCACAAGCCTAGCGGCGTTGTACGTCAGCAACCTGGCAGCTTCTAGCTGGGTGGCCACGTGAGCCACTTGGTGCTGAAGACCCTGCAAGTCAGACCCAGGTGAGAAAAATCATGATTCCAAAACAGTTCATCCTCCAAACCCTGCCTGGATAGGGGTGAACAGACGCAAGATAACACCCCAAAGGAAAGTCACATCTTTGTGAATTTATAGATACACTTTAATTCTGTGATCTAAAATGAAATACGACACAACTCGTAATGTTTTAGACACATTTCAAAGTTTATGGCACTCTTTACACTTGTCAAGATTAATTAAGAAATTAAGATGTAAAAGACAAATGTCACAAAGCTAGGCTTAAAAACTTGACTGTTATATTTAGTAATTTCAATGCTTTTTAATGATCAAAACTGTGCTTAAAAGTCCCAGCAAAGCCAAAATTTGAATAGATTCTTTATTTGCTTGAATTAAGAAAATGTATAGCTTCAAGGCATTAAAACATATTAGCTGCAAAGTAATGAAGGGACATTTGAAGCACCAATTCTTTCTTCAAGTAACTTTACGGAGGTGATTGATTCATTGCCACATCCATAAATAGGTACCAGTTTCTTTAGGGCTATAGAAAATAGAATAACTGTCAAGTAACCACCCTAAAGAAATTACTACCACTCTGAAATTTGAAAGGGCGATTAGACACATACTAAATCTTGGTCAAAGAAAGAAACACATGGAATATTCGTATTAGCGGTTTGCAGTTACAGACTGTTCATTTCCTGGAGGAAAGGGCACAGATAAGTGAATATGTACGCCTGGGCAGACATGTATGTCTTACACGGGGGCATACTCTTTGGTGTCTGGCTTTATGAGTTTTAGAGGTGCAGCAGTGGCTTATGTCTGGGAAAGCACTGTGTCTGGGTATTCACTGAGCACCTACTTACTGCGTCTCCCCTCTCGCTGGGCTGAGCACACTGAACAGAACATCCCGTCAGAACTCCCTGTCCGTGGGACTTACACGGCCCAGCAGGGGCCGACAAAGATAATTATGACAGTGTGGGGTGAGCGTTAAGTCAGGGAACAATTAAGGCAATTACTCATGTTTTCTCTAAAAACTTAAAATGCTATTTCCATGTCCTTAATACATCTTCAGTCTATTAACGCTGTATGGTGTGAGGGAAGGATCTAGTTTCATTTTCCCCACAAGGAAAGACTACCCCCCACTACCCCCACTCCGGGATCTGCAAGCCCATCTCTACCAACTACCAAATTTCCACCCGTGCAGGGGCTACTCCAGGCCCTGCTACTTTGTCTATTTATATGGTGATATCACTGGTCTAGAAACTGGTTAAGGCTTGCGTTATGGAATGCAGAGATTTCAATTATTTTTGAAGAGGACATTCTGCTCAGCTTAACCTTCTCCAACGACCGGATCAGGCACCGCGAGAGCGAAGGGGAGGCTCTAGTCGACTCCTGCCCTGTACGCCTCACCACCGATGCCAACGCCCTAACTGCACGTGAACAGAGAACACGCCCATGGATCTCTCAGAACGGGCAGCCACCAGAAACCAGACCACGCTGCCTGGGCTGCCTTCCCTGGGCGGATGAGTGACCGCACGCAGAGCGAAGCCCAGTCACTGACACGTGACAAAGCAGGAAAAACCCTCCTGGCCTCAATCAAAGCTCGTGTGGATAGACAGCTGATCAGACTGCTTTTCAGAATTTAGTTTCTGCGAGTGTTCATCACCCACGCCGGCACCTTTAGACACGTGCCGGGTATTGGTGCGCCTTTCCCTGTACCTCGCACACCGAGGAACATGGCTTCCTGCGTACAAAGGGATCAAAAGCCTCCCTCAAAGCTGCCCCCACACTCTGTCCCCTTTGTCGTGACCTATGCAGGGGCTGGCTCAAGAAAGCACGCCAGAATAATGAATGAAAATGAGACCATGGCCGAGACAAACAAGCTGTAATCCAGGCGCCTTGCCAGCTGCATGGGCTTGGGGCCTCCAAAGTTCTTGGGGCCTTAGTTTCCCATGCATGAGACGGCAGTGGACGCTCTACTCAGTCTTCCTGTCCTCAGAACTCACTGAGCACACGCGTGGCTGACACTCTACGTGCCCGTGTGTGTGTGCGCTCAGGGTGTCAATCACCGTCCCTGAGCCCCAAGACCACGTGGCCTGTCACAAGCCATCAGAGACTGCGCGGAGCCAGCGCTGGAGGCCGGCTGCCCAGCACATCGAGGACTTAGTCTGGATTTTTAGGCGGTGTGCTGGGAGGCTGGATAAGCTGCCGCCCTCGGCGCTGCTAACCTGGCAAGGCCTCGCATGGGGCAGGATGCATGCCACTGCCACCCACGAAGCCCGACTGTCCAGGGAGCAGCAAGAAGCCACGTCACCAGAACAGGCAGCGCTTCCTAACGTGCCCCGCTGGGAGCATCTCATCTGCACCGACCACGGCCAACTGTGCCTTCTAGAAACCAGACATGGCGCTGCGGAGTCCCGCGCGGCTCAGCTCAGCAGAGGACTCCCGAAGGTTTACTGAACACACGCGAGCTGCGTTGTACGTGAAGCACCGCGGCCAGTGGACTCAGAATCACCCTGGAGAGTGGGTGGGACCACGTGTACCCAGCAGATCAGGCAGGTGGGGCGCTGAGAGGTGAGAGGACGCACGAGGCCTGTGGCTAAGGAGACAGAGTGCAGGGCTGGTGCCCGGGAGGCATGACTGCCAGCCCCAGGCCCTGGGACTTGGGGAGCTGTGAGGAGGCACCTGAAACGCCTGAGATAACGGGTGGCACAGGAGCACAGCAGCGCCCCAGAGGTCACTGCTGTGCCCGTGAAGGTCCAGGTATCCCCAAGCACACACCCTGAGACCTCCTCCTTCCTTCCCTGTGCCCGTCCCCTTGAAATGCCTGGGGAGGGAGCCCCTTCCAACCCCCCACTGACAGGAAGACAAGAGTCCGGTAGAAAGATACTGAGATTATATACCTGGAAATCAATTAATCTTTTGCCAAACTGCATCCTTTCTTTAATATATGGAATAGTGTAGTCAAAACAGCCTTGTGCCAGTCCCAGCATCTGTTAAAGAAAAAAAAAACAACTCAGAATTTCTTATTTTGTTCTAACCTTACGCTTTCAATTATTTAAGTCATAAACTCCCTGAGCAGGCAAACTACATAGTTAGGATAGGGAAGGAAGGAGAGACACCATGCGGCGAGGGGTTTGCCGGTGACACCCTGCATATGTAGGGTTTAGCTCCTAGCAACTGGGAGAAGAAGGGAGTGGTTTCCCATGAATGATAGTGTATTTAATTCTAGCACCGAGGCAAACTTTCCAGCTAGGTTATGCTCACAACCATGTTACTTTTTAGGAAACTTCTTTACGCTCTGATTCTCCAGGCAAAAAGTAAGCCACAGGCCAGTGGACCTCTCCTGTCATCCCGCTGCTCCCCTCAGCAGTGTATTTCAGTAGAACCACCTGTTCTGCTCCCCGCTCTGTGTCCAGTGAATCCTCTCACCCTATGTACCCCAGTTCTATGCCAAATAAAAAAAAAAGTGAGCCACAGAAATTTTGCTCAGAACCAGCCTTGATGACTTAGAGTAGCTCCCTCTAGTCCTTCTAGAAGCCAAAAGTGGAAGGCTGCTTCTTAACCTAAGAAGTGCTTGGTGGTGGGCCTCCCTGGTGGCGCAGTGGGTTAAGCAACACACTATGAAGCAAACCGCAGCCACTGCAGTGTGAGTTCGATCCCTGCTGCCGGCCAGGTGGGGGACCCACATGGCGCAGCAGACCTCTCCTGCTGTGCCCGCTGCTCCCCTCAGCAGTGTACTTCTGTTGATCTGCCTGTTCTGCTTCCTGCTCTCTGTGGTGAATCCTCTCACCCCCCCACACCTCTGGCCTATACCCCAGTGCCTGTATGCATAAATAAATAAATCTTAAAAAAAAAAAAAAGAAGTGCTTGGTGGAAAAGGCACTAGGATCTGAGGGAGCAGGGGCTTCAACTCGGCTGCATATTAGAATCATCTGGAAAACTTGATAACAAAAAGTTGCAATGCCGGGACTGGAGCTAAACCTTGGGAGTAGAGGGGTGAGTGTGGCCTGAGACTCAGCATTTAAAACCTCCTTAGGACAATGGACACACAAATCTGATCCAAACAGCCCTTTCTACACTTGAAGAGAAAACAGCCAGACTCTCAACGCTGCCGAACTCCATGTGTGCTGAATGATTCATGCTTAGAAGCGGTTTCTAAACTTCAATGTTAGGCAGCCATTAAATCACTATCTAATTATGTCAAACTATGTAGGTTTTAGGAAAAGGGGGAAAAATCAATAGTTAAAGCTTTTGGAGAAAAAACCCATAAACATCAATATTTCATTAGTGTTCATTCACATTTTCCTGTAACCTTTTATTCTGAGTCTATTCTGGAGAATAGACTATTATGCTAAAAGTTAAAGAAAGGAAGAAAAACTACCCAAAAAGCAAACTAGGGCCCTCTCTGGTGGCTCAGTGGGCTAAGCAACGCACTCTGAAGCAAACCGCAGCCACTGCAGCACGAGTTCGATCCCTGCTGCTGGCCAGGGAGGGGACCCACATGGCGCAGCAGACCTCTCCTGCCTTGCCCGCTGCTCCCCTCAGCAGTGTGTTTCAGTCAGTCTGCCTGTTCTGTTCCCCACTCTGTATGGTGGATTCTCTCACCCCCTGCAACTCTGGCCTGTACCCCAGTGCTTGTATGCATAAATAAATAAATCTTTAAAAAAAAAAAAGCAAACTAAAGTGAGCCAGCAGCTCACTGCGCTTCCACTTAGGCGATGAGATGATGCCACTAGACCTTGCAGCTCAGGCCATGGTGTGTTAATAATACCCTATGCCCGCACGGAAATTCAAATGATCAGCTGTCAATCAAAACCGGCTTTTCCACCTCGTTTGTTTCAGTACAAATACTGAAAAGCAAAATTCTCTTCGACTGCAGAGTTTTGGGGCTGGTGCCTCTCCCTGAAGGCTTCCGCAGGCATTAACCAAGACCCAGTGACGGCCTGGCCTTAACCCCAGTTTGGCTGTAACTACAGACCGATGCCCAGCTGTGCATTTTACCGCCGGGACAGCCGTGTCATTCTGTGCCTGCCAACAACAAGACCCAGCACTGCGGGTCTTAGTGCCACGTGGGTGGCCGCTGAGTCACACAGAAAACCTTCAGGAAGAGCAAGTACGTGGCTTCTTTTTAGTAACAGGTCCCCTAGCCTGTGGGGTACATGGGTTAGGTTTTAATCTAGCGAAGTAAGAGCAGAAGGGAAAAAACCTACAGTGATACAACATTAAACTATCGCAACAGCTAGCACATGTGACATCTTCAAGCTCTAGAAGCTATCACTTTTGGGTTAGCTAGTCCCTGGCTAAAAAGAACCAGACAGAGCCTCCAGAATGGTACAACGTCTAATCTATGACAACACTGCAAAAGATGCAGTAGGCATCAAAAGAGGCAAACTTGGTAAGGCCTAGTTCTCATATATCTATTTAACATTGGCTATTATTTTCAAATATACACACAATGGCCCAGTTTCACATGCAAAACAATGACCAATTCTTTCATTGTCTTGAGATTACTCTTAATTTAAAAAATTTCTTCCAGAATGACTTTCATGCTTAGTAAAGTTGATATTTGAAAAAATGCCAGATTTAATTTATAATGCATTTTAGAAGATTATCCATCCAGGTATTAGATGATACTTTTAGTGTTCTCAAAGCAGGAACGGACACCACTGGCCATTGTTTGCTTCTCAGGACATTATGTAATTGACCGAAATGGCATTTTAAAGACATCGCCTAAGCCTTTCCTTCACCTCTTGGAAGGGAAGGGTGCCACCTAGTGTTCACAAGTTGCCCGCCATTCACTGGTTTTCTGGCACTTTTTCTTTTACATTTTAACTGTCTGAAGCCATGGAAAAATCAAAAGGCTAAAATTTGACTGACCTGTGCGGCAACTCCTATTCTACCTTCATTAAGAGTTCCTATGGCATACTTGTACCCATGTCCAACCTGCCCCAGGATATTGGCTTCTGGAACCTAGAAAGAAAAATACACAGTTATTTCTCAATTGTACACGACATGCTTCATTTTGATTACGTATTTTTAAGTGTGCACATACTCCTGATTTGTGTGGTATTATTACTGCAGACAGCACTAGTGAGAGGCCGAAGGAACTGAGTCTCCCTCCAACCTGCCCCAAGTGGCTCTCGGAGGGACGGGGCTCAGACATGTGCTGACTGGATGGATCTAGAAAAAAGGCCTCTCCTGCAATTCATCGGTAACGTAACGTAACAGTTTTCACCCAGGTCTTACCTGCCTGCTATAGCGTGAGGTAACATACTAGGAATTAGCAAAAACACCTAGGGGTACTTGCTTAAAGTAAGAGCAGCAAAGCTTTCTTCCATTGAGATTATCACCCCACAAAGATCGAGTGAGGTATGTGTGTTCATACGTGCACAAGAGAGGAGAAAGGAGAGAAAAAACAGATTGCAAAGTTTGCTTATAATTTTTAAATAAGAAAAATATATTTAGCTTTATAACATGGGAGGTCAGGAGACGGAGCAGGCAGAATGGGGAAATAAGAAGATGACAGCAGGGGCCAGGTGGGGAGGCTCAAATGACTTCTCAAACTATCTGCTTAGTTGTGAGCAAAAAGATCAAATTCTAGGGCTTCCCTGGTGGCACAAGGGGTTAAGTTGCAGCACCATGAAGCTATCTGCAGCCAGTGAAGCACGAGTTCAATCAATCCCCAGCCAGGGAGGGGACCCACATGGTGCAGCACGTCCTATCTCGTCCACTACTCCCCTCAGCTGTGTATTTCAGTAAATCCACCTGTTCTGTTCCTTACTCTGTCTCTGGTGAATCCTCTCACCCCCTGCACCTCTGGCCTGTACCCCTGTTCTCGCATGCATAAATAAACACATCTTAAAAAAGATCACAATCTGGGCCTCCCTGGTGGCGCAGTGGGTTAAGCAACACACTATGAAGCGGGCCGCAGCCACTGCAACACGAGTTCGATCCCTGCTGCCGGCCAGGGGGGGGACCCACATGGTGCAGCAGACCTCTCCTGCCGTGCCCGCTGCTCCCCTCAGCAGTGTACTTCTGTTGATCTGCCTGTTCTGCTCCCCGCTCTCTGTGGTGAATCCTCTCACCCCCCCACACCTCTGGCCTGTACCCCAGTTCTTGTATGCATAAATAAATAAATCTTTAAAAAAAAATAAAAAATAAAGGTTTAAAAAAAAAAAAAATCACAATCTAACATGGGAGTAGAAAACACATCACAACCTATCCCATCCAGGAATGTTCTGAGGCACAAGCCTTTGGGCCTCGCTGGTTGTTTGCCACACTCCCTGTGCAATGCCGCCACCTTGTGGCCTGTGTTGTAGCGACACCCCATTTCTTGGCAGCCTCATCTGTTGCATAAACACCAAGTTTACAATGCATACACTTCATAAAGGTTCAGTAGTCTATAAATTATAATGTGTAAGTGGGACGAATCCTTGCATTATCCTGGAATCCAGCTGCTGTGCAGAAATTTTCCACTCTTGGCCTCATTCTTGTGACATGTATTGTACAATAGTGCCTAGGGTAAGAGCAGAAGACCGTTGCCCAAGAGTTTTACCAAATACCCTCCTACACATGCAGACACTTTTCAACACCTTTTGTGCACAGCCCTAGTGCCATGGAAAGCTTCTTTCCCAGCAACCTTTTCTTGGAAATGCTCACACACCCACCTTGACGTTTTCAAACGTTAGCGGGCAGGTGGAAGAGGCTCTGATCCCCAACTTGTTCTCTGGCTTTCCGATATGAAGGCCTTCCGTGTCACGGTCAACTATGAAGCAGGTAATGCCTTTATACCCCTACAAAGAAGAATCAGAATGTTGTTTCCACTTGGATCAACGAGACCCCTTATCTCCAGAGAGTTTTTCAAAGTCAACAGAAAACTAAAAATGGATTTTAGTAGTAAATACTAACGGACTCAGAATCACAAAGTGTCTTCATTATCAACAAGAGCGGTAGGAGGAGGTGAGGTTCACTACCAAGGCCTTGGTCATTTCACAGCTTCAGAAACCACCACGGCTATACAAATAAGTTACTGACTATAAGGTCATGAGAATTCCATGTCTTAAATTTTCTTTAATATGTTAACATTTTAAAATTTAATTCCATTAAATGCCACATTAGAGAAAAGACAAAGACAAATGATAAAATGTATTTTACTCTTCAAACTGAATAAAAACATTCTTAAAAATAAGTGTAAAGCAGGGCCCGCCTTTGTGGCGCAGTGGGTTAAGCAACGCACTATGAAGCAGACCGCAGCCACTGCAGCACGAGTTCGATCCCTGCCACCGGCCAGGGCGGTGACCCACATGATGCGGCCTCTCCTGCCTCACCCGCTGCTCCCCTCAGCAGTGTGTAGTGTGTTTCAGTCAAATCTGCCTGTTCTGTTCCCCACTGTCTCTGATGGATCCTCTCACCCCCCGCACTTCTGGCCTGTACCCCAGTTCTTGTATGAATAAAAAAATAAATCTTTAAAAAAAAAAGTGTAAAGCAATACTTAAAGTCATTATTAAACAGAACATTTAAAATTTTGCAAAAGTAAAGATTAATTCCTACATGTCATATATTGAGATACTTTTAAAAGGCCTTCTAGGGAATTAAAAATCACTTAGAAAATTAGAGGATGAAAAAACTTTACTTTTCTAACATTTTCAGTACTAAGGATGAAGAATTAACGACTAAGTCCTAAAGAGGAACTGGAGATAGGAAAAAGGGGTAAAAAGAAGAGGTGAGGGGGGCGGGGAGGGGCTCCTCAACTTACAGCAGCGAAATCCACGTTGGCCATCACCAGGAAGAGGCCGGCGTACTCGGCATTGGTGATCCACATCTTGGACCCATTGATGACGTAATAGTTTCCCTTTTTATCGGCTCTGGTCTTCAAAGAAAAGGGGTCGCTACCCGCGCCAGCCTCGGACAGGCAGAAGCTTCCTACCTACACTCGCGAGGAAATCAATTCCAAGTTAATTAACAGCGTTAACACTCTGCACGACAAACACCTAGGCCAAAATATTCCGCAACTTTTTTTTTTTAAGATTTTATTTATTTATGCACACAAGAGCTAGGGTACAGGCCAGAGGCTAGGGGTGAGAGGATTCACCAGCGACAGAGTGGGGAGCAGAACAGGCATTTAAGACTGAAACACACTGCTGAGGGGAGCAGTGGGTGAGGCAGGAAAGGTCTGCTGCGCCATGTGGGTCTCCTCCCTGGCTGGGGATCGAACTCGTGCTGCAGTGCTGCGGAAGCCCCACAGTGTGGCGCTCAACCTATTGCGCCACCAGGGAAGACCCATATTTAGCAACTTTAAAAGCCTGTGCTTATCATCATAGTAATGGTATTCTGACAGTCTTATTTTCTAAAAATAGATACTACTATTTATGTAAGACAGGTTTATGGACTTAAGTACTCAATGTTAAGTTTAATTAAACGGGTTTTAGTAATTGAGGTGGAAGCTACCTCCATGTAAATGAAACCAGCGAACAAGTTATTAGAAAGAAAATAGGAACAGAAAAATTATCTTATTGTCTGGTGACTATTCTTTAAATTTCCGAGTGGCCAATGAGCAGTAAATTTATTTTTCTAGAAGCATCTGTTTACTGAGCTTCGCTTGCTGAGTTAATGTTGCTCTGTGTGGGTCCTAGGGAGCAGAGTCAGCGTTATGGCTGCGTTTCTCCTGAAAATACCCCAGGTTTAGAAAAGATCAGATCTGCTCCAGCAGCTCCTCTCAACTCACCTTCTCTGTGGCCAGCTGGGGCAGATAGGTGGCCCTCTGTTCCTGGGTTCCGTGCTTTTTAAGCAGCGTGTTGATGACCGTGTTCTGGACGTCACAGACTATGGCCACGGCGGGGTCCACTTTGGCCAACTCCTCGATCACCAGGACAGAGGAGAAAAATGAAGTGCCTGTGCCTCCGTATTTTGTGTCAATTTCAATTCCCATCAACTAAAGGAAACAAGAAGAGGCTAAGAAAGCTCATTCTAGATGGGTGCATCTCTTAGAACAAATCCCCAAAAATCATAACTATGTAAGTTCTTAGTTGTTTTGTTTTTCCTCTAAAGCTGTATTTCTGCATACAAACACTGGGGTACAGGCCAGAAGCGTGGGGGATAAGAGGGTTCACCAGAGACAGAGACAGAGCGGGGAGCAGAACAGGCAGATCCGCTGAAACATACTGCTTTGGGGATCAGCAGAGAGACAGGAGAGGTCTGCTGCACCATGTGGGTCCCCTCCCTGGCCGGTGGCAGAGGTCGAACTCGTGCTGCAGTGGCTGCGGTCTGCTTCATAGTGCTAACTTAACCCATTGAGCCACCAGGGAGGCCCCTGTTAAGTTCTTAGTTTTGACATTTTCTATGCATATTTTCTTTTAACTTGGTATGGTTAGTTTGCTATGTTAGAAGTAACCATTAAACCTATTTCAGAAATGATGGCCATTTGAACAAGGTGAAGGGCCAAGCCGTGGGCACTCAGCACTGTGCCAGCGGCGCCAGGACTGCGCTCAGGGCGTGGGCACCTCTGCCTGCAGGGTCCTCTGTGCTCGTGGGGTAAAGGACTCGTGAGCTGGGGCGGGGGTGGATAATTACATGCTAGAACTAATGTTTGTTTCTTTCTGGGAATCTAAAAATAAAAGTGCTTTGAAAGACAACGGAATAATGAGAAAATATCTTACATAATATACATACATTCTGACGATTCACTGCTAAGAACTGCGGCTGCCAGCCAGCACCAGAGGTGGTGTTTGGGTGGTTTTTCAACACAGCCCCCTTTATACGGATTTCAGTGAAATGTGCAGACTGGAGGAAGGCACCCCCTCCGCAGGAGGGAGGCCACAATCTCTTCCATGGTGGCTTTTCCACCTCGGCGCTCTTGGCCCAGATAACGGGCCATGTGCTGGGCATTTCAACCAGTCTGGGGGGCCAGCAGACAGCCATGACGGTCTCTCCTGCCAGCACACCAGACAAGGCCCAGGCACCTGGTGAAGCCAAAGGCTGGCGCAGGCTTGGCGCTAACTGAGCAGTCAAAGGCAGCCGAGGCTGCAGCGTGAGGCTTGCCTGGCCCTCCAGCCTAGCGTCCTCTCTTAGAAAGTGAAGGGTGTGCATGCCCAGCCCCTTCACAGGTCAGGGCCATGCTTCTTGCTTGCTTCCACCCTTCTGGAGGCACGCCCAGCTGCACTCTGGGTTGTGACCGTGACATTCGAAGCTGACCAGAACCTAAGCTGATGTGAAGGCAAACTACAAGGGGGAGGTTTAAAGTGGTGAGAGGCAGCAGTGGAGCTCTGGGGGACGTAACAGAGGGGTGCAGGGTGCCTACAGCCTGTGTGGCACCTCAGTTACATCTGGAAAAGCAGTTTGGGGTACAGTCTCTCTGAAAAGGCCACCAGTTCTCCTGCACTGGCCACGCCTTCCATCCAGGACTGCAGCAGGTGGCCACAGGGCTGGACGTTGGGCTTAGAGGTCAGCGGAGGCTGCGTGGGCGGAGCAGGACTATGCCTCTGGCCGACTGTCCAGGAGACGCCAATCGGAGAGAGAGGGTCATGCAGCCCGCAGGCAACCAGGGGCCACTCCGCAGAGCACCATGCAGCCCCCAGGGCCCGCCCGGCATGTCTCCAAGAAGCCCAGAGGTTCTGCATAGAAGCCTGGCTGAGAAAAATGATTTGTGGCCACGGGTGCTGTTGGCCCCAACAAGGGCCTGCGTGTCCAGGAGCTTTGCGGCTGAGCTGAAGTGGGCAAGACCAGCACTGCAGACGGTGGGAAAGCAGATCTCTACAACACGAAGAACTACCCAAGCACGTGGAGAGGTCATTTTCCGAAGGCAAACACAATGTGTGAGCCAGGTGCTGAAGAGCTCTTGGTTCTGGGATATGTCAGTGTTCAAAAGAAAAAAATAACTATTCCTTGCACGTAGGGAGAGGGGAGCACTGGGGGGTGAGTCAGCGCTTTGGAAGCCCTGTCCTTGGAGCCTCCCTGCAGAGGCCGCCCTCCCATCTGCCCACGGCCAGGCCTGCTCTTCCTTCACGATCATCCAGACAGCCGCAGGCCCCTGGGACTTACAAGCCAGAACGGGATCGTCCAGGTGTCGCTTCTGCCTCAGAGCTGACCCCACGGAGGGATCCAGGTGGAGCAGGTCTCTGGGCGAAGCTTACTGAAGACGGTGGTTTCTCCACCTCAGTGCGGCTGACCTGGGTCATCCCACGTGTGGGGGGAGTGACTGGGAGGAGCTGCCCTGTGCACTGCGGGGTGTTCAGTAGCACCCACCAGATACCAGTAGCACCCCCAGTTTTGACAGTCCAGGTATCTTTGGAGGGGGGGCAAATAACGCCGGTTTAGCGCTGCTAGGATAAGAAAGGTGGGCCCATCTCCTCCTACCACTGCAGGCGCCACAGGGAAGTGCCCACCATGGGGAGAGGAGAGGGGGAGGGGAGAAGGGAAAGCGAGGAGATGGAGAGGGGAGGGAAAGGGAAGCACTGGGCACCATTTACCCCCTGCTGGAACAGGCCTTGGATGACTGACTTCTCCATTTTCGAGTTTTCATCCATCCTGGCAACCAAAGGCGCAATTTGTTCCTGGGAGAACTTTTTAACTGTAGGAGAAAGAGATACTGATCGGTCTTGATTCCTTTAATAGGATATGACATTCTTTGAATTGCCCTTTCTCCCCCCACATTTAAAGTCAAAAAACCCCATTCACGAACTTAGATGACCCCTCGCACCCTGTCCTGGGTCACGTTATTGCAGCGTGGCCCCCGCCGGGTCAGATTACCGGGGTGACACCGGCGGCCAGCTCGTCTGCGCTCTTTTTTGTCCTTTCCTCCTTTCTTATGACACTTTATTCATTTATTAAATTGGCTTTTATTAGTAGAACTGGGTGTAGGCCACAGATGCGAGGGTGGGGAGAGAGGAGGAGTCCCCAGAGACAGAGCGGGGAGCAGAACAGGCGATCTACTGACACACACTGCCGAGGGGAGCAGGTCTGCCGGGTCCCACCCAGCTGGAGCGGGCGCCACCTCACCTGTGCTCCTGATCATCAGCTCCTCCTCTGTGAAGGTCTGCAGGGGGGCGGAGGGCAGCTGGCTGCTGTTTACTCTCGGGAGAGCTTCCGGCTGGGAAGACTTGAGGACCCGCGGCGGGCGCTGCCAAGAAGACAGGCAAGTGGGGAAGCTTCTTCTGAGCTACGGGAACAGGAAGCAGGGGACACACACAGGTAAGAGAAGCAACACAGCTGGTTTCTTTGGGAATAATTTTCTAACCTTTCTTCCTGTTGTAGCACAAGGGAAGTCAACCAGATACGATTTAAAATAGTGTCTTCTGAAGAAATTTCCAAATGTCTCCTTCCTCCAGGATGAGCTGCTCTTGGGAAGCAGCATTTACCTTCAAGGAAACAACTTTCTTGGAACTCAAGCCCCCAAAATGAATTTCCCATTTCACGAATTTCTTCAGTAGAGACTGCCACATCTACGGGGTGTAAGGACAGGGGCCCCTGGGGGAGCAGAGCCCCTGCCTCCCCCACCCCCCAGAGAGCCTGCAGGAGGCCCCTGCTTTGGTCTTCAGGCTCATCTTCGTTTTGTAGCTTCTTACTCACAAGAGCCGGGGCGGCATAAGGGAAAACAGGCCCGGGAGTCCCTAGAACGTTTCAAGTCCTGGCATTTGATATTTACTGGCTGTGGGATCTTGGGTGATTTTAACTCCTCAGAGTCTCAGTCTCCTTCCCTGCACACTGCAGACGATCTCCTCGTCGGCTTGTCAGGTGTAGCGGCACCTGCCACCGGCTGAGCACCAGAAAGCGCCCGCGCTTCCGCCCAGACACCCAGGACTCGGCAAGGTGGAGGCAAAGGGTGGGGGCAGCGGCAGGAACCTGCTTAATGTCAGGCTGTGTCTCCCTGCTGCTGCAGGCGCCCAAACCCCTCTCTGCCCAGTCTACTCAGCGATCTGCGGCTACAGTTTTGTTGGGGCCAGGGAAGAGAAGCCACCCCGTTTTAAACACTTGTTATACCTTTCTGACGTCACACCGTCTAGTTTCATGATAGGAGAAATAGCAGGAGTTAGACTTCCTGAACCTCAAAGCGTGCCAAGTAGAGTCAGTCTCAGATCACCTACTTCCTGACGCCATGAAAAATCTCCAGAACAGACATAAGGCAGTGGAGGCTGCCTGGGGCTGCGTGCGCACCAGGTACGGCTGCCAGAGGGCCCAATAACCTTTTGGGGGTGATAGAAATGTCCTGAAAATGTCCTGAAATGTCCTGAAATGTCTGTAAATTCACTGAAAATCACTGCATTCTGGAATAAAGAGTTGTTTTTACAGTATGTAAAAACTCCAACAAAGCTGTTTTAAAAACCAGTATTTCCCCCTTATATAAGTAGAAATTAGAAGAGAACACCTGGCATCTCCAGGTCCCCAGGGTGCGCGTGTGGCTGGTGAGAGGGCTGGGCGGCATTAGGGCTCACTCACTGCTGCCGAGCAGCGGGGACAAGACAGACGTCGTAGAACAGGCAAGACGTGGACCCACATCAGCTGTAGTGAAAGCTAACACGGCACTACCCTGTCACAGACCTGTTGACAGTTTTGTTTATTTGCTGGAAATTTTACTGATAGAAAGAATGAGGCACTGTTCTAGCCACTGCTCCTCTGTATTAGCCATCAATCAATCTCTGCAGTGAGTGTCTAGAAGGAGACAGTCTGTTCTGGACTCATCTGAGAAGAGGCAGTGCTGGCCTGGCCCGTTGGAAGCACACACGTCTCCACATTTCTAGGTAGTTTTGTTTTGTTTTGAGAATTAGGAGACAGTTTAGGAAAGAGCTGGAGGAAACAATTTTTTTCTTGTTGAAAGACAGAGATTGGGGCCTTCCTGGTGGCACAGTGGGTTAAGCAACGCACTATGAAGCAAACCGCAGCCACTGCAGCACAAGTTCGATCCCTGCTGCCAGCCAGGGAGGGGACCCACATGGCGCAGAAGACCTCTCCTGCCTCCCCACTCCTCCCCTCAGCAGTGTGTTTCAGTCAGTCTGCCTGTTCTGCTCCCCACTCTGCCTCTGGTGAATCTTCTCACCTTCCCGCGACACTGGCCTGTACCCCAGTGCTTGTGTGCATAAAAATAAATCTTTAAAAAAAAAAGAAAGACAGAGGTTGGGACAGGCAGGAATCTCTGGACCAGAAAAGAAGGAAAGGGTGGGAGGTAACGAGCAGAAGGGCAGAACTAATAAGAAGGGCAAGGAGAATGGAGGTAAGAAAAGTAAATGCCAGCAGAGGCTGCAAAAGGAGAGTGTATCAGTGGCACAAAAATGGAGACTGGAGAGAAGCAACGAGGTAAGTGCGGGGCCAATTCTGCTCCGTGGCTGGTGGTGGAGTCTTGGATGGGGCCCTCGATACATATTTGAGAGAGTGAAAGAACAGGCCAGTTTAGCTCCACAAAACACTTGGGAAAACTGCCAACTATATCTCCAACACACAACACACTGGCCCTGTTCCTTATCTCTAGGGAACACAATGTACTTCACCAAACCCAACAGAACCGGGTTTCTTAGTTCACACTTCATCTCTGCACCTGAGTTTATCCTTCACAGAAAGCCCACTGATGGAAAAATGAAGCCAGCGAGCTAAGCGAAGCTCCCACTTCGCCTGCGGACACAGCTGGGCCTCCCTGGGTCTCCATGGATGAAGTGTGCGGCTGTTCAAGGTCAAGCAACTCTTTTAGAGCCACGAGAAGAGAGGAGAAGTGAGGAGCAGCTCACAGATATGGGCTGCGGCTTGTGAAGAGAAAGCCCCATGAGATCCCTTTGCCTGAGCTGAGCATATGGGGCCCAGGTCTAACCCGGGCCTGGAGAGACATTTCCTTTCCTTTTTGACAAACACAAAACCCAGCTTCCCTTTGACATGGAGGAAATGCTGCCTGACTTGAACTGCACAGCACCAGGTTTTTGGGGGGGTGATTTCCTACTGTCCCTGTCCTTCGGTGGCGACCTCAGCCTCCGCTGTGCGGCACCTACTCCATCAAAATGATTCCCACAGTGATAACCTATTGCACCACATCATCACATTTTTTGTGGAGAGCAGCAACTGCGCCTTGATGGAGTCGCAGTTATTTATGCCTCGCCCAGTCCCTCCCACAGCTGGTCTACTCTGGCCCCACTCAACTAGCCAAGCCCCGTGGCCTTCAGCACAGGTGGCAGGGTCTGGTGCCTGCACACTCCTGGGGATGGAACGATAAAGTCCATGCACTTAGACAGGGAAAGGTTCTGTACCTCATTAGCCTTAAGTGAATAGTGTTTCTGATACTGGGCAACAGGGGCACCAAAACCGGCCAAGAACATTGTCCAAATAGTCTGTCAGTCACTGTCTCTGTTCTTTACCTGCACCCACAACTGCAAGACTACTCAGGCGCAGAGGACAACAATGGGCTATATTAACAAACCAGGAAAAACAAAGAATTATTGAGGCCAAAATGGCCTTTTACCTCACCCGAAGCCATGTCCACTGTTTTCAAGCCCTAAACAAAAAAGCAGCTAAGATGGCGTCTTCCCACCACTGAGGACGCTGCGTTCTTCCCCTGAACAACAGGCCACGCACCCAAGATGGCACCTTCCTGCCACTGCAGACATGCAGCAGCCAGACTGCAGGCCAGGTTCCAACTCATGAAGACAACAGGAGACACAATGAGAGATGTCCCCAGCGCAGCACCAAACCAGCGACACTCAACACAGCAGCTGCAGTGGCTGAAGGACCTGACAGCAGCCACACTCACACAGCTCAGCAGCTCAGGGTCTTTGCCTTCCCTGGCAGGCTGTAACAGCAGCAAAACTGGAAACAGTTTCAGTGGCCCAGCTACTTGCAAAGCCTCCACACTTTTCCTCTCTGAGGTCAGCTGCAGTAAGTCTCTCTGTGTTCATCAGAAGCCCATAACAGCCATCTGGAAGATCTGTGCGGTGGCGGCAGAAATCACTGAATCCCAAATGCTGAATCCTCAAAAGCTGAATCCAGGACACTGAATAATCCGCAGTTGCTTCTGCAGTCCCTTGTATTTCTTATCTGTCGCTCCACTCCAAAATGCAATAGGGTCTAGCATTTTCCCCGGGGCTATCTAGCCTCACCTTGAAATACTGTCAAGGCCCATCACTACTACAAAAATCTAATAATTAGCTATCATATTGCTGTCAGATCTTATGAATCACATGTTACTATAGCACATTAAAATATTTTATAACTTTTATGTAATTGATTTTCTGGGTAACCCCACATAGTTTGTTTTATGCATTTCAAAACATTTTGGTAAGTTCTATAATTTTACTACATTGCTCTACACCTTTCACCCAGCACAAATTTACTAATGTAGACTTTGAATTGCTTTCATAGGTGCTGCAGCAGCAGAGAAACCTGAAACTTAGGGCTTCTGTTCAATTAATTTAACAATTCTCTCTTTTGTTACCCTGTCACATACTAAAGATTGACCCAAAATCTGGTCTCTGTGCCACTGTCAGCACTGGAGTGAACCTGCTCTTGCCTCACTGTGAAGCTCACAGGTCACGATGCCAGGCTGCGTGAGAAAGCTGCTTTCCTTGTTTATCCACCGCTGTCTGGTCTCTCCTTCTCCAGGGCCCATGAGCAGCAGTGAGCTCTCAAACACATCCAGGAGGGCACCTAAGGAGCTGCCAACCTGTTTGAGCCAAGTCGCTTGATTGTTAATTTCTCGTGTTTCCATCCCCACAATAACAGCGGTGCTGATCAGGAGGTATCTGCTGTGGCACAGACGCCTCCCTGTCCAGCCCACAAGGACTCTGAAAGCCATGCAGGCATCTACAACCAGCCGAGCGAAGAGCCGGTAGGTGCAGCACATCCTGCTTGGTATTTCCCCTCTGCATTTGCAGCAGAAGGCCCACTGGTGAAGGCTTCAGGTGCGGCTGTTACAGCGGTGTGTCCTGTAAGTAACTGCGAGGAGTCAGTGTCTGACATCGCGATACACACTTAAGGCGACTTCTGCCCTCGTAAGGCAAGGTGGTGGGGTCACAGGGTGGAGCACGACGATCTGAGAAATCCACCTGCTGGAAACTGCCGGTGCTGCCTGGAGTCGCGCAGATCTACGCAAGTGGTGCTTACATGTCTACCTCAGTTCATCTGAGCCTCCCACCACTTTAACCGCTGCAGCCACTGCTTCCAAGCAGTTGGGGTGTGCTTTGGTTATGGGGTCTAATAAAGTCTAGGAAGCAACAAGCTGTTCTCCTCTGAGTTAGAGTTTCTGGAGCCTGACTATCATGCCCAGGAGCAAACCAGGTAAGAGGGCTGGTATAACACGGCTGCCACAGGCCTGGGGCTTACTGCAGGGCTAATTTTAGTTGGTTAAAGCTTGCGTGGTTATCTTATCTTGGGTACAGGCTCTGGAACTGAGTTCCTTGTAGAGCATATAGGGGGCGCGGTAATCAGAGAAGAATCTGGAGCCGACATCTATTACACAATACCCTGCAGACCCAAGGAAACGCCTTGACGGTCTAGTTCTGGGTGGTCTTTCTTCTTCTGGGGAGCAGGGAAGCGCCTTCTGTGGGCAGAGCACGCTCTGGGCAGCCGACCTTCTTTTGAGAATTGGCGCTTATAGTGTTGGCTGCCCTGAGATAGGCGCCACTTCTGAGTCCTCCCTGGTGGAGCACCACACGACTCATCCAACACTGAGTGAGTATAGGGGACAGTTGATCTGGAATCCATGAAGAGTGGGTTTCCATGAGCCCTGTGGGATGACAGTGTAGCTTTTTTGTTTTCCCAGTGAAGGTGAATAAATATATTGATTCTGCCAGTCAACTGGGAGATTTGCACACAGACTTGATTATTTGCACAGATCCTGAACAAATCTCCAACCTTGATCATCTGACTTCTACCTGGCTATGCCTGGTGGAAGATTTATTTTATTTATTTATGCATACAAGAGCTGGGATGTAGGCCAGGGGCGCAGGGCGCAGGGGTGAGAGGATTCACCAGAGACAGAGTAGGGAGCAGAACAGGCAGACTGACTGAAACACACTGCTGAGGGGAGCAGTGGGGAGGCAGGAGAGATCTGCTGCGCCATGTGGGTCCGCTCCCTGGCCGGGGATCAAACTCGTTCCACAGCGGCTGCTGAGAGCTTCATGGTGTTGCTCTTTGACCCCTTGTGCCACCACGGTGCGGTGGGCATCTGGTTTTTTAATGGGTGAGATCGTCTGTTGCAGGGAGCGGTGCAGGGAACTTTACACCCAGGTTTAATTGCAGCTTTCGTGGGGGACAGAGTCCTAGGTGGCTTTGGTTTTAGAGGACATGGAAACAACTGAGGTGGGTTGGGAATGGTCTGTCTGCATTTTTATGGCTTTAGCACTCTTAATTCTGCCTGTCCTTCTTGGAGAAGCCCATTGGAATTGGGGCACTGCTGAGAGATGGGGGCTTTCACACTCCAGCGTCTCAGTTTCATCCATGCCTGCTTGCAGGGAAAAGTACAGTTCAAGTTCAGAAGGTCAGGGGATTCGTAAGTGCAGTTCTCCTCAGAGTAATTTTATATGATGCCGTGCTCATGCTCACAGGTTTGTTCCTGGGGGCAGCGTTGCTGGAAGGAAAGTCTTCTGGACAGGGGTAAGCACGGATCCCTTCTGAACTTGGTCAGAAGCCCCCATGGAAATAGTCTCTTTATCTCAAACGAGTTGCTATTTTATGAAAGTCGGATCTCACGGGGTGACAGTGGCTCTGGAACCACATTCTACTTACCGGACTACAAGTTCACAGGCGAGTAGGTAGTTCAGGCACAGCCAGGTAGAAAGGACCCTGTCAGCACACTCCCTCCACTCCCCAATCAAGACTTGGGGGTCTCGCAGTGGAGGGTTCCTCAAGATGGATGATGGATGAGAACTCACTGGCCACGAGCCACGGGCTTAACCTTAGCCCCGGTGGGCCCAAAGGCCCCAACTGTAACCCAGTGATTGGTTCCCTGGCAACCAGCCCCAGTTCCCGGTGCTTTCCCGAAGTTTACCTCATTCACAGACATTCAAATGTGTTTAAAAGGGGTTAATCGTGGATGACAACACACCTCTTTCACCTCTACGGCTCTGATTTCAGGAACTGAGGACCAGAGACTAAATTCATAAAAGGTGTTTCCATTACTCTTATCCCTTAGGAAATTTCATGTGTCTGGGAGCTGTGAACCGGGAAGCGTGAACAACCAGAATGTACTTTATCGTAAGTCATAACATCGCAGTTTGCAATACAGGGAGGTTCACTTGCCGCAGTTTGCATTCCGTCTTCCCCCTACATCCTCATTAGATTTTATTTTTCCACCTACAGTAAGATTCACTTTGGCAGTCTACGGGTTTTGGAAAATGCATTCGTGGACCCACCACCAGCAGCACCTTTCCATCACCCCTCAAGCTCCCTATGCCCCGCCCTTGGAGTCAGCTCTTCCTGGCCATCTCCCTGTCACTGCACTTCCCAATCAAAACTACACTCGTGGATGAATCTGATGACCGCCCTTGTCGGGGGCCTCTATCCAGAGGGCCTGGCAGTCAGAACACACAAGCATATGCACGCGTGCACGCACACACACACACAAACGGCCTCATCCATATGTGGGCTATAAATCCAGCCACCAACTTCAACTCAGACTCGCTCCCATTCTCCAAAGTGCTTATTTCAAAATCCTCAAAAAAGCCTCTTGATTTTCTCCTAGAGAAAATAAATACCAACCAAAGGGAATGACCTTGACTTCTCGCCATCAAGTCCGCCAATCATCCTCCACCTGCTCCCATGTTTCTCCCTTCTTCCTTCCTCTTATAAGTCATGTCCTTTCTCTTAAGAAAGCCCAGTCCCTCCACTTCTCTGGATCTTTCCCCTCCCACCTTTGCTGTCCCGGGTCTTCCCATGGCTCTCTACCCTGAGTTTACCCCCAGAGCCAAGCAGCCCCCTCTACCTTCTTTGCTCTCCTCCCCTACATGGCCAAACCTTGTCAGAGTGGCCCTGCTTGCTGGCTCCAACTGCTCACGCCCCCTTCAGGCCTCACCCCACCCAGGTCACAACACCTCCCCTGCCTGCCCTTGGAGCGCCAGTTTATTTCCCCTCAGCACCTCAGTGCTGTGCACACACCTCATTCCAAACATTCTCCTGCTATCTCCTTCCCATTCCTTCCTGTCCAGTCCTTAAGGGTTAGGGCAGTTTGACAAAGACTCTCTCTTGGACCAAACTTGACTCAGGGTCCCGAGTCCTTTTCCAAACCAGGCCCTGACTGTGGTGACCGTGACTGTGGCCTCTGTCCGTGGCCACCTTAGTCCAGTTGCAGCAAAACTCTTTTGGCACTGAACGCTTTGGTTTGCCTTGCAAGGATCCCGTCCAATCCCTGGAAAGAGTCCCCTTGCTCCAGACTCTCTCCCCTTGGTCATCTGCCACCTGCTCACCTGCACGCCATCCCGGCCTGTGCATCTCCCCTCGTCCCTGTGTCTGGTGCGGAGCTGCCTGAAGTCAGACAAAACCCTTTCCCACTGGCCACTCGGCATGCGTGTCCCTCACCTAGATTCTGCAGCACGCACGGGATTCACGAGATGACCCTGAGGCCTCCAGCCTCTCAAAAAGGTTCCTGTTGCAGCCTTATTAACAGTGTCCCACCAAGCTGGAGCCACGAATGCTTTCCTTTTAACAGTGAACAAACAGTATTTGTAAACAGTCTTTGTTTGCACAAGTCCGATCTCACTTCTGCGGCAGAATCCACGCAGCAGTCCCTTCTACGTTTCCCTCCATGTTTCCCAGGTACCAGGAGTAACTCTCCACCAACAAGGTGTTGGAGGGGGCTTTTATTCTGTGTAACGGGCTATAAAAGCAGGGGCACTGCTTTCAGGAGATGAAGACATATGCTAAGGTCCAGCCAGTCCACCTCAGCTCAGCTCAGCCACACGTGCCCAGAATGCAGTGATGTTTCTGTCTGTGGAAAGCTAAAGATGCACCGTCTATGCACAAAGGCGCAACACAAACCGTGGTCTATTCATTTAACGGGACATTTCACAGCAGTTAAAGTGAGTTAGGGAGCTATGGGCACCAACGGGGATAATCCTGAAAATGTAACATCGAGTAAAAACAGCAGTTTGCGAAAGGATTTGTTCAGGACGGCAGCATCTACGTACACTGTGAAAACACCAAGTGATATCACATATTCTTACGGCTACACCCAGATGTGCGGAAGCTTCAAAACGCGGCCAGGAAGCACACATCAACTCTGGGCGGTGGCCACCCTGTGGAGAGGGCAGACTAGGGCAGGTGTCAGGGCTGCTTCTTAAAACAAAAAACAGCTCTCTGCTGTGGGCTTGACTTGCTACGATGCACCAACAGCGCTGCGGAGGTCGGGTCGGAATTGTGGGGGAAAACAGGGCTAAAGAAGGAGTCTTCACCATCAGCAGACGGGGAGAAAACGGAAAGCAGGCCGTCGCCACGCGCACTTGTTGCTCCTGCGCCAAAATCAAGATGAAGAGACTCGCTGTGGGGTGCGGCCCTGGGGTGCCTGACTTCTGCCACCACAGTGAGGGCCCCCGAAGGCCAGGAGCGGCTCCCCCAGGAAACACCGCTAACCTGTAACAAACAGGTTCATTCAGGTAACAACGACAGCAGGGGCTTACGTGTGAAAGCCGGTTATGTAATTGCGTGTCTGTTTAAAATGTTCAGTGATAACAACTTTAATGATGAAACTTTCAATGTATAACTGCCTGGATTTCGTATGCTTTGGGTCGTCGAGGTAGGCGCCGCTGCCAGGGGCACGTTCTAGGTGCCGCCCTCGGCATCGCACCACAGCTCTGCGTGGACTTCCAAAGAACCCAACCGCCAAACACGGTCACACAGCATGAAGCTAGAGAAACAGGAGTACTCTGGGAACATTTGCCAAAGACTCCTGGCATCTTGGAAACAAGTGGCCCTGAGATTTAAGCCAGGGCTGCCACCTTTGGCTACACACCCAGGTCACTTGGGGAGCTTAGCGCAAGGAAGAGACTCTGGCACCTTCCCCTACGGACACTGAGTCCGCCAGGACGGAGGTCTCTGCGCTGTCCAGGGCGGCTCTGACGTGCAGCCGGTGCCGGGCTGCGGTTTGCACCACGACTGCAGAGGAGCTCAGCCTTTCTAACAACTTTAAAAAGCCAAGCCATTCATTTGGTCCGGAATCATGCTCCCAGAGTGTCGTCTTTCCCCTGCTCTTCCAGTCTCTGCCCCGTTGTCGGGCTTTACATTTATTATTTTGTTCCAAACAGGTAACCAGGTAAACATTAATAGCTAGAACACAATTTAAAGAAGCGGGAGAGTGCCCATGTATGTAAACCAGCAAATTACAGGCGCCAGCTGGTCTGCAGTTCCCAGAAAGCCTGTGGAATGAGAGGGCCGTCTCCAGAGGTTGCCAATTCAATTCTGGGAAAAGCAAGAGCAGCAAGTCGCGCGGCCCCCACGGTCACTGGAGCCGCAGTGCACCATGCGCTTGCTCAGTCCCTGTGGTTAGGAAGGACGCGCGGGGCGAGGCTACTGGAACATGGACTCTGTGAGAGAGGCCCGTGGGCCACGACCCCATGATTACACCATCACCTGACGACCCAAAGGGGCCTCATCCTCGAGAGGTAACGCTTCTTAAAGGCAAACTGGCTGAGGCAAAGCTGAGCTGCCTGCCATCGCTAGCGCACGTCTGCGCAGTCCCGAGCACGGGCTGTCTGCTGGAGGATCGGGCCGAGGTGCAGACCAAGCACCGCTCCCCAGCGGCCCTGTCTCTGAGCCAGAGGCTGGGCTGCAACGGCAGGCGGGTGTGTGCAGCTGCCGCGTGCCCGACTTGGAGAATCCATCCCGAGTGGGTGGGATCGAAGGCCAGTTCCACGCTATTAACCCGCTTGAACTCAAAAAATCTGTCCAAGGTTGTCACACATCCTCAGGGAAAACCAAAGCCCTTAAAGGGGCAACTACGAAATCCCCTTGCTGTGCTGCCACAGGAATGTTGCTCTTAAAGAAATCAAGCGCAGTCAAGCCTCACCTCCTCACGGTCTACTGGAACATTTCTCCCGTTGCTAACTTGGAACAACTGGTCAGACGCCATAATTGGCCCCCAGACAGAAAAACAAGATTAGAAATTCAGTAACTGTTGATGTGACACAAAGAAGGTTCTGGTTTGCCACCCCCACCCAAAAAAAAACAAAACCCCACAACCCAGCCCTATGGGAACGTGGCCTACAAGGCTCTTTTCAAACTAGATAAGAGCAGGAAGCAACTTTGCCCTGGGCTTGATCCCAGGACACCTTGCTGCTAAGATTAGGGTCTGTGTCCACTCACCCTCCCTAAAGCCCAAAGTCAACATTCAGTGTGACTCACCTTCTCTGCCAACAAGAAGGCCAGAATCCTGCTCCTGAGGGCACCCTCCAGCCTGCCCCAGACTTGGTTTACCACTGTGTTGTTGTTGACACAACACTGGAAACCTCCAGCCACTGTATATGTGTAAACGTGTACATGTTCGGTCCATGTTAAAAGGAAAGCATTCATGGCTCCAGATTGGTGGGACACTGTTAATAAGGCTGCAGCTGATGGAGGATAAGACCAGAGAATCTGGAAAGGAGGCGCCATAAGACCAGAGACCAGGCTCACACAAGGAGGGGTAGAAGGGGTTAGCACAGCCCTGTCTCCAGCTATAGAAACCAAGATCCTGAGGTGCGCGGGCATACATCACACAGCAAAATTCCAAGCAGGTGTCTGGAGCACAGACCTGAGGGTAAGAACCTGAGGGTAAAGATAAAGAGATTGAGCCCTCTGTAGAGTCTCCTGATCCTTTCAGGCTCTACAGCCTATTCAAAGTCAACAAGCAAGCCACTCCACAGAGGAAGACACCATCAGGGCAGTAATGCACGGGCACCGGGCAGCCCTCTCTGCCCACCTGTGCCTATGCAGGTGCTTCTCTTCACCAGCTCTCTCTGTAGGGCAGTGGCCTCCTGCCTGCCCACGACCTGTACCCTGTCAGGGCTTCCCTTCACTGACCTCCCTCGGTGAAGGCCACTCTCCTCAAGGCTGCCGCCTGCAGCCATGCAGCCCCTCTCAGCAAACCTGTCCCTTTCAGGGCAACTCGTCCTGCCCGCCTGTGTCCATGCAAGTGTCCTTTACTCTTCTGTCCCTTTCCCTAACAAACCTGCTCTTTAAAATAACTCTCTCAGGTATGATTCAAGGTAGAATTTATCCTCTTCAGATCTTGTCCACTACTCTTTAGGCAAGATCTGCGGCCTGATGGCCAGGTCAGGTGCCCTCTTAAGACTAACGAGTGTACCATTTCCTGGTTGTGACATCCTATAATAATAGTTTTGTATCAATAGAGAGGTTCAGTTTTAACACTACCATCTATGATCTGGGTTTGATCCCCGGCCAGGGAGGGGACCCACATGGCGCAGCAGACCTCTCCTGTCTCCCCGCTGCTCCCCTCGGCAGTGTGTTTCAGTCGATCTGCCTGTTCTGCTCCCCGCTCTGTCTCTGGTGATACACTCACCTACAGCACCTCTGGCCTGCACCCCAGTTCTTCTACGCAATAAATACATGTCTTTAAAAAACAATTAATAGAGAATAGGTAGAATCTCTGTAGTATTCTTACAACTGCAGGAGAATCTGTAACTATCTACTGAAAGTAAATAAAGTTAATTTTTTTTTATTATACCATCAACTAAATGAAACAAGTTACTTTAAAATTGGAGGCACCAAATGTTATAGCTTTAAAACGACAGGAATTGGTATGGCTTTTGAGAATTATGTCAACTATTATAAGAATTTAATGAATATGTAAATGCCCCACTTATGCCAAATAATAGTTAGCAGTTGTTTAAAACGTGTAAATTTAAGAGCTGTTCCAACAAGACACAGCAGTAAGGGGCGGTGACCCATGCCAAGTCTAGATACAAGTCTGTATAACAAATGCAAGGAAGTACCACCATGCTTAAAGGCACTTATTGTCTGTAACTGCCCGGGTTGATCACACGAATCAAAATGGGAGCTCTGTTTTCATGATGGATCAGTGTGGCACACAAGTAATTTTGCAAGTTACTATTTAGCAAGGAATTTGAAAATGGCATGGATCTGGCCCAATTACATAACCAGCCAGTTGCTGGAAGCACACCGGACACATTCTTCCCCACGGCCTTGGCCTCTGTGCTAGAAGGCCAAGCCCGGCCAAGGCGGCAGGTCTCCATCACACCAGATGAGACGAGGGTGGGGGCCAATGGGGAGTCACTCGTTAAGGCTGCAATACTATGTCCCTAAGTAAACGATGCCATGTTTATTTTCTACTTCCTTTAGTTCAGGAATTCCCAGTCTTCCTTTAACCAGGCATTTTACTGACGAAATCCAGGACAGCCATTTTAAGATCTGATTGAAATACCTGAATACGTATCTCATTTTTGATTTTAAGTTGATCCGTTCTCAGCTTTTACATCGGTACAGCCGAAAATTCTCTACCAGAATCCTCTAAGCTCTGCTTGCTTCTGCCATAATCAGTAGTTTCTGTGCTAGGTGTTCTCCAGAACCTCTTGAAATACAACCTTTTCCTTCCACTCCCCAGTCCAGTGTTTGGTAGAGCTTAACAATACTACCATCTTTTAGAAGAATAATTGAGCACGCATGCCTCAGGAGAGGCCTAAATAAACCAAGACGTGGCACAGCGCCAGGGTAACAGCATAAAGGTGACCTGTTTGCCTTCCGTGTGACCTTAGCCAAATTAGTAAGTTCTCTTTACTAAACTGCCAGTGTACAAAATCAAAACCAGAAGTCCCTCTATTTCCAGAGAAATCTTAAAAAATAGAATTATGAATGAACTTATATATATATTTTTAAGATGATACAATTATCCTGGAGGTAACACCTTACCAGGTACCAGAAATAACTTCACTCACCCTCCTTCCCAGAAAAACCAGGTTGGTAGCAGAAGGAACATGTACGGTGGAAATCAGGGGACTTGAGTTCCAGACCAACACTTAGGCAACACTTAATGTGCCTACAGAGGTCCCATGGACACCGAAGAGTTAAATTCCCAGTTGCTCCTGAAACTGGCCCTGGGTTACTTGCTCTGCCTCATCTTATACTTTTCCAGATACATAGCCTCTGTTCTCCCTGGGCTGTTTGCTTTATTACATTTGGCACAAATTTTGTTTGCACTTTGGCTATTAAGAGAGGACTTAAATAGTCGTTTGTGCTGGCGTGCCAATTCTGAACAAAGTATTATAGTCAGAAAGCCACATTATTATAATTGTCCAAATTATAATTGTCTCCTCTTGCTTTGCCTTGCTGGTGGCTTTGGTTAACACCTGTATCTCTAGCTCTGATTGTTCTGTCAATTTCCAGTTTCTAGATCCATTTCTTGCCCAGCTCTCATTTGCCAACCCTCTACCCCTCAAACACTTCTGAGTTCTTCAGATACTTTCACAGATCTAAAACAGAACGAACCATTTTCTTTTGGTTTCCTAAACCACGTTTCCTCTAGATGTGTCACTAAGCTACTCCGTTTAGACTGTAAAATCCACCTATCCTTCCATTTCAAGATCATCACCAAACCCCCTCAAGCCTTCCTTTGTTAATCTGTCTTCTTTCTAACCACCAGTGGTAGCACCCTCACCGAGGGCCTTCTTTCACTTCAAGGGGACTTTTGAAATGGTCTAAATAATGTTTGAGCTTTCAAGTTCCTTCTGTAAACTACTAACCATTCGACCCCGTTCAACTCTTTGGTAAACAGCACCTCAGAATCTCAGTTGGTTCCTGCTGGAAACTGGAAAATCAATCACTAAAGTCCACAAACTTAGAGTTTCCTACCAAGGTAGGGAGAAAATCACCTTTCCAACCCCTCACGGAGCACAAGTCTACACCAGGTTCTCAATCAGGGGTGCAAGTCTGCCTCCAGAGGACATTTGGCAAAATCTGGAGACATTTTTGGTTGTCACAACTCGGTTGTGCCAAACATCCAACAACTCACAGGACAGCCCCCACAGTAAATTATCATCTGATCTTAAAAGTCTACAGTGCTGAAACTGACAAACCAGGTCCGGCACTTAGAAAGACAGCGTGAGCCCAAGTCAGTCAGTGTGCAAGGTCCTGAGGGAAGGAGAAAGACCCTTATGGCTGCCAAGGGGACTGGCACCAGAAAGAAGTAGGATGGGAGGGGGGGGGGAGTGAGCTAAGATATATTTGCATTTGCAAACAAACACTGCCACTTCTATAACCCTAACCCTAATCAAGTGCAAATGCTTGTGTCCTGGTGAACCAAAGGGCTGGTATCAGGGACTGTGGGAAGAGGTGGTAGATGAGGTGGTAGATGATTCAAGCTCTACACGTTGAGAAAAGACTGCTGACTTTGTTGAACAGGAAGAGGCTGAGAAGACGATTTACCTCTAGCTTGACAGTTACAACAGCTGGCAGACCTTTACAGACAGCCAGAAAAGGAGTCACATCAAGGATAGCTTTCTAAATGATGTTTTGGAAAGCTGCCTTGAATGCTTCGAAATGACAGGTTGTCTGAATGGTCAATCCCCCACAAAGCAGCTGCTCAAACAAAACAGACAAGTTAGTCCTAATCCAGCTGCAGGAATGGCAGAGAACTTCTGACAGGCAGGCATGGGGTGCGTGCCCGTGCTGCGACCTGATAGTTCTATGGTGAGAAGACACTGAAGACTGCCTTCTAGTTCCTTCTCTGGGAAATGGAGTCACTCATACCTGCTTTACAAGTCAGAGGAAGAGCAGACAGAGTGTGGGTATAAAAGCTGTCATGGAACATAGTCACTCTCACTAAATTCTGCCTCTCCATTGATCTTTGGGCAGGGACTAAAATTAGTCCTACCTTGCATTTCTCTAGCTCCACACCACTTGCCATTACAGCAGTTTAACTAAGTCAGGCTCTGACTATGAATCTCCAAGGCTCAAATGGCTCTCCAAAGGATTAACTCCAAAGTCCCTTAGAAGGGACCCATCCCTTTTCCCTAGCTGTTATGGCCTCTCCCCTCCTAAAGCCTAAATCCAGAAGCTAAAGCCTTTGTTGTTCCCTTAAAGTCCCTGTCATCCCATCATCCCTCCCAACCCACAGACTGTGGACCCCTTAGGACTTCACTAGTTATCAAGCGATGAGGTGAACTGGATATAGTTCTAACCTCACCACGGAAAGATTAACTTCTATATACGTGTCAAGGGTCTTTATTTTATCTGCCATAGCACTCAATGCCTCCTAAGGAGACATAGTAAGAGCTAACACTTAATGACAGCCAACCCAAGCCAGGCACTATTTTCAGTGCCTCACCTACACAGGAGTCCTTCCATCTTCACAGCAACCCCACCACCATACTGTTAGTCTCCTCCTTGATCACTTTCTGTCACTTTCCAGCTGAGTGACTCTGACCAATCTTTTTCAGATGTCACCCTTTGCATCTGAAAGACTAAACTACTTTTCCGAATGGTTGTGAGAATTAAATGGAGGACCCAGGCAGAAAGCCAAAAACATACACAGTCATGCTGGCTCTAAAACTAAAGAGTTTTACAGAATTTCATTCATCAGGGAGTTTACTAGGCTCAATTATTAGCCAACAATTATAAAACAGTATTAAATAGGAACCATAAAAAAGGTCTTCATTTCTTTTTGACAACATAACTAATTCTCTAATACCCAAGCCTATAAAACAGTCAACTTAATTATCTGTAATGAAACAAGAATTCTGCCCCAGGCGCAAGACTCAAGCAGTGGAAGACTGTGATTCATTAACAGAAAGCCTACAGCTCGCAATGCGGAGTTGCTCCTGAAGCTTACTGACGTGAGGAAAGGGACAGAATCCAACTGTGTGAGGGTTCTGCGAGCGAGGAGGAAGGTCGAAAGCAGAACAAGTGTAACGTAACGCAAGGCTGCACGAGGGTTGCCGAAAAATCAACACGGTGTAGGCACAGAGAGCAAAACGAGGCACAACAGGTGTCCTTCTGGGACGCAGGCTCGGTTCAGGTCCGGGAATCTGGACGGAACCGGGTTCCGGGTGGTGTGGTGAGCCCATCCACGGAAGACGATCGGCCGCAGTACCGACAAGGGGAGGGGCAGAGGGAATCTTCTCGCTGACCCTCGAGTCCACCGTCTCCGACGCCCCTGCCCAGCCGCAGTCGGCACCGCGGTGGGCGGGAGGTCGCTGCTCGGAATGTACTGCCTGCATTTCCCCATCTGGAGCGGGCGAGGACGGAGACACGCAACCCCTGGGGAAAGGCTGCCTCGGGAGGGCCTCTGCAGGACGCCCACGACCCGGGCGCGGAGGTCCCCGGGCCGACGGCCCGCGAAGGGCACCGTGCAGTCGCGGGTTTCCGACTTCGCGCAGGGCGCTCGCTCCGCCAGAGGCTCCAGCACAGCCCTCGGCCCCACTCCCCGCGTCCACAGCCGCAGAGGCCGGCGGGGCCGCGGTCTGCTCCCGAGGAGGCTGCGCCCCGGCCCGCGGCGGCGGCGGCGCAGGAGGAGCGGAAGTCCCGGTTCCGTTAGGAGACCCGCGGGCGCCCGGGCCAAGGTCGGCGGATGCCCCAGGACGCCCGCCGCGAGCACTCACCAGCATGCCGCCGCGCAGGAGCCGCACCGCCGAAGTCTCCATCGCTGCCGCAGGCCCCGTGTCGCCGGTCGCGAGAGGTCGCCGCTCAGCGCGCCTCGGCGTAGCGCCGGAGCCTGGAGGCCACGGCCGGGCCCCGCCCACGGCCAGGTCCCGCCCACTCCGCATCCACCCCCCACACACCCCCTTCGGCCCCGCCCCTGGCATCTACGGAACCGCTGGAGAGACAAACCGCCCCGCTTCGCTTTCGCCCTCCCCTCAGCCCCCCGCCCCGCCCGCCCTGCTCACGCGAGACTTGGGCAAGGCAGCGGGGCGGGAAGGGAGCCGGAGACACAACAAACATGGCGGCGGCGGCGGCGGCGGCTGCGGCGGTGACGAAGACGACGGCGGCGACGGCGGCAGCAGCGGCGTTGAACAAGGCGGTGGGGGGTCCTCGGTGCGGTTGTCAGGTGGTAAGTAGCAGGCTGCGGGCTCGGACGGTGGCGACACGGCCGAGCGGAGAGGTTAAGAGGGAGCGGCGGGGGGCGAGAGCCGGGCTCTCCGCGGGCCGGCAGACGCCGCCCGGGACTCAGTCCCGGTGAAGGGTCGGGCGTGGCCGGGCGGCCGGCGGGGTCACACCCCGGGACCTTCCCGACCCGCGCGGCGGGTGGCGGGGTCCTCGGCCGCGGCAGCCTCGAGGGAGGGCATCCGCGGTGGCGGCGCTGTGAGCCAGGGGCTTGGAAGCTCCGGGAAGGGCGCTGCCGCCCGCTCTGACAGGTGGTCGTGCGGGGGGGCTTCCCGGGGTTGCGACCTCGCCGGGCCTCGGGCTGCGGGGCCAGCCGACGTGCGGTTCTCCCCGGGATTCCGAACCCCGGTGAGGATGTCGCTTCGACGCCAGTCCCGGCTGCCGGTTGAGGGAGGACTTTTTTAAATCCCGCTTCTCTTTTCTAATGGCCCTGCCCGGATCCATTCCTACACCCGGTGCAGTCAGATTCGGGGGAGAGTTGAGTGCTAGGGAGGGCTTTGCAGTAAAGAACTATTTCGATTGATGCAAGGTTGAAAGTCTCTTTAATAAAGCGTCTGGACTGCGAGTAGCCAAGGCATGCACTTTGTAAAGTGCTCCGGAATTGTATAAATCTGAATGGAAGTTAAACCGGCCCCTGCTGTCAGCAACCACTTGGCCCATTTAAAGTACCGGTTAACGTGCTGTTCAGAACCGGAAAAGGGAGTGTCAAGGGGGAGAAGAAATAAAGGCGCTTTAAATTCTGAAATCTAAAGAAATTCAGTTTAGAAGAAACCAAACTTTTTAAAACAACTTTTCAAACTTACAGACTAAGAATTTTTAAATTGCATTTGATTTTGATGTCATACCTTCAGCGTGGCTAGAGATAATGTATTCTTGAGAATTTGTTACAGCGAATTGAGATGTTTGGTGCTTTTTGCCCCTAGAGGTCCAAAGTATTAGCCAGAAAGCCCTAAGCGTTTTGGGTTGCTGTCTTGAGTATAATACAAATGGGACTCAGATGTGCCCTTAGTGGGTGTGTGAGTTGGGTTTTAACCCTTTCCCGTACATGTTTCCCACTAGGGATAAGTTTGACTGTTTTAGAAGTGTACTGTGAACAAAAGGAATTGCTAAGTCGAATAAAGACATTATTAAACATTTTGTCAAAAATGAAATCTTAAAAATTCACCATTGAAAAAAATGACAGTCACAGTAGGTGGTATTGTTCTCCCGTGAGTCTTTGGCGCTTTTGCCTGTTGCTTTGTTCTTTGATTATCTGTTAGTTTAGTTTCCCTTTCTGTTGATGGTAAAATTGTTATGTTACTTTATCAATTTATTAAACCTCTGGATGCTCAAGTTTTTGTCGTACAGGTTTTGATTTGTGGTGTGCTTTTCTTTGCAGACCTCTGTATGGCTTTTCAGTCTTAGTTGAAATTCCCTCCATGGCCTTTTGGAGTCCCTGGGTGTGTCTCCAGAGTAAATTTCGATTACTCTACATTTCATCAATGTTGGAGTGGCAAGAAAAAGAAGGAACTGATTTGGGGTGAAAAGGTTAGCTTGTATAATTCTTTTAGATTTCTTCCACTATGTGTGTGTTTATGCTTTCAGATTTGTCAAAGCTTCATAACGTCTCTATAGCTTCAAAGAGTTTCTTTTTTGATAGTTCTAATTCTCTTTGAAGCTTCATGTTTTTGTCTATACAAAGCAAGCCTCTTTTGTCAGACATCTCCAATAATATGTATTCTATAGAAGAGTAAATATTTAAGTGCTTGTAATTATTAGACTATAAAAATAAGCACATCTGTTGAACTCTCTGTCACTTTACATTAGTAAGTCTGCCTAACCTCCCAGGTGAGTCACTAACAGTAAGAATGTAATTATTCTTGATAGGGAGGAAGGGTTTCCAGCTCTGAGTTGTCCTGATTGTAAATATATGTGATGGTAGTGGAAGGCAATGCAGGGTTTAATTTCTTCTCTTCTAATAAGTGCACTGTGTGGATGCGAAGACTGGGTGTTCACTGTTAAATTTTCTTTGCCTGGTTCCTCGATCATCAGTGAGTGTGAAAACTGGCTGGCTTTATCTCAGGGCAGCAGATCCTTGCACATGGGTTGGAGCCTGTGAAGATGACTTCGCTCTCTTGAGGGGGAGGGAGTTTCTCAGGGGTGAAGGTTCTAGAAAAATTTACAACATATGTGCACAGTATGTAACCACACCCCATGGAATACTGAGGCCTAGGTTAAGCGAGGAAAAGTTAGAAATGATTAGGCAGTTTTAGGGAGAAATAGGTAGTGGACCCAAAAATAATTAAGTCTTGAAACAAAGGAAAGGAAACATCTCTGGAAGATCCCAGGAGATAGGGAAATGCAAACTTCTGAAGAAAAGGCCAGGGCATTCAGACACCAAGAAAAGCTAATGGATGTAAATTGAGGTGGATTCCAGAAACACCAGAACTCCTGATGGAAAAGTCCATGTACCAAGAACTCTAGAGGAAAGAAAGTTAAGTAGGGCCATCCAGAAATGACCAATCACAGAAAGTCAAATTTTGGAATAATGAGGGAAAGAGCATATATTTTTTCAAAGACCCCCTACATGGCTCTCTTGCCCCTCCCAGGTACCATATACCTGGGAGTCTATTCTTCCTTTTTACCTAAGTAAACCTTTCTTTTCAAGACAAAGTTTGCTTCTCTCTGCTTACTTACCCAAAAGGTCTGTGAATTCCTTTCTACCACTTCATGAGACAAAGACCCATGGTAATTGCCAGGGTGAGAGGTGGCGATAGCTACAAGGTAAATTCCCTCACTGGCATCAATACCATCCTAGATAGTGCTTAACTTAATCTGCATGATCACAGGGAGGACTCTGAGTATGGGAATGATTCTTTTTGTTTGACATAATTACATATCACTTTGCAGGAAGAATACATCAGACTTGGAGTACACCAGCCAAATGTACAGTAAGCATAGGAAACTCTTAAATATATTTCATAACTGAGATTATGGTTTTATACACTGAAATTTTGTGTAAGTAATTTTGGTTAATAGGTTCAAAAGTATTGGGCCCTCCCTGGTGGCGCAGTGGGTTAAGCAACACACTATGAAGCAAAACCTGCCACCGCCTGGGAGGTGACCCACATGGCGCAGCAGACCTCTCCTGCCTCGCCCTCTGCTCCCTTCAGCAGTGTGTTACAATCCATCTGCCTGTTCTGTTCTCCACTCTGTCTCTGGTGGATCCTCTCACCCCCCACACCTCTGGTCTGTACCCCAGGTCTTGTATGCATAAATAAATAAATCTTTTAAAAAAAATAGGTTCCAAAGTATTGAACTCATGGTTAGTAGAAAAGATACCTTCAATAAAATCAGTTTGCTGATTTTCTAAAGTAGGTTTTTAAAGCAAAAGTTCTTAAACTCATCAGTGTCTTAGAGGCACCCCCAGATATCAGTTAATATGTGGCATTCTTAAACTTACAGTTCTGAAACTGATGGTTATTAAAAAGCAAAAACCACAAAGATGATTTGGACATAAAACTTACGTTCATTTGCTGTCAGGGAGTATTCTGTAGTGTCAGAATTAATATTCTTTTCTACTCTTTCTTCTTAGAAATACTGACTTGAGTTGGAGAAAGCTGAGTTTCGAACCAACTACTCAGATTTGGGCATCTTTCATTCAGACTCATCTGACCCTAGAGTAGAGCTCAGAACCTGAGAGAGGGACAGGGACTGAGAGAGGGACAGGAGGCAGAGACAGAGTGTGTGTGTGTTTGTATGTGTGTTGGGGCTGGTAAAAGATGTAAGACAGTGGGTAGATGAGTGCTTATGGGCAGACTGACACTTGAGTCATTACAGACCGTCTGTGGCTTTGAACCACACCAGTGTATTTAAAACTAAAATAAGGATCGTTTCCTTTCACATTTACAATGCTACTTTCCCTTTTGTCATTGGCATCCTTTGTTTTTAGTTAGTCATGCATAATGATTGAAAAAAACCCACAATTTCTGTCAGGGAACTAATGGCCTTTAAAATGTGATAGTGTGATAATACTCAGGACATCCATGCCAGTCATACTCTGCAGCTGAGCTCATTGCATTGTTAAAACTTGAGGTGCACGCATGAAAATATTCTTCTTCTGCTTACATCCTGGCTGTCCTGTGCCTTTTTTGTTTTGTTTTGTCACATGTTATGCAATCTTATGCTTTTTAGATGGGATTTGGTAAGATTTATCTTGATTACTGAAGCCTATCAAGGTATATTCAGGTATTTTCAGTGGGAACTTCAGTTTTAATGTGAGCTGATTGGCAGAAAGTGATGCAACGTTACCATGTAAATACTGGGATTTCTTTCTTAATTTTAACTTAATAATAAAGATCCTGTAATAAGGTTTTGCAATAAAAAATAATTACTTCCTACATATTGTTTGGTATTTTATATCCTGATCCTCTGCTTTTTGTGTGGGGGGGATTTCTGCATTTTAAAATTCTAAGTTAAGAGGCATCCTTGTCTTTTTGATTAGCCTGCAATCTCATGGAACTACAGCTGAATGTTCTCTATTGTTATGTAGATTTTTTGAGCTATCCTTTCTCAACTTGAAGTTAAAATTCTAGTTTGAATAAATGATTTTGTAACAGGGTGGTCCACAAGAAAAGGGGAAGTCCCAGGCTCCCTGCCCCAACCAAAGGAGGGTAGAGCTGAACTGGGAGGAGAAGCCAGAGAGGAGACTGTAGCAGGGAGGATGCAGGGTGGTGAGCCAGGAGGAGACCCAGAGGAGGCACGTGGAGCAGAAAGACACGTGCCGAAACTGCCCTTGCTTCTTGGTCCTGGACTGGTTGGAACAGACGCAGACGCAGGTGAGAGGCCCGTGGGGAGGTTAGCAATGGCAGCTTTTATCTTGGTTTTAATTTTGCTCTTTTCCTCCCAGACTTATTGACTGTTTCTGACCCTTTTCTGTGGGTCTCCACCGAAAGGTGCTTTAGACTTGTGGCAGGCTTTTGGGCCTTGCTTTGGACCAGTCCTGTTGGACTGGACTTTGGCCCATGAGGGGATGGTAGCTTTGAGTGCTTGATTTAGTAACTATATACTTTATCTTTGTGTACTTTTTACTAATTGTATTAAAGTTCGTTTCCATTGGAGATCTTACACTTTGTCTTGATGCAGCAGGTAGCAGAACCTATTTAGAGGAGGCAAATTTGGGGGTTCTGGGCTGCCCCTCTCCCTGCCCTGTAACAGGAACTCTTATTTTCTTGCGTTTATGTTGTTGCTGATACTCCCCTGCCAAGTCAGATTGTTTTTCTCACATGTGCAGCCTGCTTTTCCTCTTTAGAAAGTTTATTATAGTCAGGTTTTAAATATCACAATATGCCTATGTTGGTTTATTATTGTATATTCTATTTTGCAACACATGATACTTTTCAATCTGAGATATCTTTGGTTCTGGAAATTTTTTCATAATTAAAATAAAATTTCCTGGTGCAGCAGTGGGTTGAGCATGCACTGTGAAGCATCTGGCACAGGCACGCGCGTTCGATCCCTCCCAAGGAGGGCACCTACATGGTGCAGCAGACCTCTCCTGCCTCGCCCGCTGCTTCCCTCAGTAGTGTACCTCAGTCCATCTGTCTGTTCTGCTCTCAGCTCTGTCTGGTGAATCCTCTCACCTCTCACGACTCTGACCTGTACCCCAACTCTTGTGTGCATAAATAAATCTTTTAAAAAATTTCCCTTTTTCTTTCTAGAACTCAGCTTCTACCTCTCATCTGCTATATTTCCTGAAAAATTTTTTTTTTAAGATTTATTTATTTATGCATACAAGCACAGGGGTACAGGTCAGAAGTGTGGGGGGGTGAGAGGATTCACCACAGAGCGGGGAGCAGAACAGGCAGATCAACAGAAGTACACTGCTGAGGGGAGCAGCGGGCACAGCAGGAGAGG
>JAGFMF010011658.1:12148134-12229527 GCA_019455555.1 Galemys pyrenaicus | reverse complement strand
GTTTTTTTTTTTTTTTTTTTTTTTGTAAGATTTATGTATACAAGAACTGGGCTGGGGTATAGGCCAGAGGAGGTGTGGGGGCGGGGTGAGAGGAGTCACCAGAGACCTACTCCTCTGGTAGGAGTAGGGAACAGCACAGGCAGATCTACTGAAACACACTGCTGAGGGGAGCAGCAGGCGAGGCAGGAGAGGTCAGCTGCGCCATGTGGGTCACCTTCCCAGTCGGCGGCAGGGATCAAACTTGTGTTGCAATGGCTGCGGTTTGCTTCACTGTGCAGTGCTTAACCCATTGCGCCACCAGGTAGGCCCTTTTCTTTTTGTTTTATTGAGATATTACTACAGGTCATTGTTAATCTCATTCTTAGTTATCTTTTCACTAGAGTTGACTAACATACACACAGTCAAAGGGCAACTTATTTTAAAGGACAAATAGCTAGCAGAATTAACTATCTTCACAAAACAAGTAGTAATGCAGTAAGTTGGGGGGGGGCAGGGACCAGTTTAAGTAAACATGGTAATATGGGAAGAAGTGACGTTGTTTTTGGAATTGCTGGGTTTGAAAAGGAAGGGGTTCATGGGTTCACTCTGAGAAAGATTTCACCAGCGCTCCCCTTTAATTGGCACCAGCAAGTTTCCCAGGCGAGTTTCTCCATGACACAGAGAAGGTGGTTATATCCAGAATGGTGGGTTTATTATTACAGGGAGATAATAAAGGATGCTTGTATAGACACAAGCAAGCAAAAAAGGCTGCCCCAAAAGGGACAGGTTTGCTAAGAGAAAGGCCTTTGTGGTCATGGCAGGCGGCCCTGAGGAGAGCTGCCTCTGCTGAGGGAGGTCAGTGCAGAGAAGCCCCGGCAGGGGCAGGCAGGAAGGCCTCTGCCATCAGAGGGACAGAGTTGGCCGGTAACTGTAGAATTTGAAAGGGATGGAGATTCTACCATGGTCTTCAATCTCCATATCTTGACCTTGGGTCAGCGCCTTGGTACCTGAGGCTTGCTGGCTTGGAATAGACTATGTAGAATTTGATAGGGACAGGCCATTCTACAGTGGGCTCTGGAGATTCTACTGTGGCCCTCAACCTTCATATCTTTACCTCTGGTCCTTGCCCTAAGACACTAACAGCAGTTTGCCACTTTGCTTGGGTCTGGGCCTTGGCATCTAAGGCTTGACAACTTTGAATAAGCTATGTAGAATTTGAAAGGACAGGAGATTTTCCAGTGGGCTCAATCTCTTCTGCCCTTCAGGTCTGAGCTTGGGACACTCCCTAAAGCAGGCTGCTACCTGTCTGGTGCTGCACTTCCTGATCTGGGTTTTGACGCCCATGGCTGTTTCTGTAGTTGGGTTACTGGCTCCTACTACCCCCCCCCCCCCCCCCCCCCCCCCCCCCCCCCCCCCGCCCAGCTCTTGGGATTGTGTGACCAGGTCTCTGGTCTCCAACCCCTCTCTTCCAGTTTCTCTGTTCTCACCCTCATCAGTGATCTGTATTCCTTCATGTCTTGGACACCTTAGGTCTGGGGTGGACGGGGCCATAAAACCTATTTGTGGAGTTTGTTCGGGACTCCCTTTCCCCAACAATCCCCTCTTTCACTTTTTGCCACCATTTGTGGCGAGCAAGGTCAGATGTGTGGATGCTGGGGCAGCCTCAGGTGACAGTTTTTCAGGGTTTCTCTCTTTCTCCCGGAGTCATTCCTTTCTTCAGTTCCCTGTTTTGTAAATGACCCTTTCACTGCCCTTTCTGTGTGTGCTTGCGGTTGAATCTCATTATTATAAGTCCCTCTTAAGCAACATGGGTGAGGACCATGTCAGGCCACCCCATTTCACACTGCGGTTGCCCTGTGACAGTTCAATGACTATGTTAATCCCTCTACCCCCACATGCAGCTCTGGGCATGAGACAGATTTCGGATCTTGTGTCCCCTCCTCTCCAGTTTTTCTATCCTTATCCTCCATCAGAAGGAACTGACACACTTGTTCAGAAGCCAAAAATATCCTTAAGGTCAAGAAAGCTGCATCAGTCTACAGTAAGTGACTTAAAGAGAGGCTAAAAGAGTAATGAGAGATTAGTATGGGAAATCGCAAATTGGGATTGTATGAATTAATGAGACTCATGACTTAATACCTTGTTACTATGGTACAGCTATACAAAATGGTGACATACAACACTCAGTTGATGAACTACACAAGAGGCAGAAAAAAAAAACTGAATCTGGGGGCCTCCCTGGTGGCGCAGTGGGTTAAGCAACGCACTATGAAGCAAACCGCAGACACCACAGCATGAGTTCGATCCCTGCCACCAGCCAGGGAGGGGACCCACATGGCGCAGCAGACCTTTCCTGCCTCACCCGCTGCTCCCCTGAGCAGTGTGTTTCCATCAGTCTGCCTGTTCTGCTCCCCACTCTGTCTGGTGAATCCTCTCACCTCCCGCGACTCTGGCCTGTACCCCAGGTCTTGTATGCATAAAAAATTAATCTTAAAAACTGAATCTGGGGAAGTGAGGAATTTCTTAATCTAACATTTAACCATTTTTGCTGCAAAAAGAGCTACTAGTGTCATGTGCCATATGCCGCACACAGTGTGAGATGCTTTAAGGGTACTTATCTGTGCAACTTAAAGCAACACAGGCGTTGGAGACACCTTCACAAAATGGGCGACTAAAGCTGTGCAGCTGTAATCTGTCATCTAGAGACTAGGTTTTCAGTAGCCTCCATTTTCTAGAAAACAGTGAAAAGAGGTAGTAATGGTTTTGATTAAAATCCTGGACAGAGGGCCTCCCTGGTGGCGCAGTGGGTTAAGCAACACACTATGAAGCAAACTGCAGCACAAGTTTGATCCCTGCCGCTGGCTGGGGAGGGGACCCACATGGCGTAACAGACCTGTAACAGACCTCTCCTGCTGCACCCACTGCTGCCCTAGGCAGTGTGTTTCCGTCAGTCTGCCTGTTCCGCTCCCCACTCTGTCTGGTGAATCCTCTCACCTCCTGTGACTCTGACCTGTGCCCCAGCTCTTGTACGCATAAATAAATAAATAAAAATCCTGGACAGCTTCTAAGGGCGGAAAGGACCTATTCACAAATGTTGTGTTAAGAAAAGTGAGAATTTGGGTGGACCTTCCTGGTGGCCCAAGGGGTTGAGTGCTGCACTGGAGCTGACCCACATGGCACAGCAGACCTCTCCTGTCTCCCTGCTGCTCCCCTCCGCTGCTCTGATCTGCTTGTCCTGCTACCCACTCTGTCTCTGCTGAGTCCTCTCACCCTCTGCCTCTGGCCTGTACCCCAGCTCTTGTTTGCATGAATGGATAAGTCTTTAAAAAAAAAAAAAAGGTGAGACTTTGGTTAGATGTGTTCAGAATGAAGAACAAATGAGATGGAAAGAAAGGAAGAATCACATACCAAAAAATGTTCATTCTGGGGGCAGAAAACAAGGGAAACCACAATAGCCTTATGTTTTCTTAGTTTCTAAGGATGTCACTGCATTGTTGACAGTAAATGTCCTATAGTAGTCATTGGTTAGTTTATTTCCAGTAGAATTCTAGTAAGGCGATTGAAATAGAGGTTTTGGTTCTTAAAATGTTGGTCCAGCTTTTGTTAGAAAACACGCTTTTATGAAATCCTCTCATTTCTCAGCCTCATAGTTCTACGATTGAAAAATGTAACCTGTAAAGGATCAGAGTTGTCCAAACATTCTTGAGAGCTTGTTTGGAGGTTCTAGCAGGAGCGCAGCTCCTCGTATACCCTCGACCGAAGACCGGTCCGTCTCTGTTCGGGGAAGGCCGTCCTCTTCGACCGCGCGCGCAGCTTCGGGAGGGACGCACATGGAGCGGTGAGGGAGGAAGGGGACACCCGCCCAGCCAGGTCAGCCGAATCAACCCTGGCGATCAATGGGGTGACAGATGTCGCAGCCAGATCGCCCTCACATCCTGTCCAAACATTCTTGACGAAGGAAAACTGGTGTACTTAAAGTGCTGAGATATTAAATTCTTTATTATTACTGTGAGGGTCCAAAATAAGTGCAAAAGAACTGAGAATTGGGAAATAGAATCACATCTATGGAATCACCGATTCAGAACTCTGGGTCTCTTGGATCACCAAATCTGGTTTGTTTCCCAGACAAAGGTGGCTTTCAGCAATCATTTCTTTAAATAAATTTTCTGTGCCTTTGTCTTACTCTCCTGGCATTACTGTGATACGGATGTTATTTCTCTAGGCTATCCCAAAAGACTACTGCCTGTCTTTTCCTCCTTCCCTCTGTGTTGCTCTGTGTGTCCTCCAGGATTGCTGTCAGGGTCATTCATCCTCTCCACTTCTTGTATGGATCTGCTGTTGAGGGCCTCGGTTGTACTTTTTAAATTTGGTTTTGGTACTTCTTAGTGCTGTTTCTTCTAGTTTTATTTTTTTAAAGATTTATTTATTTACGCATGTAAGAACTGGGGTACAAGCCCGAGGTGTGGGGGGTAAGAAGATCCATCAGAGACAGAGCGGAGGGCCTCCCTGGTGGCGCAGTGGGTTAAGCAACGCACTATGAAGCAAAACGCAGCCACTGCAGCACGAGTTCGATTCCTGCCACTGGCCAGGGAGGGGACCCATGGCGCAGCAGACCTCTTCTGCCTCGCCCGCTGCTGCCCTCGGCAGTGTATGTCAATCTGCCTGTTCTGCTCCCCACTCTGTCTGGTGAATCCTCACCTCCCACGACTCTGGCCTGTACCCCAGCTCTTGTGTGCATAAATAAATAAATCTTTAAAAAAAAGAGACAGAGCAGAGAACAGAACAGGCAGACTGACTGAAACACACTGCTGAGGGCAGCAGTGGGCGAATCCTCACCTCCCACGACTCTGGCCTGTACCCCAGCTCTTGTGTGCATAAATAAATAAATCTTTAAAAAAAAAAGAGACAGAGCAGAGAACAGAACAGGCAGACTGACTGAAACACACTGCTGAGGGCAGCAGTGGGCGAGGCAGGAGAGGTCTGCTGCGCCATGTGGGTCACCTCCCTGGCCGGGTATTGAACTCCTACTGCAGTAGCCATGGATGCCTCACAATGTGGTGCTCAACCCCTTGTGCGACAGAGGGGCCCCTGTTTCTTCTAATTTTAACGGTCTCATATTTTCTCCCTCTTTATTCTGTTCCTATTTCATACCTTTCTTTGGTTTTTAGCATCCTGCCAGCATTGTTGCAACCATTAATGCAGTCGCACCCTGCGCTTCTGCTGGATTGAGACTGCTCTCGAGCTTTCTTTTTTTTGCTTCAGCATTTGTGGTCTGTTCTTCCTTCATTTTTAGTCTTACGGGTTGTAATAGGAATAGACTCTCAGGCTGTTGCCTTTGCATTGGTGAAGTAATCGGAGAACTGGTTCTGGTGAAGGGGCACCAAAAGCCAGTGCGCATTGAGTCAAGTGTCCTGCTGTGCCCTGGGTGCCAGATTTGGTGGTGGGGACCGAGGCCAGCTCCTTGGTCTTAGTGCCTCTCGTATCTCGTGCCAATTTCCACCTCTGGGCTGCTCCTGAGCACTAGATGCAGCACAGATTATAGTTGAGGGGTCACAGGACAGGAGTTTTTTTTTTTCTCCAGTGTAGTTTTGCCCTATGGTGTTTGCTCTTATAACAGGAACTTGAACTCTACTTTATACAAATGTTCATTTGTTATCTTGGTTTTATCCCTGAGTAGGGCTTAGCATGGGCTGTGAAGATTCCAGCCTTGAAGGGGTTAACCTCTTCTGTGAGGAGACATGGGTGAGCCAATCTGTCTCTCCCCATTGAAGCCGGTCTAGATTGAGAGCCTCCTGCTGTCGCCAGCAATCCATGCTCTGCATCTCTCCCACAATGTACCTTCTGTCCTGAATACCAGCTGCGTGGGGTGTACTGCCTTCGGTCAGTGTCAACGCTGCTCACTTCAGGTTTTTCCTGCCCCTTCTGTGGGGACACTGCTCCCAGTATGTGTGTGGTCATCCATTTTCCTTCAGGGGTTTTGGCTTTGTTCTATACTTGAGTCTTTGGAGGAGGTGAACTTGGCATCTTCACTGTACAGTCATCTTGCTGGACTCATCAGTCACTTGATTTAGAAAGGTGATCGTAGGTGCTGATCGAGAAAGGTAGGTCTGGTCCATTGAATGCTAGGCTAATTGGTTAACATCTGTGATCCTAACTCACACCATACACTCACACAAAGCTCAGTTCTAGATGAAAATTATTTTTAAAAAGAGGGAAGTGAACATGCAACCAGAGTAGGAAGAGCTATTGGACATACAGTATCTAATGTAGGACTCATCAGAGTATTGCAGTGTGTTGCATGTTAGGAAGAGACAACCTAACAGAATAACGAGAGAGGACTTGAGCAGATACTTGACTGAAATAGAGGTTATCCACGTGACTAACAGACATAGAAAATGCCCAAGGACTACCAGATAAACCCAGCGAAGTAACCGCATACCTGGCCATGATGGCTAAAATGAAAAGGGCAAAGAGTACGCAAGTGTTAGTGAGGATGTGGAACAACAAAATTTGTTCGCTGCTGGTAGGAAGAAAGTCTTAATCTGTTAAGTGCTATGCGTTCTCACATTCTTTCTAGAAAATTTTTAGTTACTTGAGTTTTTGAAGTTGGTCCATAAGCCTATGTGAGGACCAGTGTCGTTTGTAAGTACAAATCTTACATGAGACTTGACTTCTGCATCGGCATCGAGAGTTTTTTCTACTTCATTTCCCTGCCATTCTCAGAGTGAGAGGGATGATGGGTGGAGGGAGAGGTGAGCATTGAGATTTGTAGGGCAGGAGTCAGCCGACTATGACTTGCAGACCGCACTGGGTTCAGTGCCTGTTTTTGTGAGGTTTTATTGGAAAACAGATCTCATTCATGTGCTTTTGTCTGTGGCTGCCTTTAGCTACAGTGTCGGGGTTGAGTGTAGTTGACCTGTGCATAAAGTAAACCAGAGAAAAGAAAATACTACAGTCATCAGGAAAAGGAAACTACCTCTGCAGTAGGTGCTATATTCATGGGTAGGGCAAATTCATGTGTAGAAGAAGATTCGAGTTGTTCAAGGATCACCTGTGGTGCAGCAGAGACCACGTGACCCGCAAAGCCTAAAGCACTGTCTGGAAGTTCACAGCAAGTGTGCCGGCCCGCGGTATAGATTCTAGAGAGCGCGTTCACGGGAACCCTTCGGTTTAAGAGCCTGTGCTGTCCGGTGTGGCAGTCACTAGCCAACGTATTTCTGTTTCGATAAATAAAATGAAAGCCTCCATCTCCATGATGCTCAGATCGTAACCGCGTTCAGGTGCTCAGTAGCTGCACGTGGCCAGTGGCAGCTGCACTGGGCAGCACGGGTGGGCAGCGCGTCTGCCCTGAGAGTTCTGCACTGAGCACCAGACAGGCCGCTTGGCTCCTGTCCCCTGCCTCGTCGTCATCGTCCCCGCTGATGTGCCCGCTGCTGCTGCCTGAGTGTAGCTTCTCTCTTTACGGTCTTCGTCATTGCTTTCCACCCCTAAAACTTAAGCTTGAATCAGCTCATTTCAGTGTTAAATGTATTACTTTTTCACCATTTCACATGTCTTTAGTTCACCAGTAAGAATGTAAGACTTTAAGAAGATACTTAAAGGTGGGGACTGTATATTCTTGGTTGCTTTTTGTAGTGCTTTGTACATAATTTTTGTCACTGTTTTTAATATAGCTTGAATTTTCCTAAACAGCATAAAATCATTTCAGCTTTGTTTCCCTTAGGTGTAACGAACTATAAACTTCAAAAAGAAAGGAAAAGAAAGCAAAGATGGGTGAAAAGAAACCAGAGCCTTTGGACTTCGTAAAAGATTTCCAGGAGTACCTGACTCAGCAGACCCATCATGTGAACATGATTTCTGGATCAGTTAGTGGGGACAAAGAAGCAGAGGCTCTTCAGGGAGGTAGACTCATCTTAATAAATTACTTTATACTTTTATATAGGAAGAGGTGTGTGTATTATCCATGAAGAATGCTAGTCTCTAATGTGAACCATTCCATTTTTTCTCTAGAAAGGTGCAGAACAGTTTTTTTTTTTTCTCACTTCTTTAAACATGTCAGATTTTTGTGGGAAGAATGAAGCTCCCCGAGGGCTTAACACGGCCTGGAAATGGACCGTGGTCTTGTTGGAGGGTTATGTTCTAAGTACCCTCCTGTCCTCCAGGTTCTATTCACTGATAGTAGATAACCAGGAAGCCAAGGTGGGGGTGGAGGTGGTTTCATTTTTACAGAAAGGATTTAGCCATTGGAAATCTTCATTAGACCTGAGACAGAAATTGGGATTTCTATCTTACCTCTCTTAAAATATGGGGTAACAGAAAAAAGCTCTAACACTTTTATCTGTCTAAGAGGAGAAACTAGAACAGAGAAAGCAATTCACTTGAGCCTGCTACAGATACACTTTCGTTTCCTTACCATGGACAGACCCTAACTTGGGTCGGCAAACTACATCCATGGGCCTCATTAGACTGCTGGCTGTTCTGTGTGACCACAGCTAAGAGCAGTTTCTGCATTTATAAATGGTTAGGGGAAAAACCCCAGAAAAATCACCTTGTGACATGAGAAATTATGTAAAACTCAAGCTTCAGTATCCATAGAGTTTGATCGAAACGGCCACGCTTGTTTGTTTACATGCTTTCTAGAGCTGTTTCTGTGCTACAGCAGCAGAGTTGAGTTTTGCGATAGAGACCACATGCCCCAAAAGTCCAAGGTATCTCGTAGCTTGTAGACTGGCCTAGATAGCTATGGCCTTATAATCCAGGGGCCGACTGCAGAGACCTGGCATCACTTGGGAAGTTGTTACAAGTATAAAGCATCAGGCCCTGCCCAGATGTGTGGAATCAGAATCTGTACTTGACTGCTCTACAAGTGGTTCGTATACTCATTCAATTCTGAGTCACTGGCTTGGGAAGACCTTAGGGGGAAGTGGGGTAGGGCATTGAACCTTGTTGTCCCTCCAGTGCAGTGACCCTGTAGGATACTGGACTTGCACCAAGCAGCAAAGTTACTTCCTTGGGAAGAAACATTAGAGCACGGGGCCTGATGTTTCCAAGCATCCTGCCCGGGAGCTGTGGTGGTAAAATGCCCCTGCTCATTCTCTCTGGTCTGGGATCCAAGAGATCATGCTGTGCTTGATACTGGTAGCTGGTTTTCCTTATTCTAAACACTTGCGCCTCAGTCTCTATCTGTACAAAGATGTAGTGAGTAGAGACTAGAGCAAATAGCCAGATATCTTGTGCTTTTGAAATTATTACAGATCTAACATTCAAGAGTGTTAGATGAAAAGTTTTCCTTTATGTGCTTAATTAGAATTTTAAGATCCAGAATTTAGAACATAAGTATAAACTGTAGAAGTTGCTGGAATTTCAAATACATGTGTTAATTATGCCATCACTATGCCCTCTGTCTCCTCTCCTATCAAATAAAGATAATACCCTGTTCTTATCTTCAAAAGCATATTGAAGATAGATAATATTTATGTGTAATTTGAGCTTCACCATGAGTCTTGTAACTGCTTTTCCATAAAATTAACATTAGTTAAGAAATCTGTTATTTTATAAATTTAACATTTGTGCTAAGTGAACTGTCAGTTTATGATGGATTTTACACTACTTGACTAAGATGCTAAATCAAGTTGATTCTGAGGTGCATTATTTTCTTGCTATCCTGTGTTTATAGCTGGCACAGATGGAGATCAGAATGGACTTGATCACCCATCTGTTGAAGTTTCCCTGGATGAAAACTCAGGAATGTTGGTAGACGGGTTTGAAAGGACTTTTGATGGGAAGCTCAAGTGTCGGTACTGCAACTATGCCAGCAAAGGGACCGCCCGGCTTATCGAACATATTAGAATCCACACAGGTAAGGAGGAGCGGCTGGAGAAGGCACCTCTTGAGGGCCAAGGAGAGCAGCTTAGTGTGTCAAATAAATAGTTTTAATGGTTTGAAGATGAAGGTTTGAATAAGTGGGGTGACTTTGTTCCATTTTGACAGAACAGTGGCATAACAACAGGCAGGCAGGAAGTGCAGCCCTGCAGCCTTCCCCTCCCTCAGTGTGTGGTCCACAGACTCTCCACATCTGCCTGCCTCTCGGGTTGGGCGTGTTACAAGCAGTGTAACATGATGCATGTTAGCACTGAGTGTGTTTCGGCTGCAAACTGGAAGCTTTCTCTGTAGTTACAAACTGCTGCTAACCCTTGGGTCTTCCCTTAGCCATTCATTCTGTGAAGTCCTGACTACTCTGTTCTGGCCAAAGTGTCCCTCTGTGCCCCACGGCTTCCCGGGCTCCCTTGTCACAGTGCTCCCATGCTGTGTGGCGGTGGCCTGAAACCTTGAGGACAGGGACTGTGGCAAGGCCAGCTTGGTGCCCCAGAGCCTAGCAGGGCATCTGACACTAGTAGCTAGTCAGTGTTTCTTATATGAGGACTCCAGATTTCATATTCCAAATGTCTTACATATTTGGACCTCCTTCAACTTAACATTAACTAAAACTGCCCCTTTGGTAACGAGAGGACGAAGATAAAGTACCGGCAGGTTAGGAGGACACTTTGGTAATTCCTCCTTGGACCAAAAGCCTATTTTGATTTTGGCTTTTCTATTTAAGGATTTACATAAAAAGGGTTGGTTTTATTGTTTTGGGGTGGGTTTTATTTTTCCTGGCAAAAGGGTGTTTATTCATGTGTGTATGGGCCAATATACAGAAAGAAGAGTTTGTGTCTAGATGTACACCTAAACCTGGTACAAGACACGCTTTGGTACAGTTATTAGTAGGAGCGCCATACTGTCAGCTGTGCTATTCTTTCCAAGTGAGCTATTCTTGCAGTTCATCTCCCATTTTTCCTTTCAAACAGGTGAGAAACCTCATAGATGTCACTTATGTCCATTTGCATCTGCTTATGAGCGTCATCTGGAAGCACATATGCGTTCCCATACAGGAGAAAAACCATACAAATGTGAATTATGTTCCTTCCGCTGCAGTGATCGAAGTAACCTATCCCATCATCGAAGACGCAAGCATAAAATGGTACCAATTAAAGGTACTAGGTCTTCCTTAAGCAGCAAGAAAATGTGGGGGGTCTTACAGAAGAAAACGGGCAATCTGGGCTATAGCCGAAGAGCACTCATCAACTTAAGCCCACCTTCCATGGTGGTTCAGAAGCCAGACTACCTGAACGACTTCACCCACGAAATCCCCAATCTCCAGACGGACTCCTATGAAAGCATGGCAAAAAGCGCCCCGCCCGGTGGCCTGCCCCGGGACACCCAAGAGCTCCTGGTTGACAACCCTTTGAATCAGCTCTCAACTCTCGCAGGACAGTTGTCCAGTTTGCCACCTGAAAACCAAAACCCCGCGTCCCCTGACGTAGTTCCCTGCCCCGACGAGAAGCCTTTCATGATGCAGCAGCCCTCTGCCCAGGCAGTTGTTTCCGCCGTGTCAGCGAGTCTTCCTCAGAGCTCCTCTCCCACCAGCCCCGAACCTCGGCCATCACACAGTCAAAGGAACTACAGCCCCGTGGCAGGCCCGAGCAGCGAGCCGAGCGCCCACACCAGTACCCCAAGCATAGGGAACAGCCAGCCCAGCACGCCAGCGCCCACCCTGCCAGTGCAGGACCCGCAGCTCCTACACCACTGCCAGCACTGTGACATGTACTTTGCCGACAATATCCTTTACACGATTCATATGGGGTGTCATGGGTATGAAAATCCTTTTCAGTGTAACATATGTGGATGCAAATGTAAAAACAAGTATGATTTTGCCTGTCATTTTGCAAGAGGGCAACATAACCAACACTGATGGAAAACAATCACAGATGCTTTGTTTGGTTTTGCCTTTTTGTGTTTTGTGGTTTTATTTTTCTCTTGGGGAGCATCCCTAATTAGGTGTCTGCTAATTTAAAGTCTATATTTATAGAATGTAAATTTGACAATGGAAACAAAATTTTCCCTTTTTTCCATAAAAATCTGGTCAGGATCACTTATGTATTAGAACACAATGTCTTGTTTTCTGCTTTCATTTAGACATCTGAGATTTGGTGCAATCATAACCTTACAGATGTTCATCTAAATTTTCCACATTTATGGTCCATAAACACTTCAAGGCTTATTGTAAGTTCAGTCTAATCTTCCATATTTCAAAATGGTAGGATAAGTTACAAAATCTGTTACAGCTTATTTCAGTGTTTAGTAGAGGAATTGCCTTTAAAATTGTTCTTAATTGAAATACCATTTAGTTGATAGTTGAAGTTAGTTTCATTTCAACCAGTAACAGTAATGCTTCTCTTTTTTCCATAAGGGGAAATTTAATTCCTTAAAGTTACAAAAGTATAAGGTGAAAGTACTGAAAAACAGTGAAATTTAATACTTGAAAATGAGGTTTAATATTTAATATACCGGTTCATTCAATTTCTGATTTAAACACACCAAATTTCCACTGAATTCTTTTTATTATACTTTATGTAAACCACAGGTAAATATATGAGAATGCTTAGATACATTGGAGGATTATCTGTGAAGATACTTTTTTTCCCCATTTAATTTGAACCTTTCATTTAAATTCTTCAGTCTGGCATTGTTTATCCAGGTGAGGTTGGTAACTATGCTGAGAATCTGTTATTCTTCCTATTCCTTTGATGACCAAAGAGGGACAGTGGCCGTCATCGTCCTATTCCTAGGAGATAGTCTTTCAGAAAGATCTCTGAAGTTTGCCTTTTCCTCCCTTCTTCTACTTACTGCCCATAATTTCCAGGAAAAGATGGGTATAGAAACATAGAAAAATGTGAAGGCCAGGTAATAGTTACATAAATGAGAAGCTAGCTCCAAAACAGATCCTGGTCTACTCTTCAGAATTGGCCGTTTAAAATTTTTTCTGTAAATTCGAACTGTAATGCTTATTTACAGTACCCCAGTCTTTCATGTACAGTGGCAAAACTGTGGAAACTGTGGTTGAATTGTCGCCTTAGTAAGAAAAGAGATGTGATAGTAGATATAAAGTAATTTAAATATGGTATATAATTTGTTTACAAAAATAAGACTTGCTAAATAAGTCTAGAGTAATTTTTGAATAGGCTATTGTTTTTATATTGTGTACTAACTAGCTGACTCTGAAGACAGCTTGGTCAAACAATAAAATACGTTGTTACTAATAGTTGGTTTCTGTGTACTTTGCAAAAATTATTTTTAATTTGGTTCAAATCTTGAAAGTGTTACTAATTGGCATCTTAAATAGAATATCCTGGCTATTAAGTACTTATTAACCAAAAGGGCCTCTACTCCCATAGTAAGTAAAAGAAAAATATTGATGGCATATTGCTCACAGAATCCCCCAAGTGCCAAGTCAGTGGGTCTTCTACCTTCCTTCCAAATGCTAAAGCCATTAAAATGAGTTCTTGTGGTTTACTCTCCAGTCTAATCTCATCTGCATTGTTCCAAGAGCAGCATGAAGGGCAGTCTCCAAAGGCTATATATACATAGCTCTCTTCTTTGTCACAGCTGAGGTTTGTGAAGCTAAAATTTTACAATTTTGTCTGTTCTGTTGTCGAAAGCCCTCCCTGCTCAGATCAGTTTTAGTGCAGCCATTTCCGGATGTGTAGCTTGGCCTAGTGTTTGTTTATCGCCAGAGAGAAACAGGTCACTATTATTTGGAAGCTTTGCGATGAACTTTCCTTTCACTTGTTTTATTCTTCAAAGAAAAGCAATACCCCAAAATAGTGAATTTTCAATAGACAACAAGGAAGAATTGTAGCGAAGACCAGTTTATTAACTGTGTATATTCTGGGCCAAATAGTGACAAATATATTTTTTTCTAACAACTGAAGATAGATGTTTTGAAGATGCATTTTAATTTAACCATAGAAAAGATTTTTTTCATAATTACAAATAAGAATGTATAATTCTAATTTTCCTATGACTTAAAGAGCACAGTTGGTATTCCAAAGGTGTCAATGCTTGAAAGTTACAATTAATTCTAAATGCACTAAAGTTTTTGAAGCAAATCTACCTTAGAAACTTTTTTAGTATTGTATTTTTAAAAAGATTTAGGACTTTATTTAAATATTCTGTGAGTTAAATTCTGTATTTGGAAAGATGTTGGTATCTTTCATTAAGTATTGAATATGTTTCTCCCATTTTATTTTTAATCAAATATTTTATAGAAATGAGTTGGGAAAAGCTTAACATGCACTATTTATAGTAGTTACCTTGCTGTTAACAGGCAATGTTCTGAAACTAAATTATTTTTGTTCAGTGAACATAAGTTTAGATTTTTAAAGTTGGTAGATAATTTATCTCCACTAATATTTTTTTAAGAAACTGTGAAGAGATTAACAGGGAATACTTTTATTTCAGATGTTACAAATTAGTATGTGTAGCTACAACTTCTTGATTCAAGTAAAGGCTAGACTTTTACTTTGAAAAATTCCATTGGATATTTTCCAGTGCTGTTTCATTTTAGAAATAAGTGTTTGCCATTCGTCTGCTGGATTGTTTGACAAAGGGGACGTTATAGAGAATGTTCAGAGATAAACCTCATTTAAGTTCTGCAAGTATATTTATCAAATGGATGTTATTACTGAAATGTAGAAATTCCCTGCTAAGGACTTTTTCATTAAATAGTCTTAGAGGGTATGTGATTTTTAGAACCTGTTTTTGTTAATATGTACTTTGATGTAAAGAACATATTTTGTATGCAAAACAAAACAAGTATGGTTGCAATACACACTATCTGTGTAGGGATTCCAGAAAGCAGTTTAATGCTGGTAAGACTAGTATGTAGTTCATATTGTAAATGAAGCTTTGCTTTTGTAATATATAAATAAAAGAGTAACACTTTCTAATGATCTCAACTTTTCTTTTTTGAACACTAGGATTTTTTTTGAGTAATTTTCCAGCATTTAAAATAAATAAAAAGGTTTTGTGACTATAAAGGTATAAGGGTTTGAATTTGTAGAATGCCTTATCCAATGTCATGAGTTGGAAACTGCACCAAAGATCTGCATCTTGTCACCCTCCTAGTTTCTTATTTTTATTCAAGGTCCAGTCACTGTGACGCCAGTGCCAGCCCTGGCCATAGGTTCTGACACAGTGAGGACGGCTCTCCTGACGCTTAGTTTTCCGTGTCATGTCGGCAAGTGGCCAACTGAAGTAATTTCTTCTAGGACAAACGTATCTTTTAGAATGGACTGATTCCTTTAAAACCTTGAACTTTTGACAATTTATACACCATTGGCTTAGAAAATATCCAGTAATGCAAATTGCTTGCAAAATCAGACATTTGACTGAAAATTCAAAAGTTTACTGCTTCTTTGAAAAATACTTATGTACAATGTTATCTTTCTCATAATGAAAAAAAGGGATAATATCTGGTACGTCTGTAGTTTGTTGCAAGCACAGGTATTTTTTGTTTCCTTGCCTCAGGTCTTCCAAAAATTCTGCTTTGAGCTTGTTAAGTTCTTCTGCTAGAAGTTTCAAATTGTAAGGAGGCACTTGTTCATCTAAAACAAAAAGATAGCCTCAAGTTACCTGTAAATTAAACCAAGCTGGGCTATTTGATGACATCAGGAAATTAATTTGATTATTTTAGACTAACCAGACACCTATAATCACAGCTGGTATGCTCCACAGACAAAGGCCATATGAGGGTGATACGAGCATTCTGAAAATCCAAAGAACTGAAAAACTTGCAGAAAATACAAGCCTGAAAGGGGTTTTTTAAGGTTGACAAAAACAAAAGATCGCTGACTTGCTATCTTAGCGAAGGAAAGGAACAAACAGAAAGTGATCATTTAGTTTTGAAGCTGATAACATCAGTAACAGCTGTCCACTGTGTCTGCAGTAAGGAAAGAGCCCTGTATCTGCCCTACTCAACACAGCAGTCACATTCACATGTACCAAAGGGCATCTTTTATTAAGGAAGTTCCGCATTTTTAAGTATATGCACACTACTAAAAACTGAAAATGACATCAAAGTGTCTGTAGGGACAGATCTGAAGATCTGGTGCACTCTGCAGAAGAAAACATTTTAACTGAATCCCCAAATCAGTTGGCAGTATGATAAAATTTTCTAAAAGTGAGTTTAAGGGTCTTACCAACAAAATGTTCTTCCATTTAGCCCAACGCATTGTAAAAAAGTCAGATGAGCGGACTGTCCTTAGTATGGCAATGAGAACTTCAGCTCAAACGTGCATCCTACTTTGCGTCGGCATACCTTCCGATGGTTGATGCAAGCACTCATTTTGTACAGGACTGTTACTTTTGGGATTGTGGTTTCCAGGACTTTGGACTTCAGGGACTTTTTATTTTCAAGATCTCAGCACTGGGGATTGTGTTAGGGATCATGTCTTTGGGATTACCATCAGCACTGCACCCCCTCAACACCAATCCCTGAGTGACCATTAGTCTTGGTACCTCTGACCTGTCATGGACATGTCACAGGACTGGTCTAGTCGGGCCGTTAGTGGTGGACTTTCACTTGCTGTGTTTTCAGTGTCTGTCATGCTGTGGCAAGCTCAGTGCTGCTTTCCTTCTTGGGGCCGGGTGTCCATTGTACGGACCTGCGTTTGTTTCCACCTTCTGTGGCTGTAACACTGTGTACAAAGCTTTTACGAGCATGTTTTCTTTTATGTTCCTGGGCGTGGAACCGATGGGCCCCCTGGTAACTACGTTTAATCGTTGGAGAAACAGCTGGGCAACTGATTTTCAAAGCAGCTGCGCCGTTTTACGTCTCACAAGCCGTGGAGGGCTCTGACTTCTCCACTCTTTGCGTGTGCACTTCTTCTAGCCAGCCTAGTGAGCACAGCATGTCTCACTGTGGTTTTGCTTTGCATTTCCCCAATGACTGATGATGTCAAGTGTGTCTTCGTGGGGTTACTGGCCGTTTGTCTGTCTTCCCTGGTGAAGTGTTTATTCAGAACCTCTACCTCTGCCCATTTAGAAATTCAAACTGTTTTCCTAATTAAGCAGTAAGAGTTCTTTGTGTTCTAGATACTAGTTCTTTATGATACACACAATTTGCAAATAGTTACTCCTATTTTGTGGGTCCTTTTCACTTTCTTGATGGTACGGAATGGAATTACTTAAGCTGACCTAGAAGCAAGTGCCACTTTCCTCACTATGAAACAACACTTTTAATGGGTGGGAAGTGGGTCCAGAGTGACTTGAGCATAATTCTACTTCCCCTCCCCTTCACTTTATAAATAGAACAGAAGAAGAAAGGCAAATGGGGTAGGGCAACCCCGTATATAATGCTGCCATTTCTGTTTCCATCCTGTTTCCCAAAGTTTGGATCTGAACCTATAAATGAGTTGCAAATTGCAACCAGTGATTTTCTAAGTGGGATCAAGTGGATTATAGCAGACTTCATTTAACACATGTGGGTTCTCTAGAACTTGTTTCTGGGCCTGCACGTTTTCCAGTTGTGCGCTCCATACAAAATAACAAAATCTACGTGTCATGTTTAAAAAAAAAAAAAACAAACCGTGTGGGGAACACAGCATGCTTAATATGCTGTTTATTTCCCCCACATTCTAAATTTTGGTGAAGGCACTAATAATAAGCAATGATGGGTGAGGAGCATAACACAGAGCGCAGACTTGAATTCGACCTGGCCCTGACCCTCATGCCGCCCAAGCGCCTAGTAGCTGTTCTGCTCTGGGCAAGCTCCTGAAGACATTTTAGAAAGCTGTGTAGTTTGGAATTAGAATGCGCTGAGCTTGTTCGAACCCCACGCTGACCTTACGGGACCTGGTCCCCGTCACCCAGGCTCAACACCTTTCTGTCTAGAACATACTCCCCTCTGAGTTTTAGCGCGGGACCCGTCCACTGCCGAGAGTGAGCTCCAGGTATCTACTGGCTCTGCCTCCGTCACTCACATTTTGGTTTAAATATCACCTCCCACGGAAGTGTCCCTAATCTCCTTCTTCCAGGACAGCCCTTGCATCGTCTAGCCCGCCTGACCCTGTTTTGCTTCTCTGCAGAGCACAGGCGCAGGCTCGTGTGTTTCTGTCTCCTCACTGAAATGCTGCACAACTTCCTGTCGCCAGCATGCAAAATAAGGCCTCACAAAGAGCCACCGCTCAGGGCCCGGGTACTCTGTGGGTACCCAGTTGTCCGTGGGTAGAATTTTAATTTTCAACCACCATACTACATATTTAAGCTGCACACAAGATGCAAACTTTACGACTGAAAGCTTACAAACTATCTTAGTGTGGGGAACAGGGCGGCCGCAGAAAGCCCTACCAGCAAAATAGAATGTAAATCCCAACATACCTTTCGCTTCCTTCATCGTCTGAGAGACAATTCTTCGGAGTGTCTGATCAGCCTGATGAAGCATGTTAGTTGAACAAATTACTCTGTCTGTCTCCTAGGTAACAGATATTATTAGAACAGTTACATAGTGTGGGTCTGCTAGACTTAAGCGGCCTGTTTGGCCACCATTACTGTTACCTGCAGTTCTGCATTCCCTCAGGGTCAGAACTGCCCTTCAGAAAACCAGTCTAGGAACCAAACCTTATCAAATCAAAATAGGGCAGGAAGCTCTATCACTTTGGGAAGGTTAGCATCAAGAGGTCTGACCTCCCAGAGCTGAGGACCTTGTATGATGGAGAAGAACCTGATCAGTGCAATGTTATTGATAAGATTAGAACACTGGCCCAAGCTCCAAGGATGCTCCAAGTTGTTTTGAATACAAGCTTGATCATCAAATAAACAATAGTTATCTGGCCAGCAGACTCATCCCCCTCAAGCCCTAGATAACAAAAACACGTTCTTTACTTTCACCCATTTTTCTCTCTTTATCCTCCCACCCCATGTAACTGATATTCCATGACTCTTCCTTCAGTAAAAAGGCCAGGACTCTGCTTGTTCAGTAGCACCCCCATCGTGCAGCTGTTCCACATCTCCCGTCTGTCTCTTTATCAGTGTGGGATTGTGTACTGCAACAATACAGTTTTATAAAAGAAATGGTGAAAGCACAGCAGCTCTGGGGGGTTCGAATCATGCACATGACAGGGTGTGAAGCTATACCCCCAAAATAACAGTTGTGCAGACCAGTGATAACTCAATAAAATGCGATTTTAAGAAATAGGGCTTTGGGGCCTCCCTAGGGCACAGGGGCTCAGTCTCAGAGCTGTCACGCTATCGCAGCCACTGCGGTGCAGGTTCGATCCCGGCCAGGGAGGGACCCACAGGGCACAGCAGACCTCTCGGGTCTCCCTGCTGCTCCCTCAGCAGTGTGCTTCAGTCCATCTGCCTGTCCTGCTCCCCCTCTGTCTCTGGTGAATCCTCTTACCCCCCGCAGCTCTGGCCTACACCCCAGCTCTTCTACAAAACAAAAATGAAGTGCAGGTTATACAAACTTGAAGAGACTGAAAAGAGAGTTAAAGTGGCTTCTGGGTTCCAGTTACCCTTCACCAGGAGGGAGTCTAAATGAAACACACCCGACTGTAAACTGGGTTCCTCCTGGGCAGTGTGTAATGGGAAATGTCTAGTAATTGGCTCTCCCATCCCCCAAAGGAAAACCTAACCACAGGGTCTTTCCGTTTGTGTGGTGTAAATATCCCTGGCCATTTTCAGACAGCCAACTTAATGTCAAGAGGCTCCAATGTTGCTGGAAATTCAACAGTCGGCTGAGAACAGCGAGTGCAGGCTGCCTCCTGGGCCGGGCACCGGTGCCAGGGCCGAGAGTGGTGAGATGCAGGCAGCAGGCTCGCCGCTCACATTTCGCTCCTGGGATACCTCAGCCAGAGTTGCCTTGCTACAAAAGTCGTTCCCACTCATTCATGTTAAGTGTGCCCAGGAAGACGTACCTTTTGTTCAACGTTGTCCTCAACACATTTCACTGGATTTTCCAACGCAGTAAGCAGTAAATCAGTCAATTTCAAACTGTAGGAGAAGGTGGGAGAGAATAAATCCTTCTAGCAGACATCTGCTGTTTAAGGATTTGTGTTCATGAACACTAAAATGAAAAGTTCTATAAATTCAAGATCCTAAACTAAAGGGGGTGAAAAATGAATGATTTGAAACTACTTTCTACAGCTCAAAACTAATTATAAGACAAAAAAATTTCCTCCCTGGTGGCGCAGAGGGTTAAGGCGCAGAACTATGAAGCATCTGCAGCCACTGCAGCACGAGTTCAATCCCCAGCCAGGGAGCTGACCCTCATGGTGCAGCAGAATTCTCCTGTCTCCCCACTGCTCCCCTCAATAGTGTATTTGAGTAGATCTGCCTGTTCTGCTTCCCACTGTCTCTGGGGAATCCTCTCACCCCCCCCCCACATCTCTGGCCTGTACCCCAGTTCTTATATGCATAAGTTAAAATACTTCTTCAAAAAAATTTTTTTTGAAATTTTTATAATTTGCTGACCCCTTATGGACAACAGGAAGGAGGGAAGCGCAGTGGGTAAGAAAACTTCAGAACTGCACTCTCCTTTGTTCAAGCCATTAGCCACATGAAGGTATTCGAGCAGAAAGTAATGAAAATGGCTTTTAAAATTCAGGTCCTCAGTTGCACTGGCTGTATTACAAGTGTTGGGTGGACACCGTGGTTAGCAGCTACCAAGTGCAAATACAGAACAGTTCTGTTATCAGTGAAATTTCTATTAAAAGCACATTCTAGAATGTTCTAGATGCTATCATGAATAGAAAGCACCAGCACCACAGCCCAGAAGCCTCACAAATACACAGCAGTGCCACTAGCAAGGATTAAGACAAAGTTTGGATTCAGTACCAGCTCCACTGCTTTTCTATCAGGAAACTACTAGTCAACCTAGTTGAACTCTACTACTTTAGCAAGAGTTTCCCCAAAGATGAGCACACTGAATGCCCAGCTGCTACCTCTGGAAGACAGCATTCTCTTAATAATGACGTTTGCAGACCAACTTGGGTTCAGTCTTAGCTGTCACAAACTCACTTTCTCACTCAATTTCCTCTTTCTAGGGAAATAATCTCTCTCCACTGCTGATGGGCAGATCAGCCCAATGGGTAACACATTCAGCAGGGGGCCACCCCCGGATGCAGCTGAGTGACAGCTCTGAGCGGGATACCTGGCCGCAGCAGAACATGCCGCGCTCTGAAGTGTGAGGCTGTGGTGTTCCCAAGCATTTTTCTCAGGATTGGGTTTCTCTATCTTCCCTCCCATCAGATGGATGGTCTCAGCAGGCACTGCTCGTGGTCTCTGGCCATTCCTCTCTAAACAGGTCTCGAGAGAACAATCCAAAAAGAGCTGGCAAAAGCCTAAGGAATCTGAAAACAATTGGAAAGCACAAAATGACCGCTGGTATACTCTTTCTCCAAAATGCGAAATAAGCATGTCAGACAAATCAGCCTAGCTGAAGCAGAAACGCCCTCGTGCGATACTGAATGTCCATCTAAACTTCCTAGTGCAGTTAAATCGACTAAAGACAAAGGTGATTCTGACATGAAAATCAATGCCTGTATGTAAGAAAAGTGTTAATTACATTTCCGAGCCAGCTGGTAGACTTCGTATCTCATGCTTTGGTAGTAAAAGTTGTCATCTAGAATCAAAAGCAAAGGTCTGGACACAGCGGTCTTCGTTAAGAGGTAGCTGGGCTGCGCCTCTGCTGCTGCAGAAGAGATCAGACCTTGATCCTTTAAGCAGGTTATAAAATCTTCCCACATGGCTTCGGTCCTTGTAGGTGGGACAGACATCTGGCCCCCATTAATAAGAGCATTCAGGAAGTAGTCTAGGTATTTCAACAGTTCCTGTCGAAGCAGTTTCCACTGGGATGGCTGAAAAGAAAGATGTGCACCCTCTATTAATTAGGTTTTGACTAGGAAAATGCCCCAGCTGGAAACTTCAGCCCCCAACACTAAACCATTTGTAGTTCTTGACGCTTGTCTTCTCACCCCCTATGCCTTTGCCTGGAAGACTCCTACTCAGTGATGTTAGTCCTCTTCTAAGTCTTCTCAGACTCAAACCACGCAGAAGGCAGCTCAGACACTCCCTCCCACCCTTCCACCCCCCACCTATCCTGACACTCCATTCTCTCCATATTGGGCCTCCACTCTGGCAGAGTTTACACTGTTTAGGCATTTGTACACCTCTAGCCCCCTGCTAGATCAACAGTCCAATGTATGCCAGCCTGCAGCAGAGAGTCTGGCACCTAATTTGGGGCTCCAGAAATAGAGGTGAAGTGACTAAGTGAAAGAATGAAAATGTTATCATCCAGGAGGAGCCAAAATCAATATCCTGCCAAAATAAAACACTCTGGCTAGTATTAAAAGTTTCCTTGAAATGAGAAAAGTGGTGGGTAGAAAGACATCCCCCGAAAGGTCCCCAGGCCAAGATGAAAAGACCTTGAGTTAACAACAGAGTGGAAGTGGATGGGGAAAGAGAGGGAGCACATTGAGGGGAAGAGACAAATGGTTTGAAAATAGAAGAAATGTTGTGCTTCTGTGGAGAGCATTGACGCTCTGACGAGGTCAGGGTTGGAGGAAAAACAAGGACAGGAACTGAAGCCCTCTACCGCCCGTGCATGCACCACCCGAGCACGGAGATGAGAGCACCTGAAGCCAATACATGCACTAAACCCGCTGAACAGGAGCCAGGGACAACTTCCTACAGCTGAGCTATCCTGCGCACAGTGACTCAACGAAAGCCATGGGTTTCGTCTCTAGTGGGAGGTGGGAAAAATACAACAGTAAGAGTGAGGGAAAGATCCAGCAAATACAGTAATTCCTACCAGTGACTTCAGTTTTCACCCAAATGGTGGAAATACACATCCAAGTAAATCTGGTGTTACTGGAGTTCTTAGGCTCTATTTACCTCACAAGGAGCCAAGAACTGGGAAGTATATAACTTGGCTGAACCAGTCCCCATTTTTTCCATACACTGCATGTACTTAATATTTCACCTATAGAATGGAATTATATATTTGCATTTTCTTTAAGTAAATTCCTTTACACTCCACTTAAAAAAACTATTTAAAATGTCCAGACTATTTCAATCAAAGGGTATATACCCCAGAAGGAGTAAATGAGATGGGAGACATGAAGTCTACTCCTTCCTCTGAGGTCTGTTTTCATATTTCTCCAAGGGGCTGCGTCTCATTGCACTGACTGTGACCTGAGGCCGTAAAGAAATGTGTACTCGGAACGTCAAGTTGGGTGCTAGATACAAGCCCCTCACTCCAGTTGGTGGCAAAGGCCGAGTTACTCTGAGATAAAGACTCTGCTTCAGCGACCAGACCCTTCATTTGTACAGCCTCTTTCTATCATCATGAGAGAACCCTCGGTAGGGTTATCAATGCGTGTTCTTGCTCTTAAAAAAGGCCGCCCCAAATGTATAAATTTCAAATCCCACAAAATCTGGATTCACCTGTGGCTGGATGTTAACTGGCAGTTTAGGAATTTTTGAGACATTCTGTCCCTCTCCTAAGCTGAAACTTCCCAAAGGACGTTCAGGAGTCATTCTAACCGTGAGGGGTTTCTACCTTGCAGGCTGACTGCGGTACCTGACCACAACTGAGACTGCACTGTAAAGGATACGCACTACACACCTGCCCCAAATGCCACACCTCTACAACGACTTACTCTAAGATGCTGTTCCGTATGTGCTTTATGATCTATTTCTAGTCAACTCCTTCTGTGTCAAACTTTCCCGAACTCGCCTCTCATCCGTCAGGGATGCGCCTTCCCCACCGCGCACGGCATCAGCCTGAGGCACAGGTGCAGCAGGTGGGGTGGGCGCGTTTCCCTCGGCGACAGTAGCCGAGGCCCCGCCCCCCCACTGACCAATGGCGGCGCGCTGGCCTCCGGGAAGACCGCGTCGGGCATGACGTCATCGTAGGCGACGACGCCGACGGCCCAGGCCTGCTCCCGCCGCAGCCGGTCGCTTAGGGCCCGCGCGATGGTCGACTTCCCTGCTGCGGGCAGCCCGCAGAGGACGCAGAGTGCCAGCTTCTGCTGCCCCTCGCCGCGTGCTCCTCCGCCGTCGTCGCCGGTTCTCATGCTGCTCAAGGAGACCGAAGTAGTCGACTCCAGAAGTGTCCCGGCACGGCCGCCCGCTGCGCACGCGCAGTCTCCCACGCCTCGGCAGCGCCGCCTTGCGTCACGATTGGCTGACCCGCGAGTAGCGTCCGGAGGCGCCGCGCGGTCCAGGCTGTTTCGGGGAGGACGTCTCTGGGGTCCCCTGAGCCCTGGCGCCAGCTCTCTGTGCGGCGAGTCCTCACGGCGATACGTCTCCCAACGCCTAGACGTTTGCCAAGGGGCCGGAGAGTGGCACTTAGTTTTCCTGCAGGCCTGTAGGATTTGCTCTTGGGCTTTGCGACGATGCAATCCCCTGCGTGGGAAAATCCCAGAAGGCTTTGAGCCTCTGCTTCCAGCGCTCTTTGCAAGTTCTTTTCTGGGAAATCAAAGAAGGGGAAGCCTAGCGGACACTGTTAACCGCGCTTTGCTCTGCTGCTGCGCCTCCAAGTGATAGGTGGAAGGGCAAAGTGAATATTAGTCATGCTCTTTGTGATATTTTGGGACACCCAGTTCTTACTCTAATATATTACTGCGAGTCATCCATAGTATGCATAATGATGTACTGAACATTTCACTATATAAATGTATCGTAGTTTATTCATGCTGTTGATGGATACTAACTTTAATATCTTGCTATCGTGAATGGTGCTGCTATGAACATTGTTTACTGTCCCCACTTGCATATATGCAACAAGTACTGACTCCGTATCTAGGTATATCTGCTAGACTTTCAAAGTTTAGAAGATGTGAAACTATGTTTCTAATAATTTCATCAATATACAGTTCCATTAACATTTTACAAGAAACATAGTGGAGGGCCTCCCTGGTGGCGCGAGGGGTTGAGTGCTGCACTGTGAAGCCTGCGCTGCACTGTGAAGCATCCTCTGCATAGCAGCGGGAATTCAATCCCCAACCAGGGAGGGGGACCCACATGGCGCAGCAGACCTCTCCTGCCACTCCTGCTGCTCCCATCAGCAGTGTACTTCAGTCGATCTTCCTGTTCTGCTCCCTGCTGTCTCGGTGAATCCTCTCACCTCCCGCGACTCTGGCCTGTACCCCACTCTTGAAAAAAGGAAACCTAGTGAATCTCAGTTTCCTCTAACACTCGTTATTGACTTTTACCAATCATAAAAAAATGACCTCATCAGTCTTGCTTTGCATTTCTCTGATCATTAATGAGGTAGCATATCTCATCATTTGGTTACTCAAATTTTTGGCCAGTACATTCTGTGAAATGCAAGCTGCTTTTGTTTGTCTTGACATTTTGTCCTTGCTTTTCTTCATGTCATGCTTTTCTTCATTTCATTCTTTATATGGCACCATCACACACTGTTTATGTCATCCGTGTCTGACTTGAGTGGAATGGCAAACTGATACTATCCATGTCTTTTTCTCTGACCCAGTATAGTCTGTCTTAAGTGAGCACCATGAAAAAGTAACAGACACTAGCTTATTAGATTGTAAGTAGGGTAAAACTCTGTATCTGCACAGTCCATAACAGTTTTGGTGATGAAGGTTGAAAGCAGACACATTGCTTTCGCTTTCGAGACAAGGAAGGACAAAAGGATGCCAAGCCCAGATTAGAATACATTAGAGTCACCAGAACCTGAATATGAATGCTACTTGTCCAAGTAGGGGGCAGGGCAAGGGTCTCCCATGTCCTAACTGTTAAATCTTTAGATGCTGAGTAGCGAGAGGTAGGATTGAAAGAAGCTACTCAAATGGTACCTTAGTTGTTGATGGTCCTTCAGGTGGGAAGAGGAAGGAATATTACCATGACAACGGGGGAGTAAGGCCTGAGTCCCCTGCCTAAAGGCTATTGGGTTGTGGCCGCTGAGTCCTGGAGCCCAAAGCTCCAAGGATGTCTGCAGTACAGAGCTTTGGGTAGATATTTCATTTATGGAGCCTGAACAGGCAGTTTGGACTTGAATAAAAACGCCTTATTCCGGTGTTAGGCAGCCATGCCCTTGCCCTCCACACTCCAACTTCAGTGATGTGAGGGGGAAGCTAAGAAGTGGAGCACTGAGCCAAAAAGCACCCCCATCACCAAGAGTGACCCCATCTCCCTCACATGTAGACACGTAACCTAAAAGGGTGCAGGTCATTGTTGCTCCAGATTTGTTCAGCTTGATGTACCTATTACATTAGATTTGTTAAGTCACCTCAGCAGTGTCACTGAAAGACTGCAAACACAGTTGTCATCACTGTTCCTTTTGAGCCTCAAAAGTAACTTGAAATTGGACCAGTCGTTCTGCCACACCTCCCATCCTCCTTCTTGGTTGACAGCTCCGGCCGGCAGGCCAAGGGGCTACCAGTGCGCACGCGCCACCCCAGCGCTCGCCCACCAGCCTGGAGCCCCGCGCCCGTCGCGGGCTGCGCCGCGCATGCGTGACGACGTAGCCGGCGCTCGCCCCGCGGGAGCCCGCGGCCGCCCGCCTGGGAGTTGAAGCCCGCCGAGCCGGAAGTTCTGCTGCCGCAGCGGCCCGCTGCCCGGCGGAAACGCCGGCCCGGGAAGAGAGGTTCCGGGCTGGCCTGGCTGGAGGCGGCAGGATGGAGAGCGGGGCGGGGGACGAGCGGCCGACCCTCCGCCCGACGCTGGCCTCGTCCTGGGATGCGGCCGGCTCGGCCCTGGCTCACAGCCTGCACCTGCACCGGGCTGGCCGCGGCGCCCGGGACTTGGACTGGGAGGAGCTGCTGGCGCCGCCTGCCCCGGGGTGCGCCGCGCCGCGCCGGTGGGGACGCGGGGGCCGCCGCTGCGCGACGGCCTCGCCTGGGAGCCGCGAGGGACGGGGGGGCCCCGACGGGTCCTGCGGGACGCGGCCGGCGGCTGCCGGGGGCCGGCCGGGCCCGAGAGCGGGGCGCGGCCGCGGGGGCGCCGGGTCTCGGTCGCCCTAGTCCCGAGACGAGCGGACGCGGAGACGGGCTGCGGGAGGCGCCCGCGCCGCTCTGGGCCGCCCGCCCTCCCCGGCGGAGACGAGGGCGGCTGGCGGGTCGGGCGGGCCGCCGCGGGGCCGAGACGGGCCGGCTGCGCGAGCCGCGCTGCTTCGCGGTCGGGCGGGCGCGCGCCCCTCAAACGCGTTCCCTTGCAGCCGGGACGCGGTGGTGCTGAGCAGGGGCCCGGGCGCGCGCGGCGACCGGCCCTGCTTCCTCTACGTGAGCTGCGAGCCGGAGGGCGGCGGCGAGGTGGTCTCCCTGGGCGTCTTGAGCTCGGCCCGGAACATGGAGGTGTACTCGGGCGACGAGTACTGTGGCACCGGCAGGGGCGAGGCGGTCGGCGCCCAGCTGGAGAGCAGGTGGGTCGCGCGTCGTCGGCGCGGCGGTGTCCTGGGGTCTGCGCTGGGCCAGCGCTAGGGGAGAGAGGATAAAAAAAAAGGGCAGCAGATGGGAGTTTGGACGTCTGAGAGTTCAAGATGGTTTGCCTCAGCTTCTCGTTGTCATAAACTTGGAAAAACGCCCATAGCGGGAAGTAGTTTGGTAGAAAGCCAAACTTATTAGACTTTATAGACGTTACTAGAGTCCTTGTAAGTCAGTTTATTTGCTAACTCTGTGAACTTGTAGGAATAGATGAATACATTGTAACCCGTAAAAGTTAATTAGTAAAAGTATGCAAGGTTGCTCTGCCCTTGCTCCCTTATCTACACACAGTTCCCCCTCCCAAACGGGGTCTGCTCCCCTATCTACACACAGTTCCCCCTCCCAAACAGGGGGTCTTAAACCACAGGGGCTCTGGCGCCAGTATGGAAAGCCCCCAGACTTGTTTTTTCTTCCCTTATCTTCCTTGTTTGTGACTATAAAATCCCCACGCTCAAGCTGCATGGGGTTCCTCCCCCCAAGGTTGACAATACTGCGCCAGTGCTCCCGGAGAAGGAACCCTAGGTTAACCTAGCAATAAAGTCTGTTTGCTGTGAACCAATCGATCTCCGGTGTGCTGACTTGTCTCAGTGCCTTGGCTCTCCAGTCCGGTGTCATGCGGACTGGATCCAGCAAACTCACCATGGTGGTTTGCCAAAAGAATTCGGTAGCCCACCTGGAATTCTGAACATTTTTATGGATAGAAGATCTTTACAAATGATCGAGATTCTGCCACATGAGCCTGTCTAACTCATAAGTCATCCTGTTACCGTTTAGTCTGTCTCTAGTCTCTGATACCAAGATGCTACCCTACTTTCTCCTAAATCTAACTCCCTAGCCACTGCTTTATTGCACATGTTGGAAATAATAGCCACAGCCACTGACGGTTGCTACAGTGCCACGTTATTTTATATAGACTATGTCACCTGTCTCAGGTGGAAGCGCACAGTGTTCATCACCAGACTTTGTGGGACTTCTGGCTATACTTCATAGACCAGGTGAATCAGGACTTAAGTAATGACCTAGAAACAATTCATTTTTAAAGACTTTAAAAATGATAACCTGTAAGAGTAATGTAAATTCTCTTTATTTTTAGTCAACCTGAAATTATTTTCTACAAAAAATACTTAAAATTGGAGTCCTCCATTCATGCTTGTAAATAAAGGTAAATCATCACTAAATTTTAATTTGACAATTGCAAGTGTAAAATCTTGTATGGCATGTACTTATTTTCTGTTGGCTTCTTAATAGTTCATCTAATTTTGTTCCTGTTATCTTAACACCATAGTTTCGTATAAAGATAACTAGTTCTAGCTCCACTATATCCAGGAAGATGGCAGGGAATTTGAAGTTACCTGAAAGAGTACCTGAAAGTGAAGGGGATTTGGACTGGTGACTTGAGCTTGAAAATGTCATCGGGGTGGACTTCAGTGATGTCACTGGAGGCTGGGAAAAGGTAGTAGCTGCCATCATAAGCCCCGAGTATATAATTCTACTTTGTTGCCTGCTAGCTGAGTGAACTTGGGCAAATCTCTCTCTTTGGACCTACCTCATGGTCATGGCTAAATTAGATGGCTAAAAAAAGGCCTTGCCATGTACATGAATGTCCATGACGTCCATCATTCCTGGTCGCCTAAAGGTGGAACCAATCCAAATACCCATTTCTTAGTAAATGGATAAACAAGATATGGTGTCCCCAATTAGAGGTGATCGTCATAAAAAGCAATGAGTAAATTATACCTATTACTTGAATGATACTTGAAAACAGGCCTGATGAAGAAAGTCAGTGACAGAAGACCATGTCATGATTCCACGTGTATGAAAGGTCCAACATGGGTGAGTCATAAGGAGGAAAGCAGAGCAGTCGTCTTGCGTGGTGGGAGGGTTGTGATGGTGGGGGGAGCTAGGGAGTGACGGCCAGTCAGTACAGAGTTGCCTTTGAGAAGGATGTTCTGAAAGTGTGATGATTACACAACCCTGTTCCTAGACTAAAACCCATTGACTTGTATACATTAAAGGTGTTAATTGTTTGGCATGTGGACTATATCTCGAAAAACTTTCTTTAAAAAAATGCCTCCACATTACTTCCTACGAGGTTATGACATGAAGAAAACAGTCATTTTCAGAGCAGCCGGTAGCCAGTGCACAGAACTGACTCACCCAAGATGTTGCCTTAGCTGGTAATTTCCAGTAGCTGCTAGAGTTGTTTCCGGAGTCAGCCGTCCTAGATGTATTTACGTGCTAGGGAATGCTGTAGTCTCGTGGAATTGGCGATGATATAATAAATTGGAAGGATTATCCTCATTGCTTACATTCTAGTGGAGAGACACAATAGTGAGTAAAACGTGTACAACACTCAGAAATGAGAAAGGCTGTGGAGATTGAGAAGCAGAAAACGCATAGTAAGGGGGCATAAACTTCATGGGAAGCCTCCGATTGTTGAGGGCAGTCACCTTTGGATGCCACATGGAGATCTTGGATCATGGTTTGATGTGTCTTCAAGTTACATATAGTCTGTGTGTGTGTCTAAAGGAATATTTTTTATAATGGTTCCTTGCAAGAACATGGCGTTAAAGGTTCCTTTCATCTAGGTCTAAAGCTTGTTCTGAGGCAATATTACATGAAAGCTAAAAATAGTAGTTTATGACCTTTGTTGTTGAAGTCTTGCTCAGTGGTAGGTACTGGCGAGTTACTTTTTTATGTATGTTTATTTTAGCATACAAGAGCGGAGGGATGGGGTGGTGTTGAGAGTTCATCAGAGACAGCAGGGAGCAGAACAGGCAGATCTATTGAAACACTGCTGAGGGGAGCAGCGGGCGAGGCAGGAGAGGTCTGCTGCGCAATGTGGGTTCCCACCCCCCCACACACCCCCAAGCCCGGCCGTAGCTGCTCTCCTTTGGTGACAGTCAGTGTGTGGTCGTCAGTAAAGTCGTGGTCCACGTCAGGCCGGGCTCGGCAGGCCCCTGCCCGGGCGCTCCAGCGCTGGGGTCCAGGATAGACCTCGAGAGAGTCCAGAGCATCATGGAGTCCCTGGGGTCCAAGTTATCGCCTGGAGCTCAGCAGCTGATGCAGATGGTTAGATTTCAGCAGCAGGTACGGAATGCCTTCCAGACACACCACAGGGGGCTCCTGTGGGAGGGCGTTTCATTGGGGGGTCCTGAGTCTTAGAGGTGACTAGCAGACACATGACCTGGGAAGATGGAAGCGCAGAACTGGGGGCAAATAGCATGGACCTGGAGGAGGCTTGAGAGCCCGTCCCCGAGTAGGCGGTAGGGAAAGGTTGAGGGAGGGACTGGGCCCTCGAGGACAGACCGTGGGGAGGAGCTGTGCCTGTGAGACAGGGGAGAGGAAGGGCGCCCGGAGAGTAGAGGGCGGCAGTGTGGCAGGGCAGCAAGAGAAAGACTGGGTGTCGGAGACCCGAACTCACATCCTGTGCTGACACCGGTAGTTCTTTGTGCTTGCATTGGGTCATCTTCTGAGGATAAATTTCTTGATGTTCCCTTAGCCTGTAGGCTCCGCGAGGTCAGGGGTTTTGATTTATTTTGTTCACTGTTGTATTTTCTCTCAGAATCTAAAACGGTAGGTATCTGCAGAACACTGAATACAGGAGCGTTGGTTTGTCTTAGTCTGACACCGTTTTAGACTATCTAGATAAAGGTGTGAGCTGGGTTTCTGTAGCTAATCTTGATGACAGACTGCAAGCTCTCCCCCCAACTGCTGAGCTGAAACAGTCTGGGGTGGTATCTCCTGAGAAGACTCTAATAGGTTTACATGCTCTGGGTTCAGGATAGAGCTTTATGCCTTCACACTCAGTTAGGCTCAAGGTTGGTACACTTCTCGCCTGTGGAAAACCTGAACAGCAGACGTGTAACCTCTCCAAGATGAGGCACTGGAGAGTGTCACTTCTTCCAGCAAAGGCAGACTCTTGTGCAGAAACAGCAGCATAAGCAGTTGAGTTGAGGCCGCGTAACACAGCTCTTCACTGTCTGGAAAGCCCAAAAGCAGACGCAGCCAAGAGGTAACTAATTGTGATCACTGAGGCGTCACAGATGTACGCAGAGTACGCTGCCCTTGAGAAACGTGACTGCGTGGCCTCCGGCAGCGGTGCAGGAGATACAGGCAGGTGAAAAGGAGTAGTTCCGCTGCTCGCTGCAAGGTGGGCGTAGTCGGACTGGAGTCTGAGAAAGTTAAGTTACCGTGACTCAGCGGAAGACGTGCTGCCTTCGCGGTGGAAATACTGAGATATGCTTGTGTGTTTTTAGCTGGTTCGTTTGCTACCACAAAGCGTAACCCTGTCACCTTTGAATGACTGAAGTAGACGTGGTCTAAAGCTACCGCATCGTAGCCATTAGGAACGTCCCAGGGCGCGTAGAACTTCTGACTTTAAGTCCGTAGCTATCTGGAGTATCTTCCACGACACTAGTGGCAGGAGATAGCCCTAGGCGGGCTGCCGGCCGGAAAGCTGATGGTGCTGTTTCATTCCGGGAAATTCCGCGAACTTGGTTCTGTGATATTTCAGGCTAGCTGTTTCATTCTGTTTCATTCATCGCCAGTTACCGTGCCTCAGTTGAGAGTGACAGACTTTCTTACCATGATCAAGGAGACTTTTGTCGTGGAAACATTAAAATCTGCCAGTGCAGTCTTCCTAAGTTTGCTAGTATCTCTGCCCACATTTTCTTTAGGGAAGACGACAGCGAAACGATTCAGAACCCCGACTGAAGGGGGGTGGCCTGGGTTCATGTCCCAGCCCTGCCACCTGCTAGCGTGTCATCCCACCCAGGTTACAGCAGCTTAATACTGAGACAGTAACGGTAGCCGACGTCCTCTGGGAGTTTGGAGGAGCAAAGGAGAGACTCCTGTGACCGGCCTCAGTCGTTCCCCAGAAGTTAGCCGTCGTCGTCATCACGAATGCTAACAGTAACCTTTCCTTAACTGCCCTGCTAGAATCGTATGCCCATCGGGGAGCAGCTGCAGTCGGTCTTGGGAAATGCCGGATGCAAGCGTGTGGTGGACCTACAGCCAGCGCCCCCTGCGGCCTTGGACGCGTCCTCCTGCACGCCCTTCCCTTTTAGAACTGGACTGACCTCTGGAAAGTTGACTGAAGACTGCGAAGCTCCTCTCCTTGATGGAAGCACACCGCCCCCCGGGGGAGGTGGAGGACACAGGACGAGCCTGGGCGAGGGCACGGTTGTGCCACAAAGCCAGTCCCTTCTTGAGAGCGGTCTGAAACACGCAGCGTCTGCCTTCTTCCCAAAGAAAGCAAGTGACGACTCAAACGTGCCTAACTCCGACCTGCTGCCTTTCCTGCAGAACTTGTGTAGTCAAGTTCACCATCTCCGTGCGGGGCAGGACGGCCCGTGGCAGGACAACCCCACCAGGCCCCGCGAGGGCATTGTGGGTGCTCCGTGAGTATTTAAGGCATCGTGGTTACGTTTGTCGGGTGTGAGGGTTCGCTGAGAGCAAACAGACTTGCTGCCGTTAGTGCTGCTTGGGAATGTGTCCGGGGGTAATTGGGGAGTTCTTACACTTTACCATTGGCACAATTTTGGAAAAGAAGTCATGGCTTTCAGAACAGTACTGAAGACTGATGCTGGCAGCAGGGACAGACAGGCCGGTGGTAGCATAGAGGCGCTGGAGGCGCCCACAGCCTCAGCCAGCTGCTTCTCGACAGGTCCACTGGCATCTAGTGGGGAAGCTGCAGCCCCTGGATATCCAGAGGCGAAAGGTGAACTGTGACCTGACCTAACGCGCATTTAAGGACAAGTTTAAATTGTAGTCTCAGGGCGGGGAAGGGCTTGGAAGACATACATGGGACCTTGAAAATATTTTTGGCAAGATACTTTTGATCTGGAAATGAAAATCAGAAAGACCCTTTGTAAAGACTTGTTCGTGGGTCATCTTTGCTTTCTGTCTCCTCACTTCAGCTCTCTACTTAATGTTCACAGCCTGAAAGAAAGAATGCGGGGCCTCAGGCTTGGGCTGACTGTAGCTTAGGACATGGGACTGCGCTGTAGGGAGCACATTCGTGGAGACCGATTTCGGCAGTGTAGGCTGCTGGTGCAGGTGGTGTTTTCTTAAAACCCTAGGCGTAAGCGTCACACTGTTCATTGTTTTCAGAATGGAAGAGAAACCCCTGTGCTCTTACTTGGAGAAGATGCTCTCTAAAAACCTGGACCTGATGGAGAAGAAGCTCATGGGCTACATAGACGAGCGGCTGTGTCGGCTCCAGGAGCACCTGGAGAACAAGATCGCTTTGCTGGCGGACTTGGTGCAGGGCCCTAGTCCCCCGCCCCCCGCGCTGCCTCTGAGGCGTTGTGACTCTGGGGAGAGACTTTCCAATGGAGAGAGATAAGCCCTCGCACGTGCAGTGTTCCACAGGTATTTATTCCGTATTTATTACAAAATGAATGCTCCAGAAGAGTTTACGAAACGCAGGTATGTGCTGTCCTTGAAGGATCACCATTTACTTACAGAAAGCGTCCTCTGTTCATTTTTACTGCACTTGTTGTTATAAACCAGTACTGTACACTAAGCATTAACGAGATAGGTCATCGATCATTTTGTTTGCATTATTTTTCTCTTACAGAAATATATGTGTACTTTCAGTTGTTTGTTTGAAATTTTTAAGGATTTCCAATGCAAGTTGTTAGTTTGTATTATCTATACGTTTGATAGAAGTGCATTTTTTATTTATACAAATACCTTATTTTATATTCTTAGGAATATGAAAAAATGGTTAGATGTTTGATAATTTTTCTTTTTATAATTCTTGGGAAATTTGATAGCTAGGACTTGAAAACTTTAATTCAGATCACTAATTTATATTTTGTATTTAATCAGATAATAATAATCTGCAGTTTGGCATGTGTAAAATATTATATTGGGACTATTAATACTATTTGTTTCACTACAACATAATAGTAAATAGGAGAGCAAAACTCGGAACTGCCCTATTCCTTGTTAGGATTGTTATTTTAGAGTCAGGGTTTGACATAAATGAGAGACGTCATCTTGTTTTACCTCAGTAAACCCAGAAAGTATAAGGAACACGCTCATTGTCGCTTTTTTTTTTTACTTTTTGAGCTGAGACAGGGTCTTTCTGGAGCCATTTTTTAGCACGTTTAAAGTGTGAATGCCGAGGCTCTGCACTGAGATTAATTAAGGCTATACATCAAGGAAATTCTTCTGGTACACCTAGTTTTCAGAAATTAGAACTATTTGTTGAAGTGTGATGTATTTGCATTTAAAAGATAAAATGTATTGTCTTTGGAAACCATTTAAATAAACAGAAATGTTTTATTTTCAAACAGTCTTTGCGTAAAATATTTTCAGGGTTATTAATGTTTTAGTGAATTTATTTTGCAGAACGAAGGCTAGTTGACGCACACTGTGTTCGGTTACCACACTGCAGAGGTAACCGTGCGAGGACACCCCACAGTCTCTTGAACTTTTTGTGTGGTTATAGCCTTCACCATTTGTGGGGTGTTCACAACCTGTAGCCTGGCTTGCTCGGTCTGCCCACCCCTTGCCAGCTCAGCCCGGTCCTACCGCTGACCTTTGTGACCTTTTGGCAAGGCCCACTTGTGCCCCACTCATCCCGCTACTTTCTGAGCCAGATGTGCACCTCAGCTGGGAGCTGGGGGTCCTCGAGGCAATCTAGCTGCTGGCAGCTTAGGAAAGGTGCTGGTTTGGGTTTTATGTGCTGAAGACCTCCCAGCACCCCACATTTGGTGACAACTCAGTAGCGCTGAGTGGTGGAGCCCGAGGTGTAAAGGTGGAGGGCGGGCACAGGCTGTTGATGAATGCACTAGTGGGGTTCACTCTGTGGTGTGATCCGGGTTCCAGGGCCTCGTTTTGAGGCAAGAAGGATTTCACAGAGGCCAGTACTTGGTTAAGAGCCTGTTACGTGACACCGAGGGCAGGTGAAGGCAAATACCCTGATTCCTGTGAACTTGTGTTTCTGGTGGCAGAGAGCAGTGTGGGCCTGACGCTCGGGGTGAGGCTGAGAGCCCCGAGAGTGCAGGTCCCCTCTGCCTTATCACTGTTCCTCTGATGCCCCTGGACTCTCATCTTTACCTGCAGACTTGTACAGCCAAGGCCCTGGTGATGACCCTGGTGCGCTCTGGCAGCCTCCAATAGAGGAGTCCTAGGTCGCCCAGGGGTGAGGTTCTCCCAGAAGCCCTATGTCCTCAGGGCCAACTTTGTGTCCAAGGGTCTGGAGGAGACAAGGTTCTGGATGGACAGTGTGGCCTTAGGTGTCCGCACACAGCTAGGCCTGAGCATGTTGGAGTCCTTGCAAAACCCAAGTGGAACCCAATGCCCATTATTTTCAGTCTCAAAGAGAAGCCTCCATGTAAAAGAGCTAAACAGAATTCAGCACCAGGGAGAAGCGTTTTCCCTTTTTGCCCAGGCTGCTATGAAACTTGAGTCTAATGTTAGATTTCAGATGGTTTTTGCTCTCAGCCCAAGCACCTAGACAATCCTGTTCCACTGTTTCCATGCCTTTTTCCTTTCACTTTCATACTTTATACTGCCATGATGTCACAAGCAGCTACTCCAAGACCCACAGTTTGGGTTTATCTTTGTAACTAGCAAACCGGTGGCAGAGACAAGTATCTTCGGCATCACACATTTATTGAAACGCACACAGACACGTTATATAGCACACGTTATATAGCACACTATGGAACATGACTAGACTCTCAAACGTCCTACTAAGGAAGAAATACTGCTTGTGCAGGTATTCCCACCTACGTCAGAGGCCCTCAGTCACGTCACAGGGACCCTCATTCACTTCGCAGGGGCCCTCATTCACATCACAGAGGCACGGCAGCAGGGGGTCTACGTCAGCATACAAGTTGCACTGGTCACAGGCCTGGAGCGTGGGATAACACGCGGTGATGGAGGTGGCCCCGGCGACTTTGTCCTCGGCGACGAAGGCTGGAGTATTTGTTAAGGCCAAACAGCCAGATAACTTTGAAGGTCTTAACAAAAGACAAGAAACAACAGATGGTTTGAGAAGTTCCTTCTCGGTCCTCATGTTACCATTGGCCTGGCCGGGGGCCTGGGAAGTTCAGGGCTGGAGCCGAGCACACACGAGGCGCCGGCCTGAGGTGGAAGCTCTGTGCCCGCCCCACGCTCCTGCCCGGTCCCTCCTCTCCCAAGACTGCCGGGTAGGTGAGAGCAGGTCACAGCAAAGAAGGAGGGGGAGCTGCAGTGTGGTTCAGCTCAGCCCCGCGGGCCTGCCAGCTGCAGAGCACGCTGGGAAGGTGCCCATGGGACGTCCCCGGGTCCTGGGCTTGACCTCCCGGCTCCCAGGCTTAGCTCCCTGCAGTGGGGGCGCCGCTGCTCTCATTCACAGCCCTCCTCTCCCACCCTGGGAGGGGCTCCTCCCCCAAATCTGATTTTCTCTTGTCTGGTCTACAGCCCCTGGTCAGGTGTCTCCCAGCCCTTCACTCAGCTCAGCGCCCCCAGAGTCTCAAGGGCCCTCACTGTGCCCAAGGCCACGGGCGTGCAGGTGGGACACCCGAGAGCGCCCGGTCAGGCAGGAGGGGCGGACTCGGCCCATCCTTTGGGTGGGTGTGAGGCAGGGACCCATTCAGGCCCCCCGTGTCCAGCCTGCAAGGCCCGGCCAGGCCCCTTGGGGTGGCCAAGTGACAGCAGAGTCACCAGTTGAGAACATTCTACCTGTGAGCTCGCAACCCCAGGCCGGGAGTGGAGAAGCCAGGACCCCACTCTGCTTTTCCAGCCCACCGCCTGCCCACCGTGCTGGCCCACCTCCGGCAACAGAGCACCAGGGTGCTAGTCCCTCTAGCCCACGCTACTCACTTCAGTGCGTTGGCCACTTTGCAGTAAAGACAGATGACAGCACACAGCAGCAGGAAGAGGAGAACTAGTAAAGTGGAACCAATGATGACTATAACGTTGAAAGTCATCATTCTTGGATACCTGGGATGAGAGCAGGCAGCCTTCAGTGTGGCCTCCGGCCCCCTGGCAATCAGCGTGCGTCCCCTAGTGGAGGCAGATGTACCCCTGTCCACAGACCCTCCATGTAAAATACTAGCGAGGCTGCCCAGAGAGGCTGAGGATCCCAGGCTGACCCAACGGTGCATAAAAAAGGTTTATTTGTGGATGAGAAAGGGACTGAGATGTGAAACCCAGAGAGATGGAAACAGCATAGTCGGAAAGAGCCCTTCCCAGGCAGTGGCGCACCTGAAGGTGAGAAGCAGGTGCAGCTGGACACACTTTGGCTGCTGAACTATTGTCACTGATAAAATCAAAGCTGAGCCCTCGCTGTGTCACTGGCTTAAACAGTTTAATAAGAAGGAATAAAGGAATGACTTTGTTCAAATGTTGTGCAAGCCTGAAAATATGCCAGCTGTCTTTTGGTTTGTCATAGGAAAAGGTTTATAATTCTCCAACTGCACAATCAAAAAAATAAACATGCAACAACATGGATGTTTGCATGCAACATGGATGGAGCTAGAAGGGATTATGCTCAGTGAAGTAAGCTAGGAAGAAAAAGAGTGGATGGTTTCACTTACAGGAGGAATGTAGAGGAAAAAAATTATTACAATAAATTTAAAAAACCAACAGACAACTATAAATCTGAGACACTGAGGAGGGGGGAGAAGGAACAAAATGGGTGGGGTGAGCACAAGGGCCTGTGGTGATGGTGCACGGGGGAATGGTGATGGGAATTTCGTGGGGATGAGAAACATGCTGTACAAAAATGAAAAATAAAGTATATTTAAGAAATAAACGTTCTCCAGCTGCCAACCATCATGCCAGCTCGTGATTCCAGACACACCCAGTCAACCCCTCCCCAGGCCCGGAGACGGGGCACAGCCGGCTCAGGTCAGGGACCGTCTCCCGGGAGTCCTGCCTCATTCTGCCTTGCTAGGTTACCACTGGCCTCTGCCATCTTCCCTCCCCAGTCCTTTCCGGGAAACCCATTTTGTCTGGGATAAGCAGCGTGCTTAATCTAACCCTCTGAAACTGGGATGGTGAGCCAGGGAAGAAAGAAACATTTTGACTACTGGGCATACTTACGGCGGTTAAACCATCTGGATCCACATGAAGGTCAACTTTAAAAGCCAACCAACCAACCAACAACAACAACAAAAAACCTTTAGGGAGTGGGTTATTTTATCAAACCTGTAATTTGAGAAAGAGGGATCTAATGATCCATGCCAGGGGGAGAGCCCAACATGAGCAGCTCCCCTTAGAAGCACAGCCACTGTCCAGTTCCAAGTTCTATGCCACAGACTGTGTGACATCAACTCTGGACACCACCTCCCTTTGCTGGGGGAGTTCTGAATTCTGCTGCACCTGTAGGTATATTTCAGCCCCCATGAAAGATAGTGTTTTGCGTCATTTGATTCTGTTTCAGGTCTTATTTTCTCTCAGTTTTTCAGGATGACTGCTAAGCAAAAGCAGGTTTTAAGATTTCAATTTAAGAGTAAAAGAAAAAATGTGGGGAGACTAAAACATCTTTCCTAGTCCAATTATAGGAGACAGACGTTGTGCTAGCTGCACAGTGACAATGCATAGCCACATGCTCACCGACAGGGCTCACTGCCCGTGTGAGGAGCCTGCGCTAGTCAAGTGTGTATGATTTGAAGGTTCACATACCCAGACAATCTAGTAGCAGTAAATGAGGACACTCTGGGTGCAGACAAGATGGCTTAGACTTGTTCCCTCTGCTCCGTCCTGGGCAGCGAATCTGTAATCCCTGGGAAAAACATAAGAGCGAAGTTGGAAAGAGGGAAGCAACTTGGTTAGGGAGCCCAGCATGACAGGAAAGGTGGCCCAGACCTGGTGGTTTCCACCTCTGAATCTAGCAACAGATGTGGGCTCATCGCCCCTGGGCTCGACAGGAGCCCTGTCGAGAGCCCCAGGTAGCTCCAAAACAGTGGCAAGGGGGACAGTTCGGGAGCCCTGCTGACAGTAAGTGGCCAGGACAGTGTCTTCTTTCTCACTGGCCCTGAGACTCCTTCACTGAGAGACAGCAGGGCAGACAGTTGTTAGCCCAATGGGAATCCCACCGTAACAAGCATTTTTGTCCCTGTGGCCAGAGATTCCTTTCTGCTTCCTATATTCAGCTTCTGCTCCTTCAACTGTTGAGTCCTGGCAGCCTCAGTAGCAACAGAGAAGCTAAGCAGATCAAAACAGAACTGAACATTTTCACTGGCGCCTCATCCCACAAAAACGGGCCACAACCTTAATGCTAAATCTAGACTGGGTGACTAGTTGATAAGTCATTTAAATGGGATGTAGAGTCTTTTCACAGATTAGCCAAGTATGAAGGATTCAATGGAAAGTCACCTGTCAGACCAAGAACCTGATAAGGAACACCTGAATGGGAAAAGACCATGACTTGATGAGACCAGCAAGAGCCATCAAATGTTGGAATTATCAAAAAGGCATTTAAAGTTATCCAAAAAAGGCTGCAACAATCAGTTAAAACAGTAGAGAAAACTCAGCAAAATAAAGTTTTAACGAAAGAGCCAAATGGAAATGATTTACCTTAAAAATACATGAATAGAAATAAAAACAACCCTTACTGGATGGGCTGGACAACAGATGGAGGTAAGAGGACTGAGTCAGCGAACTTCAGGCCAATGCAGTGCAGTTTATCCAATCTGAACAAATGAACAGAACCTCAGGGACCTGATGGACTATATAACCAAAGCCTCAACATTATGTGTCGTGAGCTTTGGAGAGGAGATAGAAGGGGGTAGAGTTTTTGAAGTAATAGTTCAAAACTTTCCAAGATACAAACTGATAGACTCAAGAAGCCAAGAAAATCCCAAGCCAGGATAAACACAAGAATATCCATGGCAACATAATTAAACTTCTGAAAAGTAAAGACAAACTACAAAGCAGAGACACGTTACATATAGCAGACCTCAAATGAACACTGACATCTCATCTAACCATGGAGATCGAAGCAAGTAACACATAGTTGAAGGTGTTCAATGAAAACTGTCAACTTCCAATTTCATATCCAACAAAATTATCCTTCAGGAATCAAAGGGGGAGACATTGTTCCACCCCCTAAGAATGGTTAAAGGAAAAATAGCTGATGGGCGTGATGGGAATGGGGAAGAGCATTTAGGAGAATCAAGGCCTTACTGAGGATGTGACATTTCAGGAGAGACCCGGAAAACAGGACAGGGATCAGGTGAGGGGGTAAATTCCAGGCCAAGAAAACCTTAACAATAGAATTCTGAGGTTGCCGTGGGTTTGGCGTGTTCAAGGAAGAGTAAAAGGGCCAGTGTGGCTGGCACAGATGCACGAAGGGGACAGCAGTGGCAAGGCACGGGCTGGACAGTGAGTCACTGATACCACCTCAGTAGGATTTGATGCTCTAGAAAAGGGTCTAGATTTTTTTCCTGCCTGTTAAAGAATGCCTCTGGAGAGGTGTCAGTTGGGTTTCAGGAAGGAACCCTTGCTACCTGGCTGCAGAACCTGTTTTTAAACACAGACCAGAGGTCCCCAAACTGAGAATGCACCCACATCAGAAGGAGGGTTGATGAAACACGTGGCTGGTTTCACGCCCAGGGCTGCTAGTCATAGCCTGGGGCGCTGAGAACCTTCAGTGCAAGTGGATTCCAAGGTCACGGCTGCTTCCCAAAGCAGACTTGAGAACCACTACTCAGTTAATTCAGTTGATGCGCCCTCCCCTTGAATGTAGAACTGACTGGGGTAGTAAAAAGACTAAGAAACGTGCATGCCAAGCCTGCTGTCTCAAAAAACACTAGAGAAAGAAAGAGGGAGAAAACAATTACGTCACTGAACATCTCCTATAAACCAGGTCTCTGCTAAGGGTGTCATGTTAAAAATACTAAACACTCCATACAAGAACGAAGAGGGCTTCCTTCTCCATTTGCAGAGGAGAAAACCGTGGTAAGAAAGGCAGACACACACCTGAAGTTGCACAGCACGGAAGTGGCTGAGAAGGGAGGAGAAGCAGTTTTTCTATCCCTGTGGTATTTTGCTGTCACCTAGGAATGTCTCCTGAGGCATTTGGAGAGACCCTCCAGAACAGGCAGGTAACAGCAGTCCTGGGGACACCCTGTGTACCCTGGGCCACTCGCGGGGTGGGGCTGTCCCCAGGAGGCGGCAGTGATGAGGTGAGGAAAGGAAGGGGCGGCAGGGAAGATGCCACATTCGCTTTACCTTGAGGGGTGGCCGTGGGAGGCGTTTTCCCTTTTCAACAGCCTTGAGTTCCAAGTGCCACGGGGCATCCATTCTAAGTAACAAGTGGACACCTTGGGCACAGGGAGAGGGGAGATGGAGGCCGGAGGAGGTAACAGCTCTGGAGACCAGGCCCATTGGCAACTGTCAACCTTCTTGATAGAATCCAGGTAAAAAGGCTCAGTGCCCTAGGCCTGCTGCTAAAATAAAGAGCTCAACCCTGTGTGGTTTTCTGTTTCAGAGGTCTGGGCACTTGCTGCTCTTAGCCAAAACTCAGGAGACGGGAGCTGGTGGAATCAGGCTCACGTTAACGTGAGTGCACAAGAGTCAGCTGCGGAGCCGGGAGTCAGAGGCCACCACAGCGATGGAACCCTGCCAACCCCGCCGTCCTGTGCGCTCCCTCAGAGCCGCCCTGCCTGGCCCTCAGCTTGGCCAGGCGCGCTGTGAGCCTTCGCGCAGAAAGAGGCCCCCAAGCGATTCTGGCCCAGAGTTGTCTGGGAGCACATGCCGGGGACCTGACCGCTGTCCGGTCTCCGAATTCAGGCAGAGGACAGGGACACGGGCTGCGCCCACAGTGCCCGGATCCACCGGGCCCAAAGCACACCCCAAGAACTCGCGCGAGCGGGGCCCGGCAAGGCTGCTCACTGTCACTTTCTGCCTGAGCCCAAGGCTGATCAGGGGCTCCTCCTCCGTCCACAGAGTCCTGGCGCGGCCAAGTCTCCGGGGTGAGCAGTGTCCCCAGCAGGACGCAGGCTGCCCCTGCGCGAGAGCCCACCCGGGCCTCGCAGACCCAAGGTGGTCTCTCTCCCCTGTCCAGCTGCCGCTTGCGGGGAGGGAGGGACCCACAAGGGACCCAGGGTGGCTCTTGAGGCTGCAGTGGGGCCCAGCTTGGAACAGGAGACGGGGCTAGGGAGAGAGGCCACAGGTCCACTGGGACCACAGCCCCGGAGACACGGGAGGAAGACGCAGGCTGGAGAGCAGGTCACGTGGAGAGGCCCTAGGGCCTGTGGCAGCAGTCTCTACCCGCAGCAGAAGAGGGAAACCCAGTGACAAAGGTGGATGAACACCTCACCGTGCCCCCACAAGAGAGGGAGGTGCAGTAACACTCAAAGGGGTCAAGGTCAGATCAGGGTCAAAGCCTGTGCGTGGAGTTAGAGTCTGTCTCCCACACATGCTTTGCAGCTAGTCCCCCGCCTCTGAGCGTGCGTTTCTCAGCCCTCATTTCCCAGCCGTGCTCATGAACGTGGTTCACGGAGAGCAGACGCAGCCCGAGAGAACTTGGCTGACGGAGGTTCTGGTAGGCGCCGTGGTCCAGTCCTGTTTCACAGGGGCAGGCGGCCTGTTAGGAAGCCACTCAGTGGCGCCGTCACCCACGCATGAACACGTGGACAGCAATCGGCGTAAGGAAGCACCTATGAATTTCTAATACACGAAGAAATGTACTTTAGACTTTGATTAACCTGGGAAGACTGAGAAATGGACGCCCTGGCATGAAAGCGGGCACGGCACGACTATCTCTCATGTGACAGTCATGGTTGCGTAAATTACAGTCAGTTTATAAAACACAGCTGACGGGGGTTCCAGTCACAGCCAAGGTGACCGGAGAGTGGAACAGGCTCTGGCAGGAGCGGGGTCACACTGACGACGGCGCGGGGCGGCCGGCGAGACGCGCCCCTAGGTGCTGAACCGGCGCGCCTCCTGGCCAGAGAAGCCGAGGGCGCCCGCACCAGCAGTACACGGCTGTGCCACCGAGGCCAGGACTAGAGGCGCACGCGTCGTGGTCCCGCGGTCACGGAATGAACGCATCTCGGAGAACTAAATCCACCAACGCGTGCGGAACCCCCTCTCCATCTTAAGTCTTAGAAGACAGGAAATGTTTTTTACTTAAGACAAGCGGTACGCAGACGGACGCTTTTATTTTTCAGATGCAAACGTGTCACCCTCCAACACACATTCAGGAGCGGTGATTTCTGAAAGCTGCCTCGGCCGGCGGCTCGCAGCCTCCTCGGTGCCAGTGCCGAGTCCTGCTACCACACGCGCCAGAAAGGGCTTTGGGAAGAATCCGGAGTGGCTCAGAAAAGTCTTTGGGCTTATTAAGATAAAAAGGTGACTTTGTTTCACATCAAAATTAAATACAAAGGAATAACCTTTACAAGGAACAGGCCAGTTCTGATTTTTACTTTCCTGTCTCCAGGCATGTAAAATCGGTGGCCCAGAAGTAAACGAATTATACACGTGCCACATGGCATCTCATTTTTGTTCAAGATAATAAAAATTTTAAGTTGGTGACAGAAATTAAAGGTTGCAAGTCTTAAAGAATGCCCAGTTTTCCAAGATCAACTAGAAAATGAAAATATATCAAAGTTTTATACCCCTAAGACTATTAAACAAGGTCTTTGTATAACTTGAAACAGTACTGCAAAGTCAAACACACCTATAATACAAAGCAATGAATTGGATTATAAATCCATAAACATTTTAAATACCAAAGCATATTTATATTTTTATAAAAGTGAAAAACACTGCAAAGTAATTTATGAGCCTAACACGTTAGCTTTTAGTGTACAGTACTGGTTTATAACAACAAGTGCAGTAAAAATGAACAGAGGACGCTTTCTGTAAGTAAATGGTGATCCTTCAAGGACAGCACATACCTGCGTTTCGTAAACTCTTCTGGAGCATTCATTTTGTAATAAATACGGAATAAATACCTGTGGAACACTGCACGTGCGAGGGCTTATCTCTCTCCATTGGAAAGTCTCTCCCCAGAGTCACAACGCCTCAGAGGCAGCGCGGGGGGCGGGGGACTAGGGCCCTGCACCAAGTCCGCCAGCAAAGCGATCTTGTTCTCCAGGTGCTCCTGGAGCCGACACAGCCGCTCGTCTATGTAGCCCATGAGCTTCTTCTCCATCAGGTCCAGGTTTTTAGAGAGCATCTTCTCCAAGTAAGAGCACAGGGGTTTCTCTTCCATTCTGAAAACAATGAACAGTGTGACGCTTACGCCTAGGGTTTTAAGAAAACACCACCTGCACCAGCAGCCTACACTGCCGAAATCGGTCTCCACGAATGTGCTCCCTACAGCGCAGTCCCATGTCCTAAGCTACAGTCAGCCCAAGCCTGAGGCCCCGCATTCTTTCTTTCAGGCTGTGAACATTAAGTAGAGAGCTGAAGTGAGGAGACAGAAAGCAAAGATGACCCACGAACAAGTCTTTACAAAGGGTCTTTCTGATTTTCATTTCCAGATCAAAAGTATCTTGCCAAAAATATTTTCAAGGTCCCATGTATGTCTTCCAAGCCCTTCCCCGCCCTGAGACTACAATTTAAACTTGTCCTTAAATGCGCGTTAGGTCAGGTCACAGTTCACCTTTCGCCTCTGGATATCCAGGGGCTGCAGCTTCCCCACTAGATGCCAGTGGACCTGTCGAGAAGCAGCTGGCTGAGGCTGTGGGCGCCTCCAGCGCCTCTATGCTACCACCGGCCTGTCTGTCCCTGCTGCCAGCATCAGTCTTCAGTACTGTTCTGAAAGCCATGACTTCTTTTCCAAAATTGTGCCAATGGTAAAGTGTAAGAACTCCCCAATTACCCCCGGACACATTCCCAAGCAGCACTAACGGCAGCAAGTCTGTTTGCTCTCAGCGAACCCTCACACCCGACAAACGTAACCACGATGCCTTAAATACTCACGGAGCACCCACAATGCCCTCGCGGGGCCTGGTGGGGTTGTCCTGCCACGGGCCGTCCTGCCCCGCACGGAGATGGTGAACTTGACTACACAAGTTCTGCAGGAAAGGCAGCAGGTCGGAGTTAGGCACGTTTGAGTCGTCACTTGCTTTCTTTGGGAAGAAGGCAGACGCTGCGTGTTTCAGACCGCTCTCAAGAAGGGACTGGCTTTGTGGCACAACCGTGCCCTCGCCCAGGCTCGTCCTGTGTCCTCCACCTCCCCCGGGGGGCGGTGTGCTTCCATCAAGGAGAGGAGCTTCGCAGTCTTCAGTCAACTTTCCAGAGGTCAGTCCAGTTCTAAAAGGGAAGGGCGTGCAGGAGGACGCGTCCAAGGCCGCAGGGGGCGCTGGCTGTAGGTCCACCACACGCTTGCATCCGGCATTTCCCAAGACCGACTGCAGCTGCTCCCCGATGGGCATACGATTCTAGCAGGGCAGTTAAGGAAAGGTTACTGTTAGCATTCGTGATGACGACGACGGCTAACTTCTGGGGAACGACTGAGGCCGGTCACAGGAGTCTCTCCTTTGCTCCTCCAAACTCCCAGAGGACGTCGGCTACCGTTACTGTCTCAGTATTAAGCTGCTGTAACCTGGGTGGGATGACACGCTAGCAGGTGGCAGGGCTGGGACATGAACCCAGGCCACCCCCCTTCAGTCGGGGTTCTGAATCGTTTCGCTGTCGTCTTCCCTAAAGAAAATGTGGGCAGAGATACTAGCAAACTTAGGAAGACTGCACTGGCAGATTTTAATGTTTCCACGACAAAAGTCTCCTTGATCATGGTAAGAAAGTCTGTCACTCTCAACTGAGGCACGGTAACTGGCGATGAATGAAACAGAATGAAACAGCTAGCCTGAAATATCACAGAACCAAGTTCGCGGAATTTCCCGGAATGAAACAGCACCATCAGCTTTCCGGCCGGCAGCCCGCCTAGGGCTATCTCCTGCCACTAGTGTCGTGGAAGATACTCCAGATAGCTACGGACTTAAAGTCAGAAGTTCTACGCGCCCTGGGACGTTCCTAATGGCTACGATGCGGTAGCTTTAGACCACGTCTACTTCAGTCATTCAAAGGTGACAGGGTTACGCTTTGTGGTAGCAAACGAACCAGCTAAAAACACACAAGCATATCTCAGTATTTCCACCGCGAAGGCAGCACGTCTTCCGCTGAGTCACGGTAACTTAACTTTCTCAGACTCCAGTCCGACTACGCCCACCTTGCAGCGAGCAGCGGAACTACTCCTTTTCACCTGCCTGTATCTCCTGCACCGCTGCCGGAGGCCACGCAGTCACGTTTCTCAAGGGCAGCGTACTCTGCGTACATCTGTGACGCCTCAGTGATCACAATTAGTTACCTCTTGGCTGCGTCTGCTTTTGGGCTTTCCAGACAGTGAAGAGCTGTGTTACGCGGCCTCAACTCAACTGCTTATGCTGCTGTTTCTGCACAAGAGTCTGCCTTTGCTGGAAGAAGTGACACTCTCCAGTGCCTCATCTTGGAGAGGTTACACGTCTGCTGTTCAGGTTTTCCACAGGCGAGAAGTGTACCAACCTTGAGCCTAACTGAGTGTGAAGGCATAAAGCTCTATCCTGAACCCAGAGCATGTAAACCTATTAGAGTCTTCTCAGGAGATACCACCCCAGACTGTTTCAGCTCAGCAGTTGGGGGGAGAGCTTGCAGTCTGTCATCAAGATTAGCTACAGAAACCCAGCTCACACCTTTATCTAGATAGTCTAAAACGGTGTCAGACTAAGACAAACCAACGCTCCTGTATTCAGTGTTCTGCAGATACCTACCGTTTTAGATTCTGAGAGAAAATACAACAGTGAACAAAATAAATCAAAACCCCTGACCTCGCGGAGCCTACAGGCTAAGGGAACATCAAGAAATTTATCCTCAGAAGATGACCCAATGCAAGCACAAAGAACTACCGGTGTCAGCACAGGATGTGAGTTCGGGTCTCCGACACCCAGTCTTTCTCTTGCTGCCCTGCCACACTGCCGCCCTCTACTCTCCGGGCGCCCTTCCTCTCCCCTGTCTCACAGGCACAGCTCCTCCCCACGGTCTGTCCTCGAGGGCCCAGTCCCTCCCTCAACCTTTCCCTACCGCCTACTCGGGGACGGGCTCTCAAGCCTCCTCCAGGTCCATGCTATTTGCCCCCAGTTCTGCGCTTCCATCTTCCCAGGTCATGTGTCTGCTAGTCACCTCTAAGACTCAGGACCCCCCAATGAAACGCCCTCCCACAGGAGCCCCCTGTGGTGTGTCTGGAAGGCATTCCGTACCTGCTGCTGAAATCTAACCATCTGCATCAGCTGCTGAGCTCCAGGCGATAACTTGGACCCCAGGGACTCCATGATGCTCTGGACTCTCTCGAGGTCTATCCTGGACCCCAGCGCTGGAGCGCCCGGGCAGGGGCCTGCCGAGCCCGGCCTGACGTGGACCACGACTTTACTGACGACCACACACTGACTGTCACCAAAGGAGAGCAGCTACGGCCGGGCTTGGGGGTGTGTGGGGGGGTGGGAACCCACATTGCGCAGCAGACCTCTCCTGCCTCGCCCGCTGCTCCCCTCAGCAGTGTTTCAATAGATCTGCCTGTTCTGCTCCCTGCTGTCTCTGATGAACTCTCAACACCACCCCATCCCTCCGCTCTTGTATGCTAAAATAAACATACATAAAAAAGTAACTCGCCAGTACCTACCACTGAGCAAGACTTCAACAACAAAGGTCATAAACTACTATTTTTAGCTTTCATGTAATATTGCCTCAGAACAAGCTTTAGACCTAGATGAAAGGAACCTTTAACGCCATGTTCTTGCAAGGAACCATTATAAAAAATATTCCTTTAGACACACACACAGACTATATGTAACTTGAAGACACATCAAACCATGATCCAAGATCTCCATGTGGCATCCAAAGGTGACTGCCCTCAACAATCGGAGGCTTCCCATGAAGTTTATGCCCCCTTACTATGCGTTTTCTGCTTCTCAATCTCCACAGCCTTTCTCATTTCTGAGTGTTGTACACGTTTTACTCACTATTGTGTCTCTCCACTAGAATGTAAGCAATGAGGATAATCCTTCCAATTTATTATATCATCGCCAATTCCACGAGACTACAGCATTCCCTAGCACGTAAATACATCTAGGACGGCTGACTCCGGAAACAACTCTAGCAGCTACTGGAAATTACCAGCTAAGGCAACATCTTGGGTGAGTCAGTTCTGTGCACTGGCTACCGGCTGCTCTGAAAATGACTGTTTTCTTCATGTCATAACCTCGTAGGAAGTAATGTGGAGGCATTTTTTTAAAGAAAGTTTTTCGAGATATAGTCCACATGCCAAACAATTAACACCTTTAATGTATACAAGTCAATGGGTTTTAGTCTAGGAACAGGGTTGTGTAATCATCACACTTTCAGAACATCCTTCTCAAAGGCAACTCTGTACTGACTGGCCGTCACTCCCTAGCTCCCCCCACCATCACAACCCTCCCACCACGCAAGACGACTGCTCTGCTTTCCTCCTTATGACTCACCCATGTTGGACCTTTCATACACGTGGAATCATGACATGGTCTTCTGTCACTGACTTTCTTCATCAGGCCTGTTTTCAAGTATCATTCAAGTAATAGGTATAATTTACTCATTGCTTTTTATGACGATCACCTCTAATTGGGGACACCATATCTTGTTTATCCATTTACTAAGAAATGGGTATTTGGATTGGTTCCACCTTTAGGCGACCAGGAATGATGGACGTCATGGACATTCATGTACATGGCAAGGCCTTTTTTTAGCCATCTAATTTAGCCATGACCATGAGGTAGGTCCAAAGAGAGAGATTTGCCCAAGTTCACTCAGCTAGCAGGCAACAAAGTAGAATTATATACTCGGGGCTTATGATGGCAGCTACTACCTTTTCCCAGCCTCCAGTGACATCACTGAAGTCCACCCCGATGACATTTTCAAGCTCAAGTCACCAGTCCAAATCCCCTTCACTTTCAGGTACTCTTTCAGGTAACTTCAAATTCCCTGCCATCTTCCTGGATATAGTGGAGCTAGAACTAGTTATCTTTATACGAAACTATGGTGTTAAGATAACAGGAACAAAATTAGATGAACTATTAAGAAGCCAACAGAAAATAAGTACATGCCATACAAGATTTTACACTTGCAATTGTCAAATTAAAATTTAGTGATGATTTACCTTTATTTACAAGCATGAATGGAGGACTCCAATTTTAAGTATTTTTTGTAGAAAATAATTTCAGGTTGACTAAAAATAAAGAGAATTTACATTACTCTTACAGGTTATCATTTTTAAAGTCTTTAAAAATGAATTGTTTCTAGGTCATTACTTAAGTCCTGATTCACCTGGTCTATGAAGTATAGCCAGAAGTCCCACAAAGTCTGGTGATGAACACTGTGCGCTTCCACCTGAGACAGGTGACATAGTCTATATAAAATAACGTGGCACTGTAGCAACCGTCAGTGGCTGTGGCTATTATTTCCAACATGTGCAATAAAGCAGTGGCTAGGGAGTTAGATTTAGGAGAAAGTAGGGTAGCATCTTGGTATCAGAGACTAGAGACAGACTAAACGGTAACAGGATGACTTATGAGTTAGACAGGCTCATGTGGCAGAATCTCGATCATTTGTAAAGATCTTCTATCCATAAAAATGTTCAGAATTCCAGGTGGGCTACCGAATTCTTTTGGCAAACCACCATGGTGAGTTTGCTGGATCCAGTCCGCATGACACCGGACTGGAGAGCCAAGGCACTGAGACAAGTCAGCACACCGGAGATCGATTGGTTCACAGCAAACAGACTTTATTGCTAGGTTAACCTAGGGTTCCTTCTCCGGGAGCACTGGCGCAGTATTGTCAACCTTGGGGGGAGGAACCCCATGCAGCTTGAGCGTGGGGATTTTATAGTCACAAACAAGGAAGATAAGGGAAGAAAAAACAAGTCTGGGGGCTTTCCATACTGGCGCCAGAGCCCCTGTGGTTTAAGACCCCCTGTTTGGGAGGGGGAACTGTGTGTAGATAGGGGAGCAGACCCCGTTTGGGAGGGGGAACTGTGTGTAGATAAGGGAGCAAGGGCAGAGCAACCTTGCATACTTTTACTAATTAACTTTTACGGGTTACAATGTATTCATCTATTCCTACAAGTTCACAGAGTTAGCAAATAAACTGACTTACAAGGACTCTAGTAACGTCTATAAAGTCTAATAAGTTTGGCTTTCTACCAAACTACTTCCCGCTATGGGCGTTTTTCCAAGTTTATGACAACGAGAAGCTGAGGCAAACCATCTTGAACTCTCAGACGTCCAAACTCCCATCTGCTGCCCTTTTTTTTTATCCTCTCTCCCCTAGCGCTGGCCCAGCGCAGACCCCAGGACACCGCCGCGCCGACGACGCGCGACCCACCTGCTCTCCAGCTGGGCGCCGACCGCCTCGCCCCTGCCGGTGCCACAGTACTCGTCGCCCGAGTACACCTCCATGTTCCGGGCCGAGCTCAAGACGCCCAGGGAGACCACCTCGCCGCCGCCCTCCGGCTCGCAGCTCACGTAGAGGAAGCAGGGCCGGTCGCCGCGCGCGCCCGGGCCCCTGCTCAGCACCACCGCGTCCCGGCTGCAAGGGAACGCGTTTGAGGGGCGCGCGCCCGCCCGACCGCGAAGCAGCGCGGCTCGCGCAGCCGGCCCGTCTCGGCCCCGCGGCGGCCCGCCCGACCCGCCAGCCGCCCTCGTCTCCGCCGGGGAGGGCGGGCGGCCCAGAGCGGCGCGGGCGCCTCCCGCAGCCCGTCTCCGCGTCCGCTCGTCTCGGGACTAGGGCGACCGAGACCCGGCGCCCCCGCGGCCGCGCCCCGCTCTCGGGCCCGGCCGGCCCCCGGCAGCCGCCGGCCGCGTCCCGCAGGACCCGTCGGGGCCCCCCCGTCCCTCGCGGCTCCCAGGCGAGGCCGTCGCGCAGCGGCGGCCCCCGCGTCCCCACCGGCGCGGCGCGGCGCACCCCGGGGCAGGCGGCGCCAGCAGCTCCTCCCAGTCCAAGTCCCGGGCGCCGCGGCCAGCCCGGTGCAGGTGCAGGCTGTGAGCCAGGGCCGAGCCGGCCGCATCCCAGGACGAGGCCAGCGTCGGGCGGAGGGTCGGCCGCTCGTCCCCCGCCCCGCTCTCCATCCTGCCGCCTCCAGCCAGGCCAGCCCGGAACCTCTCTTCCCGGGCCGGCGTTTCCGCCGGGCAGCGGGCCGCTGCGGCAGCAGAACTTCCGGCTCGGCGGGCTTCAACTCCCAGGCGGGCGGCCGCGGGCTCCCGCGGGGCGAGCGCCGGCTACGTCGTCACGCATGCGCGGCGCAGCCCGCGACGGGCGCGGGGCTCCAGGCTGGTGGGCGAGCGCTGAGGTGACGCGTGCGCGCTGGTAGCCCCTTGGCCTGCTCGCGGGAGTCGCGGGCCCGGGAGGTGCAGGTGTGGGCTGGTAGCATCACCAGGTGGGGAAGGTGTGGTGCTGCGCTTGGCAGCAGGGCAGGTGAATGGGCGTCTCCAGCTGGGTTTCGTGTCCTGGTCAAGGGCGAGGCGCGCTCTAAGCTCGGCATGCGGTGCTATCTACTGACATCGGTCTGGGGCGTAGGGGTGGCCAGGCCTGGAGGGCTGGAGGACCCCAGGGGCTTGGGGGCCCCCGCTTGGGGAGCTACACCCTGGGCCCTGGGAAGAACTAGTGGAAAGGAGGCCTGTCTTCTTGGCAGCAGAAGTGAGCTGGGACTTGAAGGACTAAGTTCTGCATCTAAAAAGGGGAGTGAATGGAACTTTATTTGCCCAAGTGATAAGGCAAAGGATGCTCTGACCCCTCTTTGTACCTTACGTTTTGAAAAAAAGCCTGCAAATTCGAGTGCAGTAAAATCGGAAAGTCAGCATTGTTTGAATGTGTGGTATTCTCTTTAGAAAAGTGACTTCTTTCTCTGTCCAATGTCAATTCTATTTTCGTTTTTCTTGTGAGTTATTTCAGTGTAAAATAAACTCAAATTTTCATGTGAACTGTCTTGGGCTATGTACCCAACTTAAAAATGACACCTATTTGCCTCTACCTGTGGAGTAACAGGCAAAGGGCTAGAAAAAAGTGGGATGTATGTATATTTTCTGTAGGTAATGACTTATCCAGGGCTTATATTAGATGGACTGAGCATGATTGAAAAAGCCCTGCCAGATACCTGATAAGTACAGAATATAGAAAGTCCTTAAGTATAAAGACTGTTTTTAAATGCTAGAACGAGTGCTCAACACTTACTCTAATTGCCTACAGCAGTATTTCTGTCCTATGTCCTGCTGCCTCTTGGGTCCCAAGTTATCCCTGTCAACCTGTTTGCACAGCCCAAAGTAAACTGGCTCTTCAGAAATACCAACTAACCATTTAATGAATGACATCAGTTTCAGAGAAATACTGACTTTCTTATTGCTGAGAGGCAGTTTGCCAGAAAACTGGACTACTCTCATTCCATAGCTCCAGCAAATTATCCCGTCTTTACTCCCCCCCCCCCACCCCCGGAACCACTCTTTCTCCATATCTACCTGTTTTGTTTTTAAACTAACTTTCTAAACACATCTGAGCACTTCCAAGAGTTTGTCATTATCTTTCATTTTCATCACCTGCGAAGGAGGTAAAAGCCGTGAAGAATCGCTAGGGTATAGGGGTAGAACAGTATGGGAAGTAGAAAAGGTAGATTTATTGAGTTACTGCAGAGGATCATGGGTTAGAAGAGAAAGTTGAGCCACCGAGTGTTGTTTTTGGTCTGATACAGAGTTTGCGAGTGATCTCTTAGGCTTTAGGACTCAGGCTGTGCTAGGTGCCATCTGAAGTGTCAGGCCTAGTTAGCCTTTAGAATTTGTATTCCTTTAGAATTTGCATCAGTCTCTAAAGGCCACAGATGGGTTTTATGGGTTCAGTAACATTTAGTTGATGCTTTTATCTTCAGAGGTCCTGGTGATGGAGGTTAAGAAAAAAAATGGAAAAGAGGCACCCTAAGGCCAGAAACCTGGCTCACGCCATGCTGGGAGCCAGAGGTGGTGGTGAAAGCAACTAATGATTGTTAGAGCAGCTACAGAAACGAAAAATCCTCAGTCTGTAGGGTACCGAGAAGCAAGCGTCAGGCTGCTGTTAGTCACAGGTACTGACCGGGAGGTGAGGCTATTGGGATCGAGGGCCATTGAAGGATCTCTGGTCCTTTTTCAAGTTCTGCAGAGTTTTTCAAAATAAAAGCAAACCACAAAGGGATAAGCCCGCCCCAAAGAGAAGACCGCATCTGCAGTGTCTGCACTGGTAGGGAGCGGCCATCCAACCTGTGGCTGCACGCGCTTCTTTTCGCTGGAATTTTTGTAGCGCCAGCTCCCCCTTTCCAGGGCAGCAGCCTCCTGCCTGCCTGTGCTCACTTCACCGGCCCCCCTCAGCAGAGGCAGCCCCCTGTGACCACGCAGACCTCTTAGCAAACCTGTCCCTTTCGGAGGCAGCCCTTTCGGCTACCTGTGTCTGTGCAAGAGTCCTTAATTCTTTTCTCCCTTTTACAATACGCCTGTCCTTTGGATATAACTAACGTCTCTGTCTCCTGGAGAAACTTGCCTGAGAAACTCGTAGGTGCCGCTGAAAGGGGAGCTGTGTTGAAGCTTCCCAGAGTTAACCCAAAGACCCCCTCTCCAAACCCAAAATCTCCAGAAAATATGATTTCTCTGGGGCCGTTTCCCCAAGGCAACTTCACTTCCCCCAAGGAAATGCCTTCAACCCCCACCCCCCCAGTCTGTTTAAAGCTTCCCATCTTTGTTTGCGAGGCAAGGAGAAGGGACAGAACAGCAGGCAGAGAGACAGCAACCCAGGCCCCAGGCTCAGAGTGACCAGCGGCAAAAGCACCGCAGCCCGGAGCCCCTTTTATCCCTCCCCTCTGGGCCCAGGTGTCCACATTCACACAGCGCCTGTGCTCTGGGCCCAGGTGTCCGTAATCATAAGGTGCACGCACCCACACCCACGCGTCCTGGCCCCGGTGTCCGTGTATGTGAGCAACTAAGAGGCGTGCAAGGCCACAGGTGCTGGCCATTCTGGCCAGCGTGGGGCGATGACAAAAAGCCTGATTTAATGCTGCTTTCCCTGCAGTGCTCTAGATCGCTTGTGCTTCGGACTTTATAAGTTTCACATCTGTATTCCCTGCCATCTGTGTGAGTGGAGATAAAGAAACATATTTGGTAGATATGTTTCTACCAAACAGATCAAAACATATTTGGTAGGTGTTGAGAACTGGTTTGTTGTATGTAACTGATAAGGATAGCAACAGAGGCTGTTTGAGAACTTTATCACCAGGAAGTAGGAGAACTTTATCAGCAGATAGTAGAAGTGAATTCAAACTTACATTGTTTTTCAAAACCAGGGTGGTTGGGGTGCCTCAGTTTCAAGGTGCGATAAATTATACTGGTCATGAATTGCAAATGTGATTTCTTGCTTTATTTTTCTTTCACTTGAAATAAGGAAAGCTCTTCACCAATATCACAGTGTCAAGTATTTGCTTGCCTGTATTAAGAGCAGTTTATTATTCACAAAGGATTTATAGTGGGGATTCTGTAACTATTTAACATTGTGTCACAGTAGCTAGTCTAGACCCCTTACTACTCATAGAATGTTGAACAGGCCAAAGAGCTCTGTTTACGTGGTTTTATAATCCTAACCTTAAAAAAACACATTTCTGGTTTCAGTTCTGACATTAATGAGTTAGAATTTATCACAACTGCCCCTACAACAAGAAAAAAACAGGAAACTGAAATCCTTCACACTGAAATTAATGAAATTCCCCACTGACATTTGAAGTCATAACCAAACAAGTTATCCTGGAAACTGGAGAGTGAGGTGAATACAAAAGATCACAGCTGAGGTCAACTTGCCATGGACAGAATTCTCTGGAGAAAACAGACATAAAACAGAATTCTCTGGAGCAGTAGCTAGCAGGAACACACAAATGGCTATTGATGAATTGCTGGAGACCATATGTGGGCTGGCTTGAGAGACTCCTGGGGACAATTAGGAGGCCCCTATTTTTGTGGATTTTACTTACAGGAGCCCCATCAGATAGTCACAGCAAAAACTAGAGAAAAATCCCCTCTTGTGCAGGGGCAGGGACAGACAACTATTGTAGTTGGAGGGTTAAATACTCTTCTACCAGGGCCTCCCTGGTGGTGCATCGGGTTAAGCACCGCACTAAGAAGCTTCCGCAGCCACTGCAGCACAAGTTCGATTCACAGCCAGGGGGTGACCCACATGGCGCAGCAGACCTCTCCTGCCTGGCCTACTGCTCCCCTCAGCAGTGTGTTGCAGCCTGTTCTGTGCCCCACTCTGTCTCTGGTGAATCTGCTCATCCCCACACCTCTAGCCTGTACCCCAGTTCTTGTATGCCTAAATAAGTCTTTAAAAAAATAATAAACACTCTTCTCCCAGCTGGCTGCTGTAGCAGTGTAGCGGCAGGAAGGGGGCACAGGGCAGGTAGCAGATGGGGGTAAAGGAAAGAGTCCTGGAGCCCTCGGTGGCTTTTTATGCTTTTTATTGTCAGAGGTGGCCAGGTACACGGCAGGCAGAGGGGCCGGGGGGCCGGGAGGCTGGCAGGCCTCCCAGCCCCCAGCACATCTCACCTTCTTGGCTGCTTTGCTGCTCCTGCTCTAGCTGGTCTTGCTGCTGTCATTGGTACTTGCTGCTGCTCGCATTGGTTGGTCCTGGCGTTCTCATGACGCCGCCCATACAAGCCCGTGTACAAACTCAGGTGCGCCCACTTGCACGCGCCCTCCTAGGCATGTGCGCAGCACCACAGGTGTCCATCATTATACCAGTGGCGGGAGGGTGGAAAGACCTGATAGTTCTCTGACCCTACAAGCAGGTAAAGGCATAGCTGAATTGAGCTGCATGTACTATTTATAGATCATACTATCCAACAGTAGCAGATTGTATGTTCCTTTCAAAACACATGGAACGTTTACCAAGACAGAGTTATTTGGGCCATAAAACACACATAACAAAATTTCTTCTAAGATGTACAGAGAGTGCTCTCAGGCACAGAGGCATTAAGTTAGACATGAGTACTAGGTCTCGAAAAATGCTAACATATTTGGAACTCGAGCAATGCTTCTAAATAACACGTGATTGAAAGAAGTCTGGGAAAAAATATTTTGAACTACACAAAAGTACAAACAGAACCCCCAGAATCTCTGAGAGGATGAATCTCTACGGACCAGCTCCAAAGGCAGTGTGGATTCTCAGCCATGAGGAGGCCTTCCCTCGCTGGGAGGGTGGTTGCCAGCTGCTGCAACGGAGGCCGGAGACGCACTGATGAAAGTGTGGATGAAGTCAGTTTCAAATGAATCTTCCTAGTGATACAGATAAAAAAGGAAAACATGACTCCTAATAAGGCAAAGCCTTTCCCCCGGAAAACATGACTCCTAATAAGGCAAAGCCTCCCCCCCCCCCCAGCTTCTGCTTGGAATAGGACACTAAAAAACACAAAAATGGCAAGGGATGCCTTGAGGTTTGTTTCTAGAGACAATGTGATTAAGAGATGGAATCTCAGGGCACATTATTATTCATCAAGGCCTTTGCTTCGTGAGCGTGACCTTGGCTGAGTCCAGAGACCTGAGCGACTCTGGGATGAGGAGGGGCCTTTCTCTTAGGAAGCCCCTGTCACAGTGCCGGCGCCCTCTGCTTGCCAGCCTGGCACCCCACAGGGTGGACAAGATCTCCCTGGTGTTGAGAATCAGGAGCAGATCAGAAGCAGCCCCTGCACGGGGATGGAAAGTTGGCGAAGTCAGCGGGACAAATATGCGCGCCATCGGGTCTAGACTGCCTCCTGCCGCGCCCAACTTGAACTAGGGCAGAGCCAAGTAAGCACACTGAGCAAAACAAAGCACACTGAAAGCAGAAAATGGAGAACAACCTGTGTGTGGTTTCTTTACTGGTAAAATCAGTGCTGTAGGGGGAGCCGCAGGGCCCAAAGAGGCCGGCTTGAGAAACCTGCTGGTTCCCCAGAAGGTTTCCTCTTGAGCTGTCGCCTCGTCCTTGGGGCCCTTCCAGCACATCCATTCTCACAAGACCTGCATTTGGGGGGCGTACCCCAGAGCCCATCAGCCCAACCACTTCACCCTTCATCGGTTTCCACCTCACCTTCCGGGGGAGCATCCTGACCATCTGGAATCACAAGGCACACGTTCTGGGGGTACTTGGAGGTGTGGCCTCTGGCCTTAGGGTGAGAAGTTAATCTCTACATTTCGTCTCCTTAAGAGGTCACAGCCAAAGAGGGGAACTAGACACTCGTCCATACATGGAAAGCTGTGCTGGAGGTTTATGTCACCAAATTGGCATTCTAGAGGTTGAAGGAATGTTTTCTTTTGTGGCCTTCCCAGAACCACTCCCCTGTGACTAGCATAGTCTTCCTGCTGGCCGGAACTAAGTTACAGTTCAAAACCAAACAGGTAACTCCAGTGTCTACCAAAAAAAAAAAATCAAAGGGTCCCACCCAGCAAAAGTGAAGGGGGCTGGGGGCGAATGATAACATTCAGATGGAGGGAGCCATGGGAAAGCCCCCTCCTTCCATGGAGTTGACATCAAAAAAGCTCCACCTTCTCAGTCCAGTCTGCTTGGAGTGCCCCCCACCCCGCCTTGGGCTGGCTCCTCACTCTTACAGAGTCTAGATTATTATATATTAATGTGACATTCTGTAGTCAATGAACTCTTTGAATCCTGTTAAACGGTGGCAACAGCATAGTATTTCAGTCTCCTATAATTGAAATTTCAGATAATAATAGTATTTTTATATTAATCTCCCCGCATTTCTGATATTTTACCTTATCAAAATTCCAAATTTGCCTTTAATTAAGTCAAGACTTAGTTCTCTGAGGGAAACAAAACCTGAAAAGGTGAGGCTGAGGTGAATAACCTAACAGAGTGTTGGGCACTCATTTCCATCGGCGCTAAGTCTGTGAGCACAGGGAACGGAATTCAGAACCCCATGGAAGGGCTGGGCGCCGGACAGTTGATGTCACACAGCCCGGGGCCGGCGGGCCCAGGAGCTCACACGGCCAGCGGCAGTCCATTCTGCTAGCTCTGGCAGAGGCTGCACTTCTCAAAGGCAGCTCCTTAAATTTTTAACTACTTAGAATTTTCTTTTTCAGATTAAAGGTTTGAGAAATTCCCAATACGATGTACTTTTCCCTCAAGTTTATTTTAATTGTAATTATTTTTCACATTCAGCTTTCATCGAGTGTCCAAGACGCAGATGGTGGTAAGCTTCTTTGGCAGTTGGATTATTTTTCTTTCCTGGCTCAATTTTCTGCAGTTTCAGGGGTTTAAACAGATGAGCTGTTCCAGACAAATTGGATTTCCTGGAAGGACTTTGTTCCTTTGAAGGAACAAAGGCGGTTGTCAGGGAGAGATAAAGACCAAAATGAATACCAGGGAGGGGTTATCTTTAATTCTGACAATGAACAAGTTGGGGTGACACAGAGCTTGTAAGTGGAAGCACTTGCTGAAGTGCAGGCCTGTTTGTTGTTTACAGCTGCACGTTACTGCTTGTGAAATGAAAGGTTCTCTCCACCTCTGTCCTTTCTTCTCTTTAAATTTTGCAATCCAGTCGTCCTGTTGGCAACCCTGTCCCCCACCTCTGAGCCCACTTAGATCCTAGGCCTCTCTGGGTAGACTCACTCGTGCTGTTCCTGCAGGGGAGTCTGGGTGTGGGTTCATTCTTTCTCCACCAGAGGAAGCTTGCTGAGTGCCAGAGGGGTGTGGGGGGTGAGAAGACCGAGTTTACTGTCTCTCTTACTCCTCTTCCCAGATAACTCTTCGAAGATCAAAACAATCCTCATGTTCTGCATTGCTGGTGGTATCCTGGCAACCATGGTCATCCTCATGTGTGTCGTCATCTGTCTTTACCGCAAAGTGTCCTATGCACTAAGGTGAGTAGTGTGGGTTAGCGGAACTCGCCCCTTGAGTGGGTACCCGGGTGCTCTGCTGGGGCGGCTTGGCTGACCCCTGGTGCATCAGAATGGCAGGCGGGTTGGAAGAGCAAAGGCAGGTGAGCGTGGAATCTCAGCTTCTCCGCTCCCGGCCTGGGGTTGTGAGCTCACAGGTAGAATGTTCTCAACTGGTGACTCTGCTGTCACTTGGCTGCCCCAAGGGGCCTGGCCGGGTCTTGCAGGCTGGACACGGGGGGCCTGAACGGGTCCCTGCCTCACGCCCACCCAAAGGATGGGCCGAGTCCGCCCTCCCTCGGGTGTCCCACCTGCACGCCCGTGGCCTTGGGCACAGCGAGGGCCCTTGAGACTCTGGGGGCGCTGAGCTGAGTGAAGGGCCGGGAGACACCTGACCAGGGGCTGTAGACCAGACAAGAGAAAATCAGATTTGGGGGAGGAGCCCCTCCCAGGGTGGGAGAGGAGGGCTGTGAATGAGAGCAGCGGCGCCCCCACTGCAGGGAGCTAAGCCTGGGAGCCGGGAGGTCAAGCCCAGGACCCGGGGACGTCCCATGGGCACCTTCCCAGCGTGCTCTGCAGCTGGCAGGCCCACGGGGCTGAGCTGAACCACACCGCAGCTCCCCTCCTTCTTTGCCATGACCTGCTCTCGCCCACCCGGCAGTCTTGGGAGAGGAGGGACCGGGCAGGAGCGTGGGGCGGGCACAGAGCTTCCACCTCAGGCCGGAGCCTCGTGTGTGCTCGGCTCCAGCCCTGAACTTCCCAGGCCCCCGGCTGGGCCAATGGTAACAAGAGGACCGAGAAGGAACTTCTCAAACCATCTGTCGTTTCTGTCTTTTGTTAAGACCTTCAAAGTTATCTGGCTGTTTGGCCTTAAGTAACCCAGGCTTCGTAGCCCAGGATAAGGTCGCTGGGGTCACAGCCATCACCACTGTGTCTTACCTTCACCTCAGGTGCTGTGATGAATGTAGCTTGTATGGCAACTTCGACACCCTGCCACCGTGCCTGTGTGATGTGAACGAGGGCCTCTGACGAAGGTGGGCGCACACTTCTTCAACAGCAGTCTTTCTTTCTTAGTAGGGTGTTTGATTATTCAGATCAAGTTTTAGTGTTTATATTATGTACTATATATTTATGTACTTTTAAATAAATACGATCTTGAAAACTCCCTTTGTTTTGTTATCAAATAATTAAATTTGTGTGATACATTGGGATTTGAGGTAACTAGCTTGCAATGTTATATTGCAATATAAGAAGAGTTAGAGTAGAACATCTCCAATCCCAGCAGAAAAATGTCTATTGATCTCAGAGTGCTTTGAATTTTGGACCCAGCTAAACTATCCATGCCAGTTCATCTAGCAGTTCTGTCTCTGAAGGCTTCATTCACTCTCAACCTGCTCTCTCCCACAGTCGCTTATGTTCATTGTCCTGAAGGGGAGCTCCATTCATCCCAGAGAGAGTGAAGACGGCCAAGTGGGACACCTCTGGGTATAAGTCGCTCGTGGGTTGAGCTTGGTGTGAAAGGGACATCTAGAAAACCTGAGGTTCCTCCTGCCACTGCCCAGATCTTCAGAAGCAGCTTTCCTCCTTGGATCTTTGTAATACAAATGTTTGCTGATTCAGCTGTCAGTGTCTTTAACTGTTGCCAGGATCCTCCATCTGAGCCCCAAAGCCCATGCTGCCTTCATCTCAGCCACAGGCAGTGGGACGCACTCTGCTCATCAGCTTCCTCCCACCCTATCTCTTGCCACTGAAACTTTTGGAAGCCCTTTCTAATCACAGCTCCCTGGCAGACCGCCAATTTGTACTTTGTCTCATTACATAACCCTTGTTTTGTGATTTTTGTACTTTATGTAAACAGCAAGTAATAGGTGTTATGAGAAAAGATAACAGGAATACCAAAGAAAGCAGCTGTGACCTCTAGGCTGATGGGGGCATGAACAGTGACAGAACTAAGCCCTTGTAGGCAAGAGGGCACCCCACAGTCAAGTTTCAGTCCTCTCAGCTGATGGGGACATTCAGCACTTTAGAGGTGGTGACATACGCCAGGAAGGGATGTGGGCTCTGGAGCTGTTTTCATGGAGCGGCCCTGGCATCATGGGGAGCTTCCCAGCAGGGTGAGCGCCCAGCCCTGTATGAGTTTCAAGAGGAAGTGCGAGAAGACGTCCCGGAGTCGGCCTCTTGGGTTCCGGGAGCACTCTCCTCTCCTGGCATCTCCTGCTTCCAGCCTCGTCTTAGCAGTTCCTGGGCATGTCCTATTTTTCTCCAAACCCCACCCTGGGGGTGGCAAAGGCCCAGCATCCCAAGGCCCTGCTCAGGTGGGTGCTCACTGGGATACCCCTGACTCCTGCATCGAGGCTCCCTGAGGCAGGCTGGGGAAGTTTCTTAACTTCTTTGAACCTCAGTTCCCTTGATGTAATAGAGGGTTTGCACAGGTGACTGAAGATTAAGAAATGAGGTATGCCAGCCCCAACCCCCCATGCTCTCTTGGTAAATTCCCAGTGGCCTGAACCACACACTTTCCTGACCCCAAACCAGGGTCCCCAGGGGTGACCATGAGTCTCTCACACTCAGGAATGGCGACCGTAGGGGAGAGAGAGAAGCGCTGCTAGAAGGGTGGGGAGGGGTGAGTCTGTGGACACAGCCAAGGAGGAGCAGTCCTTAGTAATCAGAGGGTCCCCTACATATGCAGGCCCTACTCCCTCGCCACCCTGCTTGCTCTCATATGAGGCACCTGTGCCCACCTGGCACGTGGCCAGCACTGGGCGCCATCTCCCAGGGACAGGAACCAAGAGGAGCTGTGTAGGCATCTCGGAGAGTGTCCTGGCTCCCCGTGACCACTGCTCCCTGGGACAGGTGCTGGCCTGGCTGCTGCAATGCTGAGTCCAGGGTCCCAACCAGGAATCGACCCCTTGGTCCTGTCCAGGCTGTGCCCTCTCAGGAACCCCACTGTTTCAAGCCCAGTGAGGGCTCCTGGGCTGAAGGACAGAACAACATAGAAGGGTTGAGGACAACCAGGAAGGGTTCAAATCCAGAAGATCTAGTCCTACCTACCTTTACCTCCATAGCGCTGCTAGAAACATTCTTAAAAACTAGTTACTATTTTTCTGCTCAAAAATTCCAACTGAACTTAGAATAAAAGCAGGCCCATTACCTGCTTCTCCTTTCCGTCATTTACCCCTCCCCTTGAGTCACACACACTGCACTAGCCTACCTTCCCCTCGTCTGCAGACTGAGCCACTGGCTCCTGCTGCAGGGCCTTTGACTTGCCCCTTCTTTTGCCTAAAACACATCCTCTGGCCCAGCTCACCAATGAATGCCTCTTTCTATGTCTGCTCAATTTCCATCGCAAGATGTCCTCCCCACCAATTTTGCATCTCCCTCCTCCCGAGATACTCTACCCCATCACTCTATTTGTAGTTCATCATTTTTTTTTATTTGGTGTCTATTCCCCCCACTTAGAACAAGTGAGTTTTCCGAGGGCAGGGACCATGCTTCTCACGATTCATTCTGCATCCTCAGGTCCTAGAACAGTGGCTAATGAGTGTTTGTTGAGTGAATGCATGAGTGAACGAATGCAAAGTCGGCAGCGCCTCATATGCACGCCTCTTGAGCACAGCTCCCCCGTCACAGGTGCCGGCCTGGCCGTGGCAGCACTGGCCTCGCACGGACACCAGGATTTGCGTCGGCTGCCTCAGGCTCTCTGGACATAACCAGTCAGAAATCTCTGGAAGCTGTATCTGGACCTGCCCTTTCTTTTTCTTTCGTTCTGTGCCATCTTTCCCTCCCTCTCAAGGGCAACACCCTGGCAGGCCTCTGAGTCACCCAGCTGGACCAGAGCTGGCCTAGGGGCCACACCAGCTGTCTCCCCCAGCTGGACCTTTGGACCCCAAGTGCTTTCACTTTGGACCCCAAGTGCTTTCACTTTGGGAGAAGAGCAGAGAAGGCTTCAAACGCCCACAGCACCACCACCTCCCTTTGAGACCGGAGCAGACCACAGCACAAAGGCACGACTCGGAGCCAGGCCTCCAGGCAGCCTCCGGCCCTGCCCGACTGAGAGCCTCAGCTGGGTCCTGCCTGTGAACCTTCAGGAAGGAGCTGGGGAGCGGGAACATTTATTATTGGAGGCTGATGATAACCAGCCACACAGCTGCTGCATTCTCACCTGAATCTACGCTCGCAGGCCTTAGCCTGACACATCTCTCTGGGGTTGCCAGGGAGCTTATGAAACCAGATATGCAGTTACAGAACATGGAGAATATAAAAGCCCGCTCGCACTGGAGGCCACCTTCCCGCAAAGATGGAGGCCGCAAGGAGACTCATCCCATGGGCCCTTTTAATTGCAGCAGGCTTGGCACAGGTGAATTCGACTGGGTCTCAAGGTAAGAAAACTGGACTGGCCAAAGGAGACCGCTCTCGCGAGAAACTTGCTGTTAGCTCTTGGTAGGGTTTCGAATGAATACTAAGTTTTTTCCTGACCCACGTGGCAATCTATATGAAAATATCAAAGCACAAGAAGGTTAGCAGGTAATTTTACTACTAAAAATTAGTATTTAGGAGTAATAGTAAAGGTGAACAAAAATGTTCCTACTGGGCACCAGCATAATGAAAACAAGCAATAAAATTTTCCATCATTTCTTCTTTTTTTTAAAAAGATTTATTTATTTATGCATAGAAGAGCTGGGGTACAGGCCAGAGGCTGGGCGGGGGGAGAAGATTCACCAGAAACAGAGCAGGGAGCAGAACAGTCAGATGGACTGAAATCCACTGCTGAGGGGAGCGGGGGTCAAGGCAAGAGAGGTCTGCTGCGCCATGTGGGTCCCTCTCTGGCCAGGGATCGAACTCGCGCTGCAGTGGTGGTGGAAGCTCCACAGTGCGGTGCTCAACCTGCTGAGCAACTAGGGAGGCCCCCGCCCCCTGTCATTTATTCTATACAGTAGGGCTCTTTGTAAGTCAGACTAAGTGCTTAGGATCTACTTAAAGAGAAAAAAGAAATGCTAGAAATTTGTGTAATATCATGGTGTGTATGTTAAGCTATGGAAACTTGAGCATTAAAAATATCTGGCCGTGAAGCAGCAAGGCTGGGGTCTGGAAGTATTTACAAGAAGTTTTTAAAGATTGCTCCTGGGGGTGACAGCATTATTCTTTTAATTGTCTTACTTTCTGTGATATCTATACATATATATAAAGCCAATAAATACATTAACTATGTCAAGGGGAAAAAAAAGGGTTGTAGTAGAACTGATCAGTCACAGACAAAAAAGGAAATAAAAAGACTCATTTCTAAGTGTTTTTAACAATTTCTCAAATTCCATTGCAAAGTACTGTTTTTTTTTCCCCACACTCAGTTGCAGTGGCTCTTTCCTCTCCTCCTCCTGCCTCCTCTGTCATCCACTGCCCCCTCCTCCTCTTTATTACGATGGCGTCCACACACCACACACATGCACCGTTAGTGGCTGTGGGGCCATCACCACTATCCAATTCACGAACATTCCACCGCCTCAAAAGAAACTCCCAGGGCCTCCCTGGGGTGCAGTGGGTTGAGTGCCGCACTGTGAAGCATCTGCTGCACAGCTGCACCAGGTCGATCCATGCCCAGGGAGGGGACCCACATGGCGCAGCAGACCTCTCCTGCCTCGCCCGCTGCTCCCCTCAGCAGTGTGTTTCAGTCCATCTGCCTGTTCTGCTCCCCGCTCTGTCTCTCCCTCCCGCGACTCTGGCCTGTACCCCAGCCTTTGTATGCATGCATAAATAAATCTTTAAAAATAAGAGACTCTCCCAGTCACTATCCATCTCCTCAGCACACCAGCCCCAGGCGGCCACACGTCTGCTTTCTGCCTGCAGACGTAGCTGCCTGACACTTCCCGCCCTGCACACGAGCGGACACATGTGCTGGGCTCACCTTGGACATGAGCACGCGATGTCCTTCTCGTTGCCAAATCACACTCCGTGGCGTGGAGCAACTGTGTTGTATTTGTTGACCGCAGACAAACATTTGGTTATTTACACAAGCGCCCTGTGAACGTTAGCTGTGAGCGTTCTGTGCTGACACCTGTTTCACTTCCTTTGGAGAAATGCCCGGGGCAGGGCGGGGGGGTGGTGGTGGTGAGGGTGCGCTGCCGGGCGGTAACTGTCATCACCAGAGGAGCTGCCTGGCTGCTTCCCAGCAGCTGCCTGTTCCCACCTCCGAGATGGGCGGCAGGTTCCAGCCTCTCCCGACCTCGGCCACGTTTGCTCTTTTCCTTTGTCGATCGACACCCTTGCCAGGGGAGCGGGCTCTCCCTGCCGAGCGGGCTCTCCTTGTGGTTCTTACTTGGTTCTCTGATATGCGTCTCCCGACTGGTGCTCATGGGGCATTTATGACTTTGGTGAACTCTCCATGTTGGCCCTTTGCCCATTTTTAATTGGATGAACTTGTATTTTAATTATGGGGTTGTATGAGGTCTTTACATACCCTAAACATAAAACCCCTTTCCTTAACTATCTTTCTTCAGGTCCCATTTTAGTTTATATCCTTTGATGCATCACTTGTAGAGAAATCACAAAAACTTTCTTCCCAAGAAAGACTCCCAAGAGATGAAATCAGTCATGGCCGGCTTGCTCTGGGGTGAACTAAGGACCGTGCACAGTGACTGGACAGGTCACGTGGGAGGGGGAGTCCTGTCCCCCGGACAGGCAAGGCGGGGGCTTGTGGCTGGGGGGACAGCTGACTCCTGGGTACCGACTGTGGTCTCCACCAGGCAGATCAAATTGCACAGTCAACCTGGGGGGCTCCAGCCAGTCTGGGGTCCACCAAGCCCTCACCCTGCAACTGAACCCCGATGAGGACTGCACCTGGACAATACAAAGACCCGAGGACAAGAGCACCAGGATCATCTTCTCCCAGTTGCAGTGAGTAGAGGCCGAGTTCCTGGCGAGCCGGCCGAACTCGGTCACGTGAAGGGGCTCGGTCAAAAGGAGACCCTGAGCATCTCTTCAAAGCTTACCTGCTGGGCCCGCCCGCAGTCTCTCCTTCAGATGGGCTGCGGGTCTGGGCGTTTGCCTGGGAAGGCGATGCAGTTGCAGGAACTGGCCTGGGAGACACAAGTTGGGAATCTTCCCTCTCCCTCAGAGGCTAGCATGGACTTCACCCCATTGTTAATGGGATGAACTTGTGTTTTCATTACTGGGTTGTATGAAGTCTTACGCATACAAGGAGCTTGAGGTCCTCACCCCTCAAGGAACCAAGAGAAGGGGGGCTCAAACTTCCTGGCGGGCCTGGGCGAGCAAGGAGGAGACATACAGGCCGCTATTCATACCTAAGACGAGAGAAGAGAGCACAGCAGCCGGGCAGAGCCCGGAGGGCACAGTCACATGGATGTTTGCGGGCGCCTCGGGGGTGGGCAGGTGGGCTGCTGCTGCCTCGTGTGCGGCGTGTTACAATGCTGCAGCAGGCGCGTGGCCCCATTTTACAGGCCAGAAAGCTGAGTCCTCGCAAGGCTAAGTCACATCTCCAACGTTACACGGCAGACAGCAGGTGGAAGGTCCAGATGTGCCCGCCCTGTGCTCCCCCCAGGTCATCTTGGAAATATGTCTTCTGAGGGCACTTGGGGACACCATGCCAGACGGGCAGGAAACTGTGGTCCTGGGCCCCTGTGCAGTGTAGGGCAGGGGACGGAGGGGCCAGGGGGGCTTCTCTGGCCCTCCCAAGAAGGAGGCAGTGGTGGTGTGAGGAAAGGAAGGGCATAGAGGAGGCCATGTGTCCTTTAGCTTGAGGGCTGGTCATCTCAAATGTCAAAGGGGACAAAGTGTGTGCCAGAAGGGTCCACCCCAGAACCACGTAGCCGGGGACAGGTAGGTGCAGCCGGGGGAGCAAAGGGCCCTGGCAGCCAGGCCTAGCTTCTCGTGGGCCTCACGGGAGACAGAGCCGCCCAGCGGGGGTCACGCAGATGACGGGGTGAGCTGGGGGCGGAGGGTGGTGCTCTGTTGGGCGAAGGCAGATGAGCCACTTGTAGACCCGGTGCCCAAGCGAAGCACTGAGCCCAAGCCGTGACCCCACCCCGCCCTGGCTGGCGCCCGTCCCCAGCCCCTCGCCCAGTCCCACCCAGGCTGGCGGCCTGTCCCCAACCGCAGGTGCCTTCTGCTCACAGGCTCGATCCAGATGGAAGCTGCGAAAGGGAAAACATCCAAGTTTTTGATGGGAACTCCACCCACTCAGCCCTGCTGGGGAGGGTGTGCAGCAAGGCCGACTACGTCCCCGTCTTTGAGTCGTCCTCCAACGCGCTGACCTTACAAATCGTCACCGACACAGCCAGGATTCAGAGGACCGCGTTCCTCTTCTACTATTTCTTCTCTCCAAGCGCCTGTAAGCTCCCGCTTCCACGTCCTTTCCCAGAGGCTGCCCTCGCTCTTGCCCGGGCCCTGCGCCCTGGGCCTTCGGAGAGCCCTACCCAGCTGGGCAGGGCCCTCTGGCAGGAGGGCAGGGTCCTCTGCGGAGCCAGGACTCATAGGGAGAGAGCCCCTGGGGGTGCGGGGCCAGGAACGAGCCTTTCCTAGAGGGGCAGCTGCCTGGGCTGGGCAGATGGCTCATTCGAGGTGTCCGGGATGCACGTCCAAGCGACTGTCCAGGTCAGCCTGCCAGATGGAAACCCTGCCGTCCTGTGCGCTCCCTCAGGGCCGCCCTGCCTGGCCCTCAGCTTGGCCGGGCGCGCTGTGAGCCTTCACGCGGAAAGAGGCCCCCAGGCGATTCTGGCCCAGAGTTGTCTGGGAGCACGTGCCAGGGACCTGACCGCTGTCCGGTCTCCGAATTCAGGCAGAGGACAGGGACACGGGCTGCGCCCACAGCGCCCGGATCCACCGGGCCCAGAGCACACCCCAAGAACTCGCGCGAGCGAGACCTGGCAAGGCTGCTCACTGTCACTTTCTGCCTGAGCCCAGGGCTGGTCAGGGGCCCCTCCTCCGTCCACGGAGTCCTGGCGTGGCCAAGTCTCCGGGGTGAGCAGTGTCCCCAGCAGGACGCAGGCCCCTCCTGCAGCTGGCACCCGATGCCCCTGCGCGTGAGCCCACCCAGGCCTCCCAGACCCAGGGTGGTCTCTCTCCCCTGTCCAGCTGCCGCTTGCGGGGAGGGAGGGACCCAGGGTGGCTCTTGAGGCTGCAGTGGGGCCCAGCTTGGAACAGGAGACGGGGCTAGGGAGAGAGGCCGCAGGTCCACTGGGACCACAGTCCCGGAGACACGGGAGGAAGATGCAGGCTGGAGAGCAGGTCACGTGAGAGGCTAAAGGGTGGAGCCGAGTCCCAGGAGTGACTTTATGGTCTGAGACTCTCGGGGTAATGGAGCGTCTCGGGGCTGCAGCAGACCTAACATGAGATGTGAGTCTGGCAGGGCTCGCTCTCTGCCTTACAGCTCTGGGCACAATGCCCAGCAGTAAAGATGCTGCTGTTGGTGCAGAGGAGGGGAATAAAGTTGGGAGATTAAGCTCCAGGCACAACCCAGAAGTTCTGGAAAGTCTGTATCCCGATTTCATTCTTATCCCCCTCTCAACCCTCTTAGCTATTCCAGACTGTGGTGGTTACCTAGATGGGATGGAAGGTTCCTTCACCAGCCCCTACTACCCAAAGCCACATCCCAAGCTGGCCTACTGCGTGTGGCACATACAGGTGGAGAAAGACTACAAGATAAAATTAAACTTCAAAGAGATTTTGTAAGTACGGGTGTCCACATCTCCAGGGGAGCAAATGCAGTACACCCACCTGACAAAGGGGGGCCCAGGGAAGAGAAATCATCACAGGACCCTCCCCGCCAAGCAAACAGACGGTACTTGTCAAAGCACTGAGGCAGAAAGGAAGCCGCTTCCCAATACCGTGGCTGTGAACTAAGCCGCCTATTTTTCAAAGATTCTGAGGTCACATCAGGGCCTGATGGAGCTGCAGGTCTGTCTTGGTCATAAACCCGAGACCAAAGCAAAGCAAACCCCTTCGTCATGTCAGGCCGGGTTGCTGGGATTACAGAAAACGCAGCTCACTTGGTTTTAAGGGTTTTCACCAGCAGCCCTACCTTTCCAGCCTGGAAGTGGATAAGGACTGCAGGTTCGACTTTGTGGCTGTTTACGACGGCCCCTCCACCGCTTCGGGCCTGGCCGGGAAGGTGTGTGGCCGCACGTCGCCTACCTTCGAGTCTTCGTCCAACTCGATGACGGTCGTGCTGTCCACCGATTACGCCAACTCCTACCGGGGCTTCTCCGCCTTCTACAGGTCCCTGTACAGGGAGGAGGTCAACGCCAGTGAGTGCAAGCCTGGGGCCCTGGGGCCGGGGGTGCAGTGCGTGGCACGGGGAGGCTCCTCTGGGGAGGCTTCGGCACCCACTGTCAGAAACTTGACAGGCAGCCATGTGCATTGCTTCATGCCAGAGGAAATCAAGGAGTGGGTTAACCCAAAAAAGGCTGCTGCAGAAATTAGGGCGGCCTCCCTTCCGGCCTTCGGCAGAGACACGGTGACTGTCAGCTTAGACTGCCAAAGGAGGCTTAGTTCTTGTATGGTTCCCCTGCCCCCGCGCACACAGCTTTTCGGGACCCACGGTTCCCAGAGACACGAAAACCATCATCCTGTTTCTTTTTTCTTCTCCGACAGCATCTTTAACTTGCTCTTCTGACAAGATGCGAGTGATCATAAGCAACTCCTACCTGCAGTCGTTCAAAGCTAGTGGACATAACTTACAACTCAAAGACCCAACTTGCAGACCCAAAATAACAAATGTTGTGGAATTTGCTATCCCTCTTGATGAATGTGGTACGATAAAAAAGGTAATGCTGGGATTTGTTCAGTGCTATAGAGTTACACTTGCTTTAACCAACAAATCCCAGGTCCAAGCGGTCCAGTACGTGGTGAGCACGTGTGGACGTGTGTGTGACGTACCCCTCTCCCACACATGCCAATCACAGCATTCATTGTCAGGGTGACTAGATAGTGGTTATCTTTCCTAAAAGGTAAAGAACTCTGAGAACTCACTGGACAGAGTTTGAAAATGTATAGGCTGTAGGGTTAATGGCTAACCAGTAATACTTGTGCAGAAAATATTATTTAGTAAAAGTCAGCTATAGTCTTTCCTCTAGCTGTTTCCTAGCTGCTCTTCTTTTTCCCTTGTAAAGACAGAAGGTGAAAACATTATTGTGATCTGTTCTACATTTTCTAGTAGATCTCAAATATTCTCTCCCACTCCTGACTTTGCATCTCCAACCTACAACCTAATCAAGAGTGGGTAGATATAGATTGCCTTTTGCAAGAATTAATGACATTAATAAAATGATGCTTCGTAGGGTCCCTATACACTAATTGTTTTGTCAGCATAGTAGATAACAACTTTGTTGAAAAGAATGAAGCTTACTTCATCCATAAGGAGTCGATAAGGACAGAAGTAAATGATGATTTTAAAAAATGAACACGGGCTATTCCACTGTGAATTTCCAGGGCAGCAGTCTGGAGAGAGCTGCCCCAGGCTGTCTGTTTGCATATTTTCTGGAAGTTCCCCAGTTTGCTGCAAGAACTTAGTGCTATTTACAGGAGAAAATATATTATTGGACCTGAAGTGTCTATAGGACTGGAAATTTGCATTCAAAGTGTTTGTAATATAACTGAAAACAACTCTGCCCTGTTCTGTCTTCAAGTCTTTCTAATTTAAGCTGTCTGTCAGCTCACTTTTTCTTCCTATCTCAGAATGTTTTTTAAATAAAACACACTTAAGGGTTTCTGACATGAAATCTGTTATCTTGTCACTTAAGGAAATTGTGTCTCTACCTGCAAGTGTCATTCACATCTATGCTTTGAAATATTCCTGGACTTCAAGGGTCATTTGCTTTTCATCTTGCTCTGCAGGTAGAAGATCATTCCATTACTTACACCAATGTCATCACGTTTTCTACATCTCCAAATTCAACTTCTGAAGTCATCACCCGTCAGAAGCATCTCCAGATTATCGTCAAGTGTGAAATGGAACATAACTCTACCGTGGAGATCATGTATTTGACAGAGGACAATGTAATACAGAATGAAATCGCTCTGGGAAAATACAAAACAAGCATGGCTCTTTTTGCATCCGATGCATTCAAGAAGCCTTTATTGGAGTCACCATACTATGTTGATTTGAACCAAACTCTTTTTGTTCAAGTCAGTCTACACAGCTCCGACCCCAGCCTGGTGGTATTTCTCGACACCTGCACCACCTCTCCCACACCTGACTTTGCAGCTCCAAACTACGACCTGATCAAGAGTGGGTAGGTAGTGATCACCTTTTGCGAGATTTAATTATGATGTTAATAAAGTGATATTTTGTGTGTGTGTGGATGTAATCCATATGTATGATATTTCTGGTACTACTATGAGATGTGATCAATTTATCTAAATCATTTTACAAAACATAGTTACTGAGTACTAGTTACAAGTAATTTGAATGGAAACATTTCTGCAGCCATAGTCCACATCCACTAGAACTTTAAGTGCATAAAATACTTGCTGGTCACACATTTATTTGTCAAGATGGCTTTTTAAAGATTTATTTATGTATGCATACAAGCACTGGAGTACAGGCCAGAGGTGTGGGGGATGAGAGGACCCACCAGAGACAGAGTGGGGAGCAGAACTGCAGATCGACCAAAATACATTGCTGAGGGGAGCAGTGGGGGAGGCAAGAGAGGTCTGCTGCACCATGTGGGTCCCCTCCCCAGTGGGCAGCAGGGATCGAACTCATGCTGCAGTGGCTGCAGTTTGCTTCCTAGTGCGTTGCTTAACCCACTGCACCACCAGGGAGTCCCCCAAGATGGCTTTCTGTTTCTTTTTCACATCCATTATTTTCTATAAACCCCAGAAGATATGCGCCACCTTCAGAACATAAACATAATTAGTATATGTAATTTTTTTCTAAAACGAAAGGTCCATCTGAAAGCACAGTTTTCCTTTTTTTCCTAAAACCTGGTGGATTTAGACTATTTCTGTCCTTTAGGCACATTCATGGCAAGTGTGTAAAGGAGAGTGTTCGAATTCTAGTGGGTTGGTGTTGATTTTCTGATTAACTCACACTGACTCAGACTTTTTGAGCTGGAGGGGACTTTATTAGCTTATCCAGGAATTAGATCCATTGTCTTAGCTCATGGTAGTCTGAGCTAAAGACATCTTTCTAGACAGATTTTTGGGTCCACAAATTAGTTCAAAGAAAAATTGGTGTCACTGCTTTCCACATTGAAGGGGCTGACTTCTGTACATTTACGAATGCGTCGTCACTTCTGTTCCAGATGTGTGCAAGAGGACACTTGTAAGGTGTTCCCCTTATCTGAACACAATGGAAGATTCCAGTTTAGTGCCTTTAAGTTCTTGAGAAACCTGGACTCTGTGTATCTGCGATGCCGGGTCTTCATCTGTGACAGCGATGACCAGCAGTCTCGCTGCAACCAAGGCTGTGTCTCCAGAAGGAAAAGAGACATTTCTTCCTACAAGTGGAAGTCCGATTCCATCATAGGACCCATTCGTGTGAAAAGAGATCGAAGTGCGGGTGGAAGTTTCGGTAAGAAAAACTTGACGATCAAAAAATTCCTCACGATTCCTAAAATGCCGCCCAAATGTATTCCTTACCAAGCACATTGAGTTGATTCATTTTTATTTTTTTATTTAGGGTTTAACTAATCCCTAAATAAGTTAAGAGTCTTAGACATATAAGATTGATTTTTCTTTTCTTTTTTTTTAAAAAGATTTATTTATTTATGCCTACAAGAGCTGGGGTACAGGCCAGAGTCATGGGAGGTGAGAGGATTCACTAGAGACAGAGTGGGGGAGCAGAACAGGCAGAGCCACTGAAACACACTGCTGAGGGGAGCAGTGGGCGAGGCAGGAGAGGTCTGCCATGCCATGTAGGTCCCCTGCCTGGCTGGCAGCAGGGATCGAACTCGTGCTGCAGTGGCTGCGGTTTGTTTTCTAGTGCGCTGCTTAACCCACTGCACCACCTGGGAGGCCCAAGATTGGTTTTTCTTTCTATGAGCAGGTCATATGTAAGTCATGCATAGAAGCAGCATGTTTTACAATGACTATTCACCATTATTCACGTGGTTTTGGCTCTGGAGTATAAATGTAACATCCTCAGTTCCCTTAGTTTTCTGATTCCTTACTGCAGACGCCATGGTAGATCGCTGAATCCAAAGCAAGGTATTTTAACTCCTAAATGGTATAATACCATGAGTCAACATCCCACATCATCACCTGTTTGGAAAGCTGTCTCTTTAAATAGAGAAGCTGTTGACTTGTTGCAAAGCCAAAGAATACAGCAATCAAATACTAAATCTGGTGATTTTATAAACACATTCACTGCAAAGACTTGCATGCTGTGTCTATGGATTTTAGTTTGAAATTAGTTGGAAATTTATAAATGAACATTAATCAAATATCCTATACATTGAAAACATATTTTTTCTGTTTGAAAAAAAGACACTGATTATCCTATCAATCAAACATATCTTTAAAATTATAGGAACTCATGACCATAAATAAACAAACCGACATTTTCATATTTTATCTTATGCCAGGGAACCAAACTAAGCGTGGACCATTTGGACAAATAAGCGTTAGGACATCTTGTCTTTGAAATCAAATATAAGTTCATTCATATGTCTGGAAACTGCTGCCATATGTTGTGTTGACCTCAATTATGCAATAATTCATGCACGAGATTCTTGGGCATTGCAGAAAAATCCACGAGCATTTAGTACCTGTAAACCATCTTGATCTTGTTTCTGATTCCAGAACCGCAGTATCGCATCCATGCAGCCGAAGCTCAGGACCAGCCTTTCAGCCCCCTGCACCTGCTGTCACTCACGGTGCTCGCTCTGAATGCCGTGGTCGTGGCCGCACTCACGGCAAGGCACATCGTGGCTCGGAGAGCAGAGCACAAGTACCAGAAGCTGCAGGACTGCTAGCAGACCGGCCCAGCCTCAGGCAAGACACACTCTTCCTTGTTGCCAAAAACGCAGTTGCCACCTCCTGGCTCGTGTTGTGATGAATAAACGAGGAAGGGACCCGGCAGGTGGCAGCGGGTCCCCCTGGTGCTGTGCTCAGAGAGTGCTTCCTGGCAGGGAGAGTGGCCTGCTCCAGCGCCTGATGTCAGCTCGTGTAAAGCCACCTGAGGGCTGGGTGACCCGAACACGCCCTTTCTCCTTGTCATTAACATCAACCACATCGAGTAAGCACTAAGCGAAAAGAATAAGTTTCTTTTTACTTAAGAACACGAGTCTGCAGCGCTAGATGCTGCAGGTATGGTACCTTTGGAAACACACAAATAGTTACAGTTTCTGAAACCCAGGTGTGGCCCAGAGAAGGGTGACCTTTATTGAGACACCTTCCTGCTTTATGCAGACTCAGCACTGACAGACTTAGAAGAGGGCTCTGGAAGGAAAATCTTGATAAAAGGAGACAGTTTCTGCGTTAAGGGGGTCAAATAGCAGTTCTTCCACTTTCCAACATGCACCAAGTCCAAAAGCAATAGTCCCGTTGTGGTGCCTGGAAGGGCACAGAGCAAGTTCTTGATGATTCTGGCAGGTGGGTCAGGGAGGAGTCCTGGAGCCCTCGGTGGCTTTTTATTGTCAGAGGCAACCAGGTACATGGCAGGCGGGGCTGCCTGGGTGGGGGGGCAGGAGGCTGGCAGGCCTCCCGGCCCCCAGTGCATCTCACCCTCTCGGCTGCTCTGCTGCTTCTGATGCTCTACTGGTGCCCTGGTGACGCCACCCTTAGACGCCCGTGTCCAAGCCCAGGTGCGCCCACTTGCGCATGCGCACCTAGGCACGCGTGCAGCCGCAGGTGTCCATCATCGCGCCAACCGCGGGAGGGCGGAAAACCCTGAAGTGTTTCCACTTACCCTGCCCCGCCAAGGAGTGAGCAGTTCTGACTTGCACTTTCCTACCCACTGTGGCCGAGCAGACACCCCCAAAGACACCGACGGCAGCTCCCCTCACCCTCGGCACACCTCATAGCTCCTGCCTTATTTCCACTGAGCACAGCAACTCTGCCTCATACCCTGGGGACAGCCGGGGTTTCAGGTCCTAACACGCACCCACAGGCAGCCACGGTCCATGGCCACAGGGGTCTCCGTTCCCAGCACCGGTGACTGACAGGTGCATCGGGAGCCGGTATGCTGGGGCGCGGGCAGCTCGCAGCGGATAGGCTAGAATAATCGGGGCACACCACTGGCTCCAGCGCCAGCTCGGAACAGACCGTCCCCATTTTCCTTTCACCATTTCCACAAAGATCTCCCACTTTCTCTAGCAACCACACAGTGGAGCCCCCTCCACATCCACCCACACACCCTAATGGAGCTACTGCCAAGTTCTTTTCTAACCTGAGGCGAAAACACTTAGGAGCTGGAGACAGACCGGCCAATCAAACGAAGCACCTAAAAATAGCACCTAAGAGCCCTTTCAGCCACCCTGCTCAGGAACTGAGCGGACGTCCCCTGCTGCCAGGCCCGGGCGGCTGCTTGCGCGAGAGGCGTGGGCCAGTACGGTGATGCCCAGCGTGGCGGGAGCCAGAAAAGGGCGGGCGGGCTGGGGCCTGGAAGGCTTGGGGCCGCTCCACCCCGGGAGTCTATTCGCTTTTTCTCTGGCTCTCTCTGGCGTTCTCGCTCCCGTTGTCACTCACCTGTAGTCACTCGCCCTCCCGTGGCCATCCGTCTCCCTCTCCGAACCAGCCGAGCCACGCTCCCTCACGCCCCGGCCTGCAGGGCGGCATCGCGCACGCTGCTCGATGCCAGGTGTCCGCGGTCAGGTCCGTGCCGCGCCCGCGCCCAGGCGCCTCCTGCAGCACCAGAACACGGCCGCAGGTGCGGGCCACAGAGGCCGGTGGTGCAGAAAGCCTGATGGCCCACTTACCCCAGTCTAAGGAAATTGCTAAGTATCGTGACTCGCTAGAGAAGGCCAAAGCACGTCACACGAACCCGACACGCTCGGGGCGGCCCGGGCCTGGCAATGAACGCGCTGGCCTGTACAGTGATTCGTGCTGCCAGTCTGGCTTTTACTTTCGGCAAAAGACAGTGGGGAGGTCAAAGGTCTGGACCTGGAGTTTGGACCCGGGTTCAGCTCTTCCTCCTCCTCGGTGGGCCATCAGGGCAGGTCACCTTCAGGACTCCAAAATCTAGGGCAGGACGTGACTGCTGCTGGCCGCTGGGAGGGTCGCGTGAGAGGATGCGCCGCAGCCAGGGGCCCCTAGTTCCACTCCGCCCAGAGAGGGCCCCTCCAGGCAGCCCTGCTCCCATTTTGACGTGCGCCCGTCTGCCTCCATGGGCCAGCTGTTGGCTGGAGGTGAGGACCTGGACACGCCATCCTGAGCTGAGACACGGCTGAGACGAGTCTCCACCGCTGCAGCTGCCTGAGGAGGTGCCTGGCGGGTGGGCGCCTGCTGGCGCCGTCATACATGCGCCGCTTTTCAGAGCGGGGCTTTCGAGCGTCCCACGAGGCATTCTAGCCGCGTGCTGTATTTGAGAGGCATGCTTCAAAGTGTTTCAGGGAGGCAGACATAAAGGCTGGGCTTGAGACACAGGACGGGGAGGGGCACCCCAGGAAGGCTGAGCAGGGTGTGATGCAGGCCACGCCCCTGTACCCCGAAGGTGGGTTCACCTCATAGCCCGTGGGCGGCAGTGGAGGTCTCTCCTAGTCCTCTTCCGACGACCCGGCACAGACCCAAAGGGGCGCCTCTTCCCTGCCGGGCAGGGGTGGAAGTCCAGCTCCTCTGTGCAAGCGGGTGCAGGGAGGCCCTGGGAGCGGCCCGCAGGTGATGGAATCCCAGTTCCCCACTTGGCCGTCTCTGACACCACTTGGGGGGGAGCGGTCGGGTCTAGGGTCCTCACTTCCCCTTTGCTGACTGGGAGGGTATCATTTGGAGCAGGGCAGCGCCATGTGGCAGAGTTCTCTGTGGCCGGCGTTGCTGGGCGATGCCTGAACTGGGGAGCAGGCTCCCTCTCTGGGGGGAGCTGGGGCATTTTTGTCTGCACCTTTGGTATTTCCAGGCTGCAGTTTGATTTGGGGGTGGGGGTGAGAGGGGGTGGGGTGCTGAGCAGCATCCATGGCTTCCAAACATCAGTGTTCCAGAACCCCCCAACTTCCTGGCACCCACAGACAGAGCCACACCCTGAGACCTGGCCTGGAGGTCCACGGGACTTCCGTTTATTTACTCTTGAAGCTGCAGCCCTTTCCTTGTCAACTGTTTTCATATTAGGGGTTTTTAAAAACCACAAAATACTAGATTTTGGAAGTGGCCAGACTCCATTTCCTCAGTGCATTGTGAGCAGATACAGTTAACAAGCTTTTGAACGTAGTAACTCCAGCAGCCTGTAATTGCTTGGAAAAACAACTTTATTCATTTGAAGTTTTTGCATGAAACGAATGTGAGGTGCGAAAATCAGTGTTCCGTGTAACTGAAGCTAAAGCTACTCAGTGACCCAGGATTGGACTTAAAGATGCCTCCTTCACCAAGTTCACATGGAACTTCACTTCATCGACTCCCACCATGAATAAGCTGGGAGCATCATCAAAATAAAGGCCAGCGCCATGTTTTGTGAGACAGCTGTCGACGACAGGCATGCTTGCAAGGAAACGAGTGTCTCCTTCAGCGGCAGCACTACCCGGTCCTGTGTTGGATTTCCACCTCTTGGGACTCCACTGAGCTCCAGGCTCCACGAACTCTGCCCTGTTCCTTGGGGAACGTAGCAGCAAAGCATCTCACCTCATGCATGCTACTGACTAAAATGGAAACACATTCTTTTTTTAAAAAAAGTTCTCATATTTTTAAAAAAAGATTTTATTTATCTATGCACACAAGAGCTGGGGTACAAACCAGAGACGCGGGGGTCAGAGGATTCACCAGAGACAGAGCAGGGAGCAGAACAGGCAGACTGACAAAAACACACTGCTGAGGGAGCAGTGGGTGAGGCAGGAGAGGTCTGCTGCACCATGTGTGTCCTCTCCCTGGCCGGAGATCGAACTCGTGCTGCAGTGGCTTTGGAAGCCCACAGTGCAAGGCTCAACCCCTTGTGCCACCAGGGAGGCCCTCGGCCACAAATTCTTGATGAGATCCCATACGTCTCTTGACAAGAAAAAAAAATCTGTGTTCAAATCTTCAGACATTTTGAGGGCACTAAGCCTTGTCCAGGCCTCTTTATGTAAGGTAAAGACAGAGATTGGGTCAAGTGGGGGGGCTGCTCTGCTTTGTGGGAGGAGGTGGGGAGATGCCTGTGATTGAATAAGGAGTATCCAATCAGTCTTCAACCCTGTGCCAGCACAGAGTCCCCAAGCCCTGGGATTTCCTCGGTGATGAGAGCAGCGGAAGCATCTTTGGTCATAGGTTCGAGCTCTGGTTCGCAGTTCCTGAAATGACTTCAGCCTCGAGGGCAAAATGACTGCCTTGTTATCGTAACAAGTGCCCTTCCACTGCAACTGGGATTGCAGTAATGAAGGTGACTTTTTGGGAATCATCTGAGGGTGGGGGCTGTATGTATGCCCAGAGAACCAACCACGAAGAGAGATGACCCTGATTTCCAGGGAGGGAAGTGGAGCTGGAGTTTGGATCAACCACCCCTGGGTTAATCAATCATCCTATGGCACAAAGCCTCTCTAAGAACCCAAAGGATGGGATTTAGAGAGCTCCTGAGTTGGTGAGCAGGAGGATGTGCTGGGAGGGCAGGCCACTGCACAGGGCATGGAAACTCTGTACCCTTTCCCCCTGCCCTGCATTTCTTCTGTCTGGTTGTACCTGAGTTGTATTCTTTTATTTTACTTTTAAAAAAAATTATTTATGCATACAAGAGCTGGGGTACAGGCCAGAGATGCAGAGGGCGAGAGGATTCACCAGAGCAGAGTGGGAAGCAGAACAGGCAGATCTACTGAAACACACTGCTGAGGAGAGCAGTGGGCGAGGCAGGAGAGGTCTGCTGCGCCATGTGGGTCCCCTCCCTGGCCAGCGGCAGGGATCGAACTCATGCTGCAGTGGCTGCGGTTTCTTCATAGTGTGTTGCTTAATCCACTGTGCCACCAGGGAGGCCCCGAGTTGTATTCTTTTATAATAAACCAGAAACTTAGTGAAATAAAATATTTCTCTGAGGTCCTGAGCTGCTCCAGAAATTAACTGACTCTCCAAGGAAGAGTCATTGGAACCTCCTATCTGGGGCTTGCTGGTCAGAAGCACAGGTGATAACCTGGGCTTGAGACTGGCATCTGAGGCGGCAGGGGCAGTGTCTACTGTAGGTCTCAGCCCGTAATCTGTGGACTCTGATGCTATCCCCAGGTAGGCAGTGTCAGAATTCACTGAAATGAGGGATACTCAACTGGTTCATGTCACTATCTGCTGGTGATGGGAACGGTCCCCCACACACATCGAATTAGGGTCAGAGCTCACTGAGTGTTATCTCTTTCTCTGTGTTTTTTAGTTTCTTATGCACTTTTCAGGTTTCCTCAAATGCTTGGAGGATCTGAAACAGACCGACTGCGTGGTGGCTGAGACAGCAGATACAAGAGGACTTTGTGATTGTATTTCCGACTGTCACTTGTAAGCTGTAACCTAAATCTGACAAAGTCATGATTCAATTTATTCCCTTTGAAATAAAGTTCGCTTTGACACATAAGCAAAGTGTTTGATTCAACTGACCAGTTAGAGCTAAAAAAAATAAATAAAAGCAGCGGTTTCCTAACAGCACTTTATTTTTCTTAAGACTCTTGGCGAGATCTTAACGTAAATTCACACACCAGAAGAGCAGAAACCAAAAGATCCACCTACTAGCATCTGAACATTAGGAGTCAATTTAAAAAAAACTCTTAAAATTGGCGTTGTGGTATAAAGCGGTGACTATGCTCTTGATGGCATTCTGTACCCTTCAAGGCAGCAATGAGCCTTGATCGTGAAGAATTAGAAAGTGCAGTATTTCTAGACTGCAAAAAGAACAATCACCTTAGAAGTGTCGTTATCAGAGGAGGTCTATGCAGTTAATGAACCTCAGAAAAAACCTCTCCAGCTGTTTCTTTCATTTTTCTCTACGTGAACCTCTGTTTCCTCAAACTTATTACTTTACTGAAGAGAAATAGGTTTTGATCCTAGTGTCTACCACTCATGTGAAAAGCGAAGAAATCACACGATACCTCTGCTCTGACCAGCTCCCCTGTGGATTTCCAGTGGCCCCAGTGTTTGTACCTGCGCGGCCTGCTCTCCCGTGGGCCCTGAGTCCCTCTTACTCCGCCCTGCACAGCCCTGGGAGCAGTGGGAGGAGCCGTCGCCCGCTTTGCACACGGCAACCTTACACTGAACATAGACCACATCGTAGCTGTCGAGAAAGCTGAAGGCGTTGAGCTTGAACTGGGCTGTGTTCTTCTGATGGGAGTGGAGGTTGACATAGGTATTGTCTTGGATGCATCTGATGGGAAGAAAAACCCCAGGCCGAAAGAGTTAACATGAAGCAAACAGTCAGGCATGGGCCTAGACCTCCGAATTCCAAACGAGCTCTTCTCACTACTCTTACTCTTTCTTTTGTAAAGAAAGTCTAGGACAGGACCACGAGCTGGAAAACCACTACTTCTGACCAGATAAAAAAGGGAAGTAAAATAAACACAATAAAAAGTACAACAAGGTAATTAAATCTAGTTAGAGCTGCTGCCTTCAGAGGGCCTACTCTGCTTTGTCAAGAGGGGAGATTAATTATTTGTATTATTATTTGAATGTGATATTATTATTATTGTATTATTTGAAGGTGATCTTAGATTACTTATTTAAACATTTTATTTATTTATGCATACAAGAGCTGGGGTACAGGCCAGAGGTGCAGGGGGTAAGAGGATTCCCCAGAGATAGAGTGGGGAGCAGAACAGGTGGGTCAACTGAAATCCACTGCTGAGGGGAGCAGCGGGTGAGGCAGGAGAGGTCTGCTGTGCCATGTGGGTCTGCTTCCTGGCCGGGGATCGAACTCACACTGCAGTGGCTGTGAAAGCCCCACAGTGTGGTGCTCAACCCCTTGCGCCACTAGGGAGGCCCGATTTTAGATTTTTTGAAAGTATATATTATAAATTCTAGCACAATGATCAAAAATAGCAAAGAAAGAAGCTTAAAAGACAAAGCAAACTCCGCTGGTGGCGCAGTGGGTTAAGCAACGCACTATGAAGCAAATCGCAGCCACTGCAGCACGAGTTCGATCCCTGCTGCCGGCCAGTGGGGGGACCCACATG
>JAGFMF010011658.1:12076518-12148084 GCA_019455555.1 Galemys pyrenaicus | reverse complement strand
ATCTGCCTGTTCTGCTCCCTGCTCTCTGTGGTGAATCCTCTCACCCCCCCCACACACCTCTGGCCTGTGCCCCAGTGCTTGTATGCATAAATAAATAAATCTTTAAAAAAAAAAAAAGACAAAGCAAAAAAGAAAATGGGGTAAATAATATAAAAGGCTCAATGAAAGGATACCTGAGGGAGTGGCTGGGGTGGGGGGCATGAGGGGTGTGGGCAAACGGGCTATGGCAGAGGATTATGGGCACATGTGGGCAGTACGTATATGTGGGCAGTACGTATATGTGGGCAGTACACAATGTATATCTGGACAGGTGGACACCTGCACCTCTGAAACATGCAGATTATAAGCCAGTCTTACCTCAATAGAAAATGATACAGCAAAAATTTACAAATAATCAAAACTCTTTTTGTTCCGGCTGCCAACTGCCCGCCCACAAACATTGTGTAAGATGCTCATTTAGCTAAGGAGCCAGAGTAACCCTCACGCCGTCAGTCCCGCCACCCCCAACCTGTCAGTGAGGCCCAAGGGAGGACGAAGGCAGCAGGGCAGCGACAGCCAGGACAGTCAGAGCCCTCAAGGGCCTGCCCCGCGCTGGCGCTCGGGGGAGCTTCCGAGGCGCCTGCGACTATTTTTTCCCCCCACTGAGACCAGAGGGTTGTTGAGGGCCCTGGCGCTTCCCCTGGGGTGCAACGCAGACTCCTGCCCAATGATACGATTCAGGGGTCCCAGGGAAAAGCCTCGGCCCCCCACAGCATGCCACGTGACTGCACTGCCGACCAGAGGGGGTTCCCTTTTCCTCACCCATGCTGGATCAGATCGTGCTTGATGGTGGTGAAGTCCTGGGCATCTGGAGAAGCCACGCAGGAATCCACGACGATGCGCAGGCTGGGGTCGGAGCTGTGGAGCGTGGCCTGCAGGAAGACCTCCTTCCTGCGGCTGCGGTGATACGGCCGCAAGCTCCCCGCCTCCGGGGACACGGGCAGCTCCAGGAAGGACATGGACACGTCGTAGCCGGCGCCGGCCCATGGGGCGTGAGCCCCGGGCTCAGCTCCAGCAGCAGCCGGGCCACCCACGCTGCAGGCGAACTTCAGCTCCGGCACCTTGTGCCGCACGACCACTCGGCCAGGGCGGCCCCGCGCGTGGCCTCTGATGGAGTTGGAGTAGCTGAGGGAGCCGAGGTTCTCCTGGGCGGAGGAGACGAGAGGAGAACTGTGGCCAGCGCTCCCGGGTCCCCGGCAAGACCCTCCTCCTGAACCTCCCCCTACTTGGTGCCAGCCTGTGACGAGCTGGGAGGCAGGAGCTCTGGGCCTCGCTCTGTGGCACCTGATGCCAGGATGCGTGCCACCTTGCTCCTTGGAGCTGGGGCGCATGCAGGGAGCCCCGATGCGTGAGCCAGGACCCCGTCTTCCTCTGTTGGCCAAGCTCTGGTGTGCAGGGTGGGGCGGGGGTCCATCCTGGCTGCCAAAGTCCTCCTCACGCCCCATACCCTCAGTCAGTGCCTCGACAACCATAGAGGACCCCCAGGAGCCCCGCCCTCTCTCCAAGCACCGCCCCGTAGCTCAGACCAGCGTCTCCCAACCCCCTTCCCATTAAGGGCCTTCTAAGGGACTCTGGAGACTTTTCCTTTCTCATGCGCCCTGCCCTCTCCCCATCCCCACTCTGAAATTTTACAGCAAACATACTGTGTGTGTTCTGGCTGCATATCTGCGCTTTGTCCAGAGAGAAGGATGTCGCCCCCCGCCCCCCCAGATCACTATCTCCCTTCCCCTGAAGGTGAGGGCCCCTCGTTGAGACTCGCTTTACAAGGAAAGCTGAACGCCACAGCCACAGGCCTCGCCCTCCCACTGACCGGGGAGTCTGCGGGCTGGGCTCTCGCGAGCCCCCTGGCAGTTGCCGCCTCCTCGTCCTGCGCTCCAGACCTGCCTGGCAGTCCCCGCTCCCGCTCAGGCTGGGGTCCTCGGTCACCACCCCAACGGGCCAGTCGTCTCTACCCCGCCCCTGTTTTATTGTCCTCTAGCCCTGGAGTGGAGCAGGGCCCTGTCGGCTGGGTGGGGCTGTGCTCTCAATACCTGCAGGGCTGCCCCTCCGCTGACCCTAAAGCCAGGCGCAGGCGGCCCTGGGGGGCGCTCTCCCTGCGGGTGGCCCAGGCGCCGACCTGTGTCCTTGGCCCGGCTGGCGGTGGGAGCTGGACCGAACCCTGGGGCTCAGCTGGGGGCCCAGAAGCTTCCAGGCTGCCCTCCTCCCACACTCGGGGGCTTCTGCATGACCCTGGCGCAGAAGCCTCTGAAGTGAAAATTAGATTTTTCAGAGCCAAAAGGACAAGGAGGACCCGGTTTGTGTGACCAGAGAGACGAAATGTGAAGGAAGAAGATGAAGTGGTTCCTCAGTGTCATGCAGACTGTCTGAATGAATTTAACCTCAAGTGTTTCTCTGTGTGTGTGCATGTGTATGCGTGTGTGTGCGTGTGTGCAAACAGGGCTGTGAAACAGGAAGAGCACGCAGACCTTGTTCTGGAACATGTTACACGGTTAAATGTACTGAGTCATGCATCCCTCTCATATCGTGGCTGTACTCGCTTCCTGGAGTCCAGCGACACTGCCTTGTGAAGTAAGTGAGCAGTCAAGGAACGTGAAATACACACACGCATTACATCATCATACACGTCCTGGATATTTGCTTTCTGTGCGGGGAAACAGGTAGTTACCTGGCTAGAAGCAGTAGTCAGGGAGACAGCTCGTCTGTCGCCCACCCCATCGCCCCACCCAGCACACAGCTCACATGAGGGAGGTTCTCACTAATGCAGAGGGAATCGGCGACTGTGGGAGAGGCTTCAGCGCGCAGAGAACAGCAGCACCAGCTGACCCAGGGAGGCACCATCCATCCATCCATCCTCCCACCTGCCCACCAGTTCTCAGTCCTCAACTGGAATAAAGTGGGACTCCCAGGGCCCTGGAACCAGGCCAGGGAGGGAGGCAAGGCAGCCTCACTGCCACCTTTTCCAAGGAAGGAAGGCTTCAGACACCCGCATGAACCACTCCAGGCCACGCTCAACTTGGAAACAAAACCGCGGCGTGTTCCTTTGCTCTGGTCCTGCCCAGCTGCGTGAGTCCTCCAAACCCACCCCCACAGCAGGGGCCTCCACCCCCGGCAGAAGGGCCGCCGGCTTCTCACGTGTCTGACGGTGCCACAGCGGCCGTAGGGGATGTTGAAGATCAGGTAGCGCCCCGAGACGTGGGGGCGGCACAGCTCGTCGTTCGGGTGGACGTCCCAGGAGGAGTAGCCCAGCCTCCGGAGGTAGCCCCGGTCGATGACCACTTGAAAGAGGTGAGGCAAGCAGGAGAGCTGGGCTGCAGGGGTGGCGGGGGGCCACAGAGAACCGGTCACTGGATGTCAGTGTGGGTGCGTACTTATTTCATGAACACGCCGCCGACGCCCGCTCCCACCTCCACTCGACGCTTGCTGGCCCTTCACATGCCCCTTTCTGGAAGCCCTGCCGTACCCACGGCCCTCCCAGCACAGCACACAGCCCTGGCCCCGGGTTCCAGACTCTTCCAGGGATTTAAGGGGCAGTGAGAACCCCTGAGCCTGCACATGCGTCTGTCTGGGCCTCTACACGAGAGGGAGCTCGGGGAAGAGCGTGGCCTCGAAGAGAGAGGGTGCAGGGGGCGCCTCCCTACCTCCTAAAGCCTGGGGAGTGGTAGAGACGTGGGGATCTAAGCAGAGACACACTGTCTGTTAGCCCCCCATTCACGACCTTCGACCCCAGGGGGAGGGGAGACTTTACCGTTGTCCTTGGGTACAGCAGAGCCAGCTGGACCTGGAGAAGGGGGACAACGAGACGCAAATGTCAGCGGGCGGGGAATGGCTGCCTGACTTCGCCTTACAGCTGGCACTGTGCCCAGGACAGGAGGCCTGACAGAGAGGAGGACACCTCATCTGGGTAGGATGAGGTGGCACCCAGCTCTGCTGAAGAAGGGAACTATAAATACGCTCCCTGGGGTCCCTTCCCAAATGCACACACAGTTGACCGTCGGCTGCCCCAGGAGAAAGGTAGGACCCCGCCTGGGCAGGCCCCGGGAGGCCAGGCAGCCAGACGCACTCGGCTCATCCAGCTGCTCTTGACCCCGGACTACTGGGCCTGTGGGTGCCGGGCCCGATGAAAAGGGCCTGCCGGGGTGCAGTTCAGGAGAGGAAAATGAATTACCGTTGAGAGACGGCCTTCCCGGCGTGTGAGGCAGGGCCGGAGCTGTGAACAGATATGGGAGAAATGAGAATCTGGGGGACGTGGACCCTGCCCCCCAGATTCATCCGATGTGGCTCTCCGCAGGTGCATGTCTGCCCTCCGCGACCCGGCCCTGCCCTGTGTGGGCACAAGTGAGTGACGCCCGCAGGGGGGAGTCGGGCCAACTCTCTTCCACCTACCTGCAAACACCCAGGACTGGAGCAGACAGTTGGTTCGGATCTAGTCCCCAGAGCTTCCCACCCATAACCCCTGCGGTTCACGTGTGAGAGTTTAGGGCACATACAAAGAGGATTACCCCAGAGAGAGGCGGCCAGGACAGACCAGGAAAGGCAGAGGAACCCGGGAGCTGTAAGATTGACCCCCAAGGGGCGCCCGCAGCACCAGGGTGTCCACCTGGGTTTTGCCTTGGTGCCCTTGCAGAGACCGAGAGACTGGACAAGCGCACGATGGACGCAGCGGGGCGTGCATCCTTAGCCAGCGCATCGCACAGCCGAGCCCCGCGTCCACCTCAAAATCTTGTAGCTTCCATTTTGGAACAAACACGGCACGGAATTGTAATTAGATAAAACTGGTGAATAACCCGCACGCCTGATAAGGCATTTACAGCGGCTGTCTAATGAGCAGGCCCTGGTTATCCCAAATGGGGGCCTGGGAGCTTGGGGCTCGGGCGGGAGTGACGGGGGGGGGGGGGGGGGGGGGGGGGGGGGGGGGGGGGGGGGGGGGGGGGGGGGGGGGGGGGGCTGGGTACCTGCGCAGACCACGCCGGCGTCCTCCCGGTGCTGGCAGTTGTGCTGGGCCCAGCCCGCGTGCGCGCAGCGCCCCAGCGCCTCCTCGGTGCCTGCGCAGCGCACGTTGTCCAGCAGGATGGGCCCCCGGCCCGGGCCGAAGTGGCCACGCCCGGGGGCCCCGAGCGCGCGCCCGCAGCCCAGGAGGCGGCACACGACGCGGGCGTTCCTGATGTTCCAGTGGTCGTCACACACCGTGCCCCACGCGCCCCCGTGCAGGACCTCCACGCGGCCCTCGCAGGGCCGGCTGCCGCCCGCCAGGCGCAGGGGAAGCTCTGCGGGCGGGAGAGCCGGTCGGCTGCGAGGAAGGCCGGGCAGGGCCCGCCCTGGACCCCTCCGCGCTGTCTCCTCACTGGCCACGGGAAAAATGAGCGTGTTGTGCCTGCTTTTGTTGCGCTCTGCTGTTCCCCAACCCCCTCCTCGACCCTCTTTCTCGCTCCTCTGCACACACGCATGTACCGGCGCAGACACACACTCCTTATTCTCTCTGTTGCACTTTTTCACTTTCATAAACAGTAAAACCTTAATTAATGAAAACAAGGAATGGCCACGGTGGGAAGTTTAGTTTCCCAGATACCCAAGAACCTAAATTTTAAATGAAAATATTAAAACCCAAAGCAGGAGCCTCCCGGGTAGCGCAGCAGGTTGAGCGCCGCACTGTGAAGCATGCATGGCACAGCAGCGCGAGTTCGATCCCCGGCCAGGGAGGGGACCCACGTGGCGCAACAGACCTCTCCTGCCTCGCCCGCTGCTCCCCTCAGCAGTGTGTTTCAGTCCATCTGCCTGTTCTGCTCCCCACGCTGTCTGTGGTGAATCCTCTTACCCCCTACACGTCTGGCCTGTACCCCAGCTCTTATATGCATGAATAAATACATCTTTTAAAAAATAAAACCCAAAGCAAATCAAACACCTCTTCCTTTGAGTCACCGAGAAACTGCAGCCAGTGGTGTGTGTTAACATCCCTGGCATCTTTAAGGTGCCAAGCGCAGCAGGAAACCGAAAAATAGTCACTAGTGACCAATTGCTATAACCCAGTGACACAGGTCTCTGGGTTTTGTCTGATGCACACAACTGTGTAACCACCAGCATGCTCCGAACAGTGCTTTCATCACCCTCACGAAGTTCTAAGGAGGCAAAAGCTCTAAATCTTTGGAATCTAACTGTTCTAGATGAGGCACCGGCTTGACTCATCTGCAAAACTTACCCAGTGAAATTTCTTGCACTCTTGATGAAAACCCAAAATAATTCAACTAAAAAAACTCCATGATGTGAGTTAGCTATTCTACACCTCAGGATTCACTCAAATAATGAAAACAGTTGTCCATAGTAGATTAGCCCAGAGCAGAACTCTCCACAATAAACAGAAACTGGAGATAACACCAGTGTCCATCCACAGGAGAATGGATAACTTGTGGTCTCTCCACACATGGAATATTACTAAGCAATAAAAAGGAATACATGACAACCTATGGAAACACACGGGTGACTCTAAAAATCAACTAAATGAACAAACGGTACACATTATTTGAGATTCTATGTGATTCTAGAAAAGCAAATCCAAACCACAGGGACAGGATGAAGATGAATGGTGGGCAAGCGAGGTGGGAGAGATTAGCTACAAAGGGATGTGTAGGAACTTCGTGAGGGTGATGAAAGCGCTGTTCGGAGCATGCTGGTGGTTACACAGTTGTGTGCATCAGACAAAACCCAGAGACCTGTGGCGCCAATTCTAACAGTTGGTCACTAGTGTCTATTGTTCAGTTTCCTGCTGTGCTTGGCACCTGGAAGATGCCAGCGAGTGTTAACACACACTACTGGCTGCAGTTTCTCTCTGACTCAACACCCTGGTCTCCCATGGCTGCTCTCCTGGTCTGGCTTCTTGCTGTGATATTGGCTGTGCATGGCTTGTTTGAAATATGAATGAAACTTCTCAGTAGCTTCTGGGTCAGGACTTGGGGGCTTCTAACCCACATAGGTGTGTGTGTGTGTGTGTGTGTGTGTGTGTGATCTGTGTCTGCCCATATACACTGCTAAGCTCATACAAGGTTTTGTAAAGAGTATGAAATTTGAATGAAAAAGTAATGTGATAAAGATATGACAAATTTAGTGCTTAGAAAGAAAGAGAAATTACCAGGTAAAGGGGCCGTTTCTTTGCCAACTGAAGCTGTAACTGTAAGAAAGAAAAACGAAGCTTAAAAATGCACATCTTCAGGCCTCCCTGGTGGCGCAGTGGGTTAAGCAACGCACTATGACGCAAACCGCAGCCACCGCAGCGCGAGTTCGATCCCTGCTGCCGGCCAGGGAGGGGACCCACATGGCGCAGCAGACCTCTCCTGCTGTGCCCGCTGCTCCCCTCAGCAGTGTACTTCTGTTGATCTGCCTGTTCTGCTCCCTGCTCTCTGTGGTTGCTCTCTGTGGTGAATCCTCTCACCACCCCCACACCTCGGGCCTGTACCCCAGTGCTTGTCTGCATAAATAAATACATTTTAAAAAAAAATGCACATCTTCAGAGAGACATTTATATCCAAAGTTGAAAAAGAAACAAATGTATTCTCTAATTTAGGCACTAATATTTTTGTTTAAGTTTCTGCTCTGGTTTGGGTTTGGAAATACTATTCATTATGTTTTACTTTCTTGGCATCAAAATGTAGCATGTGGTAGTGGTGTCCTTTTTATTCCTTCAAAAATGTTATCATTTATTCAATGGTCAGAGAAAAGTTTTATAAATATACTGACTTTTTGAAGGGAGGAATACAAGAGTATTCGGTTTTTTAAGAAAAAATTTTACAGGGCTGAAAATGAAATGAGGGAAATCAAGGCAGATTCCTCAGAAATATTTTTAGATAAGAGAAAATCATATCTCAGAGGTGATATGAAAAAATCCAGAGGGAAGCAAGGCAGGAACGTAGCTGTGAAACTAGGGTCATGACCTTTACCTGGTGATGATGTTGCTTTCGCTGAAATCATGTCTGTGACTGTCAAAAAAAATGTTTTGAGCATTAGAATTTTCATGGACATTTTATGGTGTAGATGATACAGATTTAGCAAAACAAGTCTGTTCCATAAGCTGCATACAACGGAATCCACACTATTAGTGAATTTACACATTTGGGGGGAATGGTGTGTAAGAAGTTGGCATTTTGCGAGGCAGATTAATAGCAATTCCCATTTTGTGTGTCACGTAATTGGCATCTCTCATCCTTCCAACCATGCCGGGCTTGTCCCTGTTCCGGCGGTGAGCAGTGGACTCGGGGGGTGGGGCAGCATCACCTGCCCAGGTTGCCACATCCAACCGGTGAGCCCCCAGCTCACTCTCCCCACACTGCTCTGTTTCTGGGGGCATGAGATGGGGGAGCTCGTGCAGTCCCGGCTGGCGGGGTGCATCAGGGATGAGAGGGAGGGGAGGGGAGAATCGGTCAAGCAGCATCCGCACCTGTGCTCGCAACCCCAGAGGCCCCGCAGAAGCAGGAAGTGGCTGTGGCCCTACGCTTTCACACGGGAAGAAAGTGTGTGGCGGGAGCATCAGCCAGGCCCACAGTGCATTCGCTTCCACGACCTCAAGAAAGCGAAGGAAGCATCTCCAGCAGTGGCGCGTGCTGGCGCATGGTGTGAGGACGTGAGGGACGCAGGGAGAAGGTGGAAGGGGATGGAGGCTAAGTGGTTAACGGGGTCTCGGGCCCGAAAATACAAAAAGGAGAAAGACTTCTCTCGCTTTCTCGTTCACCTGACACAGCCCGAGCGGTGGAAGCAAACAGCAGTGAGCCGAGCTCCCGGGCCAGCTGGAGGCTGAGGATGCAAGGACAGGAGCACCCAGAGGCAGGGTCACCTCCAGCTGCCTGAAGAAAAGCCTTTGGGGGCCCTCCCTGGTGGCGCAATGGGTTAAGTAATGCCCCATGAAGCATCCACAGCCACTGCAGCACGAGTTCAATCCCTGCCTCCGGCCAGGGAGAGAACCCACATGGTGCAGCAGACCTCTCCTGCTTCTCCCGCTGCTCCCCTCAGCAGTCTGTTTCAATCAGTCTGCCTGTCTGCCCACTCTGTCTCTGGTGGATCCTCTCACCCCCCAACACATGCACCTCTGGCCTGTACCCTAGATTTTGTATGCATAAATAAATAAGTCTTTTAAAAAAAAGCCTTCGGGCTTCCTGTGTGACGTGCTGGTCACCAGCCAGTGGACCTGGTCCCCCAAACCTACATGAACTCAGTCTCTTTCTTAATCAGGAGGTGGATTTGATTTTATCCTACCTCCTTGTCAGTCAGTTTACGATAAAGCTGACTTCTCAGGTAGCTGCTGTCACCCTCTCACCAAGACCTCCTCGCTGAGTAACAGTGGAAGGAAAGGAGGAAAGTAACACTTAAATGTAGTGAACAGAAAGCCTTAAACTTGGTTTCATCAAGTTTACCCCAGATGTCGTCAAAGACTTGAAAAAAAGAAAAGCAAATTCAGCAGCAGAAGCAGCGGGCCTTGCTACGAGATGAACGTCAGCCGGCGAGCAGGAGTCAGGGGGTTCATGAGCAAAGCCTGACCATGGAAGGGACCTGGCAGGGTCAGAGGCCTGACTTGGCTTGGCGTTAGCCCGGGACTGCTGTGGGCTGGACTGTGTTCCCTCAAATCCCCGTGTTCAAGTCCTGTGTCCCGGGCATCTGGAGACGGGGCCTCGAAGGCAGAGATTAAGTGAGGTCAAGGTCAGGGTTCTGTTCTCGGGAGAAGCACTGCAGCGCTCCCTTCTGCAGTGGGAGAGGCCTGCGCACGCAGCAGGAGGGCGGCTGTCCAAGCCCGGAGACGAGCCCGCATGGACCCGACCCTACGGGCACCTCCGTCTCGGCCTCCTCGGCACGGAACCGTGCAGAAGGAACCGTGCTGCAGGCACACAGTCTGCGGGGGCGGCCCTGGAGCTCCAGGTGACCAAGACAGTGACCTTGGGCAAATGCCTCTGCTAGGCCCCATTTTTCTCTGGGACAAGGGCGGGGGTCAGTGGCTCACTCCCTGGACGTGGCCCCTGGCCCGCAGCTCGGGCATCACCTGGGAGCCTGGGAGAAGCGGCTCCACCCGGAGCCACCGGATCAGACTCTGCATTTTCACGTGGTCTCGGGACATCACCGTCGAGAGCCCCCGGGCAGCGTCATTACCTCCCGCAGGGCTGGGCTTGGGCGCCATTTCATCCTGCTCACAAGTCCCTGCATCTCTGTCACTGTGTTCAGAGTCATGACCAGTGTGGGTGACTTTCCCTCCTCCCCGACCGTTCCCGGGGGGCAGGACATGGCTAGCCCGGACGTCATGCTGGGCTGGCTCCCAGCTGTCACTCACCGCCGCTGGCCGGAGTGGCGGGCGTAGCTGGGGAGGAAGTCTCTCCATCTGAAGTGAGAGCTGAGAAGCAACAAAGAAGAAGCAACTCACATCAGTACAAAGGACAAGGAATGTTCCAGTTTGAACAACAGCTTCGAAGGAGCACAGCAGAACCACGTCCTCCCAACCCCGCTCCCAGCACGGCGTGTCTGGCGCCAGAGGTGACAGAGCACCACCTGAAACACGCTCCACTCTCACGGCCCCAGCGCCACCGCCGTGCATCTGCTGAAGACCGCTGTGGGCGGTCCAGGAGCGTCCGGGCAGAGGGCCACTCCCGAGTTCCGGGGGAGCGGAGATAACAGGAGGCTTAGTGCTGTGGGAAGGGCGTGGCTTCTGCTCACATGGGGACTGCAGACAAGACCTTCAGCACGGGCATGCTCCCGTCACCTGGGAAGCAGGAGGTGGCTCGTATTTAACTTAAGAAATGTTAAAAGCATTACCAGAGGGCGTGTCCTCGTCTGCTGTGGTTGGAGGCGCATCTGTGTAAACAGAGAGCAGGACGCTCAGAACGAGAGGAAGGCACTTCTCTCGTCTTTCTCTTAGAGTTACACTGTCGTGAAGCGGTCATTAAGTGGGCTCGTTTTCTAACTAGAATGTGGTGCCTAAGAAGCTGGTCTTGTTAATTTAAACAGCATAAGGGAGACTTTACCAGATGGAGCGGTCACTTCTGCTGAGCTTGCAGAGATATCTGCGGAAAAAGAGAAGAAACCTAACTCAGCAAGGAGGTCTTAGGTAAGAGGATGACAGCAGCTACTGGAGAGGACACCTGCGTTTTTTTTTTTTTTTGTTTGTTTGTTTTGTTTTTTGTTTTTAGGCATTTAAAAAATATTTATTTTTATTTATGCATGCAAGAACTGGGGTACAGGCCAGACGTGTAGGGGATAAGAGGATTCACCACAGACAGCGTGGGGAGCAGAACAGGCAGATGGACTGAAACACACAGCTGAGGGGAGCAGCGGGGAGACAGGAGAGGTCTGCTGCGCCATGTGGGTCCCCTCCCTGGCCGGGGCTCGAACTCAAGCTGTAGTGGCTGGCGATAGTTTGATAGTGCTGAGACTTTAACCCCTGCGCCTCCAGGGAGGCCCTGAATTTCTGTTTTTCTTGAGGCTGCATTGGGGACAAACTTTCCATGGAGAATTTGTTTGCTATATGGAACTGCAAGAAGAGGCACCTGATGGGACAGCAGTTGATGCCTCAGCTGGTGGGGCGGGCACAGCAGTTGAGGTTGAAGCTGCAGATGAACAAAAACAAGGCAGCAGGCCCTCCCTGGTGGCACAGTGGGTTAAGCAACGCATTATGAAGCAAACACTGCAGCACGAGTTCGATTCCTGCTGCCGGCTGGGGAGGTGACCCACATGGCACAGGCAGACCTCTCCTGCCTGGCCCGCTGCTCCCCTTGGCAGTGTGTTTCGGTCCATCTGCCTGTTCTGCCCCCTGCTCTGTCTGGTGGATTCTCTCACCTCCCCGCACCTCTGGCCTGTACCCCAGTGCTTGTATGCATAATAAATAAATCTTTTAAAAAAAAAAAAACAAGGCAGCAATAAGACAACAGTGTCTGGCACATGTGTTCCAGAAGATGCTGGTCACGTCATGGTGGCTGTCTGGTCAGTGTGGCTGTCCTGGCCAGTCCTCCCTCTCCACTGCCTCCAGCCAGCCCCCACCCCTAGGTCTGCATTCCTCTCGCACTCTTCCCTTCTTCCCCGGAGGTGGAGGTGATCTGTTTAGAACACAACTCCAGGCCCAAGCTTCTCCATGTCTGGGGCTGGTCTAACCAAGATTCTGTAAATGGGGGACTTGCTTTCCCCATTCTTCCCTCCTCCCCTCAGTGGGTGGGGGGTGATCCAGAAGCACTCTATAGACTGAAACTTTCACTAGATGGGCAACCCCGACATCCAGACTGAGGGGAAGAGGGGGTGACAGGTGCCTGTGTCTCCTGTACTAAGTCACTGCCTTCAGCTTTGTTACTGTATCAGTAGCAAAGGCCACGTTTTGGTGTTGACTCAGATGTTTTGTTTCTTGCTGGCATCAGCACTGAGCATAGAGGAGAAGCCCCTCTCCACTCCCCTCCCCCTTCCTCAATAACCACAACTCCATTTGTAAAGTTCTTGGACCCAAAGTCACATCTGGAATTCCTTGATAATTGCAACCAGCACCACTCAGAACTATGTACAGAGTGGTAACTTGCTACCTCGGGCACCTCTGTCCCCTCACTGCCGGGGCACAGCTCTGCCCTGGGCACAGCTGACCCGTGGCCACCCTCCCTGAATGTTGGGGAGTGTCTGAGGAGACGTGAAAGCCATGGCTTCACTCCCACCATTCTGGCAAAACCTGCATGGTGGCTGGTGCTTCGTGGGCACGTGACCTTACGTCGCTCTCAGTCCATCGAAAGACCCATTGTTTGGGTTTAGTTGACTGAACTGGCTGAACTGAGTTCTGGGCTGGGCTGTCCGTAATTAACTCATTCACCAGGTGACCCAGGGGTGACCTGGTGAGTCAGGTCAATACCAACACATTTAGAAACTATAGAATCCAAGAATTCAAGCAAAACACAGATGTTCAGTGATATTAAGCAAACAAGATGTTAAGATATTACAGCAAATACGATGAATGGAATCCAAAATAATATCAGTATTACCTGTTGAAGTGGTTATGGCCACACTCACAGATTCTGGAAATCAGAGAAGATGATTGGTCAAGACTGACCAAATGCACTTGTTTTACAGTGAACTTGTTTTCTTTTCTCTTCCTAACATGGAAGCCACGGAGCTCGTGTATGTAATCAACAAATCTTGATTCGTCCATCTGCTCCGTGACAGATGTGTTAGATGCTGGAGTAGAACAGTTAACTAGTTGAACTAGACACGGCTCCCACTCTATCAACTCGTGGCATTATCAAGCGCTGTGAGGGACAGGCGGGCGACGCTGTGGATCTACGACAGGTGGTCCGGCCTGGCCAGGGAGGTCCCTTCCCTGCTGACCCACCACCTCGTGCCTTCCCAAAGGCAACTTGAAGCTGACACCACGAGGCCCCAGAGCGGTATAATCCCGGCCCCCAGCATGAGAGCCAGAGCTGGCTGCCCCATGTGTGATGGAGAGTGGACAGTGGGCAGCGGGCAGTGGGCATTACCGGGAGGAAACACCTCTGTCCAGGTAGAAATTGTGTCTGAATCTGAAACACAAACAGGAAAGTTAAAGAATGGATCAGAGTGCTTTGGGCACTTTTCTGCCCTCCCTGGGATCTCGTTTACCGGGCTCTGTTCTTAGAAGACTTCAGGTGTGAGGACTAGCTACTTCCCACCGTCCAGAATAAAAAACACATAGGTCATTATAAATTAAAACTTTCCTGAAATAAAACATACTCCCCTGACCTTTCAAGCAAAAGATAGATGCCCATCCTACGTTAACCTGCATCCTACTTTAAGACTCACTAGGAGGCGCTGTCTGCCGCTGTGGTTGTGATACAGCCGCATCACAAAGGACGTTGAGGTCAGTGGGTACTTTTGCTTCCTATGGTGATGTTCAGAAAGTGGGAACATTTAATGGTTTCTAGATCCTTCTGTGGCTGTCAGAGTATTGTTAGCACTTCCTGCATTGCAGTGAGTTTCCTCTATGAGGTCTGGCCATCCCAGACCCTGCACCTCCTCCCCAAATCGTCATCTCTGATAATATTCAGTCAGCAGGAGGCAGGGCACGATGGCTAGGTGCGTGTAGAATGCGAGAACAGCCGTCTCCGGAACACACCTGTGTGCACTCAAGCCCTTGAATTTGAGGGTTGGGACCTCAACCTGTCTCGTTCTTAGTTCTAGTTTATCTTCCCAGGCAAATGGCCTCTGGACAAACAATGCAATTGTACTATCTAGGCAGGATTTCACACAGCAATATCCCTTAGCTAGGCAATAAGAACAAATGAGCAGAAAAATTGTTACCAGTTGTAAGGACCGAATCTGTGGCCAAACTTGAGGTAGGAGCTGTTAAGACAAATTAAAGAAAATTGTATTTAGAGACCATCCTTGTCCATCAAGTTCACTGGCAAATTTGTTTTTAAATCACCCTGTTTACAAAGTATACCCCAGCTGTGTTCAGACTCAATTATGCTCTGTTACCACTGGGTCTTCTTAGTCTTTTGTCATTAAGCTAGGGGAAATAAATAATAGGGGAGGTGGTACTTGGGTCTTGACCCAAGAGGCCTTGGTTCTAGTCAATGCTCTTTGCGTGACGGATTATGTAGGTATCTCTGAGCTGCACCCGAAGGGCTGGTCCATTAACTCGGCGTCACCTTGTTAGAAATGTGAGTCTCGGGAGCCATGGAGACCTAGTACATCAGAACCTGCATTTTAACAAGCTCTCCGGTGATTTGCCTGCACATTAGGGTTTGAGAAGCACCACGGATCATAACGGAGGCCCAGAAATAACTGGCACTGGCCTGGAGGAAACCAGAAAGCCTGAGCCCTGTAAGGGGGCCGGCCCCAGCTCCACCCCAGCCCACCCGCCCTGCCAAGATTCATGCTCATGGTTACGTCCTCCGGTTTGTCCATCAAATCCTGAAATCTTGACTTTTCTATGAAATCTGTCATTCTAAAATGTAATGCTAAAAAAATAAAATATCATAAGGGCAAAACTCTGTGGGTCAGCCCGGCCGCGCGGGGCCTGGGAGGGGGCACTTCTGGTCTAGACCAGCCTGCGGCCCCTTCCAGCTCCTGGGCAAGTGCTCCTCAGGATGGGGCCGTCCGTGAGCCCCGGTGGCTGGAGCCCACAGATGCAGCCACAAAGAGGGACATTTGTTTCCTCGTCTGACTCTTCTTAGAAGTCATTTTCTACCCAGCCTGGCAGAAGGGGTCCGAGACTTTGGCAATCTGAACCGTGCCACTTGTGTAACTGTTGGCAGTCAGAGAAACTTGAGTTGACTTGAGATGTCCTCTCCAACCTGCTTGCCCATACAGTGACCACACATGCCCGGGGTGACCCCCAAGTGTCCCCAAAGGGCATGCGAGTCGCTGACAGTACAGGGCAGCGGGCAGCCCACGTCCCCCCGGAAAGTGACCTCGGGGCCGTCGCCGGGGCTGGCACATGCACGCTCGGTCCCAGGCTGAGCTCCAGCGTCCTGTGCAGACGGGGACATCCAGGCTCCGCGAGGCAAGTGCACCCGCCTGCGGCCGCCCAGCTGACAAAGGCTGGAGTCGGGACGTGAGCCCCTGACTTCCGACCCCGAAGCCTGCAGCGCTGCACCTCCACTCAAAAGGTCCCAAGTCAGAGAAACGCTGGGTGAAGTCAAGTTTAGAATGATCCTTCACCGCAGGACTTGTGAAAACTTTAACGTGCTAGTCCAGCGTGAGTCCTCAAGAGAGGGGCGTGGTGATTCTCGGCTCATTTAGTCTTTAAACCTGTAAAAATGTGCCCATCCTGGACGGCGCTCACACACCCAGGCCACGCGGGCCTATCGCTTCTGAAAATGCAGACCAAGGAGCACTCCCTGAGACGCCTGGCGTCTGTGACTTAAAAAAACGAGCAGTGTGTGAACACGGTGAGAATATGAATGAAGCTCGCGGCACCACGACTCGATCCCAGAGACTGGCTGTTGTGCCCGGAAGGTAAGGGGCGAGCGGGACAGGAGTGGAGGTAAGGCCCGGTCACTGCTCAGTTTATGGGAGTGACATATGCTTCAGGGCAGGCAGAAGCTCTCATGCTAGCCCGTCCCACACACAACACAGCCTAGACGTGTCTGACTTATAGAAAGCAAGTCAGAAAATGAAATTACCAGGTGAAGTGGTCATTTCTGCAGCTGACGCTAAAAGTGGAAAACAGAAATGAAACCAAAATAAGATAAAGTCCAAACAAAAGCCCAACCCCCAACTGGGAATTTGAAGATACTTTTTGATGAAAATCTTTATATCCCAACTATTCTAAAAGTGGATATGACTTCTGAGTTGTGGCGTTAGAAGTGAGGCCGTTTTCTTGGAGGAGACTAAACAGCGATGGGGATGCGAGGAGGTGAGGAAGACTACGGGCTCCTGGGTAGACCAGAAGGCCCCACGAAGGGGCACGCTCTTCCAGAGTGGCGAGGTGCCAGGCAGCACCCCAACTCCAACTCCAGGTTTCTGCTGCAATGCCCCCTTCTCACTCGACAGCCTGTTCATGACCCAGAGCCCAGAGGGAAGCAGTGACGCAGGCTCACAGCGGGTGTTGGGAGAAGAAAAGGGCTTGCTCATGGAACCGCCCAAGTTCCCGAAACTGCAAAGTCAGCTTTAGAGCTCGAAACTATTTTAGACAAAGACCAGGACGCACAGTCACCCCGGTGGGTGGTTAACGGAGGAAATCTGGTGCGTCCTGGGGGTGCAGGGGCCCAGCGCTCCAAAGTGAACTCGCATGTCAGGCAAGCATAGGGGAGACAGCACAGGGAGGCCAGGATCACCAGGGCCTGAGCCGTGCCGAGAATGGACCGTGTCTGTTTCATCTCCGGGGCTCCCCCAGGTCACGGCTCTGGCCGCCTCGGGAGAAAGCTAGCGTGAGCACCTGAGCAGATGACCCCGGCGTCCTCGTGGTGGCCGCAGTTGTGGATGGACAGGCCCAGGTGCTGGCAGTGGCCCAGGGTAGTCTCGTTGCCACGGCACTGCACGTCGTCCAGGAGGATGCTGCCCACGCCCTCCCCGAAGTGGCCGTTCCCCAGGGCGCTGACGGCCTCCCCACAGCCCAGCTGCCGGCACACCACCTGCGCCTCCCGCAGGCCCCAGAGGTCATCGCACACGGTGCCCCACGTGCCGTCGTGCTGCAGCTCCACGCGGCCCTCGCAGCGCCTCCTCCCGGCCACCAGCCTGACGACGGGCAGATCTGCGGAGACCCGGTAGTGACCGGCCGGCCGGCCCTTCTGGCCCAGACCTCCGCCCCCAGGCGCCCTTGCTTCCTCTCCCCGACCCCGCCGCAGAGACTGGCTCACCCGGGCTATGCTGAGTCCACAGTGCACCTTGCTCCAGCACTACCATCTGTGCTTGGAGGCGGTGTCTACAGGCCAACGGTAAGTAGCTACTTTGAACCTGAGTCATCAAACTGCTCTAAGTGACAGCGGACTCAGCTTCGCATGGCTCCCTCTGGGCTAAACCTGTCCCTTGCCTGGTCTAGACGCAAAGCTTGAGGCAACTGAGAGAACCAGAGGTGGAGGCAGCCAGGTCTGTGGCCCCCGCCCCAGCTCCACCCTGTCTTCGCAGTCCCAGGGAGGCATGCATCCGGATGGGCAGGACTGGCCTCCACTCGGGGCGTCCCCGTCCTGATTCAATAATCGGAAAGAAACCACGAGAGCATTACCGACTGCAGGAGCTGTCTCTGCTGAGTCTGGGGCCTCTTCAGTTGCTAAAAGAGAGAACGTGGTGTCGGTGCAGCTGAGCGCGCGTGAGCTTACAAGCCCAAGAGAGGCTAGCGGCCCGGGCACACGGCTCCTCTGCGCAGTGTGGGGGAGGGCGTCTGGCACCGTCGTGCGGAGACAGGGTCGCACCAGGTGGAGCCACAGGATCACCTGCCTTGCCAGGTGAGACCCCGGCGTACCTGCCCTGGGCACGCAGCTAGCGTCACTGTCCCGGGAGGAGCCATCAAGAGCCCCCAGAAGAACAGCCCTCAGCATGCCAGGGCTTGTCTGAGCACCAAAAACTCTTCGGAGCTGAAAAGAACCCCACCGAACGACAGAGGAGGACAGAGAGACCCTCCCCCGAATTCTCTTCACCCCGTGTCGGACCCTCGGCAGTGGCGGGGACCTGTCTCGTGTCATTTAGCAAAGGGCGACGGGTGAGGCTGCAGTGTTCTCCTGGTTCTGTGACGCTGCCTCCTGGTGAGGAAGCCACAGCCCAGGCAGTTCAGCCACCAGGACGGTGCACCCGAGCTGTCACCGAGGTTTGTCTTCACGAGAAGCTGGTGACATTGAGACAGGAAAGTCATCCTGGGAAATAAAGGCCTTGCCAGGGCCGGGCCCCTTCTGGCTCTATTGTTTTCGGAAGCTCTCTTCCCTCTGAGCCTGGAACAGGCTGGGAAAGGGGGTGCCCCGGGGACGAGTGGGGCAATGTCCTGGGTCGTCTGAGTCTGAGGGGGCTCCGGGACAAGGGGCTTCCAAGGCTCCACCTGGGGCAGGTCCAGACAAACCGGGCCAAGCCGTTCGCCGGGTCTGCAGCCTCTTGGTTGGCCTGCCGGGCAGATGAGACTGCTGCCCGGGGGGGCGGGGGGCTGGGCTCAGGAGAGGGGGCAGGGGGTACCTGAGCAGACGGCCCCGGCGTCCTCGTGGTGCCCACAGTTATGGATGGACAGGCCGAGGTGTTGGCACTGCCCCAGGTTGGCCTCACTGCCTGCGCACCTCACGTTGTCCAGGAAAATGGGGCCGGTGCCGTCCCCGAACAGGCTGCTCCTCGGGGCTGCCAGCGCCGTCCCGCAGCCCAGCTGCCGGCACACCACCCGGGCCGCGGGCAGGCCCCAGAGGTCGTCGCACACGGTGCCCCACGTGCCGTCATGCTGCAGCTCCACGCGGCCCTCGCACCTGCCGCTGCCGCCCACCAGCCTCGCCTCGGGCAGGTCTGCGGGGCGAGAGCGGGGTCAGCCACAGGGGGCCCTTCCAACTGGAGCCAGAGGTGTTCCAGCCTTCGGACCCCACCCAGCCTGCGGCTGGCTAGGGGCGGACACAGGGAGGGAGCTGCCTTCTCTGTTCCTGGGCTTCTCTGTGTTGGGTTAAGAAAGTCACAGATAGTCTAACACAATCTCCTACTTTCTAGTTCCTTCTTTCCTATTTGCAGTGGCCAAGAGAAGGGATGGAGCTGAGCTGGCACATGGTGGCTTAGGGCCTGCAAGCTCGTCCCCTCCCCGCCATCCCTACCTATCCCTCCTGAACCCCTTAACCTCAGACACCTCACTTCACTTGGGAGTATCCACTAGTTTATAATTATTCCGCTTTCCAACCGCTTTTCCTCCTGGGCAGTTTCTCTATGGGGCTCCTGGCGAAGACGGACACAGTAACTGGGCACTGACTCTCTGCTCAGTGTGCAATGGAAAATTCCAGACAACTCAGCTGTGTCCTTAGAGCTCAGACGCTGCTTCTCCAGCCGGCTCTCTCAGAGGATCTCAGGAAGTTCTCAAAAGAGATTTAGGTTTACTTTGCTTCAACGCAAAGGTGGTAGTCTCTCCTGGGGGTGCCGGAGGAGGGTGGGGGCTGGAGAAGCCAGCAGAGGGGCAGGGGCCTCCCTGCTGCGGGAAGGTCAGCAGCTGGCCCAGCGCCCCCAAGTCCAAAGTGGGTGAAGTGTGTCTCAGATTTTGAGTCCCAGAGATTGGGGCTGGTTCAGGGGTCCCCTTCAGGAAGGGCCCCCACAGGGCAGGGCAGGCCGGGCCTTGGTCCAGACCGTGTGAGGACGCTGCTGGGTCTGCTGGGTGACCGGGCTGCCCTTGGCCAGGACGCTTCACGGAGCCCTGCCAGGGGGGCCACCGCCCGGCCGCACAGCGCAGGGCCTGCAGTCAAGCTGCCCGCGGCCCTGCCGGCCACACGTGGCCTGACCCCGGTCAAGGAAAACCGCGTCGGAGGTGAGAACGGAGAGTACCTATCGGCCGGAAATCGGGTGACGGCTCCTCGGCAGCTGAAGAAGCTAAACGCACGAAAGGAGAAAGGGCACCGTAAGAGGCTCCCCGCACCACGGGACTCCGCGCTTCTGACATTCACCCGAGCCCCGGGCCTGACTGAGCCTCCAGCCGAGCGGGTGCCACCCGGCATGTGGTGCCAGCTCGCACCTGGGCACACAGAGCAAGACGGTGAGAAGCAAGATGGGCGCTGGGACTGTGGGCGCGGCCCTCGGGCCGGGCACCTGGCTGGGCCCTGCGGCCTCCTGGCCACAGCTCAGGCTGTGGCGGGGGAGCAGGGCCTGCCCAAAGGCCTCCGGCCACCAGGCCCTGAGCCACCGCATTGGGCGGGGCTGCAGAGCACGGTCTGCAGCTGCCTGGGGAGGCGCGGCGCCGGTGGGCACCACGAGCACCTTCCTCCAGCTGCAGAGCAGCGCTGCGCAGGGAGGGGGCCCGGGGCTCTGCTCCGGAGGGTGGAGGGGCTGGGCCCAGGGCTGGGGAGGGGCCCCGGGAGAGGCCCTGCACTGGACAGCTGGTCACCGACGAGCAGACACACGGGCGTGGACTCACAGATACCTGTTTGTGCAGCCACCGCGGAGCCTGCCGAGACAAAGGAGACACGTGGGCTTCGTGAATGAGAGCAGGACGGGCGAGGGGCAAAAATAGCCCCTCAGCTCAGGCAGTTGACACACCCAGGGAACAGCAGCCCGAGCTCCCCGGGCTGCCCTCTCCGGGCCCCCACACCGGGCAGGGGTTGCATCGCCTGGCAAACTCTCAGGGGCATCAGGCTGCAGAACCTGCCTTAGCAGCTAGGACAGCAGTGCCGGTTAGCAGGTCTGTGCGTGGGTGCGTCTGGGGCGTGGCCGAGTGGCCCACGGCGCATCTGACCTAACCCTCTCAGCGATGTAAGCCCACGGCCTCGTTTTACACGGGTGGACCTCGCAGACACGCAGGGAATGCTCGGCCGCCTATCGGCTGGCGGGCGCCTCAGAGTCAGGGCAAGCCCCACTGCCCTCGGCCTAGGGGAGGACAGGGCAAGGGGGCAGCGGCAGACCACCGGCAAACCCAGCCTGGCCGGGCAGCTCTGTGACTGGCCAGGAGCGGCCACGCTCACCTGAGCAGATGACGCCGGCTTCCTCACGGTGCCCGCAGCCGTGGGTGAACCAGTCCCCGTGGGGGCACTGGTCCAGGGAGGCCTCGCTGCCCGTGCAGTTGACGTCGACCAGGAGGATGCTGCCTGACCCGGGGCTGAAGCTGGCCCCGGGGAGCGCGGACACGGCCAGGCCGCAGCCGAGCTGCCTGCAGACCACGTGGGCGTCCTCGATGGACCAGTTGTCGTCACACACGGTGCCCCAGGTGTCGGCACGGTAGACTTCCACTCGGCCCTCACACTGGCTCGACCCGCTCACCAGCCGCAGGCCCAGACCTTGGTAGACATGCAAACGACGGCCCATCAAGGCTCGTCCGGAGACACGGGACGAGCCCCCCGTCCCGGCGATCGTGCGCCCACAGGCTGATAATGAATCTATGAACTTCACTCATTTCTGCACGATTTTGAGGTTGCAGGGGGCTAGGAAACGCCTTGGTTCCTCTGCCCGCTGGCATCACACAGCTGGGAGAAGGGCCTTTCCGCTCCCTCTGTCCTGTTCTTGGCTTCGGACATTCAAGCGTGTGCTGGATCTTCCAGGGGAAGCCATCCCGTGCCCAGGAATTGCCGTGTGTGCGAAACTCCCGTGCACCCCCGCATAGGCCGGTCAAGCGACAACAGCTCCGTTCCAGCGGTGTGCAGGACAGTCGCTGCAGACTGAAGCCCACCGAAGGGCATGCCACGGAGAGCAGGGCCTGGGGTGCGCGGAGCGCAGCTGGCACGCGCACAGCAGCGTGATGGAGACGGGGCAGCCGGGCGCCCCGCCTTCCCAGGAGCCGGTTTCCTTAGCAGCCCCCATCACCCCTTTTGTTTCCCGTCCTGACTATGTCTGTTGTGCCTTTAATGTGCTGGGGACTGTTTTGGGTGCTGAGGGAGGGTTCAGGGGAATAAGACAAAGCCCTTGCCCTCAAAGCCCACCTCTGGACACGAAGGCACGTTAAAACGTACTCGCTGAAATAACGGGAGCTGGCTCAAAAACAGACCCAGCAATGACTCAGCTCAGAGAGGGGCCTGGCTTCTGTGCAGAGCGGGTGCCGTGGGCACAGAGCTGCTGGGCGCTCTTGGCTGCTCTGTGATTCAGAGGCGGCCTCCGTGGGGCCCCAGCTCACGCCGTCACTTGTCACGCTCAGCCGTAAAATGGGGGAGGGTGGGTGGGGTGGCAAGTCCGCGGCATGGATGCTCTGGGATTCATGCTTTCAGGTGGCTGTGGCTGGGCTAGCAGGGAAGCGTGGCCAGCCTCAGTCTTGGCTGGCTTGGAGTAATGGGACATTGTCAGGGCTAACCAGGCTCAGCCATGAGCCTTTCTTGCATCTCACAGCTTCTTCCCAGTCACAGGTTTTCCAGGGGCACGGTGCATTCCCAGCCCTGCCTTGGCCAGCAGCTGTGGCCATGGCTGTGGCCATGGAGCGGGTGATTCCAGCAGGGCTTTCTCCCACGGTATTGCTGGAGTTTTCTCAGCTAATGTTCTACATAAGGAGGGCAACTGAGGAGGGAGTAGATGATTACCTGTGGGTGTGGGCCCCTCCGTAGGTTCTGGAAAAGAAGCTGAGGACAGATAGAGGAAGGAAGCAATCACACGTCTTCATGAGTGTCAAACAGCTCTAACACTTGGTCTGCTGCTCTGACTCTGTGCCGAAGGGGCCATCCGCTTACGACTCCAGTGACTTCCCTGCCCAAGGCCTGGCTTTGCGGGCAGTGCCCTCCCCAGCCCGCTATGGTGTGAGCACAGGATCGGGGCCACCATGCAAGCACAGGAAATGACAGCCCTTGGGCTGTGGGTTTCTTTGTAAAGAGACGTGTTTAAAGTCCAGAAAGCACCCTGTGGGATCACTGTCTTCAGCACGGTCCGGCCTGGGTGACGTCTCTGCCAAGACAGGCTGCACTCAGCAGGTAAGAACCACAGACATTACCTGAAGCCGGGTGGCTCCCAGCAGCTGAGGCTGTGGCGTTGTGCGGAGGGGCTAGGAGAGAGGAATCACAGGTGAGCGGTAGCTTGCTTTCCTTCCTTCTTCCTAAACCCGTGGGAGAGCCTGGCTCGTCTGAGCCAGAAAGGTACGTGTCTCATTCTGGGAGCAACTGCACCCAATCTGGGCATCTAGAATGGCCCCGAGTCGCCATGGTTACAAACACGGATGTCCCCATCACTGAGGTCATCTCTGTCCAGCCGCCCACACAGCACTATCGTTGCTGTGGTTTGGGGGGCAAGCGGTGGCCCTGGACACGGCCCCAGCACGACACCTGCTGCTGGTTGGGCTGGTAGCTCCTCCTGGTGTCTTGCCTCCCAGAGTGAATGCCAGTTTGTGAAGGACATACCCTGGCACTGACTACGTGAGGGTTGGCGGGGCTGAGGGCAGGTCAGGAGCTCCAGCACTGGAGGAAAAAGAGACTCGGAGCTGCTGCCCTGTGCCCTGTCTCGTCCCCTCTGGCCATCTGCAGCTCTGCCCGGGCGCTGCCCCCCGGCCCCCGGCTCTCAGCTGTCCCCTGCCGTCATGCTCGGCTGGGGGCTTCAGCTCCCGCTTGCTCAGGGCATGGGTGCTGGGCCTTGCTCAGAACTGTAGGTGCAGCTGACCGGTGCGGCTGCCAAGCCCGGAGGCTGCAGCGAGAACTGGGGGCTGGGTACCAAGCCGGAAGCTCCACTGAGACAGAACAAGAGAGGAAGAGCCCCGGCAGGCCCCGGGGTCCCCTGGGACAGGAAGTTGCACCCAGAGGAGCTTCCCTAAGATGCGAGTGTGCTCTCGAGGAGCTCAGCCAGCCGGCGCTGCTTCTCCTTTCCCACGCGTTATGGAGACCCGTGAAAACTCACGTTCCCGCCCTCTCTGACTTGGGGGTGTCTCAGGTGTGCATGATGGGAACTGCCGAGACCCGAGAGTTCACCATTCACCACTTTTAGCATTTTAACATCATTTTCCGCCTGCGCGTTTGTGTTTACGTCCAGTGCGTGGGCCGGGCTCCTGCCCTCCCTGATGGCCGTGAGGGACACGCCCTCGTGAGACGCGGTCATTGAAGTGAAACGAGGACAGATGTCAAGGAGAGGAGGGGGAAGCTGCAGAATGGGGGCTAGGGTGGGGCCCGAACGGCTGAAGCTCGGGCAGCGGTGAGCTGGGCACGGCAGCGCAGGCGCGGGCAGAGCTGGCGCCTCCCGCCCCAGCCGGGCGCACCTGCGCAGACGACGCCGGCGTCCTCGTGGTGCCCGCAGTTGTGGGAGAACCAGCCGCTGTGCAGGCAGCGCCACAGCTGCGCCTCGGTGCCCACGCACTCCGCGTCGTCCAGGGCGATGGGGCCCCGGCCCCGCCGGAAGTGCGCCCGGCCCGGCGCCGACAGGGCCTCCCCGCAGCCCAGCTGCCGGCACACCACCTGCGCCTCCCGCAGGTCCCAGCTGTCGTCGCACACGGTGCCCCACGTGCCGTTGTGGCGCAGCTCCACGCGGCCTTCGCACGGGTGGCTGCCGCCCATCAGCCTGAGGGCCACATCTGGGAAGGGCACCGGGTCACCGCTCGGTGCTGGCCCCGGAGCTGGACCCAGACTCCCTCTGGCGCATGGGCCCAAGGACTCCGCCATGGGGAGGGAGCTGCAGAGCCTCCAAGGGGCAGTTCAGGCCCTGAGGGTCACTCTGGCAGTCAGTGTGATTGTGTGTCTGGGGGGGTCGGCTAGAAAGCCCTTCCAGGCTGCCTAGTGGTGGGGGGGAATCTAAGCCCTAGTGCAGGGGAGCCAAGCAGGGTCCCCGAGCCCCAGAGGGGCACTCCCCTCCCCACTAGAAAGAGCCACAGAAAGGCAGGCACTTTAATCTGACTTGTTCTCCCAGGACTCAGAACTGAGCCGTCTCCTCTTGGAGCGGAATAAAATAACAGGGCTTTGGACGGGAACTCATTCAGTCTTTCCCTCCACCCTCCCTCCGCCTTCCTGGAGTATTTAGCTACTGTGTGCCTGTGCTATTTAAAGCACCAGGAATCCTGGGTGTGCTGGCTTTCAGCTGCTGGTCATCTCACTGCTGTCATCCCTCTGGCCTCAGCACGCGTGTCTGACTCTTCCGTAAACAACAAGCAGGTCGAAGGGACCTGCCTGCTGGGCGCATCAGCCCTCTCTCCAGTCAGAGCTGGGAGTGAACTGAGGGCGGCAGGAACCCCTTGCCGTGCCCCAGGGCTCGCGCTGGGGGTCGGCCATCCGACCACCATCAATCCCGGTGCAGGGGAGACCTACCGGAATCCTCCTCCTCCTGATCGAGAGACTCGTAGGAGGCATAGAAGCCGACGTTGGTGATGATGCTGTCGCTGTGGAAGATGACCGTCAAGTGGTTCGAGGAGGAGGTGAATACGGGGGTTATGCCAGAACAGAACCGCCCCAGGGAGAAAGCCTCGCTCTGCGGGCCGTCGAAGATCTCGATGAAGTCGTAGGGACAGCCGTAGAAGTTCTCCATCCTGTGAGGGGATGGGGTGGTCGGACGCAGCCCCCCGTGCCACCCGGACTGGCCCAGGCGGGGCCGGCCTGAAACCTGTGTCTCTTCCTGCAGGTGGAGGGACTGACCGTGCCGATGGTGTCAGCAGTCTATTGCCTCCTGTTTCTAGAAATGTTTAGTTTTTAAACTTTTCACTCCATTGCATTTTCTGCTTACGCATCGCAGGCACAAGGAAGAGGCTCAGGCAGCAGTGAGAGGTGTGCCACCCGGCCAGCGAGTCTTCCTCCTCCTGCCAGCCCTCCAGCAGGGCCACTTCCAGGCACACACCCTACATGGGAACCACCTTGGAGGGTCACTTGGAGGTGACCCCCACTGAGGGCAGTCAGCCTCCCCTCGGCACACGGAGAACAGACTCCTGGGCAGGACTGCTGGGCTGGACCGTCTCGGGGCTAAAAATTCTAATCAGTACTACAGGTTGAGCCCCCAAGACCGTTCTCACTTTGGGGTAGAAGGGGCCTCTTTGGGGGCCTCCCTGGTGGCGCAGTGGGATAAGCAGCGCACTGTGAGGCAGACCGCAGCTGCTGCAGCACGAGTTCGATCCCTGCTGCCGGCCAGGGAGGGCACCCACATGGCGCGGCAGACCTCTCCTGCTGTGCCCGCTGCTCCCTCAGCAGTGTACTTCAGTTGATCTGCCTGTTCTGCTCCCCGCTCTCTGTGGTGAATCCTCTCACATCCCACACCTCTGGCCTGTACCCCAGTGCTTGTATGCGTAAATAAATAAATCTTAAAAAAAAAAAAAATGAAGGGGCCGCGTGGCCGTGCCCACCGCGGAGGGCAGCGGGACCGGGTACTCACTCCACCACGTCCAGGGTCAGTCTGACATGTGCGCTGCTCTCCACCTGGATGTCCCAGGCACACACCACGTTTGTGGGGTACTTTTTAGGGTACCAAGGGCTGGAGAAGGAGCCCGAATGGTTAGTGAGCAAACCGCCGCACTGGAAGTTTTCATCTGCAAGAAACAGCAAAAAGCCGCCTCAGAGGCGCTGACCCCGGCGTTTCTAGAGGGGCCGAGAGGGGAGGCAGGAGCAGAATTAGGAGACTGCTCCGGGCCGCCTCTGCGGGTGACCGAGGCCTCGGCTCCGCAGACCCGCAGAGCTGCCAGCGCTGCGCTGGCTCAGAAGGTGCTGGCACGGCCAGACCGGCGTGGTGTGGGGGACAGGGACAGGGACGCGGCGGAAGGAGGGGGAGCCCAGGTGCCCTACAGGGGCCCTGGGGGCCTGGCGGGGGTGATGAGGCACAGGAGGGTGACGCCACCTTCCCACAGTACGTGGCTACGTAAGCGGTAAACAACACAACTCGAAGGGGAAAGGGAGCAGAGACAGAACGTCCCGTCTTGGTCCTGCGGTCACACAGTGGCCACCCTAGAAGGCCCCTCGTGGGAGTATGGACGAGCTGGCTGAGAGCAAGGCCACGGCTCCTTAGGACACATCCGGCTGGTGCCCTCGGACAGGGCTGGGGCGGGGGTCGTGGGCCCTGTGCTGCAGGACCCGTGTGTAGGCGGCAGAGACCCTCCTTGCCACGTGCGCTCCAGGGAGACAAGGCAGATGAGACGGGTGACGGCATGAGAAAGCTGAAGAACCTGCAAGGGAGCTGCCTCCAGTCAAGTCTGTGAAGAGAGCACAGGAAAAGCGGTACCCTGAGCATGGGTTCTGTGAGAACATCCCCTGAAGGTCTGCAAAGCAGTGGCTCTCTCAGCTGGGCTCTCCCTGGGCCCTGTACAGAGACGCTGCTGGCCCCAGGGAGGCACTGGGGCACCTGTGTGCGGGGGGCAGCCGGGTCCGGCTCTGGGCGCCCTGTTCCCTCGCTCCCAGCGCCTCACAGCACACGCGCCTCTGTGAGCATGAGCTGCCTTCTCAGCAGACGCCCTCCCGGGCCCAGCAGTGGAGGGGCTGCTTTCTGGCGACTCTGAGCCTCCCTCGCTCCGACTTCTCCCCATCCCGGTGCCCCAGTGCCCGTCTTGTCAAGGCTCGTGGGCCCGCTGCTGATTTGACTGGCAGCGGAGAAGTTGGCCGGACGGTGTCCCAGTGCGGGAGAGCAGCCGGGCTCTCGCACGCCCGGACCCAGAACCGCTGAAACGCAGGGAAGCAATACCTGTCGGTCCTGCGTCTGTGCCGCCGTCCACACCTAGCCAGAGACGGAGGGGAGGAGGGAGCGATGGGTGAGGCAGTCTCAGGACTCAAAGGAGACGTCGGGTCTTCCTTCTGGGACCAGAAACCTTCTGTCCTGGGCAGGTGGGAGCTGCCGGCTTACTTGCTTTGGTCAGTTCTGGGACTCGGGGAGCGCTAGTAGCAGAGCCCAGTGGGCCCCACTCCTGGGGCAGCACGCAGGGAGCACAGGGCTCCGTGTGGCCTTGGAGAGCCTCTGCAGCGGTCAAGGGTCTCACACTCCTTGAGGCCGTGAGGTTACCCGAGATCACGACGTGCTGGTGTTCGGGCCCGCGGCGTGCCGGGCGCCCCGTGGACGCCTGCTCCCACTGCCGTTCGGGAGAGAGGACTGTCCCGGCCGCCCCGGCAGCTGCAGGGCTGATGGCCCCCCCTCACCACCCAGCAGGTGCGCCCTGGACAATGGACACACGCTGCGGTTTCAGAGAGAAACGGACTCTTAAGCCCACAGGCTCGAAGCGGCTGGAAGCCGGGGTCCTGCATCACTGCCTGCTGGCGTGGGCGCCTCCCCCCAGAGGCCGGGGGCTGGGCCCTCCCGGGCACTCACCGGAGCAGACGACGCCGGCGTCCTCCTGGTGCCCGCAGTTGTGGGAGAACCAGCCGCTGTGCAGGCAGCGCCACACCTTGGCCTCCTTCCCGGTGCACTGCACGTCATCCAGCATGATGTGGCCTGTGCCCCCCTCAAAGTAGCTCTGAGCGGGGGCTGACAGGGCCTGGCCGCAGCCCAGCTGCTGGCACACCACGCCGGCGTCTGCCAGGTCCCAGCTGTCGTCGCACACCGTGCCCCAGGTGCCGTTGTAGAGCACCTCCACCCGGCCCTCGCACCTGTGGCTGCCGTTCACCAGCCTCAGCGCCACGCCTGGGGGCAGGAAACAGGCTTCTGAGCGGTGGGGCGGCCCCGGGCTCCCGGACCTTCTCAAAGTGAGAATGTTCCCCAGCCCGCAGCACTTGGCCCATAGTAAAGCGCCAGATAGGACGTAGGGCGTCCTTGTGCCCCGACCTGTCTGCAGCAGTGCGGGGTTATGCTGCAGACCAACGAGCGCTGTCGGCTGTCTCAGGGCCCTCTCAAAGACTCTCAAAAGCGTCCCGACTGGGAGATAAATCAGATGGCCGCAGCCACCCTCGGCTGGCGCTGCCGCACTCTGTTCCCTGCTGCAGAACCTAAGAAGCCCAAGTGTCCTGGGTGGGTCTTGCACTGAGGCAGCCGAAAGCGGGAGGGCTGGGAGCTGCAGTCTGACGTAGTTTTACTCCAGAAGGGTTTTCCCGCCTCTTGGAGGAGGAGGAGGCGGCTCTCGCCTGGCTCCTCCAGCTGCACATAAAGCCAAGGCGAGAGCTAAGTCTCTCTGCCATTGGGCCTGCCCTGGGGGCGCAGTGGGTTAAGCAATGCACTATAAAGCAAACCGCAGCCACTGCAGCACAAGTTCGATCCCTGCCGCCGGCCAGGGAGGGGACCCACATTGCACAGCAGAGCCCCCCTCAGCAGTGTACTTCCATTGATCTGCCTGTTCTGCTCCCCCATCTGTCTGTGGTGAATCCTCTCACCCCCCCCCCCACACCTCTGGCCTGTACCCCAGTGCTTGTATGCATAAATAAATAAATAAATCTTTAAAAAAAAAAAGACTATCTGCCATTGTTCAGCCAGCAAGTTTCGGGAAAGCGGCAGTGAGCTCGGGACAGGACGAGGGCCGGTTGGGCCTGGCTGGGCGCCCCTGACGGGGTGGACCTGGGGGACAGGTGTAGCGGGCATCTCCGCTCCTAGGGGGAAGGAGACGCTCAGCCTGGCCTCCCTCCAGGTAGGGGTGGGGGCACCCACCGCGCTCTGGCGCCCCCTGCTGGACCGTGTTGTACAGCGCGCGGAAGCCCGTGTTGGTGATCATGGCGTCGCTCCTGAACACCACGGTGACGATGTTGGAGGAGGAGAAGAACGTGAGCTCCGCCCCAGCGCAGAATCTGCCCAGGGAGAGCGAGGGTCTCTGCCGCCCGTCGAACACTTCCACGAAGTCGTAAGGGCACCCGTAGATGTCCTCCAGCCTGAGGGGAGAGCAGGGAGCTCCGGGAGGGGTCTGGAGAAGGGCTCAAGTGAAACCATCCCTGTGCTGTCCAGCCGGAAACCGCGTCTTCCCGAACACCAGCCACGCTCAACAGGCACCCGCCCTCCCCACTCCGGGGGTGAAACCCTGCACTCCTTGGGGCGCGGGGAGTGCCAGCGGGGGACGGTGTCCAGCAGGGTCTCACGGGGCCAAACCCTAAGAAGACCAGAGTGGGAGGGAAAGTGGCGGCTGTCAAAGCCCAGGGCCTGTCGGCAGGACTCTCGTGTCCAGCGCCGAAACTGCCCAGGTTCAATCTCGTGGTTTGCTTTTTTTTTAGACTTTTTATTTATTTGTGCATACAAGAGCTGGGTACAGGCGGACTCACCAGAACAGAATGGGAACAGAACAGGCAGATCGACTGAAACTGCGCCATGTGGGTCCCCTCCCTGGCCGGGGATGGAACTCGTGCTGCAGCGGCTGCCGAAGCCCCACAGTGCGGCGCTCCACCCCCTGCACCTCCACGGAGGCCCTGAATCTCGTGTTTAATGGATGTGTCTCACCCACCTGCTCAACCACCTGCTCAACCACCTCTGCTCACCCAGAGCCGCTGCCTGGTGGTCCACCTACTTCAGTCTTCACCCTCTTTCCTGCACCCCACGTGCACATATTTTTTTCTTCGGAGAATTCATCAGTGCCATCCACTGAGCTGTTGATTGTTGTTTCAATGCCCAGCATGTAAACCCCGAGGGCAGAGATCTCGTGGGTCTCCCTGGATGCTATGAGCCCATTCCTAGACCTTCAAGGGGCTCAGCAAATAGACATTTAAAGAACGTCTAATTATCTAACATGGCAAAAATGTGAGCTATGAACTTTTGCATTTAAACAGCAGTAGGTAACCTTTGATGCATTCATATACGTCCTCACTGCGTAATATGTGCAAAATACACACACGTAGGTCTACACACACACACAGAGGACAGCATTACCCTGGTACACAAACTATTGGATTTTTAAAACTGATTTTTGCAAGACATAATATTCCAGTGAAGTTATGAGCCAAACACCTAAAAATAATCCACTTTTAAATTAAGAAAAAGGGATAACATGAGTGTTTATGGTGACAACAGTGTGGCACTGACAGGTGATGTGACAACTTGAGAAGTCACTTCATTAGAAAACAGGATGCATTTCAGTTAGCAAGACTGAAATGGCATCTAAAAATATGGATACACATTGCTTTCTTATACTGAAAAAATCTCTAAGGGACAAAGAAGGATGAATAGAGCACAGAGGATTTTTAGGGCAGTGAAAATACTCTATGATACTATAATGCTAGGTACCTATCATTTTACGTTTGTTCAAATCCAAGAATGAACCCTAATGTAAACTATGGTGTGTAAGTGTTAAGAATGTGTCAGTGTAGGGCCTCCCTGGTGGCGCAGGGGATTGAGCACCGCACTGTGGGGCTTTCACGGCCTCTGCAGCACGAGTTCAATGCCCGGCCCTGGAGGGGACCCACATGGCACAGCAGACCTCTCCTGTCTCCTCGCTGCTCCCCTCAGCAGTGGATCTCAGTGGATCTGCCTGTTCTGCTCCCCACTCTGTCTCTGGTGAATCCTCTGGCCTGTACCCCAGCTCTTGTATGCATAAATACATTTTTAAAAAACTTAAAAGAATGTGTCGGTGTATACATTTATAACAATTCTGGGGATATTTATAATGGAGGATGCACTGCATGTGTGCAGGAAGATACATGTGGAATTTCAACCTTTTGCTAAAATTTGCTATGACTCTAAAATTGCTTTAAAAATAAAGTCTATTTTTAAAACACGGATACAATTTTTACAAATCGACTGAAGCAAAGCTCTGTGTGTTCATCCTGGACTTCCGGTGCCCAGCACTGGGGGGACTGCCCTTCTATTATCAAGCTACGTTCGTGGCGTTCTGCCCAGCCATCCTAGGGCAAAGACCACCTCTGTGGAAAGCCCCTAATCTGGTATGGCCCGTGACACGGACAAAGGCGAAGCTGATTACTTCAGACTTGGGATCTTCAGTTCGATGTGGAACTTCTCAGCCACGTGGATCACCCACACACACTCCACATCCGTGGGGTAGTTTGCCGGATACCAGGGGCTGGAGAAGGTGCCCGAGAGACTTGAAATCACTCCTCCACAGGAGTTGCTTCCTCCTGTACCAGCAGACAAGTGACCTCCGGTTGGCATCACCAGGCACACACCCTGCGTTTTCCGAGGGGCAGAGCCTACACTCCGTGGAGCTCACCAGTGGAGTCACACCATGACTGTGACAGGCACAGACACAGCTGTGGCTTAGCTGGGGTGTGGTCCAGCCTGGGAGGGGGTGGGGAGGAGGGAAGACGAAAGACTGGTGGGCAGGGCCCTGAGCTCCAGTGGGGAGGGCCCGGGGGCAGTGGGGCCTGGACACGTCATTTACTGCCATGCAAACCAGCCCCACTCAGCGTCAGACCAGCTACACACTGCAAGGCTCCACCCTGCTGGCCCTTCCCCTCGGGCAGCCAGGACAGACACAAGTCTATGGGCTTTTGTGCGGACAAAGCTGTAGTTTGTGTGAGAGCATTACCTTGCCGCACAGGGACTGCAAGGGTGGCAGCTGCAAAAATCAAACCCAGAAAGGTCAGAAGCGCTTTGCATCATCGAACCACCTTCCACACAAGTACACAGACCAAGCTGTCACTGCCCTGGAGTCTTCACACAGGGTGTGGACTCACTCACTCGATTCCCCTCCCCACTCTGGGGTGCAGCCGCACTCTGCCTGCAGTGGGAAATCACAGACAGTGCGGACTCATAGGACCTGGGGGCCCATGGGGGGCTGGGGAGGAGGCTGCGTGGGACTGGGCACCAGGCCACGAGAGCCCGTCCTAGAGAGACAGGCGGTGCAGGAGGCAGGAACATATGTGCCCTGGTCAGCTTGTGTTTGGGAGAAGGTGCCTACTGCACGTGAGCTGGCGCGGCTCCTCCCCTCCCCAAGTGGCTTCACTGCTCATGCGAGTCTGCCCATGACCCCAGGGAGTTTGGTGCTGTGCATCTTTGTGAGTGCGTGCTTCCTAGCCCCTCCCCCAGAGGCAGAGCTTCCACTTCTCTCCTGTCCAGATGGAGCCTCCCCTCGGCCTGGTGATGAAAACTTCATTCTCCTTCCCTCCCCTCCCTTCCTTGCTCTGCTGCTTGGAGAGGAGAGTTTTTAGATGTCATTTCATTTGGGAAATATGACTCTTAGCTTGTTGTCTGTGTTACACTCCCAACCTTGGCTGCACGCTATTTTAACTATTACTGATGAGTAGAGGTGACCCCAGAGAGTCTGATGTGGCTGCGCAGAAGTGCACGCCGGGCATCAGGAATCTCTAAAAGTCCCCAGGTGTCTGTCCACCGATGTCCAGGTCAGACAGAGGTTGGACTTCTTACTTACTTTGCAGAGATCCTGGAAGTCACAGTGTTGGACCTACCTGGGGGTACAGAAGTCGCCTCTGGGGCCCATTCTCCAGCATCTGCATGCACACAGGATGTAAATTAGGAACTATAACTTAAGTTCTATGAACACAGTGGTGGTTTTCTAGCATGGAAGGGCTCGAGCAAGCCGACTTCATGGCACACAGATAAGAGGAATGGCAGGTTCCGACTTCGGAAAAGCAACTCCAGGTCTGGGTGAGGATGCATAGAATGGGACCTGCCAATTGGTGCCCACCATGTTCATCCTCAGAGGGGAGTTGGGCTCTCGGTGTTCTCTGCCAACCTGGCTGAAGGGGCGCTCATCGGCTGGGTCACCCACCGTCTTTAGCCCCCTGGCCTGCTGGGCATGCCTCCCACCCATCACTAAGATGCTGCTGCAAGGTGGGAAAGAAGCTTGCACAGGAGCGTTACCTGAGCAGATGACGCCTGCATCCTCGTGGTGGCCACAGTTGTGGTCTGACCAGCCGGAGCTGGGGCACTGGCCAAGGTGGTTCTCATTTCCTGAGCACTGAATGTTGTCCAGGAGGATGTCTCCAGAGCCCGGGCCAAAATGGGCCTTTCCAGGGGCAGCAATGGCCCATCCACACCCCAGCTGCCGGCACACGACCTTAGCCTCGTTCAGGTCCCACAGATCGTCGCACACGGTGCCCCAGGTGCCCTGGTAGAGGACCTCCACGCGCCCGGAGCACCGTCCGGAACCGCCCGCCAGCCGTAGCTCCGGCCCGTTATCTAAACAGAGGAGGATCTTATTTTAGGTAGGAAGGATATTTAGCTCCCATGTTTGTGGCTAAAGCAAACATACACATGACCAAATCTTAGGCTGTCTCGATGCCCATAATAGGTTGAGCTTAGGGCTTAAGAGTGAGACAGAGGTGGGTTTGAATCCCAGCTCCATGGAGCTCTCGTTTTTTAGCCTTTGACATGTTCCTTCACCTCCCCAGGCCTTAGGTTCCTAGTCTGTGAATGGGGACTCTGGCAGCACATCACCAGAAGGCTGCGGTGACAAGTCAACGAGCATGAGTACAAGGCCAGCCTCAGTGCCCAGGACACCGTGGCTTCCACAGGCCTTGCCACGTGGCTTTCTGTATCCTATGCTGGGTTGCTGGGGAAGTGGGTTCCCAGCTGCTTTTTTGTGTAAGGGCTTGAATAAGTACAGATTTATTGTCCCAAAGGCACCTAGGCCAAAAGCATTTCTGTATTTTCATAACACTTCATGGGAATGGTTATTTCTGGAATGATGGACTGTGGCCAGCTGGGATGGCCTGCTATGCCCTGGAGACGCCCTGGGGTCATCCTTCCCTACTGTGTCCACGGGCTCGGCCACATTGGCCGTCTTTCTGCTTTTCCATCACGTCCAACTCTTTCTTCCCTGAGAGTCAGGCATTTGCTCACTCTCTGCTGAGAATGCGCCATTCCTGTCATTCATGTGTAACCTCTTCAACAAGGCCACCCACTTGCATGCAACCAAAGTGGCACCTCTTTCCCTCCAAGACACTCTCACCCATCCACCTGGATTTTAATTTCCAGCCCTTATTGCCACCCCCAAATCATCTTATTTATTATTTGTTCCTTGTGTTTTGATCCCTTTGCCCCCACACCCTTGCATACCACTGTAAACTCCACATAGGAACCACACTGCTGTTGCTCAGGGCTCCCAGAACTTATAACTGGGCCTGACACATAGAGGGAGCTCAGTAAAAGTTGCTGGATGAGTGAATGGTGATGTTAAGCCAATGGAATGAAACCAGGAATGTACTACCTGGCTTCCTGGTGACCTGAGTTACTGGGGCTCCTGCAGGGCCCTGAGCATTAGGGGTTCCATAACTGACAGGTAGTGTTCTAGCTGGGTGCAAGTTGGACCCAAATCAGGAATGAGTGCCTCTAGGGCCATGGCTGGAGGAGTCTCCAAGCCTCTCATTTGGATGACTCTACAGTCCACTACATGTAAGGTGTGATGTGGGCCAGCTGGTGGATGGAGTCTTCTTAAAAGTGCAGCTTCTGGATTTCAGCACTCTGGACAGTTCCCCAGTGAAGGAATAGCGAGGCGCCACAAGCATTTAATGCCATACCCCTGCAGACAGGAGCAGCTAGTCCATTTATACACAGGCTGGACATCACTGCCTTACTTCAACTATTATTTGGGGGAAATTAGTTGGGAAAATCTAGCTGTTTCAGAGCAGGGCTTGTGAGGCTAACTGCAAGAATCTTCTAAAATTGAATCCAGGCTTCTGCTAATAAGGGGTCTTCCAAGTTAAAGATCTGCCATCTCTTAAAAACCAGAAACGTTCTGACTCCTACCTGACTCCCCTGCGTTCTGCGGGATAGCATTGAACAGAGCGTAGAAGCCAGTATTGGTGATCATAGAGTCACTCCGGAATACGACTGTCATGATGTTGGAGGAGGAGAAGAACATCACGGCAACCGAGGCACAGAACTTCCCCATGGAAAGTGAGGCGATCCTGGGGCCATCAAAGATTTCAACGAAGTCATAGGGGCATCCGAGGATGTCCTCCAGCCTGGGGAGTTGAAGTGGAGGGTGAACGGCAGGTTAGAACCTCATCAAGCTTAAAGTTTTATTAAAAAGCATGATAATCATAGAATTAAAGATTTGGAGTCCACACTTTAAATTGCACATTAATATATAAAATATTAAGTAACCCTTATGAACCTGATTCCTTACTATCAGAATTCTTATTTGTGTACAGAATGTGTGAAGCTCATGGTTACAACTTAGTATGAAGAAATTTAAAATCATCAGGGTTTTGTCCAATCACAGGCTACATGGAACATTAGGAAATATAATGTACACTGAAAACACACTCTTAACAGTCAAATCATCCAGTGGTTGGCTCGTAATTGACAACACAGATTTTCCTAGCTCTCTGTTTTATAGCATTGCCCATATCCAAATTCTTAGAAAAATTCTTTAAAATAAAAACAATGGCAGCATATTGAGGGTATTTTCATGTTGGCGACTACTCACAAGGGGAGGGTATGTGGGTGACTCTGAGCAGCAGATAACTGAGAACATGATGGGCTTTGGCTGCTTTGGGGCTTGTTCAAGGCTCCCACTTTATTGTCCTTAGGGCTTTAATCAACAAAGGCAGCCAGTGTTCAGTTACGTTTTGGTACAGGGCACATCTGACTCCAGGGCCCAGCAGGAATTCAGCAGAACACATCAGTCCATCCAGAGGCAGACTGGCATAGTGTCCCACAGTGCTGCTGGGCTGAGCATGCTGTGCGTCATGCACAACAAGGAGGGCTTCGTGTAGACCCTGCCTGCAGACTCACATACTAGCGAAGTCTTCAACTTCAGGCAGATACAGAGGGCTAGCCTTTGGCTAACGCTAAGCCTCAGTGTCCTCTTTCATGAGGGATGACAAGGACACCTGTCTTGGGACTGGGGTGACGCTGCACTATGACAAGCATACAAACGGAGGGGTACAGAGGCTGGGCAAACAGCCAGCACTGGGAAACACAGGCTGTTGCTTTACGTCACGGAGACAAAAAATGACAGTGACACTGGGAAACTTATTCTCTTCCTGTCTGAGGTGAAGCGATGATTCTGCCATCCCTTTCACTCTGTGGCAACATTTCGAAGATGCAGAAACCACATCTAGTGTAGTCAGCCAATGTGTGTGTGTGTGTGTGTGAAGTCTCTTCCTATTTGTTTACAACTTAGATAAAGGAGAAGGAAGGTCCAAGAGGGCAGACACTGGTATCCGGTGTACAACAAGGATAAAACTGGGGAGGGGAACTTTGTGATCTTTTTAGAAAAATAATCAAGAGAAACTATCAAAAGACGATTAAGTCAAATATGTTAATAAGCCACTTCTTGTATTTTTCAAGGAGCTGTATCGCATTTGATAGCGTGATAAAATTAACCCAAAGTTCAACTTGGAAAGAACTTTGTGTTTTTCTGATTTTCTCCTTAAATGTTTCCCACTAAAAGCAACAAGTTGATTATGATTTTGCAAACCAATATTTTTAGAATCTTCCATAAAGAGTTTTCTTACTTCAAACTCGGGATCATAAGTTCTATGCGGAAGTTTCTGTCCACGTGGATCTCCCAAACACACTGGACGTCTGTCGGGTAGTTTTCTGGATACAGCGGACTGGAAAATGAGCCCGAGAAGCTGGAGATGACCCCGCCACAAGAATTATCTCCTAAAACAACAGAAAAAAGAGCGTCCTCCTGTGTCCACACGAAACCACTCATGTCACCCCAGAAAGCGGCACAGCCACGACTTGGTGTGAGGCAGCAGTTCCCTGGGATGGGCGCTGTGAACCAGCTGAACAGATCTTCAGCCTCAATGTCTCTTGGGAAGGCGAATCCTTTCCATCGAATTCGGCCAAAGGTACTACCGCGTGCAAGTGCCCTGCCTTCCCTCTGCCCTGTCCGCTGCCTTCTACATGCCCGCCCCCCTCTTTCTGAAGTGGGAGGAGGGGTTCTTCCTGGCTGGGAGGGGGACAGAGTAGATCTACGTGAGCAGCTGGGAAGGAGAATTGGGGAGACAGGCTACACCTGCCCACGTGAGGGGAGAGCTTAAGGAGATTTGGGGAACGAGAGGCTCTACAACAACTCTGGGGTCTGATAATTGGAGAAAACAGGAAAGGCATGGAGTTACCACTGCAACTTAAAACATGCACCTACCTGTGATGTGGTCCTGAGAAACTGTGGGGGGACCTAGAACGGGAGGAAGAGAGAATGACGACGTTCGGTGGGGTCGGACTGAGTCTTGTCTACAGGTGAGTGAGACAGAAAGACTTTCCTTAGAAACACCGATGTGCTTTGCACTGAGCCCGAGGGTGCTGGTGAACACAGCTGTCCCCCGTTATCTGTGGGGGTACATCCCAAGGTCCCCAGGGGATGTCTGCCAGTAGTTTCAGGGATGCGGGTAGTATCGCTCTGTTTACATAAATATCACGGTTTTTCCTACCTGTGCGCACCTACAGTAGTGTTTAATTTGTAAGTTAGACACAGTAAGAGATCAACAACAGTAACTGCTAATAAAGTAGAACAATTGTAACCATGTACTTTAAAACAGTTACGTGAATGTGGGTTCCTCCCTCCCTCTCTCCCTCTCTCCCTCTCTCTCTCTCAGCATCTTCTCGTACATGGTATTTTCAGACTGCTGTTCACAGCAGGCAACTGAAACCACAGAGGGCCAAGCCCTGCAAAGGAGGGGGGAGGGAGACGGTATTCTTCACGTTCTTGTGGCAGACTGAAGAAGGCCCCAGCCCTGGGACGTGCTCCTGCTGTGAGGTGGGGCTGAGGGCCCCTCCCCAGAGCCTGGGTGAGCGCCGAGACCGCATTGGCCAACAGACCGTGGCAGAGACGACACTGAGCTTACAAGACCGACAGCTTCCACTTGCGGTCTCTGCACCTGTGGGTGCTCTTGGCTCCCCGAGTGCCCCAGGGTCCTGACTGCCCTGCTGGAGAGGCCGTGTGAAGACACTCCGAGACCTCTTGGCTGAGCTCCTTCCAGCTGTCCTCACAGAGGCATGGGGTGACACTCCCTGGGGGCCCTGCCCAGCCACGAGGGGCAGCAGAACTTCTCGCTCACATCCAGGACCCCACACCAGAGCCTAAACCCCAAAGCTGGCTTGAAACCACTAGGTTTTGCAGTCACAGGAAGTAAGCAGCTTGGCTCCTTTCACTCAATGCGCTCTTTCTTGCTTCCCACCATCCGCATGTTTCAGCTGAGCCGAGGTCCAGGGGGAAACCCCAGAGGACCCTTCACTGGCGCAGTCGCTGCCGTGGACGCCAACTTTAGCTGCCCCCCTGACCCATGACCCATGACCCCTACGTGTAAAGCTGGCCTTCCCCCGGAATGCCCAGGTCACATCAAGGCATCTCCAGGCAGGTGCTTCTGCCCACGGCCTGTGGCTGCCGGGTGGTCTCTGGGGCACTGTGGAGACAGCCAGGCGCACGCAAAGCTGGAAGGCGGATTCGCAAGTCCTGTTGCGCCACTGTCTAGGTGAGTTACCTTGCGCAAGTTTCTCGATTGCCCTCACTCTCAGCTGTGAGGGCTCAGAGCAGGACTTGGCTCGGAAGCCCCGCACCTGGCTGCTGCTCTGCCTGCGTGGCCACGACCCGAAGGCCTGGCGTTCGCTCCGGCGGCGTCGCAGAGCCGGCACAGCGCGCCGCCCGGCTCCGCAGCCCAGGTTCCCAGATTCCAGGTTCCATTACAGGTGACGCGCCCGGGCACGCAGGCAAACAAGCTTTGAAAGAGCGAGTCTTAAGACACCGAGAGCGTGTCCTTGGGGGCAGAGGTCAGCATCAAAACGGGCTGAGCATCTCAAGAAAGCTCTTTAGCATTTTTGCGCCTCTGAGATCTCATTTCTTCTCAAAATAGAATAGAAAAGGCCTTTTTCCAGACCTGTTTGAGGCTAGCGGCACCTGGAGGAAACGTTTCCCTGTTTTCGCGTGAGCCTTGCCTGCCTGTGGCAGCTCGGACCAGCGCGCGGGGGCACGTGAAGTGGGTGGCTGAGAGCACCGCGCGCCTGGGTCCCGAGCCTCGGCCAGCCTGGGCACTGACCAGCTGCGTATGTCTCAGTGCTGCTCTCTGGACAGCAGGGAAAACCTCAAAGGATCATCGCGGGGATTAAATGAGTTAGTATGTGAAGGCTCAGCGCGTGCCTGGTCCTCAGCGTCTGTGAGCATTTGATACTGTCACTATTTTAATTTTTACTACCAAGTTGCCTGGACTAGGGAGAAAGAAAGAGGACATACCTGGAGGCGTGGGAGGGGGCAGGTCCTCTGCGTCTGAACACACAAAGAAAGGAATAGGTCACTCACTGGTCGGCCCAAAGCCTTGCGGGGTGCAGGTGAGGGCTGAAGGGGGACCCAGAACACCCGAACTGTCCCCTGGGCAAGTCCAGCCTCCTCCGTTAGGGTCCTGGGATGGGGTGGGGTCGGGGACGCAGCACTAGGTCAGCTGCTTCATGGCAGGTGGCCAGGGTTACATTTCCCTCGGCCCCTCCCCTCTGTGCTAAGTCCCAGACCACTTGCTAGAACGCGGCTCTTGAGTCCAATCGGACCTGCTGAGTCAAAAGCTCTGGGTTGGGGTCCTGGAAGCTGCATGTCCATGCCCCAGGAGCACTGGTGCACGCTGACCTCAAGGCCGTCCGGGTGCTGCCCCGGCAGGGCTCCTGGGCAGGTGCCAGGGTTATCTGATGCAAGAATGAGCGCATGGAGGGATGGACGAGAGTCCCATTTGGGCTGCACAGCTGCAAAGTGTCCTCAGCCGCAACATCAGAAATGACTGCCTGGCGGGGCTACCTGAGCAGATGACGCCGGCGTCCTCGTGGTGCCCGCAGTTGTGCTCCCGCCAGCCCGAGTGGGCGCACTGGCCCAGGTAGTGCTCCAGCCCTGAGCACTGGAGGTTGTCCAGGAAGATGTTTCCAGAGCCCGGGCCGAAGTAGGCCTTGCCCAAGGCAGACATGGCCCGGCCGCAGCCCAGCTGCCGGCACACGACCTCTGCCTCGTTCAGGTCCCACAGGTCGTCGCACACGGTGCCCCAGGCCCCCTGGTAGAACACCTCCACGCGCCCGGAGCAGTGGCCCGAGCCACCCACCAGCTGCAGCTCCAGCCAGTCTCCTATGGACAGAGATGGGGGTGTGTGAGTCCCCTGTGGCCCACCAGGCCTCTGGGGCAAGTGAGATGGTGGGCCAGGAAGTAACGTGCACAGTCCTGAAGCTTGGGGCTCATTCCTCCCCCTTTTGGGCACTTCTGAGTTAGAGCTGCAGGGTCTTCACCAGTTTAATGTCATTTCAGCAGCACTGCCTTTCAGGCCGGTGCTGGTGATGTATTTATAAACCAAAGAGCTATGGCTCCTGCCCTCAGGGAGCCTACAGTCTATTTACTAGATCAGTATAAACACCAGCACAATGTTAAGGAAGAGAACAGGGTGCTGTACAAAGAAACCAGTAGTGGGGAACAGGAAGTCTCCTTTTGGGGTTGGAGGAGCTGCAAGGGAGAGGCAGGGAGAAACCTTTGGGCAGGAGGAAAAAGCTTATACGAACAGGCCCTGAGATGGCCCTTTACTTCTGCATGTGTCTCTAAGTATAGACTTACCTACACTCTTAAAAAAATGGGCGCACAAACACATGTACACGTGCTCCTAAAAACAGGGTTTTACGCGCGCACACACACACACACACACAGGCATCATCATGTGGACAAAACCCACAAGTAAGTCAAACAAGACTTTCCAAAGGCCTCTCTGCTGTTTAGTGAACTCAGAGCCACAAAAACAAATATCCCGAGGAAAATCAAAAAACGCGGATATTTTGTAAGTCCCATAACAAAGTGTGACCTACCTGGACTGTTAATAACTGATTCTTCCGCATCTGTTTGTACAGAGAATCAAAATGTCAGTATTTTTTAGAAATCCTAATTCTAATTACTGGAAGCAAATGTTTTAATTACATCCTTCTGAGAGATTATTCATTTGACATGAGAAAAATCAGTCTCTTTAAAGAACCGAGAGAGACGGCTTCATCCCTAGACATGAAGCCTCTCTCTGGCAGTTGGTGTGTTACTGCGTCATGAGAAAACGGCCAGATTCGAAGGCTGCATTTGGGGTGCCATGACTTGAACCATCAATTTTTGCAGCATGGGAATTTCACTTTGGGGGACGTCAGGTTTAAACCACAATCCTTCAGAACACTGAATCTTTGGAAAACAGGCAGCCCATGAAGCCATAACTGAGACGTGCTATGTGATAGAGCAGACAGATGGCCCCACAAACAAAACAGGGCTCCTGGGGGTCCCTGAGATTAAGTTACAGGTAGCAGGTGCCGACGTCGTGCTGAGCTGCTTCTTACACAGGAGCTCCGGGAAACAGATGCAGCCTCATTTATAGTTTGTAAGTAGTTTATAGTTTATAAATGAGGCTTTATAAAGCCTCCTTATAGTTATGGATTCTTCAGACTCACACCTGGTGTTACAGGCGTCAGGGTATGAAAAGCATCTCTTTGTGGAAACGGTTATTAGTGGCTGCACGGGCGACTAACCCCTAGCTAGCTCTTTGCACATGAGAAACCCAAAGCTTTAAAGAAGTTGTTACAAGGGGATGAGAATTAGCCCTTCGGCTCATGGGTCTCCTTGGTGTGGGGACTGAGCGAGAAACACGGCAGAAGTCACGGACGGGCAGTCCTCTGTCAGCACAAAAGCTTTGCAAGACGCTCCCCGGCCTTCAGCAGCCCTGGAGGAAGCAGCTCATGTCCTAATTGCCAGAGGAATAGCCACGGCTCTGAGGGTCTGTGTGCCTCCGAATGCAGGCTGAGGGTTCTCCCTGGCTCTGAGGTCCGGACTCAGGTCTGCCTGCCTCCGAATCTTCCCTGCTGGTACCACCTGGCCCCCTGAAGTTAAAAGGCCCTTAAGGTAGGCGTCTTACAAGTCCCCGTGGCCAAGCGAGTTCTTTGCACACGTCTGTACGCAGTGACGCACCCAGGCCTTTGGTAATTCCTGCTACCAACTAGAAAATGAGTGGGTTTTATTGCTAGATATCTAACCAAGTTGAAGAGATCAAGCAAGCAAGCATTGAGTGCCATGTGTTTTCAGATCCTGCCTTTGCCCCTGGCTGGCCTTGGAGTCCAGCAGGGGCTCTTGAAGCACCTGATTCTGGCAGTGACCCCCTGGAAGAGGAGGGGCTACCTGAGCAGATGACGCCGGCGTCCTCGTGGTGCCCGCAGTTGTGCTCCCGCCAGCCCGAGTGGGCGCACTGGCCCAGGTGGCGCTCCACCCCAGCACACTGGAGGTTGTCCAGGAAGATGTCTCCGGAGCCCGGGCCGAAGTGGGCCTTGCCAAGGGCAGATATGGCCCGGCCGCAGCCCAGCTGCCGGCACACGACCTCCGCCTCGTTCAGGTCCCACAGGTCGTCGCACACGGTGCCCCAGGCCCCCTGGTAGAACACCTCCACGCGCCCGGAGCACCGTCCCGAACCACCCGCCAGTCGGAGCTCCGGCCAGTCTCCTGTGGACAGAGACCGGGGGACTGTAGCCCTTGGGTGCTGCTCACACCCAGGAGGAGCTGGAGCACCCCACATGACCACGAGGGATGGAGAACTTGATAAAAGGTCAGCCACAAGTCAAATTCTTAGTTGAGGCTGGCAAGTCCCTTAGATTGTTCAGATCATATTCAGGCTGAAACATACTTCGATGGGGACCGATTCGCCAGACGTGTGTGCCCATCTGCTGTGGCTAAGTGCAGAAAACCATTATAAACAGTCTGCGCAGTGATCTGTTACTTAGTGAAGTGCTTTGTGTGCCTGCATGCATGGGTGTGTACCTGCATGCATGGGTGTGTACCTGCATGCATGGGTGTGTGTGCATGCATGGGTGTGTGTGCATGCATGGGTGTGTGTGTGCAAGCTTGTGTGTGAGTTCATGTTCACCTTGATAGTAACTCAGGAAGGTGTGCAGAAGAGTCCCAGGCCGTCGACCTCAGGCATGAGCTGGCTGAACGTCTGAGACGTGAAGGAAGCCACCGCCCACACACCTGGTGAGCAGCAGGTCTAATCCCAGGTCTCCTGGCTCCAAAATTTATTATTTTTTTCCCTTGCTGCCCCGGGATTCCTCTTGCTGCCCCGGGAATGGCGCTCGCATGCCACCTGCTTTGCAAATGTCTATTATTGATGCATTACAATAGCTAAGAGCAACCCATGGGAACAACCTAAATGCCAAAAAAAAAGATGCGTGGGCCAAGATGTGGCATGTATGCACAGAGGAATACTATTCAGCAACCAAAACAGATAAGCTCATGCCATTCACAGCAACGTGGATGGAGCCGGAAGGGATGATGCTCAGTGAAATAAGCCAGAAGGAAAGAGAAAAATATCGGATGGTTCCACTTGTAGAAGAAACAGAGAGAAACGGAACAAGAGATCAGGCAGACTCTAAGTCAGAGACATTCAGTGGGAGGGAGAGGGATCAAAGCAGGGGAGGGAGGAGCACATGAGACTGTGGTGATGGTGCTCGGGTGCCGATTGTACACCTGAGAGGAGAATGGACGATGATGTAAAAATATATAAATAAAAAAGTCTATTAGTGATGCAGGTGAGTTAGTTGCGAGCAGGACTGCCATACACAGAAAAGGCAGGAGCCCTCTCGAAGGTGCCTGTAAGCTGGCCACGCTTTGAGGACTCTGAAGAAGCGACTGTGTTCTCTCTGGGAGGTCAGAGTCAGCCAAGAACATGCCGGATGGCCTCTAAAGCTGACATCGGGTCGGCTGGCCCAGGGCAAAGAGTTAGAGCCTGTGACCTGGTCCGCTTTCTGCCCTCGAAACACACACACACAGAAGCAAACGCGCCACCGTGCGGGAAGGGCCCTTGGCAGTGAAGGGACGCCCCCCAGGGCTTACCTGCTCTGGAGGTCACCACCTTGGGCGTCGCTGTCAGGAGGGCTGTGGGTACAAGGACACTTAGGTGACTTCGGGCACAAAATGTGGCAGCCTGAGCTGTCCCCATTAAGATTCTGCTGATTGTTCTGCCTACATCTGTGTAATTGTAACCCCCAAATCAAATTTTCTGTTTATGGGTAGGTGTTGTTTTTACTCAGGTGTGTGGGATCCAACGGCAATAACATTCCCTCCTTTTGCCCGGTCACTGGAAATATAACAGCATTTTTAAATTGTGCCATCTGGGCCAAAATGCAAACGTTCCCAATTAGTGGCCTTTGGGGCAAACCGTGGTTCCGCTCTATGCTTCTGTTTGGGTAACTTTCTTGAATTGTGGCTCGTCTGATTGTCTTGGATAGAACCAAAGAGTTAGGAAGTCAAGACCAGGACCAGGACGTGGGACCCAGGTGCAGACACCTGCATCTTGTGCTACTGCTTTGCTTCCTCGAGCATCACAGGCACTGCATTTTTTACAAGTTGAAGGTGTGTGGCAATTGCATGGGGCAGGTCTTTCGGCGCTGTTTTCCCAAAGCATGGGCTGTCGTGTCTTGGGTCACGGCCAGTGCAGGTGTGACATTGTCATGGTGGACATCAGCCTTTGGTACTGGACAGGCTACAGCCCAGTGCAAACTCGACCTTGCCGGGGAACCCAAGGACTCACGCCCGCAACATTGCAACGTTGGCTTGATGCCGGCGGTCTCGAGCTAAACCTGCACTATCTCCAAGGTGCCTGTGCATGTAACTGGGCCCCAGGAGCGCAAGCAGTGTGCAGACAGGCCCTCTCAGCTATAGCAGGTTTGCATGGGAAATCAGGGAACATACGAGGTCAGCTGCCACCGTGAAAGCACCGGGGCGCACACAGAAGAAGCGCGGGCGAGGAAGGAAGGCTAAAGAGCATCGGTGAACGTGACTTACGGATCAGGTGTGGGGGCCGTGAGCCTGCCTCTGCAAGCACAGGAATGAATCTCCGGTCAGTAACCTGGCGCCCGTGACCGTGACTCCCGGTCCCCTGGGGGCCAGACCCCCTCCTCTGCTCCACTGCCCTTTCCCACGCTTGCCCGGAGTCCCTCCGAGCTCGCTAAGTGCACAGGAGATTCCGAACAGCACCTTGGGCGGGACGCTGCAGGGAACTCCGCGTGAGCCCACCGGCGCAACCGCTTTCCTCTTAGTGTTAAAATGTGCAGGACCCTGGGGTCCTCACAAACACCCAGAACAATCACTGAGGCTCCGGAGCCTCCGTTTGCCTCTCTGTAAATGGGAGTGAGCCACGGTCTGCGTGAGCGTGAATGGCGATAACGCACGTCCAGCCTGCAGTAACCACGCCTGGTGCGGTGCGGCATCGCGGGCCTCTTGGTGCGGAAGCTCCCGGCCCAGCTTCGGTCTGCCGTCTCCCCACACCCCTCCCACCTTCCTCCTCCTGCGCAGATCTCTCCCCTGCGGACCCCCTCCCAGCCGGCGGCAAAGTCAGCTTTATAGGGGGCTGCGGCCTCCGCCCGCGGCTCCCTTACAAGCGGAGCCCCACTGGGTCCTCTTCCCCAGTGTCTGTGCCGAGGGCCGCCCCGCCAGGGGTCCTGGGCTCGCGCGTCTGCTGTTCGCCTGAGCAGAAGCCTCTGCCCTTGAGTCTCGCCGCGTGTTTGTCGTGGTCACGCGCGGGGCGGGAGCCACAGTTTCCTCCTCTGCAGGTTTTGAGCCACCACGACTGTTAGACTCAGAGTCAGCCCGGAGACGGCCGCCTGACGGATGCGATGAGGTGTTGATAGGAAACTAAGGGGCCGCAAGCTTAAGGACGAGCGACCGCGAGCTGAGGGTTTTGCTGCGCCGGCCGGGAAGCCCTCGCTCAGCCCGAGGCGGGAGGGTCCGCCAGGGCCCCCATCACGCAGGGAGGCAGGCTTACAGCCCCCACACCTGATGGGGGGCGGTGGCTCTTGCCAGGGTCAGCAGAGGGACCATAACTGGCTCCCGCGGACGGGCAGCCCTGGTTTGCTCTCGACCACGCTCTCACCTCTGGCGACAGAGTAGTAGTAGGCGATGAAGTTCTTCCCGATGTTGTTGAAGCTTCGGAAGTACACGAGGGTCATGGAGCCGGAGGAGGACGAGTAGGTGAGGTAGAAGCCAGAGCAGGTCTTCCCCAGGGACCGTGCTGAGGCCGGCGGGCCGTCCAGGATCTCAAAGTACTCGTTGGTGCAGTCGAGGCTGGGGGCACGAACGCGGAGGGGTGAGCCTCACTCTCGCGTCAGCAGACCCAGGGTGTGCTGGAGGCAGACCCCGCCTTCCCAGAGTCTGGGAGCCACCGGGGCTTGTGACCGGGCTGCCAGCGCGCTGGGTTCCTTCTCCTCTCTGGGGGTCACGCCTTCGGGGAGGGGCTCGGCTGAAGACGGAGGAGCTGAGTGGCAGCGGTGCCCCGCCAAGGCCCCCGGCCCTGGAGCCCAGGCAGGGCCAGCGCGGCAGCAGGGCAATGCGGAAGAGGCGGGAGGCCTCCTCCTGGCCTCGGGGCTGAGCTCCAGCCTTCCCGGGCTCCGGCAGCCGAGTGGCCTGGCGCGCGCTGCTGGGGAGTGTCTGCTTTGCCAGCTGCTGCTCTTCCTTGGAAGCTCTGTCCAGAGACCACTGGGGCAAGAAAGCTGCTTCCCACCGCAGCTCCAGGGGCTGTCCCCCCAGGCACGTTCTGATCGAGCAAGCTCAAGCCAAGTAAGAAACACTCTGGTTGTGCCTGGGGCCTCTGTCCAGAAGACGTGACGCCTCCGCGTGACACCAACCCTAATGCTCAGATCTAAACTTTGCAGATTTATCAGGTTGAGGGTTGCCTGGAATTGCGTCTCCAACCAGCAGGCCAGGAAGCAGGTCAGCCTCTCTCTCTCTCTCTCTCTCTCTCTCACTCACACACACACACACACACACACACACAGATCCGAAGGACAGAGGTTGAACTTCTATTAATATAATTCTATGGAATAGAATATTAAATAAATTTTTAAAAATTTTAAATAGAATATTAAATAAAATTCTCTGGCAATGCACGGAAGTCAGTATTATTTCTCTAGGACAATAATGAACGTGGGAACCAATATTAAAAATCTCACATCACTGAATGACACGATGTCAGCCGTTGAGCGTGAAAGAGGTATTTGGAGATTTTTAACACCGAAGAGAAGGGAATTTTAACAGGCTTGCCCGGCAGCACTCTGTACCCATTTGAAGTCAGGCTACAGATGTAGTCAGTCTCGAAAGGATACCTACCGTGTGATTCCATACGTTTCTGGAAACGACAAAACTATGGAGACGGAGAACAGAACACCCAGCGGGTATTTCCACTGGGTGATGGGCAGGTCCTGTGCGTAGGCCGTGGTGCGGCCATGTGAACCCGTGCACGGGGCAGAACTGCACAGAAGCATGCACACGCACACGCACACGCATGTGGGATCTGGAGCCCTGCGAACAGCATTACGTCAGTCCACTCAGGCTGGGTCACGTTCGACAGCTCTGGGGCGCCACCCCGGGGACGCTGGGTGGAGGGGACTCGGGCGCCTGTGTATTATTACTGCAGCCTCCTGTCTGTCTTCCATGACTTCGAAATAAAAACTTCAAAAGGACATGACGGATTCTTGCTTATGAAAGCCAGCATGGGAATGAAAGTCCGGCGCCGAGACCCGCCCCATGCACGCCCTCATGCGGCGCTGGACTCACTTCAGGTACGGGAAGGCCAGCAGGACGTGGTCCGACGCGCTCGCCCTGATCTCCCACACGCAGGTGATGTTGTCGTGCATCGTGTTCCGGGGCGGGTTCCGGATTGCCCCAGACGAGTTAGTGACGACGCCGCCGCACGGAGGGTTTCCTAAGTGCAGAGAGACATTTGGAATTTTAGTTTGACCGGCGCTCAGGTTGCTGGTTTTGTAACGCATGCCTTTTTTCTCTCTTTCGTTAATTTTTCCTTTCAACAGCTTCCACTACTTTGAGAGTGTGTCTTGGGGGCACTCCCGAGGACAGACAAGTCTAAACTGTCTCACGAGCGCAGGGCATGAAAGCATCTGCGTTTTGAAGTTTCCGTCTCTTCTTTTGGAGACTCCTCCCCTGACCGGGGCCTGCTGGGAAGAGCTGTCATCCGCTGTCTACCGATTCCCCCAGTGGCTCCCTGGCGTGGGGTCTGCAGTTCTGCTTTCTGTCAGCTTAACCAGCGGACTGCCCCAGTTCCCCTCTTCAAGCTGAGCTAGCTGGGCCGTGTGCACAGAGAGGGTGGCCCATCCATCACCACTTGCCATTTATTAGATCACACCATTCAGTTCTGCCGCCAAGCAGAAAGCCGGCCGAGCCACCTGCCCTCCGACAACGGCAAAGACAAAGTTCGGGGTTGGCTGGCTCCTCTCTGTCCATTTGTCTCTCTGTCTGTTTCTGTCTGTTCTGCGTGTCTGTCTATCCACCTTCCAGGCCTCAGCCCCAAAGTGCTGCCTGGGCAATGGCTCCTCCCTGACTATAAGACCTGGGCCCACTTGTGGCTGGCCCTGGAATGGCCACTCAGCCCTGGACCGGCCAGCCACTCGCTCTCACCAGTACTTATTTAACCCTTTATCTCCAAGTGGTGCTAAGAAAAGTTTAGTGGAGCTTCAGGAAGTAAAAGATATCAGCAAGAGAAGGGGGGGAGAAAGGAAGAGGGAGAAGAAAGGATAGAGGAGGACAGTGGTTGACAGAGAAAGAGAAAGGGGAAGAACAACGAGCTTATCGTGGTGGACGCCGCTGAAATGCTGCCTCGGTGACTTGCTGCTGACAGCCGCGACCTGACCTACAGGCGGGGCCTCCACACCGGGGCCAGGCGGCCGCGCGGCCGGCTCTAGACTAAACGAGATGGAACTGGAACCGGGAGTTCACGGGCCTCATGGTTGGACTCTCATCTGCACACAGGTCCCGAGGGGGCACTGGACGGGCTGGCGGGGCTCTGTCTGTGTCCTTGAGGAGTCACTTCGGGGCTCGAGCTAGGCTGGTGATCAGGGCCGTCAGGGACGCCAAAGTCTCACCTGCAGCCGCTGTCCCCGCCAGGACGGCCGATGGGCGACCTGTCAACACACAGAGGACAGGGGCCGCGGGTTGGCGCTCAGCTTCTCCCTCCCGGCCACACGCGGGACCCCAGGGGCCAGCAAGGAGCGCGGGGCCTGCCCTCCCAGAACTGCTGCGTCGGCCTCCGGACATGCCCGAACAAGCGGGTGGGCAGGAGGGAGGAAGCGCCGATGGGGCCTCCCCGGACCTGGACGCGTCATTCCCTTGGTATATGCGCAGACGAGATGTTTTTAAAAACTGGGGTTGAAAAAGCTCCAGCCGTGAAGTCCTGGCTCCTGTAGCAGAGCCCAGGCACCGAAGGTTCTGGAGCTGCGAGGCTCAGGGGAACACCGAGGAGGCGCTGGTGCGCCGATTCCTTTCTCCCTGAGCTGCTCAGAGACGGTGCATCACCGAAGGGGCTGTGGGGACCGTCTCGCCGACCAGTGACACCCGGCACGGCACGTGCCACTGCAGTCTCCAGGGACATCCATTCTCACCTGCTGGACCTGACGCCCTTACAGGGGAGGCTGCAGAGACCTCACCGGACCCCAGACTCAACTTTCCTCGACTCCCTTTCTGGCCCAGCCGGCTGAGTGCTGGGGTCTGACGAGGAAGGGGCGGACGCTGGCCTGCAAAGCTCCAGAGGTCAGCAATGGGAGCCGGTGGGAGCAGCTCTGAGGGGCTGGGCTGCACCAGGAAGACAGCCCGGAGGAGGGTACTGTGTGCCAGGCGTGGCCCGCCAGCCACTCTCCCCGGGGAAGACGTGTCCTCAACCAGCTCTTACCTTAGACACCCCACGCCCTCACCGCGCTCAGAACGACAGACCGGAGCGCTACACAGGAGACCGCGCGCTGCAGGATCTGCTCCCGGCGTGTCAGAGCCGCGGCGGAGCAGGGGAGCGGGTCGGGGACTCTGGCGTGAGGCTGCCGTGTGATTTCTTGACAGGACGACCGGGCGACTCGGCATCGCCCAGGCGCCCGCTGCCCTGAGAACAGGACGTCTGCCTGCCTCCCAGCCCCGCCCCCCGCCTCTGAGGCAGCGCGAAGGCAGACGCCGCGTCCTACCTGGCGGCGTGACCCGTGCGCTCTCGGCATCTGCAGTGGGAGGGGCGCACATCCGTGAGCGGCGGTCCGGGCTCCCCTCCCGTGGAGCCTCCGCCGCCCCCGCGGGCGGGCCCACCTGAGCAGACGGCGCCGGCGTCCTCACCGTGCTGGCAGTTGTGGGAGAACCAGCCGGCGTGCGAGCACTCCTCCAGGCGCGGCTCCTCGCCCGTGCAGTGCACGTTGTCCAGGAGGATGTTCCCAGAGCCTTCCCCGAAGTGGGCCTCGCCCGGGGCCTCGACTGCCCAGCCGCACCCCAGCTGCCTGCAGACGACGTTGGCCTCCGGCAGGTCCCAGAGGTCGTCGCACACCGTGCCCCAGACCCCCTGGTAGAGGAGCTCCACTCGGCCGGCACAGCTCCCGCTGCCGCCTGCCAGCCGCACGGGGGTCGCTGGGGGGACGGAGGCCGAGGGGTCAGCTCCCTCTGCCGTGCACCGCGGGCTCGTCTCCCAGCCTGCTCCTCGCTCCCAGGGCTTGCTCCTCACTCCTCCTGCTCCTGGGGAGCACCCAGGCCGCCCCAGGGGGCCCTAAGGAGCCTGCCTCGCCTCTCACTGCACCCTCCTGACAGCTTGCCCGCGGGTCGCCTCCCAGACAAGGCACGTCTGTTCACCCCCTTTGATCCCGGAAGGTGCGGCTCCCCCGTCCGGAGGTTGCGTTTATTCCCCTACTCCTTGGTTCTGGACTGCGGCCTGGACTTGCTCTGGCCAATGGATTGCAGAGTAATGGGGTGTCCACGCTGAGAGGGCGTCTCAGGTTATTCCTGAGATAACCATGGCACTAAGTGACGAGAGACAGGTGGGCTCTGTCATCTCAGGTCACGGCTACGGCGGCCCAGGTCACGAGAGGGAGGCCTTGCTGTATCAGGCAGCTAACTCGGATGCAAGAGCGAACCCTGCCAAGGTCACCCAAGGTCAACCAAGATCAGCCAAGCCTATTCGGATGGGCAGACCCGCCCAGCCAACCCACAGACTCTGAGCAATTATAAATGACTCCAGAGGAGCCGCCACCTGCTGGGTTGTATTTCCTGCGGGTCCTTTGGAATTGGAAAGAGGAAGCCATCGGGAAGGGAGGTGTGATTTGGAGGGGCTGAGATGAGGGAAGAAGCTGCTGAGCATAACGGGGCATGAGGGAGCAAGGAGGGGGAAGGGCGGTGGATTTTGAGACCGTGTCCTGGAGCCCGGCACCTGCATCTACCCATGGGACCCCCAGACTCTGGGGCCGCCTCTGTCCCCCCGAACCTGCTGTCCAAAAGCTAGATTAGGGGACTTGTGGGCCCAAGGCTCTACTCCTGCCATTTCTGACACCAAACTGGACCTAATTTGTAAACAGGCAAAGCCTAACTCAACCAACTATCCTAAAATACTACCCACCCTGATTCCAGCACAAAATAAAAGGAAAGAAGGGAGAGAGGGAGGAGAGAGGGAGGGAGAAGGGAGGGAGAGGGAGGGAGAGGGAGGGAGGGAGGGAGGTAGGAAGGAAGGAAGGAAGGACCTTAGAGGCTGCAGCCACTTCACACTTCACTGTTTCTGTCTGGCTCTTGGTTCTGTCCTAATTTGGAAAGCGCATTCATGTCTCTCAGCCTGCAGCCATGGGGTCTAACTGTGTAGTTACTTCCCTGTCTGTACAGCCCCTCTTGTGCTCACCCTTCAGGTCCTGGACTAGGTCCTTACCCTTCCCGACCTGACGCCCCAGGTCTGGGTAAAGACCCTCTCTGAGGCCCCCGCGCCCGAGACCCCCATCACACACACCACCCGGAGGATGCAGGCGCCGGGGCCGGCCCCATTAGGGCTGGGCACCCTCCGAGGCACACACACACTCATCTGTGGCTGAGCAGACTTGTCCACGAGACAGAACACGGAAGGCAGAGCCTCACCTGGAGGCGCGGGAGAAGGCGGCCCTCCAGCCCCCAGGAGTGCCGGTGGCATGTGAAGCAGGTCCTCAGGGCCGGCCGGTGCTGAAAGGAAGGACTCTCGTTGGGGAGCATCTCAGGGAACAAGGGGCACACTAGCTCCAGGGGCTGCTTCCTCCCGGTTCAGCAGGAACAGGGTGAGGCTGCATGCGGGGCCAGGGGCCTCATCTTCCTAGACCTCCATTTGGGGCAGAGAGAACAGGCTGCCTGCGGGCTCCCGCTCACCCACGGGGCCGCCAGCAGCGGCAGGTTCACAGGAGATGCCCCAGCTGTCCGCAGCCAGAGCCTCGGCTCCCCTGCCACCCGCCCGCCCGTGTGTCCTGACTTCAGCCGGACAAGGCGGGGAAGGGACACAGCACTTCTTGCGCTTCTTACGGGGAGACAGGGCGCCGACTTTGAAGCGGCAGGAGAAGCCGTTAGGGTGGGAACTGCTCTGTATCTTGACTGAGCTGGTGAGAGCGTGACTGAATCGATCCCCAAAATTCATCAAACTGGACTTTAAAGCGGTGACTTCCATGTTTCACAGATCAGACGTAAGTGATAAAATATGTTCTATGGTCACATTGTTATTATATTATAGTATGCTATTATAAAAGATAAGAAAGGTGAATTAGGAGTGATACGTGGTTTGATAATGTAGCTACGGAGTTCACTGTGGCCGTCTTCAACTTTGCCGTTCATTTTGAAAACGTCATAATCCGACATTGGGGGTACAGTGTCCCCGAACTCCAGGTCCAGACACACACCCTGGGGTGAGCGGGGAGCTGCAGCCCTCTGGACGAGGACCGCTGGTCAGTCTCCTCGGGAGATGAAAGTCGGGTTTACTGGTTTTATTTGAACTGACGGAGCCCCTGCGGCATCCGACAGCGCATCCCCAGGACCCAGGCACTGTCTAAACAAGTGAGGAATCATTTGAGAAGTCCGGGTGATGAGAGAGCAACCTGCTCCCCTCTGCTCCCTGTGCCCTCAGTGGGGAGGGAGCGAGGCGATGCAGAAGGGCTGGTCACCTTCTGTCCGGGAGACTCGGCCTGAGGACAGAGTCCAGGAGCACCACCCCCTCCACACGTGACCCGCGGTCCACAGTGCCGGCTGGGGGACGGCCCCGAAGGGGTGCGAGGCACCGGGCTGCTACCTGGCTCGGGCGGGGCGCTGCAGGGGGGAGGAGCAACAAGGCTGCAGCCGGGCAACGAGCGGACCCACCTGCCAGGGCGTGTGACGAGGGGGCAGCTTCAGGCTCCGTGGCTGGGGCGGGGCCTGGTGGCCGGGCGGCACCTGGGGATGCAGAAGCACAGGCTCAGCTCTGCGGCACACACAGGGACACACGGCCCCGGCCCTGTGCGTAGTGCCCCAGGTGGCGCTCGCTGCCCACGCACGGCACATCAGCCAGCAGGATCTTCCCGGTGCCCACCCCAAAGTGGGCCCCTGTGGGGGGCACACGGCCTGGCCACACCGCAGCTGGTCCCTTAAGCATCTCCCCACAGCAGCGATTGAGAACAAGAGGGTAAGAATCGAAGCCCGGTAGCACGGAGGCGGCTGACCTGAGTGCGTGTACATGGAGGAAGCAGCCTCCGTGAGCGCTGGCACGTGCTCAGCGTCTGCGGGAGGAGACGTCATTGGGGCTCTTCACAGTGAGCATGAAAAGAGTGTAACAAAACTAATAAAAGGCTTATTTAATCGATTGTTTAGTGACGGCTGCAAACTCAGCAGAAATGCCCGAGGGGCGTCAACGCAGCACATCTTAGGGGCGACAGCCCTCTCGGTGGCGTCAGTTCATACATTTGCTCCACCTGCTCACAGTGGACTGGTTTTGTTCAGAACACGTGCAGACTTTCTCACAGGGGCCTGGATGAACCCAATTACTCTGAATCTACTTTTTCCCAAACGTTATCAGTTCAAATATTGAGCTCAAAAGATGCTTCACGATATAGAAAAACTTGACTGGTTAGATCCTTTTGGGCAATGATGGATCCCTAATTCCTTTTGGAAATCCACAAGTTGTTTCACAAATTAAAATCCCTTAGATGTCCTGGAATAAAACTCGACAAAACCCAGAACTTGACCTACTGGTTGAACCAAGGTCCAGTAGTGGTTTGGAACACTGATTTGAAAGTCTCAAAGTTACAGCCTTGAAGAGTTCAGGCTCCACATAACAGTTTAGGAAACACTGACACATCCTAATAATAAAAACAAAATAAAATTTTTCTTAAAAGGCTCTTATTCTTGTGTTCTTATCTTTAGGACGAAGTTGCACTTTTTTCTGAAATGTGTAAGCATGAAAAAATATATAGGTCACTAACTTGTATTTTAAAATTACATTATATGAATATGAGTGTACTCTGAGCTAGAGCTAAAATCTTAGAGTAAAAACTTTAAAGGAAAAAGGAAAAGACCAAAACACCAAAGATACTGAATAAAAAAAAAGTCATATTCTTAAAAGAATAATATTCTAATTTTTTTGGGGGGGAAGGGATGTTAGTCATCGACGTAGGAATTATTAAGATGTTAGTGAATTTCCTTCAAATCAATATTAATCATAAATTTTTCTTAACTGGAGAGCAAAATCTGTTTCCATAGACGCAAAATATATATGATCACATTCCTTTGACAAAATTCTCTTCTATTTTATTCCTTATTGTAAATTTAGTTATTCAGCCTTACTTCTTCCCTTCATTTTCTTTAATCCTTTCCCACTAACTAGAAGAATTTTAAAAGCTCCTAAATATTGCTCAGAAGAAAGCTCTCAGCTGTTAAAAAGGAGGGAAAATGCCCTCCTTTCAGAGTTGATTTTGCACAAGATCGTCTTTGCAAATGTTTTTTCTTAATAAGGAAGAAAATAATCTCACAGATTAATTCTGTCTAGAATTAATTCTAGAATGGTTCTAAATGGTCTGCAATTGTGATGGCTATTCACGATAGTTATGACATTCTTCATTCTAGAATATTCTAGTGACACTGATGAGGTTTCTCTATTAAGCCAATGATGATGTTCCATTTATCTATACAAAAAGGCAGTAAGTAGACCCAATACTCATTGGATTTCTTATACAAACAATTTGAGTGTAAAATAAAGAGCAATCTTGTCTGATCTATTAGTGCTATTAGATTGCTTCATTTAAAGAAGATCTCGAAAATGAAAACAAAGTGTTAGGCTCTGATGTACCCCAAGCACATCATACTATTCTCAACAATTGCAAATTCTGTAGTTTTTATAACGTTCCTTTCAGTATTGACTAGTCATTGTTACTGTGCTAAGTTTAGACAAGTGAGGAATCATTTGAGAAGTCCGGGTGATGAGAGAGCAACCTGCTCCCTTCTGCTCCCTGTGCCCTCAGTGGGGAGGGAGCGAGGCGATGCAGAAGGGCTGGTCACCTTCTGTCCGGGAGACTCGGCCTGAGGACAGAGTCCAGGAGCACCACCCCCTCCACACGTGACCCGCGGTCCACAGTGCCGGCTGGGGGACGGCCCCGAAGGGGTGCGAGGCACCGGGCTGCTACCTGGCTCGGGCGGGGCGCTGCAGGGGGGAGGAGCAACGAGGCTGCAGCCGGGCAACGAGCAGACCCACCTGCCAGGGCGTGTGACGAGGGGGCAGCTTCAGGCTCTGTGGCTGGGGCGGGGCCTGGTGGCCGGGCGGCACCTGGGGACGCGGAAGCACAGGCTCAGCTCTGCGGCACACACAGGGACACACGGCCCCGGCCATCAGCCTTTGCCATGGCCAGAGGGCAGCCAGAGGCGATGCTGGTGGAGGCGACAGCCCTCACCAGAGCAGATGACGCCGGCGTCCCTGAGGTGCCCACAGCCGTGCCCGGCCCCGGCCCTGTGCGCGCACCACCCCAGGTGGCGCTCGCTGACCATGCACCGCATGTCATCCAGCAGGATCTTCCCGGAGGCCATCCTGAAGTGGGCCCCTGTGGGGGCGGCCACGGCCCAGCCACACCGCAGCTGGCGGCACACGATGGCGGCCTCAGTCAGGCCCCAGAGGTCATCACACGCGGTCCCCCACATGCCCCTCCAGTCGGCCTGAGCACCACCCCGTGCCGGTCATCAGCCTCACGTCCATCGGGGCTCGGGGAGGCACAGGAAGGGACAAGGGCACCGGCAGGCCGTCTCTGGAGGGCTCCTTCACCCTTTATGTCTGCAGGTCACCCTGTGCTCTCAGGAGCCTGGAGGACCACGTCATCCTCACGCACGCACGCTCAAGGAGAGCCAAAGAATTTGCAATTTCAAGTCCTTCAGATGCAATTTTACTGTACCCCCTTTGAAAATGCAGATTCCTTTAAGATATTTCCAGAACTCCTATGGGTCTCCTCATAACACAACCATTTTAGTCACGTGTTTTCATGTTCAAAGGATGAGGCTGAGATATCAGAAGTCAACACCTGATGAATAAGACACTAGACTACTCACAGGCTGATCAGGGCTCACGAGACCCTGGACACCGGAACTACGTCAGTCATGGAAGCCCCTGGCTTCCAGAGCCTTCATGCTGTTACTGCGTAAAGGAACCTAGTCTGAGGACAGAGACTGACACCTGTCGTCTGACGTATGTGCCAGAGCCAGAGAGTCACTACCTTAACCGTTTCTCTCTTAATCTTTACTACAGCCTCATTTTACAGATTTAAAGGTAAAGACTCAGAAAGGCCAAGAAAAGCCCAGTTTGTATGTGGGACTTTAACTCTGCGCACATTTCCCTTCCAGCTTGGCGAGGAGCCTCTCTGTGTTGTCAGTCAGCCTCGACTGCTCTGGAGTTGCTTCTCATACCTGTAAGTGGGGGTGTCGAGACCTCAGGAGCAGTGGTCTGTGGAAGCTCCGAGAAGCCACCAGCTAGAAGGAACAGCAAAGCTATGTCAGGACCCATCCACAGAGTGGGAAAAAGCAAACATGCTGTGGGAACGACTTCTGAGAACCTCCTGATGCTTTTTAACTGTCTTTGGAAACATCTAAATAAACTGCTACCATCACCACTGGCCTCAACTACTTAACTATTTGTTCTTCTGTTCTATATTCATGGTAAACTTATTCTTGAATCCTTGGCTCAGTAGAAATAAATGTTAAAAAATAGAAGACAAAGTGAAGAAAACCCTACTTATGTGAACCTAAAGGAAATAAAAGTAGCCGTGATGAGTTAATACTATGTGCCACCATTCATTAAACATATTATTAAGTACAGGGAAAATGAATGCCTTTCTTTAAAAGCCTTATAACTCAGCCAGAGCTAGAATCAGTACATAAATAACTATAACATGAGGTGCTTATAAGAGAAGTCAGTAGAAAAGGTACAAATATAGAGGCTATGTCACCGATGGAGACCAGGGGAAGGTAGGATTTTTACAGGCAGAAGGAGGGAAGTTAATTTCAGGAGGCACAGGTATTGGAGGACCTCAAACTTAGTCAGATATTAGAGAAGCCCAAAATTTAAATACCAAGGAGTTGAGGTAATAAATAGGCACGAAAGCCATTTCGAAGGAGCCTGTGGTCATGCAGGTAGGAAGAGTGATGAAGATCTGGATGTAACAGTGATGAAGGGGAGACATGAACGTGACCGCAGGCTCCTAGTTATAAGTAGAAAATTAACTCACGCAAAGAGATCTATTTGCACACTGCTAGATAGTTTACAGCTATCTTGAAATTTTGTTTAAATATTCTTATTTGGATGTTTTGCACTCTCTTTAGCTCTCTCTCTTTCTCTCTCTCTCTCTACATATATATCTATATATCTATACCCCTGAAAACAAGGAGAGAAGTGATTCAAACGTACAAAGTTCAACTTACTAGATGGACTTGGTTTTGCTGCTGCTGATGGTGATGCTTCTGGTGGCACAAATGCTGATAAAGATGTCACCAACGATGAGGACAATGGTGATGATGTTGATGAAGAAGATGATGATGATGATGGTGATGAAGGTGAAGACGATGACGATGATGATGGTGGTGGTGATGACGAAAATGGTGATGAAGATGATGAAGACGATGATAATGTTGATAATGACAATGGTGTTGATGGCAGGGAAGATGATAATGTTGATGTTGACAACGGTGATGATGATGATGATGGTGGTGGTGTTGATGATAATGGTGATGATGTTGGTGGTGCTGACAAGAGTGATGATGATAATGGTGGTAACGATGTTGATGATGACAATGGTGATAAAGATGGTGGTGATGATGACAATGGTGTTGATGATAATGGTAATGATGTTGGTGCTGATAATGGTGGTGATGATGACAAGAGTGATGACAATGATGGTGACAATGGTGATGATGATGATGATGCTAATGTTGATGATGGTGATGGTGGTGAAGATGACAAATATGAGGTTGACGATGGTGATGACATCAGTTCTGCTTCTACTTATAAATTCAAGAAAATATTTCTCAGAGTGAGGTCCCCAGAACAGTAGCATAAACAAGCTAAACTTTTTGGAAATACAAACTCACCCTTAGGCTTACTAAGTCAGAAACTCTGATTGGGACCTGGCAAATCTGTGTCTTAATAAACCCTTCAGATAATTTTGATGCATAGTAAAGCTCTAAAACCACTGCTTTAGGACAAAAAAATTATTGAAATCACCTTATGACGTTTCCTGGTGGCAGAAGCACTCTAAAAACATCTAAGTAAGAGTAGGTCAACTGATGTTTCTTTGCCTGTTAGGAAGGATCCAATTTCATGTACTCCAGGGGGACGATTTTCTGATCTAATCATTCTGGAAAGTGCATGATAATTTTCTCTCAAAGAGGTAATAGGTGGTGACAGGTGGGCATTGCAATAGCTATGAGTTACAGCTCTCAGTAGCCTCAGAAGCGTCCTGTCTTGCCTGGTAACTTAATTCTTTTGGTGAAGGTTTTTGTACCTGGGTGATTGGGTTTTGTTGGCTAATTGCCAACGTCCCTCTTAGCTGATGTTGCTCTTGGGTGTCGAGCAATCTGTGATGCTTCATCCTAAATGTTGCCTGGCATCTACCCTGGGGAAGCTGCTCAGGGAAGGGTCCATTCAGGCCGGGGTTAGGAGGTCTCCTGGAGATGGGGGGCAGGGGCACATGAAAGCAAGCTCAGCGCTGCTCCTGTGTTCTGAGTTCCAGCTAACGCAGCGGGTTGAACTCTAGCCTGGGAAAGCTTCTCTGATCAACCACAGCAACTGCTAACAGCTTGAGTTAAGGACTCATGTACTTTCCATTTCAATCACCCAGAATAAATGTCAATGAGACAGAATGAAAAGGACAATGGGACACAGAATTTCCCCAAATCAGCCTTACCTGGAGGGCAGGGACCCGGGTTAGAGGACCAGTTAATTCAGAGAAAGGAAAACATTAGCCCTCCCAGAGCGCATCATTGGCTCATGGTCATTTTCTGTAACACATTTAATACACCAGTCATTTAGATGCAAAAGGTCCCTCACCTGAGCAGGTGACTCCGGCATCCTCCGCGTGGCCACAGTTGTGAGCGAACCAGGGGTCGTGGGCACACTGGGCCAGGTGGCTCTCCTGCCCGCTGCAGCGCACATTGTCCAGGAGAATCTTTCCAAAGCCAGGGCCGAAGTGGGCTCCCCGGGGGGCAGACAGTGCCGGGCCACACCCAAGCTGCCTGCACACAACCCGGGCCTCCTGCAGACTCCAGCCGTCGTCACACACCGATCCCCAGGTGTCCCGAAAGAAGACTTCCACGCGGCCTGAGCACCTGCCGGTGCCGTTCATCAGTCTCAGTGTGAGCCGCTCTTCTGTGCAAACAGACACAAGGCCAGTGTGTAACACTCCTACCAAATCACTGTTTGCCTGGTGCGTGAACTAAGGGGGACCTTTCGCTTGCACTGCAGGGGTAAGGCACTCTAGCGAACAACTGCTTGAGACCGACACTACAGTGTGACATGCTCTTCGTTAGCCACTGCGTCCTGCGGATTAGATCGCAGATAGCCTTTGTTTTTTGCACTGGTGCTCTACGACTTGACACAAGCAAGGCAGACATGAAAACTGAGCCCGCGCCTTCTGCCACTGGGACCCTCATTCACTCAACGGTCCAGTCGCAGAAACACGGCCCTGCGGCAGCTAAAGGCAGAGAATGACACACCCGCACATGTGCATCGCATGGGTGTGACACTGAGTGAGGAATAAAAGGATTGAATGATATACAGGGACGAATGTAATCTGAGCGAAAGAAAAACACAAAACGTTCGTAGTTGACCCTTGAAGCACGTGGGTTAGAGCTGCGAGTCCACCTGTGTGTGGGTATTTTGTATCTGTAAGTTTTACATTCACAGGTGAACTAAGCTTGGAGAGGCTGATTATTAGGGACCCGCACATCTGTGGATGCTGGTGTGGGTGGTTCTGTGACCCCCCCCCCAGTTTCCAAGTGAGGACTGTAGTCATGATTTTAGGGAGTCAAAGTTCTAGGAGGAGTTTTGGTTGCTGGGGTTCTGTAACCCCCTTCCCTGGAAGTTAATCAATGGCCAACTGGACAGAGACCACACAATTTATATTTGTAAAAGTATGAAAAGATGAACTATAATGATATAGCTCAAGAGCGTATAGCTCCAAGGAAGAGGAGAGAATGGAGACTGAGGCTGGGGAACTGTACGTTCATCCAGGAGGTTTCATTTCTTGGTAAGACTAGATAAGACAATAGAAGCAAATGTCAGCACTGTCCTCTCTCGATGGAGGGGCTTGGCCACTCATTCTCATTCTCCGTATTTTCTGAACTTTAAAATGTGTCTACGACAGGAGGGCCACGAGGGTGACCAGGGGGCCCAGCTGCTGGGAGGCCGTGGTCCTCTCCTTTCCGTGTCCTTTAACTGGGCGCTCGGCAGCGTCTAACCGCAAGTCTCCCCAGGGCCACTCCCAGCTGAGACGCTTCCCCGGGTTCTCGAGAGCAGTGGTGGATCCAGGGAAGTTTGCTGACCTGAGGGGCTGGGCCAGGGCACCTGTGCTCGGCGGCTGGACAACGCTGAGTAGGCACTGGGGAAAGCTAGAGCAACAGGGAATCGAGGTTAGCGTGGAGGCCTCTTCCTGAAAGACACAAGAACTCATGGGAAAAGGACGGACTAGCCGCAGCTGAAGAGCCACTGGCTGCTCCATACTGACCGGCACGTCTGCAGTGGCCACAGAGCCCGGACTGACCACAAGCTCATAGAACAGCCCAGTGTCTAGTGAGGGCTGAGCCAAGAGCAGTGCCTGACAGAGGCTCCTGGAGGAGACCCTGCCACTTCCGCTGCCCCCTGGGAGCCCCCAGCCCCGGGCCCTGTGCAGCACCCGCGAGATAAGTCAGAGGAGAACTAGGCAAACGTCTCCAAGGCCACTGCAGCCATCAGCACGCGGGGCCTCTTGGGTGCGCCGCCAGGGACATCACGTGACGGGTGACGCCCCACTGGCCGAGCGTCCCTCTGGGAGGCCAGCCTGGGTGTGGACAGGCAGTGACGAGCTCTGTGGTACCTGCCGCCGTGACCGCTGGTTTCTTGTCGTCATCTGCTGGGGCTGGGAGAGAAGCGCCCCATTGGGACCTGGCTTCACTGTTTGCTCAGCGCAAGAGCCCCCCGAGGAGGGCCCCCAGCACCGCAGCTGTTGGCGTGCCCCGGGGTGGTGCCTGTCTCCCGAGCACATGAGCACACGGGCCCTCTGTGCCTGCACGAGCAGGCTCTTTGCCAAGACTGAAGTTGCCCCAGGAGGGCCCGAGGCCCGCCCAGCCTGCACTTTCATGCCCTGACTCGGACAACTTTCGCCGGCGCCCATCAGGTGCCAGCGCAGTGAGAGGCGCTGAGACGTGTGAGGCACGTGAAACCCTCAGGGCTGAAGGCGGTGCTGGGCGTAGTGTCGGGCAGTGAGTTGCCTCCAGCTCTGAGCTTCAGCTGCTCAAAGTGGCCTCTGCCCGCCCACACCCACACACCCTCCCTGGCCTACCTGGCGGCATGTGTGCGTGGCCGCTGTCTCCTGGGGCCCTGGGGGCGGAGGCAGCTGTTGGGGAAACACAACAAGAAAATGAAGGCCGATGTTTCGTGCTGACGGCCGAGAGAAGGACTTTGCTCCTCAGCTTGCACCTCCAGGAGGAGAACTCCATTGCAAGCAGAGGCTGGGGAAGCTGCGTCAGACACAGGCCACGTGTTGTATCACTGCATTGATACGAAATTTCAGAACTGGAAAATCCACAGAGATGGGGAGCAGGTTGGGGACCTGCTGGGGCCGGGTGGCGACAGAGCGAGCAGACAGAACTGCTCTTCCCTCTGCGGCCAGCTGGGCGGTGCTGACGCAGGCCGCCGCCCGCGAGGCTCCACAGCGCACGCCGCAGGCACAGGCGGAGCCACGTCACGCCATGGGCTGGGCACCCGGGCCTCCGCTCCGGGCTGCACGCGAACCCACTGGCCTCGTCCTCGCGACTCCCTGAAGTGCAGTTATCATCCCCTTTCGGGATAAGGAAAGTGAAGCACCAGCAGGCGAGAGGCCCGGGGAGGCCCACACAGCTGGGAGGGAGGAGGGACACGCCAGACCCATGGCCGGGCCGCTGGTTCAGGACTCTGCACTCAGGTGCCTGTCGCTCAGGCGAGCGCTGTGGGCGGACGTGCGTGCCCGCTTCTGCCACGCTCAGGATGAACACGCGTCAGCAAACTGGCTCGGACAGGTGGTGGTCAGTTAGTTGCCCCGGCATTTGCTGTTGGCTCACTCCGCAGGCATGAACGCTCCATGCTGCAGACGCTGGTCTCAGGACGGTGTGATGTGTGCGTGTGCGTGTGAGCTTGTGCATGTGTGTGCACGCTCGTGTGCACGTGCATGCATGTGTTCTTGTGCATGCATGTGGGGGAGCTGGGGACCCTATCAAAGACGAGAAAGATGGATTCTGCTCCAAACGCTGCCAATGTCAACGAGGAACAAGTGGGTCCCACACAGCTGCCCACCGTACAGGACAGGGATGTGAGCGCAGAAAGGATGGGGGAGCTGCGGGAGTCCAAAGAGGGGACCACGACTCTGGCGATTGGGCCAGAGGGGCCCTGCGGTGACGGTGAAGGGGTTCAGGGCAGAGCTGAGTTGAGATGGCAGGGAGGGAGGCCTGCGAGAGGCGTGCTTTTCAGGAGTTAGTAGGATTTTAGTGTGGTTTAGAGTTAAAACCGTTCAGAGCTTAAGCTCTAGGGCTCCGAAGTCAGATTGTGTGATCACCCCGACCTTGGGGGCAGCATTCGGCCTGTCTGAGCCTGCGTTTCCCCATCAGAAAATGGGGATTATGGAAGTTCCCTCGTCCGGCCGGCTGTTGGGAGGATTAGATAAGAAAGTCCAGGTAAGGCAGCGAAGGTAGGGACTGACGTGTCATAAGACGAAGCTGTCCAAAAGAACTAAATCATGAGTCACATATGTAATTTAAAGCTTTCTGGTAGAAGTAAAAGGAACAGATGAAATGAATTGAAATTATATATATATATATTCCACTAAGTCCAAAATACTATCATTTCAGTAATCAATATAAAAATGATCAATTCTGCATTCTTTTTGTCATACAGATAATGAAACCTTTCCAGCTTGGAAATGTCCCAGACACTCTACTCTCTTTCTTAAATTCAAAGACACGAGGTGGCTCGTATAATTTCTCTTTCTCTAACAACCCTCCCTGCGTTTCTTCTCCTCTTACTCTTTGGACTTGTGAAACGCGTGAAACAAGGAATCCTGTGCTAGGAATCCCTTGGGCAGAGTTACAGACAACCAAGCCATGAAGCTGGACAGCGTGAAGCCCACCTCCGATTCTCGTCCCTTTCTTCTCAAATCGCTTGCTCTCAGATGGAGCCGTGGGCTCATCAGATGAACCACCACCAGCGACGGGGGCTGGACCCCTCGCATGGAGCAGCCGTGACGGGCCCTGGGGTGTGGGGCGGGCCCTACCTGGTGATGTGGGACGTGCCGCAGCCACAGCGGGGCCTGGAGTCGAGACGGCCACGGGCAGAACTGCAATAGACAAGCTCCTGTGACTGGGAGGAAGCTTGAGGCGGCTGCGGCCGGCCCTGGAGCTTAGCCTCAACCGGAAGTGACCACTGTGTCACTGACAGATGTGCCACCTGTTAGCGGCCCCTCAGTCCTCAGCAACCGAATCATCCGCATCCTTTCTCTCTCAAACTCCATGTCCAAGTGCAGACATTTGGTATTTCCTGATAAAACTGTGCATTCTGAGCTTCACATTCTCCTTAAGAGTTGACTTTGGCCATTAGGGCCCCCTAATTTTATTCATTTGTTCTGCCTATTTTGTAGCCTGTTTTATTACAGACATGTCATATGTTCTGACATGAAGCCTCTCCGTGGCCCCTCAGCATCCCGGGTTTGTCTCTGCTCCCAGAGGTCATGAGACTTACAGTGCCCAGAAGGAAACTGGCAGGAGGAACAAGAGGGCGGCCCACCTTGCTCATTCTCTTGTACTGACTCGGGAGACACCACCCCCCTCCTAGCACATCTTTCTTCTCTCCGCTTGCTGTTGACATCACCGTATTTCGGGGCACGTCCTGAGAGGTGTGTCTGTTCTGTGCCACTGCACAGGAGCAGCTCCAGAATGTCTTTAGTAAATAAGTGTGGAGGTGGAAAACTGCCTCTGCCCCCAGTGTCCTCATTCTAATCTCCGGAATCTGTGAACATGTTAGCTTATGGGAAAGAGGAAGGCAGGCTACGGATGGAGGAAGGATGATAATGAGATACCTCAAGATAGGGACGTGTCCAGGCCATCCGGTGGGCCCCATGTAATCACAGGAGATCTTAAAAGTGGAAATGGAAGGTAAAGGAAGACAGGCAGAGAGAAATTTCAAGACACAACACTGCTGATTTTGAAGAGAGAGAAATGAGGCCACAAGCCAAGGAATTTGGGCAGCCTCTAGAAACTGGAAAATGCTAGAAATGAATCTTCCTCTGGAACCTCCAGAATGAACACAAACTGAGTGACATCTTGGTTTTAGCTCAGCAAGGCCCATTTTGCACTTCTGACTCTGTCTGCAAGATAATAAATCTGCATTGTTTAAACTACCATGTTTATGTGAATTTGTTACAGCAGCAACAGGAAGCCCATACAATCAGCAAATTTGCACACGATCAGATGATGCTTTTTCCAAAGAAAATTTGAAACATCATCATTGATAAAAATTGAGAGTTAAGATACTCTCAGAGCAGTCGGCCACAGTGAAATTTAAAGACACATCTATAAGAACTCTATGTTCAAAATGGTTCCCAGTATTTTTTTTTTAAGAAGTTAGTGAATCTACTGGGGGAAATACCCCAAGTCAGCTCGACAAAAACTCAACCATAAGGGGGAGGTTGTAATGAGTCACTTGCAGCAAAATAACTCCATAGCAATGCTTCCACTGTTTCTCTTCTGTACTGATGGGCAGTCAGAAATATGCCAGGGAAAACAGCACGAGGATGATCTCTTACCTGATAATATGGTTGCTGAATTTCCATCGTCTGTTGGTGCAAATAAAATGAAATATTTCTTATTCAATCAAACTCAATAATTTTCTCTCATCTAGTTATTTTCAACCAGTCTTTAATGTGAAATATAAAAATATATGAAACATAAAACCTAGTAAACTCTTGGTAAAATACAGTCCCTTGGACATAATAGACTCTCAGAAGTATCTGCTGATTTCACCATTTGGAAGACTCTAGAGATAATAGATTTAACACACGAGTCTGGTTTTCCAGAATGTCCACACCCGAGAGTAGGTCAGCCTCACGGAAGTCAGGGTCACCTGCTGTCCAGAGCGATGGTACCCAAGTACGACCAAGCAGGGTGAGCAAGGCACACCCACAGCTCATCTTCGTGCGCCTCCCCCGGGTCCAGTGGCCATGGCATGCACCCCGCACCCCACACCCCACACCCTCAGTGAGTGTCCCTGCCAGTCTGTTATATGAAGATTTAATATCTGAAGACAGTAAAATACTTCTATCTATATAGCAAAGCCAGAAAAACAGAATACAAATTAAAGACCACGTGGATGATTGAGCAATAAGTAGAAAGCCAACCAATCAACCAAAAAAGCTCTTGGCTCATTATTAGAACTGACCATTCATTTAAGCTCTGGACATCCTGGAATTTGAAGGGACTGTGAAGAAGTCCCCACTGGCTGGTCAGTGGTATCTTCCTGAAGGAAGTTACTGCCTTTAATTGAGACCACTGACTTTTGAATGATACCACATCTTCAATGGCAATTTTACTGTAGGTGCAGGATGCTGGCATGTGTCTGTCTCTTATTCATTGAATGTTTCTTTAGAAGCTAGTATGGACCAGGAGCTGTCCTTGGCCCTGGGATAAGAAGATCATCAAAGTTCCTGTTCTCACAAACTCCCATCTTTGGTAGTGGGTGGGAGGACACGTGATAACAGGTAAAGAAAAGAAAAAGAGGTCCTCTCTATTGGCACGGCGTGTTGAGCGCCATGCTGTGAAGCAGCCATAGCACAGCAGCATGAGTTTGATCCCCCACCAGGGAGGGGAACCACATGGCGCAGCAGACCTCTCCTGCCTCACCTGCTGCTCCCCTCAGCAGTGGACTTCAGTAGATCCACCTGTTCTGCTCCCCACTCTGTCTCTGCTGGATCCTCTCACCTCCCACGACTCTGTCCTGTACCCCAGCTCTTGTATGCATAAGTAAATAAATCTTTTTTAAAAAAGAAATAAAAATATAAAGACTATGCTTATGGTATAAGCCGTAAGTAAACAATAGGCTGATAAAGCAGAAAGTGACTGAGAGGGAGCTATTTTGTGCTGTATGCTCGGGGCATCCTCCTTGGAGAATGGGGCATTTGCCACGCTCCCACTGACTTGCGTGGATGCAGGACCCACTGCTTTCCCAGAACTCGAACGTACAAAGATGCAGTACGCTCTCCCTCCAAGCCTGATGCAGCAGTTTCACCGAAAAACACTTGACCTAGCCCACAAAGTAAATCAATACCAAGTAAGGATGGGTTCTGCAAATCCAGCATGAAAGAGCTCTTACCTGGGGCCATCGGCAGTGCTTCCTTGGCATTCTCTGCAGGGAGAGGGGTTGAGAATTCACTGTTAGGAGGTGAAAGTTTTCATTCTCTTCACCTGCCCTACTGAGCCGACGCAGGGGCAGACACACATTGAGCAGGTGCATGAGCTACACAGCTACTCTGCTGAAAGTTTTCTTAACATGGTGGTAGGAATAATGCTTTCCACAGCCGTTCCAGCTGTAAAATGAAAATACCACTACTAGAGAGTCACTGAAAACCTTACGATTGAATGAAAATAAAGTTAAGTCTTGTGGAAGGGGGCTTCCCTTGTGGTGCAACAGGTTGAGCGCAATGTGGGCTTCTGCAGCGCAAGTTCGATCCCCGGCCAGGGAGGGGACCCACAAGGTGCAGCAGACCTCTCCTGTCTCCCCGCTGCTCCCCTCAGCAGTGTGTTTCAGTCCATCTGCCTGTTCTGCTCCCCACTCTGTCTCTAGTGACTCCTTTCACCTCCCGTGCCTCTGGCCTGTACCCCAGCTCCTGTATGCATAAATAAATAAAACTTTTTAAAAAATATCTTGAAATCTGTGGAAGGAAGAAAGTGGCCCAGTAGCCCTTTGGACTTACTGGTGGGATCATTTTAATGGCGCCAGCATGAAGAAATGGCAAATAATGGTCACGATGTGGCAATCCGACCCCTCCCTCTAGCTGGTCCAGTTTTTTCTTTCTGATCTACCTATGACCCGTGCGGGCAGCCAGCAGAATGAAAACTGCCAGGCTGAAAACACAAGAGCATGAACTGAACCAATGAGGCATTAAGTGGGCTCTGCTAACATGAGGCGAGACAAGGTCTCCTTTAGAAAAGCGCAGTTGTTCCTAGAGACACATTTTAAATAATGCAAAGTGAATTTGAAAGCGAAAGAACATGACTCCGAGATGGAAATGCTGGCTGCTCCCGCCCTGCCGGGGGCTGACCACCGTCCGGCACACGAGCGTCCATCTCGGCAAGGGCAGCATGCGCTCCGGGGCTGAGGTCACAGCCGGCTCGTGTGCCTCTTCACCGTCGCGCTGAGCTCCGGTCCTTGTCACGGACCCTCAACGCCTCCCACTGTTCCCTCTCCGGTCCTGTCAGCACCTCACAGCTCGTGTGGCGCCCTCAGGTCGCTGGTGCCTTCTCCTTCCGGCTCACGCCCTGGTGGGGAGCGGCCTGCGGTGTCCCGGTGTGAGCCTGCCTGTGGGCTCCGTGGAGAGCGGACCGCGAGCTCCGCGCGGAGGGACAGGGGCCGTTACCTGAGCAGACGACGCTGGCGTCCTCTCCGGGGCCGCAGTTGTGGAGCGACCAGTCGGTGTGGGGACACTGGCCCAGGAAGCTCTCTCTTCCCGTGCAGTCCACGTCGTCCAGCAGAAACCTGCCCTCGCCGTCGCCAAACGTGGCCCCCACAGGGGCTGCGAGGGCGCGGCCACAGCCCAGCTGCCGGCACACCACGTCGGCCTCCTTCATGTCCCACTTGTCGTCACAGACCCTGCCCCACTCGCCCCGGTAGAGAACTTCCAAGCGCCCAGCACATGGGCCGGACCCGTTCACCAGCTGCAGCTGCGGCCAGTCTGCAAAGACATGAGGGGACGCTGCGGCCGGGGAAGGAGCACTCGGCCTCCACGCACTCGCACTCCTGGCGAGCCGACGGCAGACGCCGCGGTCACGGAACAGACCCGCTTTCTGCTACCCGGAGCTCGGGCTCCGGGTCCGGGAGACCCACGCGGCAGTGCCGCTCTCCCAAGTGGAGTCTGGACTCGTGGCTGCCCTGAGAGCTTGAGAGCAGAGCGGTGCCACAGGTATTGTCGGCGTGCGGCAGGCTGGGACCTGCAGGGCGTCTCTTCTAAGAAGCAGCCACGTCCCCCAGACTGGGAAGACAGCAGGAAGGAGCAGAGCAGACAAGGAGGGGGCGGGGCAGAAACGTCCCTGGTGCACTGGGGCAGAGGGCTGTGAGTGAGGCGAGGGCTCCCCATGAGTCCATCTCATGGCCGTGTTTGTAAGACTGGGGCCCTCACCGCCTGGGAGCACACGACCCCCAGAACACATCACCGGAGGAGTCAGAGAGCTTCGCCTCACCTCCAGGAAATGGTGTCAGGTTCTCGGCATCTAAGAGCAGAAAGAAGTGAGGTGTCACTGCCGTGCAGAATAGTCCCCCCCCCCAGTTTTTTTGGGAGCATTGCGTGCACATGACAGCTGCAAGCAGATCTTGAGGATCTTGGGGACCTTGGGGATGTGTCTGGGGGGCGCTTTCAGTGGCAAGTGAGAAACTGACTGTGTCTGAGCAGCTCTGGTCCCTCATACACGTGTTGCCTTCCCAGGGTGTTTGTCGGGTTATTTGTGGGGGCGTGTCCCCCGCCCGAGAGGCAAAGGGCAAATCTCACGGGAGTGTGTTCTCCAGGACGTACACAGGGATGTCTAGGGAAGGAGGTCGCTGAAGGGCTCAGCTCAACAAAACGAGCGTGTTTTTCTCCACTAAGCTTGGAATTTGCTGGACTGTCCAGATTCGCAAGCAAAATTAGAGTGTCTGAAATTATCATTTTTAGTCCAATTTTAGTTCACTTATGTCTTTGAGTAATAACTTACTAAATCACATTGTATCCTCACAATTTTCTAAAGTACATTTAGGCAACAAGAACAAACGGTTTGGGGAGCAAGTGTTTCTGGGCTGGCTGAAGGAGGGGAGTTTCCTGGCTTGGTTGTGTTGTTCTTTTTCCCTTTGTTGGGTCCTTTCCATTAAATTCTCTATTTGTCTTCAGGCTCCCCTCTGTGCAGTGGCTACACGCAGCTCAGGATTGGGGGAGTTGCGGACATTCTGTCAAAGATATACTAAAGTGAGAGGCTTACCCCAAACTTCTGAAGCTTCATGTTCATGTTCTAGGGGAAAGAAAAGAAAGTTGAATCTAATGAGTCAATTCGAGGTGATGAAACTCCTGGAAAGCCCTGCGTTTGCTTGAAGGGCCAACCGCTGTCATGGCTGTGACCCCAGTGAAAAGGTCAGCCTGGAGTGAGCCTTACACGTGGTTATTCCAAAAAGCAATCGTAAAGGGAAGAGACCGTTTTCTGCATTTTTGGAAAAACAAACATCTGAGTCCAAACTGTACTCAGCAACATCCGATTCATTCGATCAGAGCTGGACTTTGAAGTTTCTCGACTTGAAATAAGGGGGCTGGCTCAATGGTGAAAAGCTAAAAGCCTTTCCCCTAAGATCTGGAACAAGACAAGGCTGCCCTCTTTCACCACTGCTCTTCAGTATAACACTGGAAGTCCTGGCCAGAGCAATAAGACAAGAAAAAGGTATACAAAGTTTCCAAATAGGGAAAGAAGAAGTAAAATTATCACTGTTTGCGGACAATATGATAATATACCTAGAGAACCCCAAAAGCTCTACAGAAAATCTAATCAAGCTAAACGGCCGGTTTAGCAAAGTAGTAGAATACAAAATCAACACACAAAAATCAGTAGCCTTCCTTTATACAAACAACCAAGCTGAAGAAGAAGAAATTTTTTAAAAATCCCCTTTATAATTGAAACCAAAAAAATTAAATACTTGGGAGTAAATCTAACAAAAGAGGTAAAGGACCTTTACAAAGAAAATTATAAAACATTGCTAAAAGAAATAGAAGAAGATATAAAGAAATGGAAAAAACATCCCTTGCTCATGGATTAGAAGAATTAATGTCATCAAAATGGCCATCCTACCAAAAGCAATCTACAGATTCAATGCTATTCCAATAAAAATTTCAATGTCATTCTTCAAAGAAATAGAAAAAAAATTGATGAAATTCATATGGAGACACAAAAAACCTCCAATAACCAAAGCTCTCCTAACTGAAAAAACGGGAAGTGGAGGGATCACACTTCCAGACTTCCAACTTTACTACAAAGCCACAATAATAAAAACTGCATGGTATTGGAACAAAAACAGACACATAGACCAATGGAATAGAATAGAAAGCCCAGAAACAAACC
>JAGFMF010011658.1:12064454-12075395 GCA_019455555.1 Galemys pyrenaicus | reverse complement strand
CCAGATGGTTCCTCCCCTAGGAGGAATATAAGGGAACCAAATAAGGATCAAGGAAAGGAATAAGAACAATAATAATAATAATAACAATAAAGACACAAACACCAAAAATGAAAAGAACTGGTGGCCCATCAGCCTTCGTTCTCTCGTTCACACAGTCGCTGCTCAAGTCTCCAACTAATATGCTTGGCGTTCTCAGAAGAACAGGACACAGGCCGGGGACTTGGCGACACAGAGGGTGGGTCTGGGGCAGCTGGGGGTCTCTGTATGTAGGGGGCTTGCCAGAGCCTGGGGCGTGGAAGGGCTCCTGGGAACCGGGAATGGGCGAGGGGGGTGACAGAGCATCAAGCAAACTGGGCACTTGCACACTTCGCCTGGACTCGGGGTGGCTTTCCAGGGCGCACGTGTCCCCGGTGCGGGGGACAGAGCACTGGCGGAGTCCAGCAGCCTTGCGGCTTTGGTGGAGGGTCCTGACCTCGGCCTAACTTTGCGGCTGAGCCCCGGTGTCCTCAGAACAGTAGTCAAAGAGCAAAGCTGCCTGCATGGTGGAAGGGGCTGTCGGGGTGCTCAAGGGGGTGGGGGGCCGCAGGGGCTGGGGTATGGGCCCCCGGCTTCATGCTCAAGGCAAAGCCCTTCGAGAGGTTCCATGGCCCTGGGCTTGGGAGATGCGACACACCAAGACGGTAGCAGAGACGTAGTGACAGCTACGTACTTGGAAGAAATTAGACTATTGCACCCCGCCCCCCATGAGAGAGCACATCTTAGCCCTCAGTGGAGGGCGAGCAGAGGGCGGCATGGGGGCTGGAGTGAGGCTGAGAAAGGAGCCACAGAGTGTGCCATTCTCTTAAGTAATTATTAATGAACATCTCTCAATTATTCATTGATAGGCACTTATTAAAATGAGCAAATTCAGGTGCAGAGGTGTGATTTTAGTAAAGCAGGTTCTCATCGCTGCTGACACTGGGGCTGGGAGAGTCTCGGGGGCTGCCTGGGTGTCAGCGGCGCCTCTGGCTTTGCCCCGGAGGGCCCGCGCGCTTCTCTGGGAACAGTCAAGCGTCTCTGGACGTCGCTAAATGTCTCCAGAGGGACAAAATCACCTTGTTTCAGGCCCTTCAAGGGCCACTTAGATGCCTCCAACCCCCCGGAAGTAACACGACGACTCGCCCGCGGGTCATTCTCAGCAATTCCTCCCCGGGTGGCTGCCGAGGCTGGCTGAGCCCTCCCTGCACTGGCCTGGCCGCTGGAGCACGGATGGGGCGGGGTGGGTCCGCCCAGCCCTCCCCACCCTGAGAACTCATGGGAGGGCCCAGGAGGCTCCCCAGGGTCCCGAATCCAGGAGGCCCCAGGCTGTGTGGCGGGGAGGCCCGGGGTGAGGGCTTATGGGCCAGAGCTCTCGCCCTCCCCCGGCCCTCGGACAGAAGCACCTGCAGCGGCAGGCCCCCACTCCACGAGCCTGGTGCTCTGGGCAGAAGCCTCGGCCAGGGACCTGGGGCTTGTTCGCTGCTGGGCCTCTGGAGAGTTGCGAGGTCCCGGCGCTTGGCCGGCTGAGGAGGCTCCGGTCCTGCTTGTTGGCAGGAGGACGTGGGAGGACTGGACCCGGGAGGGGGCCGCCCTCCTCCGTCTCTGCCGCGGGCGGCTGCTGAGGGCCGGCCAGCTCCACCAGCCCCCGACTCCAGACCCTGCCCGGCCACGGTCAGGTCAGCCAGGACAAGCTGCTTGGTCTCTGGGAGACAGAATTCCTCAAAAAGCAGCACGATGGGCACAGCATCCTCGTCCCTCTCAGGAGAGGCCCGCTTTGGCCAGGGCCCGACCTGCAGGGCCCCTGGGAAAGGAGCACCCCTTTTGCTCTGCACCAGGGCTGCAATGACATGACCCCAACGGTGGGGGTCTTCCCCAAATTCCTTCCGAGGTGACTACTACGGCTCCTCAAATGGACACAGAAGACGGGAGTTCGATTTGGGGTGTCAGACACTTCAGGGAGAAGCAGGTAACGACCAGAAAGCTGAAAACGCAACTCCCAGGAGAGACATTTACCCGAGCAGATGACGCCGGCGTCCTCCCCGTGCCCACAGTTGTGGGTGAACCAGCCGGTGTGGGAGCACTGGCCCAGGTGGGCCTCAGTGCCCGAGCACTGCACATTGTCCAGAAGGATGGGGCCGGGGCCCTGGCCGAAGTGGGCCTCTCCGGGCGCCGAGACGGCCGCCCCGCAGCCCAGCTGCCGGCACACCACCTGGGCCTCCTTCTCGTCCCACACGTGCACCATGCGCCTTCAAAATACACCTCCACACGGCCCGAGCACCTTCCAGAACCTTCCACGAGCTTCACGGCAAGCCAGTCTTCGGGAGAAAGGCAGCACCCCACCCCCACCGACACGCTGGTGAGTGGCGTCTGCCCCGTCGTCCCGGAGAGGACAGCGGTTGTTTATCCCGGGCCTGTGCCCGGGGGTCGCTAAGCCGTGGCGCAGGCATCCTCCTGGGGCTCGCGCCTTCCTGCCCGGGAGTTCCTGCTCCCATTTGCCAGGTGCCCAAGGTCACGCGAGACCGAGGGGCAGCGCCCTCGCCCCCTGCCCCTCCTGGGCCCTCCAGGTCCCCGAGGACCCTCCTGCTTGGGTGGGCAGTCCCAGACCTATTTGGGGCGCCTTGTGGCGGGACATCGGGTTCTGCTTGGTTCTCTTCAGAAGCACTTCGTTCTGGATCTTCCCGCCAGGGCTGCCGAGAGCACCCGCGTCCACGACAAAGCTCTCAGGCTCCGGGCCCTGAGGAAACAGCGCCTGGGCCCTGGGCTTTGGCCGAGCCCTTCCCAGTGCTGAGTGGGGGCGCTGGGGAGCTCAGGGCCAGGGAAACCGATTAATCCTGAGGCCCCACCCTCTCCTATCACCTTGCTGTTACAGTTCACAGTTCTGAACATGTGGGGGGGCATCAGGTCAAGACTCCCCCATCCCGACACGCACAACCCGGGGCCGGGGAGCGTGCTGGGACAGGACGGCCTGCGGCCAGCGGCAACAGCTCTGCCACGCTCCAGCTCTGCGCCCGTGCGGGCCACTCGGCCGGCTGCCGGCCTCGCCTTGGGTGGGGCCGAGGCATTCCAACCGCCCGTTTGGAAGGAGATGGAGGAATGGAATGCAGAGAAAGTGCCCAGCACGGAGGGGATGAGGAGCTGCAGTTGCTGGGGGCTCTTTTGTGCCGGTGGGTGGGTAAAGAGACAGATGCGTGTCCCGGGCTGGCTGCCGTCGGGCACCTTCAGCCTGGGGCTCTGCCTTCTTTGCAAGGCCAGAGCCGCTTCTCAAAGGGCGGCCCTCAGCACCTCGGCACCCCACACGCTGGGAGGCACGTGTAGATTCCTGGAGCACAGCCCCTGCTGGGGTTCTGCTTGCTGGGCCAGCTCTCGGGGTGAGCGTCTCAGAGCCAGACACTTAAGGACAGCTCACGGAGACCCTCGAGCCGTCTCTGTGGAAGGACCACGGCACTAGAGGACAACTGGCAGGCAGAATGAAAACGGGGTGCCCCTATCTGCAGGGACGAGGGCTCACCTGCTGGTGGGGACCATCCTTCCCAGGGGCCATCACGGCCTCCCCACGCTTTGCCCGGCAGCTGTCGCCACCCACCCTCGCCGCCCCTGCTGCTCCAGGCCCAGGCGTGGACCGGCTCTCACTCACCGTCTCGCTGGCCCGGGGGGGGGTCTTGTGGGGTGCTTCTCTCAGGGCGTCCCTTCAAGGGCCTTGGTCTGACGTCCCACCTGGAGCAAACTAAGACACATCGCCATGTCAGAACTGGGTGTTCAGAATGGGGAGCGAGGAAGTAACCTCCCCGGCAGGGGTCCCCCACGTGTTCCCGGGCCCCTCCTAGAAACCACGGACTCCCAGCTCAGCAGAGGGGGCCCGGGAATCTGAATTTTGGCCATCCGGTGAGCCAGCGTGCAGCCGGCCCGGACCTGCCATGGACTCGCTGCCCGGGCGCTGCAGCGGCACTGCCTTGGCGGTGACACCCCCGGAGCCAGACGTGCGGGCCCCACCGTCGCGCGGGTGCCTGCTGCCATCCTCCACCGGCTCCGGGCGGGGCTGAGGCCTTCTACTAGTTCGGCAGCAGCTTACACACAAGTTCAACCACGGTTTTCAGTGAATTCGATGTTCTGGAACGCCTCCTGAGTTCACCGGCTGACAAGGCTCCCGTGTTTGTTCTGTTCACTCTTCCCTTTTCCTTTTTCTTGGGTCTTTTTCCCTGGGAGGGTTGTTTCAGGGAGCGCTGGCTGGGAGGCTTATGTGGCAGCTGCAGGCCTTTCCCTCGGTTCTTGGCCAGGCCGGCGCGTAACTTGATCTAACCAAAGTCTCGAACTCGGTCCCGCCCTCCAAGCACCTGGAACCTGCCTGCCTGGGCCTGCGGCCGGTCCTTTCAGCCGTGACGAGGGGGCCCGAGTGAGTGAGAGACGAGGCAGGAGGACCTGGGGTTCAGGGGACGCTGTGAACGGGTGGGGCCGCGACGGCAGCTCCAGGGAGAACAAGGAAGGAACGTGGAACGTGAGAGGGGGTGTCTCCAAGTGGGTCCCCAAACGCCTCTATCAGAAGTGCCTCGCGGACCTTCGCCCACGCATCATGATCTGAGGTGTGAGGACACGCGCGTGTGGACAACCAGCTGCCACGTGGTTGTTACACGCACAGAAACCTGTGGCTTCATCATCCGTGGAACCCAGGAAGTGGAAAAGAGCGAAGGGGGAAGTTGAAGATTTTGAAGAATCGTGCATTTGAGAAAAGGCAGCCAGAGCTCCCTTTGCGGGTGAGTGGAAGGACAAACTGGGGTACCTGTTAGAGGCCCATCCTAGACTTCCCACCTCGTGCCCTCCCTCCTCCTACCAAAGCCAACCCTGGCGAATTCTCAGGTTCTTTCATCTGGCTCTGAGTACCTACTATGTGCCAAGAAATATTCCTGTCTCTTGAACAAAACCAGAAAATCCCCGCTCTTCCAGAACACTCCCCCCCCTCACCTAGCAGAACAGAAAGGTGACCAGTGAGCAGTGAGCGTTCACACTTTTAAAGTGCTGAGTGCTAAGAAGCCAGGAGATGCTGCCCAGAACTGAGCGGCTGAAAGGGTGGGGCGGCGCCTTGCTGAGAAAGTGATGTCTGAGCAAAGCTTGGAGGAGGCTCTTGGGGCCTTGCTGAGGTCTGGGAAGGCTGTGCAGGCAGTGGGGGCTGGGGGAGACCTGCGGGTGTGGTGGGGGGAGAGCCACAGCAGTGGGGAGCCATGGAGAGGGGGAGCCACGGGGGTTGGGGAACTGCATGGGTGGGGGAGCCACAGCAGGGAGCCACAGTGGGGCCTTCCGTGCAATGGCCTGCGGGAGGGGATGGCCAGACACAGACCCTGCCCCAGCACTCTGAGCCAGGAGACACCCCCCTTTGGAAAGAGCAGTCCCGGAAGGGAGAGGGAGGGAAGCCAGAGGGCAGCGGTCCAGGAGTGGCGGTGAGAAGCAGAGGTCACGGCCACCTGGGCGTGAAGGTGTGTCCACGAGCAGGGGGCAGCGGGGGCAGGGGGCTCAGCCCAGCTCCTGTCTTCCAGGCGGACACTGGACAGCTCTTCAATTCCGAGGAGGCACAAGGGGTCCTCCTGAGACTCTCTTCCTCCTGGTCGCCCGCCCCCCCTTGTGGGACTAGTTGGGGTGCCCCTGACTGGGTGGAGCTTGTCTCAGGCAGCAGCTGCTCTCAGAGGGGGGGGGCGCATGTGAGAGTGAGGGAGGGGTGGGGAGAGGGGAGGACTGCGCACCACAGCAGGGCCTGGGGAGAGGGGGTGGCCCTAGGGCAGGGCGGGAGGGATGGGGCTTCCCTTGGGCTGGGAACCAGGAGAGGCTGGATGGAACAGTTTGAGTGTGCACGTGAGTGAGTGTGTGTGAGTGTGTAAGTGCACGAATGTGGGGAGCAGAGAGGGTTGGCTCTGAGCGTGGAGAGGTGTTGGGAGGGCTGCCGGGGTGACTAGGTCCCACTGTGGGTTTGAGAGATGATTTTAGCGACTTAACATGGGTTGTGTGGGTCCGATAAATTATACACTACTCCAGGGCTGACAAATTGCCCTTTGTCCTCACAATTTGCTTGCAAATCACCCTGATCTCCTCCGAAGTTAGGGATGCAGGTTCCCCAGCCCCTCTGCTGTCAGGAGACTTGGCTGAGCTGCACTGCCTACCTGTTCCCGAAGGTCTCACTGGCCTCACTGTCTCTAAGACTCTTGTGCAATCAGCTCAGAGCCTGAAATAGCCACTAAGGCTGTCTCGGATGACTCATCACGAGCCGGGGGAGCTCACGAGCACGCCCATAAACGGTGGGGTGACACGCACCTCTTGTGTGAGTGGGGAGGTGAGCATATAAAGCCCAGCAAAAGAACTGGGGAAGGGGGTGAAGATAAAGGAGGGGCCAGAGAACCCTCAAAAGATGGCCTCAGCAGTAACTGATACTGACACTCGCGAATCACATCTAGCGTCTAACATATGCTTCAATTTGAAGCCACCCAGGGCAGGAGCCCCATCATCCTGGGGTCCTGTTTTAAGAGGCTCCAGAAAAGACGTCAGCCAATGGGGTGACAGCCCTGCTCACTGCTCATTCAGCTGGACTATTTGTGGAGCCCCCTCTGAGTGTGCTCAGAGGGTCCCCAGTAAATCTACGCATGTCAAGGACCGCAGGATAAGGCAGAGGGCGGAAGCGCTGAATGTTGTCATCAGATCACCGAAACACCAAGAACGTGACTGACAGCCTTTATTTTGGCTGATTTCCGACGCGGCTTTTCTGTGTGACGAAGGAGTGGGCCAGACGTGAGGCCAATCAGCTCGCAGGGACCCACTCCTTGCTGCTCCACTCCCCACACACTATCGAGCAGTTATCAGGGAGCGGCAATTCCCAGAAACCATTAAACGCGCTTATCCCAGACGGGGGATGTCTCTCCTTTCTCCCTCCTCACCTGTGCCCTAAATTCACAAGGTCTCTGACTCCAGACAGACTAAGCCGTCATCCAAGTTGACTTCCCACAAGTGCAGTACACTTCAAATAAAGTCCAGGGGCCAGGGGTCATTGAGACTCAGGCCATATTGTCTCAGGGGTCACTTCCAACCATCCCTAAAACTACATCCCAGAGTGGGACTTGGTCACTGTCAGAACCCTTGCCCAGGACTGGAACAAACATCATCAACTTGAATGTCAAATGATCTCAGAAATGCCCCAGAACTGCTGTGCTTCAGAACACCCACCACTTTCCATACACCTCCAGCACAGTCACAAACCCCGGCGCAGCCAGCTGCCTCGTGTTGCATCAAGGAGGAGAGAGGTCCTTCCCTGCTACGCATGTTAAAAGTACTGGATCGCTTACCCGAAACCTACTACTGATTCACTGAAAGAGAAACTATCTTGGCTCCTTGGGGAATTTGAAATGTTTAGAATCTGAGTCCCGTGAGCTCCACGGGCTCCACCTCTTCTCAGTTTGAAATGCACAGTTCAGATCCCAGCTTCTCTATTAATAGCTAACATTGACCAAGCAAGCATCTTCTATATGTGAGGCGTATCTCCAAGTAATTTGCAAGCATTATTTTATTAAAACTACCCAGCAGTCCAATAAAGCAACCTCTTTTTCTGTGTGGGAAGCAAGCAGCATGGAGGTTAAAAGACACGCCCAAGTCCTCATGTGAGTGCGGACTTCTGAATTATCCCGATCTTTCTGCTCCTGAAACCATATTCCCAAATGCATACACTGGATACAGAAGAAACAAGCCCTAGAACCCCAAGAAATCATTTCACCCCCCTTAATACTCTAATATGTGTGCGTAGCTTACAGAAACATATCCGCATAGTCACTTGCAGAACACAAGAAGAGTGTGAGCATAACATTACAATCAAACATGCCTCCCAGCTGGGGATTTATGTTTTCTTTGTTGGTCAAGCGTGTTTCCCAATTTTCATTTGTTGTTATAAATGGCAGAGCTACATAGCAAAGGACTTTATTGCTCTTCCCCCAAGCCACAAAGTAATGATAAAAAGAACTGAAATTATGTAGGTATTTTAAATTAGTTTAATTCCAAATTAAAGAGCACCAATGATAAAGTCTTTTTTATAGAAAGACAAAGACTGTCAGATCAGAAGACTCCATGAATCAAGTTCAGATAATTTTAGGTCCTTTCAAATAGTTCAAATATTCTTCTATTATATATATTACAACTCACTCAGCAACCATAGAGATTATGACAGTAATGTAATACCTTCATTGCTAAACAACAATATAGAAGCTCAAGAACATCTTCAAAACCTTCATTCACTCCCTGGTAGCACAGGGGTTAAGCACCACAGTATGAAGCATCCGCAGCCAATGCAGCACGAGTTCAATCCCCAGCCAGGGAGGGGACCCACATGTGCAGCGGACCTCTCCTGCCTCGCCCGCGGCTCCCCTCAGCAGTGTATCTCAGTCCGTCTGCCTGTTCTGCTCCCCACTCTGTCTCTGGTGAATCCTCTCACCCGTCACACCTCTGGCCTGTACCCCAGTCCTTGTGTGCATAAATAAACAAATCTTTAAAAAAATACAAAACCTTCCTTTAATTATCCTCAGGGCACATCTTCCTTCTTTATATCCCTCCCTTCAGAATCCTAGACAGAGCTGTGTTTTTAAAGAACAGTAAAGCCATGTTTGCAGAACATCTTACAGGATACTTTGCCCCGCCGGCCCTAAACTGCTCAGGGTGGGGTCGTCATGGATACCACAGGACGCCCTAACAGCGGTTGGCCGCCCGCCACCCTTCTGCAGGGTAGGCGCTCAGCGCTCCAGCTCGCAGCGGGCTGAGCGCACAGCGCAGCTCCCCCGCCAGCCGGCGCAGGCCCGAGCACCCGATCCCGGCGTGGGTCTTCGCGCGTACCTGCTCGGTGGAGAGCGAGGGCCTGGAAGAGCAGCAGCCAGAGGAGGAGGGCCGAGCCGCCCATGCCGGGAAGGTGTCCAGCTCCTGGAAAGCAAGGAGCTCCAGCCTTATATGCTCCCCGGACTCGGGGGCGGGCGCTGCAACCAGATGCCGCCCGGGGCTCGCACCTGGAAGTGCAGACGGCTGGCTGGACACACAGATGGTAATCCAGGGACCTCCAAGCGAGCCCGCAGGCTGCACAGCACACTGCAGCCGCGGGTGGGAAAAGCCCTCACACCAAGACGCAGGTCAAGGGGGACCGCATCTCAGCTCCAACCTGAAATGGCTGGGACCGAGTTCATGGCACCCCTGTTCATTCGCGGTTATGTCATCTCCTTCCAGAAAAATAATGTGAAATTGTTACAAAAATGCATAGACTTTAAAAAGATTTTTTTAAAAACTAAGTGAAGAAGCTAGGGTAAAGTAAAAATAAGAGTGGGGGGGAGGGGGGAGAAACTGAAGCCCAGAAGTTGGAAAGCAGGAAACTAGACAATGGGATAAACTACATTTTTTTAAGAGTTATTTATTTATGCATACAGGCACTGGGGTACAGGCCAGAGGGGTGGGGGGTGGGGGTGAGAGGATTCACCACAGAGAGCGGGGAGCAGAACAGGCAGATCAACTGAAGACACTGCTGAGGGGAGCAGCAGGCGAGGCAGGAGAGGTCTGCGGCGCCATGTGGGTCCCTGCCCCGGCCAGCGGCAGAGATCAAACTCGTGCTGCGGTTTGCTTCATAATGGTGCGGTGCTTAACCCACTGCGCCACCAGGGAGGCCCCTGGAATAAACTAAATTTGAAAAGGGCTTGGCAATACGAATCAGGTAAATGGTATTCATGGAACTCCTTATATTTGTGCTTATTTATTGCTCTGAGGGTTTCACAGTTATTTCATTTCCGTTATTTTAATAGTTCTGAGAGTAACAGGACAGTCGGTCTTACCCCCACTTGATGGGCGGGGAAACTGTCATGTAGAAATGGGCTCTCGTGCTCAAGGTCACCTAGCTGGTGAGAGAAGGAAGTTGGCTGGTTCTCACGTTCTCTGTGTCCTTAAAAAGTCACATGACACGGGTGAGTATCCTATTTCTCTACGGCGTATTAGAATTTTATTATAATTTCTGGGAAGCTTGGACTTTCGGTTTGTAACTCGAGGGCAGACATTATTCTTGCATATACAGCGGCCATGTTACCTGTCTCCAAAACCTAGCCCCTTTCCACACCCCCTTGCACAAAACGTGGTCTGTGAAGTAGATGTGACTCCCGTCTTCCACACCAACTGTGTAACAGCATTTCACTGTCTCTAGTAATTCTTCTAAATAAGAAGTTACGTTTTTAACCCTTCAGTGGTTGATACAATTCTATTTCTTTTGACTTGCCTATAGGCCTATAGGCCTATGTTAGGATGGGATGTGACCCAACCTCATACTTTATTTTTTTTCTGTTTTCCCCCTTTTTGTGAACATTGCACTATAATATACACACTTCAGGTGTGCCTCATTAAAAACCAACATGTGTACGTATACATGAAATTCACTCCAAAAAGTCCAGTTCTATCCTTCAGTGGACAACAGACCACCTTGCCAGGTTTACCCACTAGATAGTTTAGAGGTCTTCAAAATCAAGTATCTAGACCCAAGCTTGTGTTTTTAGGGCACAGGGATCACTCAGGAGAGCTGGTTTGGAAAGGTCTTAACTGGTTCATCTGAAAAACCTTTTCTAGATAAATAGCCATCTCAGATGACAGAGTTCACGACTCACGGCTCTGGCCCCATTCCCACATAACGAAGACCTTCAGGAGATGAAACCAGAGTGATAATGAACACGCATCACAGAATTGACTGTGTCTTTAATGCTGGGTCCAAACTGTATGATCTCAGGACCTCCCCGGTGGCCTAAGGGTTAAGTCTCAGCACTATCACAGTGATGGCCTGAGTTTGATCCGGGCCAGGGAGGGACCCACAGGGCGCAGCAGACCTCTCCTGCCTCCCGCTGCTCCCTCAGCAGTGTGTTTCAGTCCATCTGCCTGTTCTGCTCCCCGCTC
>JAGFMF010011658.1:12032653-12052243 GCA_019455555.1 Galemys pyrenaicus | reverse complement strand
GGGCAGGTGCCCAGACCCTCCTGCTTCCGCAAGAGGACCTCCCACGCCTGGGCTGCAGGAGGCTTCCAAAGTCCTGGCAGCCCCCTGGGGCTCTGGACTGGTGACACAGGAATTTGCGAAGAGAAGGCACTTGCCTTCCAGCCCCTTCGAGAGTAACATTCAGCCAAGATCTGCCACGTTCTCCGGGACAAGGCGGGGTCAGGTGGGCCCCATTCGTGTGGCGTCACCCTGGCTTCACCTTCTGCCTCCCGGGGAGAGGGGACCCAGGAACCCCAACTTGGTTTCCACAGCGCGTGGAGACAAGAGGGGCATCCCTCTCCCCTCCCGTGACCCGGGGTCGTCGCGCCCGAGAGTCCGGCCACGGGTCTTGGACCCTTCAAGGCCCGAGTCCCTCCCTTGTGCTCTTAGCCAGCAGCCGTGTGGCCTCCCCGCAGGAGGGCCAGAGCCTCCGGTCAGCGAGACAAGGGGGGCGTAGCCTCCAGGTCACGCTCTGCCAAGCCTGCTCCTGCCCTGCCCGAGGCCTCCTCTGAGGGAAGAGCAGTCCCACCTAAAGTCAGCCTCTGAGGGGCCGCCCTGGTGGCGCAGGGGGTTGAGCGCCGCACTAGGAAGCATCCGCAGCCACCGCAGCCCGAGCTCGATCCCCAGCCAGGGAGGGGACCCTCATGGCACAGCAGACCTCTCCTGCCTCCCCGCTGCTCCCCTCAGCAGTGTACTTCGGTCCATCTGCCTGTTCTGCTCCCCACTCTGTCCCTGTGAGTCCTCTCATCACCCTGTGCCTCTAGACTATACCCTGATTCTTGGATGCATAAATAAGTAAATAAATCTTTTTTAAAAAATAGAATCAGTCTTTGAGAAGAGCAAAAGGAAAGTGGGACCAGAGTTGCAGGCTAACCCCGGCCTCTGCTCGCTGAGAAGCGGTGATGGGGAAATGCCTGGCTATTCCCCCGGTGATTTGGCACCCCTTATTATTGAGGCTTCACCTCCTGGTGCCCTCCCCCCAGATACCTGCCGAGTCTCGTGGGAGCCCCGAGCCAGCAGCTCACAGGAGCCGGGGCGGGGCGTCGTCACCAGGTTTGACCTCAGCCCCGTGGGCGGCTCGGTCTGGAGTGCATGGAAATGCGGCTGGGGGTGACGCCTCCCTGCCAGCCCTGTCCCCCTACAGCTGCGGGTGGAGCCGTGAGATCACGCCTCCCGCCCCGGCTGGGGGAGGATGTGGGAAGGAGGTTCTGCCCAGGGTGGGGGCTCCGTCCCGGACAGGGCTGCTGGCGCCAGGCGTTCCGACTCGCGAGGGCGCAGTTCACGGTCACAGCAGGCAGCGGCTCCCAAGCCCCAGGCGGCTCCCAGGAGGGGCAGCTGCAGCAGGACACGGCCCGGGGCTTCTGCAGCGGTGGCCCGCTGGGGTCTCCCCGCACAGCCACCTCCGGAGAGAGGCTCAGTGGCAGACCGCTCGGGCGGGGCTCGCGGCTCAGGCCCCACCACCGTGGTCCAGGCTGGTTTGCGAGCGCCTGCTCTGCGGCCCAGCCTGCACGCCTTCCCGTTCTCCCCGAGCCCCGGAGACCCCAAGCACCCGGGCTCCTGGTGCCAGTCCCGGAGCGCGGCCTCTGCCCGGCACCGCCCAGCCCCGGTCCAGACGCGAGCCAAGCCCAGAAGAGCCGCTTCGGGGAGGAAGGGCCCCTCGCCTCGTGCTCCCACCTGGCTCAGAGCCGCTGCTCTCAGCCTTTCTGCGCTCCCTGTTTGGGCAGAAGGAGACATGCCAAGGACAACGGGGACCTTCCCTACTGCCCGGAAGCTTCCGGAAGCCACAGGGCAGATGCCCTGACTTCTGCCAGTCCCTGGGGGAGCTCAGCCGGTTCGAGTGAGCCGTGAACACTGGCCACCAACGCTTGCTTTAAAAAAAGGTCTTTATTCCGCTCGTCCTACAGAAGGAAACGCTAAGGTGTGTGCTCCAGGCCCGGCAGACGGTCTGTGGGAGGCCGGAAGAGAAGCGCTGCCCAGAGGCGCCGCTGTCACGAGCGCGGGCCACAGCTGCGCACAGGAGCCACGTCCTGCCCACGCCTCCCCGGCCTCCGGCCCCGCCCGGCCTGTCTCTGGGAAGACCTGGCACCAGTCGGCGCCGCTTCACCCCGTCGCCCGTGCCCCTGGGCAACGCAGCCAGGACCCAGCGCTCCTGGGTGTCCGCCCTCCCCCTCGCTGGGGTCCGGAGTAAGCATCCTCCAGCTCCACACTCAGTGCTCAGGCGGCGGGTGCTCCTCCTGGGGCGCTCCTCCCGGGGAGTAGGCTGCCATGGCCAGGACCACCGCCAGGAAGACCCAGCGGAGATGGCAGTGCTGCGGGAGTGTCCCGCCACAGCCTGACCGCCATGCCAGCCAGGCAGGCCTGGGGGGGCAGGAAGCCAGAAGCGCACGGCCGAGTCAGGAGGGGCAGTGGGATAGCGGAGAGTCACGTCATGCTGGCAGTCCGTGGCCGGTCTGCGGTCAGAAGCGAGTGTCTGGCGGGGAGGAGAAAGGGGACAGGAGTCAGGGCGGGAGGCTGAGCCAGGCCCCAGCAGCCAGGACGCCTTGCAGCCCAGGGCTCGGGCAGGCTCCCGGGCGGGCAGTGGGCGGGGGCCTGGGACGCCGCCTCCGGCCAGTGGGACAGAGTTGGGCGCTTTAGACCGAGGGGAAGTGGGGACGAGAGTCCGGGCAGGTGCCCCCACTGGGCCAGCAGGAGAGAAGGAGGGGGAGGCAAGGGGCGTCCGGGGAACCCCCCACGTCGCTGGCCCGCTCTGCCCGCCTGAGCGGCAGCTCTGAGCCATCAGAAAGTCCAGGCACTGACTTGTTCTGCAGCGCCCCCACACCCCGCGCAGGGGGTGCAGGTTTGGTCTGCTTTCATGTTCAGCTATTTGTCTCCTGGCGCAGAATCAGCCTTTGATAAATATGCACGGAAAGAGCAAAGACGCGGACCCCGTGGGCAGGCACCCACGCCCCGACTCCGTCCCCCCAGGACCACTTTTTGTGGGTGTCTTCAGCAAGAGGAATGAGGCTGCCGTGAACGCTCTTACTAGGGTGACGGTAACCATAGCAGCCTAACCCCTCGGGGACGCCAGGACCATGCCAGGCAGAGGCCCAGGCTGCCGCCTGCTGTGACGCCTCCCGCCGCCCAAGGGGACCCTGACCCTGCCAGCACTGTCCTTTCCAGCACGAGGTGGGGGTCAGAGCCGGAGGATAAAGGGGTGTCGTGACCTCGCCGGGGCCCCTGAGGACCGGCAGCCATGGGAGAACCTGGGCCAGTTCAAGCCTGCATCACCCGCTGCACGCCCCGGCCATGCAGTGGGCGCCTGAGCTGGGTGGACCCAGCGCCACCAGCGTCCCCGCGGCCGGGGCCCGGGCCTGGCGGGCACCTACCCAAGCTCCTCTTGTGGGCGTGCGGGGGTGTCTGCAGCTTGATGGGCCCCAGGACGACGTCCACCTTCTCCTGGTAGGAGTACACGTCCCTCTTGGACCGCACCACGCAGCCGCGGTAGCAGCGGGAGGAGTAGTCGTAGGCCCGGCACACCACCACCTTGCACCGCAGGTACACCGAGGGGAAGCGGTTCAGGAAGTGGAAGGAGCTGAAGCTGAAGCGGGCGAGGCGCGGGGCGGGCGACTGGAGGGGCTGGTAGGTCTCGTCCTTCACGCACCTGAGGAAGAGACGGACCTGCTAGCTCTGCCGAGGCCCCGGAGGCCCCCTCACGGCCGGCCCCACTCAGGCTGGCTGCAGCAGGGACGGCGGCCACGCTGCCGGGCTTCCACGCCGTCCAGTGGCCCCATGCTGCCCCGTGGGACGCAGTGCCACGTGCCCACCAGGCAGCCAGAGGAGGCGGGAAGGCCTCAGGCCCAAGGGCAGGGCCCAGAGAGGGGCAGGGACCGAGAGGGGCAGGACGGAAGGGAACGTTTGTGTGGTCTCAGGCCTTGCCAGGTGCTAGTGGGCTGTGGACCCCGGGCTGTGGACTCGACAAGCCCGGGCCCCAATCTGCCACGCCGACGCAGTCAGGCTTGCCAAAGAGAGCCGTTTTCAGTGTCCGTGGGTGTCCATGGCCACCTGGCGGGTGGAGACGCTGCCCCGGGGTGCAGAGGGGCCGAGCCCAGAGGTGTGTGCTGGGAACGCCACCTCTGGCTCACCCCCACCCGAGCCGGTGCTTTTCCCACAGCGCACACACCCTCTGGGGTTCAGCCACCGGGGGGAGCCCCAGTGCTCAACCAACCTGCTGGGACCACTGGTGGGTGGCGAGTTCTCCAGACCCACTGCCCTGTGGAGCACCCAGAGGAGGCGACCTGGCTGGTCGAGATGGAGCCAGAGACACAAATCTACATCCCACGGGCCTCAGGGCAGCGTGCGTGAGAGCAACCAGGCCGAGGCTCGCGTCCACCTGCAGAGGGCCGCTTACCCGCTCCGGATCAGGTCGTAGGTCAAGGACGTGAAGTCGTCTTCATACGGCGACGCCGTGCAGGTGTCCACAAACAGGGACAGGGACGCGTCCGAGTGCAGGATTTCCGCCTGCAGGTACAGGTTCTGGTCCAGGTCCACGTAGTAGGGGCTGCTGGTCACCGGGTGCGAGAACGAGGCGGACGAGAAGAAGGAGATGTTGACGGCGAAGCTGCTGTACTGGACCTCCCTGAGCTGCAGGGTGTCGTTGGTGATGTACATCATGTCCACCCAGGCGTCCTGCAGCGTCCTGCAGCTGACGTGGATCAGCAGGTCCTTGTGGCGCTTGATGGCGCCGCGGGAGACCGTGGCTTTGAGCAAGTTGGAGTAGGTGATGGTGTCGTTGTCCGCCTGAGATGCGGCAGGAGGGCGGAGTCAGGCACAGGCCCCGGCTAGGGGGCCCTGCGACCGACTTGGGGTGCAGGGAGAGGGCGGTGACTGCGAGGCCGCAGGGCCCTCCTGCAGCCACGGGGACGGCGCAGCCCGCTGGCCTGGCCACACGCCTGGGCGGGCACCAGTGTCACGAGCAGAGGGCCTCCGTCTGCGTGCCCCCCCGGGCCAGGCTGGGGCTCCTGGCAGCCCCCAGGCGGGGTGGCCGGCTCATGTCCCCTGCCGCCCCACCACGCGGCTAAGCTGCTCTGACCCCACACTCAGCGCTGTCTGCCCCACTTTCCTCTCACTGCGGTTGGGGGAAGTCGGGGAGGCCGTCCACACTCGTGGGCAGACCAGCGTGGCCAGCGGCCACTGTGCCGCGTGGACGGGCCGGCAACCTCTGCAGCTGGAGGGTCAGGACTGACCCCGGGGGCAGGACGTCCCGAGGCCCACGGGCCCCGCAGTGCGCCTGGGACGCGCTGCCGTTCGCTCCCTGCCACAGCCACTTCCCCGGCCCTGCACCAGCAGCACGTCCTGAGGCAGCCCTTGGCTGTGTGGCGTGTGCCCTCATCACCAGGGACCGCCGCGGGGACGGGCACCTCGCACTGGGGCCCGCGGGCCATCAGGAGGGGCTGTCTAGGCTCCCTCCCGCTCATGCAGGTCACGAGGGCAACCCCCGCAGCCTGTGAGGACGGCGTGGCTGCCGGCACCAGCGCTGTGAGGGGGAAGGACCGGCTGGGAGGAGGCAGAGGGGCCGGGGGTGGGGTGGGGGCGTCACATGGGATTTACACTGCCAAGAGCAGCATTCCTGGCCAGGCGGGCAGAGGCCAAGTTCCCTTCTGAAGTTCCCACAGGTACAGCTTAAATCTGTTTCTTCTTCAGAATGGCCTGTATTTGAGAGGTTTTCACTTCAAGCCTGCAGACCCAGAACTGTATCTGGGTGCGCCCTTCCAGAAAATTGGGAGAAGAGAAGAACTGACAAGTAACTTGGGCTGGTTTTGCCATCCTGGGCCACGCCCTTCCTCAGGGCCGCCAGAGGGCACTGCAGTCCCACACCTGGCCTGCAGGGGGCACCAGAACCTGCACTCTGGGCTCAGGTGCTGCAGGACCCAGAGCCTCCAAGCTCTCGACCTCTGCTCTGCTCTGCCTTTGCAGTCCCTAAAAGCAGGTTCTGCTTTCTACCTAGGCGGCACTGGCTGTCACGTAAGCCACGAAACACCAGCGTGTTATTCCTTCGCAGGTGAGCCGGGGCGCTTCAGCAGAGCCCTGCAGAGGAGCACAAACGCCCTGTAGGGGCACGTCTGTCTTTCTTCTGGGCTTGAGCCGATGCTGAATCCACACCCAGTGATGGACGTGGAGGGCGGGCTAATTTCCTGGTCATAAGAAGCATTTCTGGGTTTAAATGAAAACTCATGTACTTCGGTCTCAGTCTCTTAGTACATAGATAAAAACGCTTCAACCGTGACCTCCCTACCTCCGTGCACACGCCCGCCGAACAAGTTCGCCGAACGAAATAAAACAAGAGTAAACCGAGACTAGGAGACCAGTCAGTGGTTAGCAGAGGGAAGTGGGGGGGGGCCAGTAAATCAGGCAGGAAGGTCACTCGCGTGGTGAGGGCGGAGTGGGCGGCAGGGCGGCGGCCTGCCGGCCGGGAAAGCACACCTGAGACGGACAGGTAAGGCGCAGCGCCCTCTGGCGGCCCTGGGCGGGAGGACGGGCAGCGCGACCAGGAGTGCCAACACCCCCGCTTGTCGGAGCTCCTCTTTCCCCACGTTCCATACAAGTGAGTTCACTATGTCAGACCCTGTCTCTCGGTCTGGAAGCGACGCGGCAAGCAACGGGGAGTACCGCAGCCACATCAGCTACTCTTCCTGCCCTGAGGCCGGCTGAGCGAGGCGGCCCCACCCGGACCTGCACGTGCTCCAGGCCTGGCAGCCTGGCGTTGCCCCGGGGGCCACTCTGGCCACTGCCGACATGGCGGCAGCCTGTCTGGTGGCTCAGCGCGGTGCCACCCCTCCGCCCCTGAGACTTGGGGGCGGCCACAGCGGCCCCGGCACCGAGGAGCAGAGGCGACCTGTTTTTGCCCGACTGCATTCTGGAGCCCCCGGTTCGCCCTCTGCCCGGAGCGCCAGGGCCTGGTGCGCATCAGCGAGAAGGCTCCGGGCCGAGCAGCCGGGCCCCGGCTTACCTGCTTGACGGTGCCGCAGCCCGTGTAGGGGATCAGGAAGGTCACCTGGCTCGGCGTTATCTGGGACCGGCACCTGCTGTCCCCGCTCCAGTTGGGAATGACGAGGTCGCTGGGAGAGTACCTCAGGCTCTGGAGGTAGCTCCTGCTCACGCTGGCTTGCATGTGGTTCGGCAGGCAGAGCAGCTCTGGCGGGGAGAGGCGGGGACCGTGAGGCTGCACCCCAAGCTCCTCGCCTTCCCCACGAGGAGCAGCCCCGCCCGCCCCGAAAGCTGGACAAAGCGGGTCTGCCCGGCTCTGCCTTGCACCACCCCCCTGGCCGCTGTCGGGGCGACGCTGGGCCCGGAGCTCAGCAGCTCTGGCCAGCGAAGGCTGACACCTCACAGGTCCCCTGAGACCGAGACAGCCGTCCGCCGGCCTGCGCCTGCACCTGTCCGGGGAGGGAAGGGCCTTCGGATGGCCCCGGGGAGGCATGAGCCAGGACGCGAACTGAGTGGCATGTCTTGCCAGGTGACCACTTCTCCATAAGGGAGGGGAACGCGCGGTCTAATTCGGGGCAGGGAAAGGAGGTCGTCGGATACGGAGCAGGCCGGGCGGAAGTCCCGCTGCAGAGAGCCTGGCGGCTCTGCGCTGCTCCCCGCGGCTCCCCTCGCCGTCACGGGCAGCCTCTCGGGCCCGTGGCCTTGTTCCTGGGCAGCTGGGGCCCCAAGTGCCACTGCCCCCGGCCTGAGCCTCCGGGGCCCACGGCCGGGTTTGGTTTTGGTCTTTGTAAAAGATTTACTTAATTTGTTGATGCGTGCAGGAGCCGGGGTGCAGGCCAGATGCAAGAGCTGGGGTGCAGGCCAGATGTGCAGGGGTGAGAGGAGTCACCAGAGACAGAGCAGGGAGCAGAACAGGCAAATGAACTGATACACTCCGCTGAGGGGAGCAGCGGGGAGGCAGGAGAGGGCTGCTGCGCCCTGTGGGTCCCCGCCCTGGCTGGGGATGGAACTCGTGCTGCAGTGGCTACAGAGGCTTCACAGTGCTGAGACGTAATCCCGGGTGCCACAGGGAGGCCCAGGAGTTCTTTATCAGAGAGGGAAACTGCAGGCAGCTTCCTAAGACAGCTGCTGGGTCCCCAATGAAACAAGGCCGCCCCCTCCTAGATCAAAGTGGCGTCCCTGGTGGCCACAGCCCCCTGGCCAGGGATCGATCTCAGGCCGCAGTGGCCGCCACAGCTTGACAGCGCTGAGACTTCGGCCCTGCGCCTCCGGGCAGGTCCACAAGGCTGCATTTGTGTCTGGATTCGCGGACCCCACCAGTGCCCTGCCCCGCCCCCCACCCCCGAGGCCTTACTGGTACTGTCGTTGGCCGGTCTGGAGTAATAGTCCACCTGGAAGCCCCTCCTGGTGACGCTGCCGTCGCTGACGAACCGGACAGACATGAAGTTCGACGAGGACGTGAAGGAGCTCTGCGCCCCGTCGCACACCCGGGCGATGAGCGGGGAGCTCTGGTGGGGGCCGTCAAACACCTGGATGTAGTCGTAGCTGCAGGCGTTCTCAAGCCTGCAGGGAAGGGCTGCGGTCAGGGCCCTGTCCTCCCCCCTTGTGTGCCGCAGGCCGGAGCGCAGCAGCGCTGACCAGTGAGGACGCAGCCCGGCAGGTGCCCCGACATGGAGACAGTCCTGCCCTGGCCTGTCCCGACAGGTGGGGCCGCACCACGGCTCCCGCAGGCCTCTGCTTCAGAAAGCCAGGGCCGTCCCGCTCCGGCTTCTCCCTCCACCAGAAAGACCCCATGTCCACCTCCCACAGAACGAAGTGGACAGCCGGGAGGCCAGCTCTGGGGAGGAAGGAGTCTGCTCGCACCAGGACGAGCACAGTCGGGCCGGACGAGTGGCCTGTGACGGGGCGGCCACACGCAGGGTCACAGCGGTGGGGGCCCCGTGGCCGGAGCCCCGCCGCCCAGCAGGACAGCACATGCCAGGGGCCCGGGGCACTCAGGAGCCACCGGGAAGCACCAGCCGGAGCCCTTGGTGGGCATCGTCACCGGGAGAAGAGACAGCAAGTGGGGCGGCGGGGGGGAAGGGAGCCCGGGCCTGCAGGTGGGATAAAGCTGGTGCGGCTCGTGGAAAGCGGCATGGAGATTCCTCCAAAAATCAGAACCAGAAGAACCGTCTGACCACCTCCCACTCTGGGCAGCTCACGGAAGGTGGGTCGGCGCCTGCGGGGCCCCTGCACCCACCACGGCTGGCCGCACCTCGACAGGGAGGCAACGAGTGTCCACCGACAGGCGTGGGACGCACGGGAGGTACTGAGCTAACCGTGAGGCAGACGTCCCAGCGCCAGCCCCGGGGGCCGCAGCGGGGCTCATGCCGGAGCGGAGACAGGCCAGCAGGTGGCCTCGTCTGGGCCGCCGGCCTTGACACGCAGTTTGTGGCAGCGAGCGTGCAGAGGCGCACGCTGGGACAGACTTGGGCGCGCCCGACGCTGCTGTCACTGGGGACGTCAGGGCTCTTTCGAGTCCCCAAGGCCAACTGGACAGCTGGGCGGCGTCTGCGCCCGCGTCACCCGCGGTGGGTGTGTGGGGCGGGGTCTCCCCCTCACACGTGTGCAGTGAGCGCGGGTTTTGGCCTTCACTGGTTTGCTTTTGAAACGAACAGATAAAAGCTCAAAGATAAAAGAAGCCGTCTGCCGCTGCACCACGGGGCGCTTTCTGCAGGGAGCCGGAGAGGAAATCGGCCTCCCAAAGACACGGCCTGACTGAGGAGAGATGCCGTGGAGGGCTTGGCTGAGGAAAGAGGCACGGGTGTCGCTCACACGTGGCCAATAAGGACATGAAAACAGTAAAACAAACTCTCAGACGGAAGGAGCAAAGCGGTGGCCACTAGAGGGGATGGGGGTGAGCAGAGGGGAGAGAGGGGATGGGGCAGAAGGGAAAGCGAAGGATGGGATGTGGGGAGAAGGGGTGGGCCAGAAGGAGAGAGGGCATGGGGGCAGAGGGGAGGGATAAGGGGGAGGGCTGGGTGGGGGGAGAAGAGATGGAGAGAGGGAGAGAGGATGGGAGTGAGCGGGGAGGGGACGGGACAGAGGGGAGGGAGAAAGATGGGGGAGAGGGAGAGGGGGTGGGGAGAAGGGGAGGGGATGGGGCAGACGGGAAGAAGGGGGAGGGGAGGGCGAGGGGCGAGGGGCCAGCACACTGGGCACAAGGACCCCAGTGGGAGGCAGCGAAGCCTCGGGCGGGGCCCACTGAGGCGCCCACAGCTGTCCAGTGAGCGCGTCCGGTCACCCAGAGCCTGACAGAGGTTAAAGCCGATGTCACCTCCATGCGGTTTTTGAAACAAGAAATCAAGAGACAAACGGCTTTGAAGGCTCTGCGGCGGCTTCCGCGGGGACTCGCGTGGCCCCTGGCAGACAGGAGGCAGTTCCGTGCCCGCCTGGTCAGCGGGGCGCCCGCCCGGACGAGCCCGTGGCTCTGAGGACACCGATAGCCACTCCCGGGGGCTGAGCAGCGGGTCCAGCGACCCCCAGCAGCCACCTCACCCCTGCCTGACGGAGCCCGGGCAGGAGAGTAGCGGGGCCGCGTGGGTGCTGCGGCCCTTGCCGACGCCACGGCCCCAGGCCCTGTCCGCCGTCGCTCCGCAGCGGCCACAGCGGCTGAGCTTCCCGAGAGCTCTCGCCCGCTTCTGTCCCGTGACCTCCCCATGTCCGCCGAGGGAGGGCAGCGGGTGTTTCCCTCCCCCGGCTGACGGGGACTCAGGGCAGGGGAGCCCTCAGCAAGCGGTGACAGAACTGGACCGGAAGCCAGGGCCCGTCCTGCCCCTCCCCACGCCCAGGCGCCCTGTGCTGGGGCACAAGGAGGCTGCGAGCAGCCGCCCCCCGCCCCCGCAGCCGCGGCCCGCCGCACTTACTGGACGTCTCTGAAGACGATGGTCACGACGTGGTTGTTCTGCACCTGGATGTCCCACACGCACCTGGCGTAGTTGGGGTAGTTGCCCGGGTAGGAGGGGCTGGAGAAGTGCCCCGAGGGCTGCGTCAGGAAGTCGCCGCAGGAGTGGTTTGCTGTTGTGGGGCAGATGGGCATGCAGATGACCCCGGGCCCCAGACACAGCCCCTGGAGGTGGCCGAGTGGGGCTCAGTGGGGATGCCCTTCAGGGCCCCTGTAGCAAAGCCTCATCATCTCCCCGCCCCGCCCAGGGTCTCCCCACCCCTCCCAGGGTCTCCCCGCCCCTCCCAGGGTCACCAATGGGGTGGGAGGACACTTTCAGAGGTCGCGGGCTTCTCAGGGAGCTCAGAACTTACTGCCGGCAAAGGTGACGTTGTTACTGCCAGGGTAGGTGACGTTAGCAGGAGCGGCTGACAACAAGAAAAGGTGCCCATCAGCTTCCTGGCAGCCACGATGTGACGGACACGCTTGCTTGCCCTAGGCCAGAACTGTCCAGCCCTGGCTCAGTGAGGAGCCGAGTCCAGGCCCTGCCCTCGGGGAGCTCACAGGCTGGAGGAGGAGGGGAAAGAGGTTGTCCCGGCACAGTGGGAAGGTGGTCTTGGCACAGCAGGAAGGTGGTGCTGGCACAGCGGGAAGGTGGTGCTGGCACAGTGGGAGGAGGCGGCCTTTGAGGAAAGTCCAGGAAATGGGCGGGGCAGGGGCTGGACTCCAGACCCAGACTGAGTGGGGAGAAGGGGGTGGGGCGGGGGTGCAGGCATGAAGGTGGAAGAGGTGCTCCAGGCGAGGCCCAGGGCTCTTCCTGGGAGCCTCCTGCGAGTGGAGCGGAGGGAGGGGCAGGGAGAGCGAGCCACACAGACGAGGGAGCGGGTCCTGCTTCCTGCAGGTTGCCTTGAGCAGGGGTCACTCTGAGGCCCTGGGGAGGCTGGAAGGGCAGGGAGCGGGGAAGGGCCCTGCACTGCTTGCCAAGGAGGGCCCCGGTGCCGGGACAGAGGGAGCCAGAGCTGCTGCTGGGGCAAGAGCCGGGGCGCACAGGTGAGGTTGGGCGGAGAGGGGTGGCCCCAAGGAGCAGTGTGGGCTGGAGTGCTAGACCCGGCCCTGCCCCAGCTGAGGAGGAGGCTGTGGGACGGGGTCGGACCGCCCGGCCTGCACTGGCCAGGGCCCGGTGGGCATTCAAGGGCAGCAAGAGCTACACGGTGACTGGCCTCTTCAAGGGCCTGACCAGAGAGCCAGATCTCAGACCGGCCATCCACTGAAGGACAAAGGCGGGGATGGGCCCGGGGCCCAGAGGGAGGCCCCGTCCTCGGGCAGGAGACACAGCGGCAGGGAGGCAGCGGCGGTGAGACAGAAATCACACTTACCGGTGGTCGTTAGCTGGGCCCCTAGAAAGGGAGAGGAGAAAAGCACCATCACTGAGGCGCCGAGGGGAGGGTGAGGGAGGCGGAGGCACCCTGGGGTGCAGAGCCATCGCGGGGCTCCCTAGCCCCTCTGAGTCACTGGCCCCAAGCTGAGGTTTAAGTGTGTTTCCCCTGGGGGTTCCCCCGTGGTGATTGGGGGTCATCAGCACCCCAGTCCAGGTGGCAGGACCAGCACTGCTTTGTCGCACTCCACCTGCCTGGATTCACCCGCCGACTCCCCGGCGCTGCTGGGGGCAGGTGCCGCCAGGCCTGGCTCCTCTCAGCAGAAGAGGAAGCAGAATCTCGAGAGTTCACTTGTGTTCAAGGTCACAGAGCGAATGGGGCACACACGCATTGTGCATCACGGACCCAGCGCGAGTGCCCTGCATCTGCCGAGCAGACGGGCCACGCTCCCCCCAGGCAGCGCCCCCCGCGCACCCCCAGAACCGAGCCACAGAGGCGTCATCCGCAGCCGGCAGCCTCCCTCTGCGGCCGGTCTCGGGGACACGGCAAGGTACCTGAGCAGATGACACCAGCGTCCTCCTGGTGGCCGCAGTTATGGGTGAGCCAGCCCCGGTTCCGGCACTGCCAGAGGGCAGGCTCTGTCCCCGAGCACGCCAGGTCATCCAGGGTGATGGGGCCGGAGCCAGAGCCAAAATAGGCATTTCCGGGGGCTGACACCGCGTGTCCGCACCCCAGCTGTCTGCAGACCACCTGGGCATCCCGGATGTCCCAGGAGTCGTCACACACCGTCCCCCAGCGGCCCCCGTGGTAGATCTCCACGCGTCCCGCACAAGCGCTGGAGGAGCCGTTGGAACCGACCAGCCTCAAGCTGACGTCTGGAAGACAAGGCACGGAAAGGGGTGGCCGCACGCCCCACACAGCCCCGAACGACCCCCGAGCCAGCACGGGTGTGCAGGGTCGCACCGGCCAGGGTGCAGCCGGCTCACAACAGGCGGGCAGGGGGTCCCGTGTTGGCTCTCAGGCCCCTCCTCCTCCCAGTGGGGAGGTGTTGACCCAGCAAGCCCCCAGGGCTCGTGCCACCCCCTCGCTGCACGGCGCAGCACGCGAGACCTCAGCTGTGGCCCCAAGCCGCCGGCGCCCTTCTCTGATTTCAGGCGGGCCCACAGGCGCGCAGCGGGGCGGCCCACCCGGACGCAGGGGCCCTCGCGGGGCAGGGCAGGGGCACCCACCTGCTGGGTAGGAGGTGTACCAGGCAGAAAAGCCGGTGTTCTGGAAACTGACGTCGCTTCGGAACCGGACGGTCATCTTGCTGTAAGACGATGTGAATACCTGCTCGGTGGCACTGCAGATTTTCCCCAGGAGAGTACCGTTACTCCTCGTTCCATCGAAGACTTCCACGTAGTCCAGGCTGCAGTTACTGTGCGTCTCCAGGCTGAGCGGGGAAAGGGTCCGCTGTCAGCGGCGACCTGTTTGCGGTTTCTCTGCTTTGCCGGCGCTGGACTAATGGGCGAGGCTTTGTCCTCTGGCTCTTCCCCAGCCCGACCAGGGACCCCAGCACTGCCTGAGGCCAGCTGGCCAGGCCCAGAGCCTGCCCCGTGCGCCAGCTGGACCGCGCCTGGCCCGACCACGGCCCATGCCGCAGGAGTCCTGGGGCCGCCCCCGCAGCCGGCCTGGGCCACCCACCTCACGTTGCTGAAGCCCAGGTTGACACGGTAGCCGGGGTTCACGCGTACTTCCCAGACACAGTCAGCATTGTTGGGGTAATACCCCGGGAAGGAGGGACTGGAAAACGCCCCTGTGGGGCTGTTTAAGAAGCCACCGCAGCCGGAAGGGCCTGTGGACGAGGGGGCGTGCGCTGCGGTGGGTCTGCCGATGGGTGCGGCCCGAGCCCACACAGCCCACAAGGCTCCTAGGCTGCCCGCTCAGGGCCCTGGAGCCGGTCCCTGCTCCGTGGCTCCTGGTGAGAGGTGGCTGAGCCGGGAAGGCAGCAGGGTCGGGGAGCCCCGCTCCGCTGACCACAGGGCGGGCGTGTGTGCCACCCGAGGGGGCATGCGCCCAGGCGGCCACCCCGTTCCCAGCCAGCTCCATCTCTCCTTTCCAGAGCTGCCTGTCCTGGCGTCCCACACAGAAGGACCAAGGGGGGAGGCCCCGGGGGGCAGCGGATGGAGGCCGTGGCTGTGGGGGCAGGGGACGGAGGCCACGGGGCAGGGGACGGAGGTCTTGGGGGCAGTCTGGGCACTTCCTGGGGGTGGGGCCGGGGCACTCTGACGTCAGCATCTAGTGCATGAATCACGAAGTCCTGGCTAAGAAGCCAACCTCTGCGCTCAGGTGAGAATACGCGACACTTACTCTCAGTGGTTGTTGCTGACGGGTGCCACCGACCTAGAAAGAAAACGAAGCTGTCTTAGGGTGCCAGGACATGACTCCTGGCCCAAGCCACTGCCCTGATGGAGAGTCAAGCATCCCCTCGCCGAGGGCCCTCGCCTAGAGCTCTGATGACCCCAGCGGCAGAAGGGCTGGGCTGCAGCTCTGCCAGCACGGCCAGCACAGGGTATTTTATTGGGGCACAAAGGGTCTGCACTGTCCTATGACAGGCTCTTCACAGACACAAAAGGGCGCCCGGCTGAGCGGGTGGGACAGAGGTTCTGGGGACTCGAAGGGTCTCGCAAAAGTCTCGGGGTCGTTAAAGGAGAATGACCCCGGGAGGAGTTTGCGCCTCTCCTCAACACCCGGGTTGTAGAGGGCGACGCCAGAGAGGAAGCGGCTGCGTGGACCCACCTGGGGTGGTAGTGCCGGCTTCAGACTCTGCAAGAGAGAGAAGGACACGTGAGCTGCCCCGGCCAGGACGAGAGGACATTGGCCCAGAGCCTCACACTGCTGAGGCTTCCGGGACTCGTCCAGAAGAGAAGCCAAGTGCTGGGCCAGGCGCCGCAGGAAAAGGTGTTGGGGAAATCTGTCCTGAAAACCTCAGGTCAACTGGTCCTCGTCTGTCTGGGGCGCACACAGAACAGGGGACCCACCATCACAGAGCGATGGAGAAGCTGGGGCAGCCCACGCAGACCCCGCATGAAGGCGGCGTGGCAGGAGTCCCGAGCGGGAGGGTCGAGCTGGACCACACACTGCAGGGACCGGCTCCCAGGGGCGCACCTGAGCAGATGACGCCGGCGTCCTCATGGTGCCCGCAGTTGTGCGAGTTCCAGCCTCGGTGGCGGCAGCTCCACAGGGCCGACTCCTGGCCGGTGCAGTTCACGTCGTCCAGGACAATCGGGCCCGAGCCCTGACCGAACTCTGCACCTCCCGGGGTGGCCGTGGCCCAGCCACAGCCCAGCTGCCTGCACACCACGTTGCCGTCTGGGGCGTCCCAGCCGTCGTCACACACGGTGCCCCAGGAGCCGCGGTACAGCACCTCCACGCGGCCCTGGCAGCGGTCACTTCCGTTCACCAGCCGCAGGGCCAGGCCAGAATCAGAACCTACAAGGGGACATGCCAGTTCATCTCTCTGGAATGTTCTCAAGGAAGATCCCTGAGCTCGGGGTGAGTTCAGGATTCCGCGGGGACCGGACTAGGGGTTCAGGCTCATGACCTTGAGCACAGGCTTCACTCAAGCCTGTTCATCATCCTCGTCAGTACGGGGCTGTTCCCACACCACTGTGGGGGGCTGAGCTGTGCATCTCCCCGCGGGGGGCCACGATGCCGGGCCATTCCAGGGCCGGGCAGCCTCGGGGTGCAGGGGCAGGTGGAAGCTGTCCTGTCATCGGCACCGACACGGGCCGCAGGGTAAGCATCTGGGAGTTTCCACAGTGACGTGGTTTCTCCCACAAGCAGTGATGCCACGCCCAGGTGTGTACCCCAAGAGGAAAGTGACGCTTTGGGAGGAAAGGCTGTGCTCCCCCAAGCTGCAGGAGGGCAAAGCAGGATTAGAAAGGAGGAGTGGGACTCCCTGGTGGCACAAGGGGTAAGGCTCAGTTCTGTGAAGCTGTCTGCCGCCACTGCAGTGCGAGTTCGAGCCTCAGCCCGGGAGAGACCCACAGGGCGCAGCAGACAGACCTCTCCTGCCTCCCACTGCTTCCCCTAGTGTGTTTCAGTCAACCTGCCTGTTCTGCTCCCCGCTCTGCCTCTGGTGACTCCTCTCACGCCCCGCACCTCTGGCCCTACCCCAGCTCTTGTGTGCATGGATAAATCTTTAAGAGGAAAAGGGCAGAGCGTCAGCACAAGAGCCGGCGTGCCCCGGACGAGGCACAGGGCGGCTGAGCCGAGCCCGAGCAGAGCCAGGACGCTGCGGTGGAGAAGCCTCTGGAGCCATCACAGCCCTCTCGGTCAGGTGTTCTGGCTAAGTAGCCCGTAGTTCTGGCCACATACAGGGTGGGAAATAGCTCTCCTCGCAAGGACCGAGACCCGATTTGATGCCGAGCTGAGCCGAGGACGGTGGCCGCGTCACGGAAGCGTGTGGCCCAGCAGCCAGAGCACCCGCGTCCCCGGGGCCGCCCACGGCGTCAGGGGAGACACAGGCCCGATGACGCGGCCCAGGCGCACAGGCGCACAAACGCCCCGTCCTGCTGCAACGAGGGGGCACGGTGGGGCGCTGGCAGCACTGGCGAGGGGCGAGGACTCACCTGGGCTGGGCGTGGACGGGGGCCAGGCGGCTGTGGGGAGAGAAGGTCACATCACACACGGCACACAGGCCCTGGCGCCACGGGGGTCGGGTGCAAAGTGAGCGGTCAGGGCCCCGCCGTGGAGCGTCACGAGCTGACGCTGGCGGCCACCAGCCCGTGGTGCCCCAGCGGAGGACTGGCTGCCTCCACCCACTAACCATCACAGTCGAGGGGAGGCGCAGGTGTGTGAGTGGGGACCGAGGCCACCCAGAACCTGCCACCTCCCTTCCAGCAGGGGTACCCCACAGCGTCCGCAGGACGCGGTGTCCTGCTGTGTGAGCCCCCGTGTGTGCTCAGGCTCCCAGAGACAACGGCGGGCCTCCCCTGGCCGGCCTCGGAGCCAAGCCCGCGCAGGCAGAGAATCCGACTTCCCTGCAGGGTCTGGGCCGGCCGGCCATGCCCGCTCAGTCCTTCCAGCCCGGCCCCGCCCAGGGCTCTGGGAGCACATCCCTCTGGTGGCCCAGACAAGAGGCTGCCCCACTCCCCAGGCGCGAGGGGGAGTTCAGTTGGGACCATTTCTGAGCTGACGCCGGACATTAGCTTGCAGAAAGTAATACCGATCCTGGAGAAGCGCTGAGACACCTCAGGGACACACGAGATGACGACAATCTCTGCAGCCCAGAAGTCCCACAGAGACTTCTCTAGAACAAGATGCACCTCAAGGGTAGAGGCCCTCAATCTTGGGCGCACCTGAGCAGATGACGCTGGCATCCTCGTGGTGCCCGCAGTTGTGCGAGTTCCAGCCTCGGTGGTGGCAGTTCCACAGGGCCGACTCGTGGCCTTGGCAGTTCACGTCGTCCAGGACAATCGGGCCCGAGCCCTGACCGAACCGGGCACTTCCTGGGGCTGACGTGGCCCAGCCGCAGCCCAGCTGCCTGCACACCACGTTGGCGTCGTTGTTGTCCCAGCCGTCGTCACACACGGTGCCCCAGGAGCCGCGGTACAGCACCTCCACGCGGCCCTGGCAGCGGTCCCCGCCGTTCACCAGCCGCAGGGCCAGGCCAGAATCTGTCCCTGGGGAGACAACTAGCTTCGGTCATGGGCCAAAGGCAGGCCTCATCAGGACACTTGTAGCTACAGTCCCTGGGAGCAGGTCACCCGTCTGCCTGGTCTCCTCTTAAAGCTAATGAAAGAAAAACAATAAATAAGTACAAGTTTCCATGATTTAAGCTAATAAGAGCTGATTTTTCCTAGCCTGTATTATGTACGTGTACCGCAATGAAGACACCCCAACCTGCCACAAGAGGGGCATGACTTCAGGGGAACCTCCAAGCTGGGGTGTCACCAGACCTGCACCTGCACTTGTTCAGAGCTTGCTCACAATGCACGGAGTGGAATCAGCCAGTTCTGTGATACGGAGTCCCTTGCCGCAGCAACACAGAAAGGGGATACCAAGCTGCCCCCGCTATCGTGATCAAACCAACCTTATCCACAGGGAGAGTGTGAGCCCAGGAATGAGGGTGAATTACCTGCTGCTGATGTGTGAGGTCTGGACGTGGTGAACCAATCTGGAAGGGACCAAAGAGAAAGGTCAGACACACAACAAGGGAATAGGGAAAACGCAGCAATGCTCTGACACCCCAGGGCCAGGACACGGGCTCAGTGCCAACCTGCCATGGCAGCCACTGACGGGAAATGCCACGTTCATAGCCACCTTGACAGGATGAGCGGAGATCTGTGCTGCTGGAGGGAGCTCAGCCAGAGAGGCCCAACCCAGGAGAGGGAGCACGGCCACCTCCCACAGCCCCTCTGGGACCGGGGCCCCCATGGGTCTGTGGGTCTGAGCCTGCAGAATTCAGCACGTTGTCAAGAGCTCGAGCAGCTCCAGGAAATGACGAGTCTACACACAGGGGCATAAAGGCCCAGACACCCCACGGTCAGGCCCAACTGCAGAGGCAGAGAGGGAGCTCAGGATGTGGGGAGGAGTTACCTTCTGTCCTTCCGGAAGTTCGGGGGATGGTGGACATCCAGTACTCTGCAAAGGGAAGAAAAGGGGACAAGGGGTGAAATGCCAGAAATACATCAACGCACAATAAGGCAGAAGGAAAACACCGAGGGACCATCTAGACTCAGGGGATCCATGACAAACACCCCAAGTAGTCAGCGCAGCCACACAGCCGGGGTGCACCTCGTCACAGGGAGAGCAGCAGACACTCCTGCACTCAGAGTCCAAGAGAGGCAGACACAGGGGTGCCGCCTGAGCCCCATAAAGGTGAAAAGGCTCAGGGAACAGGTAGCAGCTCCTAAGGATTCCAGGCAGCAAAAGGTCACGGTACGAAAACACGGGAGAAAATGGAGATAAAAGAATGGAGGGGCGTCCAGGGAGCCCGCGCCAGGTAAGAGGACACAGGGGGCACCAGCAGAGACTTGACATCACACTATTCAAGGTCAGCAGGACTGTGTACACTGATGGGTGAAAGGAGTTGGGGAGGGAAAAAGGGAACACTGGAAGCTCCCAAGACTAACCTGGCCAGGGCGTAGAGTTCATGGCCGCTGTGGAAAGAGAAGAGAACAGTCAGGAATCAGACTGATAGAGACCAAAGGGAGGACCCCGAAGATTCACAGGGAACCCTGCTTCTCCTCAGAACTCAGAAAGGACACCCCAAGGCCGACCTCAAACCCTCAGTTCTCTGGAGGTGCAGCGCTGCCCTGGCCCCGG
>JAGFMF010011658.1:11995186-12027539 GCA_019455555.1 Galemys pyrenaicus | reverse complement strand
TCCCAGCCGTCGTCACACACGGTGCCCCAGGAGCCGCGGTACAGCACCTCCACGCGGCCCTGGCAGCGGTCCCCGCCGTTCACCAGCCGCAGGGCCAGGTCCGAAGGGTTCTCTGCGGAGACAAGGACCCCAGTGAGAGGAAGCCCGTGGCAGGGCGGAGCCTCCTCAGGTCCCCGCAGGAGCCTGAACGGGACCCCCGTGGCAAAGCGAAAGAGAAACGACGTGTTTCTGCAGAGCCCAGGCTGCTCGAGCGCCAGGACGGGCACCCAACACCCACCAACCGGGAGTGTCTCCCGCCAGCCCTGGGACACGCGGGCCGCTCTGCGGTCACCGCACACGCAGACCAGGCCCTGCCCGCATCGCTGGCCAGCGGGAGGACGCGTAGGGACAAAGCCCACTCGACAGGAGCCCTGGCCAGGGACACAGGAGCGAGGACGTGGTCACGGCCCTCTGGACCGAGGGCAGTCGGGGAGCGGGCCACATAGTTACCTGTCCCCGAGGGCCAGTAGGTGGCGGTAATCCAAGGATCTGAAAGGGGTACAAAAGAAGGGTGTGGGGTTCAGGTGCACATGCAGGACAAAAGCCAGAGCCGGTGGATTCTACTTTGCACTCCGGGACTCCCTCAGCGTCAACATCCCAGCCAGGGCACACTTGGAGATGCCACAGTTCATCGGCCGTGGGCAGCGAGGCTGACTGCCCTGGCCGATCTCGTGACTCTGGTGACAGACACACGCCACACGCCACACGCCACACGCCACACGCCACACGCCACACTTGGAGGAGACAGGGCGTCTCTCCTCCAAGCTGAGTTCGGCCAGAGCTCAGCTGCTCAGCGCCTGTCACCTGTGCAGGGTGACAGGCATCTGGCAATGTCTCACGAGCTGCTGTGTCCTAGACCCCAGTGACACAGTCGCAACGGTCACCTCAGCAGGCCCCCGCTATCACTTTCAAACTAACCCCTATCTACAGGGGAAAGGGAGCCCGGGGTGGGGGGTGGTTACCTGTTGTTGTTGGGTACTCAGTGGTGGACGTGGTGAACCAATCTGGAGGGGACAGACAGGAAGGTCAGACACCAAGGCAAATGCAAACTACAGAGACTGTTCGACACCCCATATTCATAGGACTGTCACGTCATAGTTCATGGCAGCCAGGACTGGAAATGCCACGGTCAGCGCCGTCGAGACAGGGTGAGTGAGGACCTGTCTGTGGGAGGGAGCTCAGCCCAGAGACGCCCGCCCAGGAGAGGGAGCAGGACCGTCTCCCACACCCAGTCTGGGACCGGGATCCCCACGGAGGTTGTGGAGCTGAGCCTGAGGCCCTCAGAGATTATTGTCAGGAGCAGGGTAAACAGAGGATTTGAGCAAGCTCAGCTGATGATTTTACCCAAGGGACACAGCCACCTCACCCTCCCCATGGTCCAAGCACCGTTCCCAGGAGCAGGAGGGAGCACTGCACGTTGGAGGGACTTACCTGCTGTTGGTGTTGTACTCGTGGCATAGGTGGTGGTCGTCCAGGTCTCTGTAACGGGGAATAAACAGGCTCAGAGAGTCAGGGTGAAGGCCTCGGATTCGCGTCGAGAGCAGTGTGGGGCCCTGCCTGACTCAGGGACTGACCATGCATAAGCTACCCGGGCAGCCGGTCACCTCCGATCATGCCCGGGTCACCTCATCTCACGGAAAAGCAGACATTCCTGTGCTGCTGCGCCTGCACAGCCTCAGATGTAGGGGACCCCCTGATCCTCTGGGTGAACTTCAGGGAACGGGTACTGTCTCTAACAGTTTACAGGCAGCAAAGCCTGTGCCGGTATCAGAAAGAGGACGTCAGCTGGCGCTGATGTGTGGTAATCCCGGATACAGAAGGGCAAAAGGGTAGTTGGGGGGTTCAACAGCTCATTCAGGAGAACGCCCTGAGGAAACGGGGTTTCTGACAGTCAGCTTCAGGGGACACCTCAGGGTCAACATTCCCGGCCCTGCCAGGGACTTGACAACGCCCTACTTCCCCGTCTTCCCATCACGGGACTGACGTGCCTGCCCTGTCTCACGACTCTCAGTGACAGCGACACCCACACGGCCAAGGGAGCACAGGACACTCGGGGCTGCTGCCCTGGGGTGTCATCAGACTTGCTCCGTCAGGAGCTACTGTGCTCATAACCATGACGGGAATCTGACAACGTCCCGTGAGGGTGAGGCCTGGGCACCGGGACAAGGTACAGGGACATGTACCCCATGAAGCCCCCGCCATCATGTTGAAGCCAACCTCTGTATCGTGGAGAGAGTAGCCTGGGGGGGAGTGGATACCTGTTGTTGTTGGGTACTCGGTCGTGGACGTGGTGGATGAATCTGGAGGGGACGGAACAGAAAGGTCAAACACACAACAAGGCAAATGGAAACTACAGATTTGTGGATATCGTGGTCCATTGTCAAAGTGCAGAGGCAGCTGGTGATTGGTCTCGCCACCTTCATCAGTGCACAGGATGAGCGGGGATCTCTGCTGCGGGAGGGAGCTCAGAGCAGAGGCCCAGCCCAGGAGAGGGAGCAGGACCGTCTCCCACACCCAGTCTGGGACTAGGGGACTCTCTGGATGTTATAGGCTGAAACTGCAGCAATCAGCCTGTTGTCAAGAGCAGAGCATGACAGGTTCCATCAAGCTCCAATAGATGATACTTTACCCACAGAACCCCAGCCATCTTGGCCTCTAGGTGGCCCAAGGACAGTTACCTGCAGCAGAGGGAGCTCAGGATGTCAGGAGGTGGCGTTATATAGTGCTGCTGTACCCACACCTGCAGACTGCCCCACTTGGGACTGTGTCAAGTGCTGCTGAAAACTCTGATGCTCATGCCCATGTGGGGAATCCCGAATCTATTAAAGAAACTTTGGGCCTCAATTCAAAAAGAGCTAGCTGGGCCTCATAGGTTCTGCAAAGAGCTGCAGTCCCCACTGTGGGCAGAGTAGGGATGGGAGAAAGGTGACGTCCCCAGTAAGCTCACTGAGAACTCACCCAGATGTTCTTGCCCTAGTTATGGGACTCAAAGTTTCTATGGCAGAGGCCCAGAACTTCCTTCCCAAAGGCACGTGCCAGAACTTGAGGTTGCTTCACTGCCCCTCCATCTCTGTTCGCCCTAGCCCAGAGGGACAACGGGGCTGTGGAGGCCCTCAGGCTGCTGGACCAGGTCTCCTCTACTGCAGAGGGGGCCGAGACTTGGGAACGGACACAGGCACGGAGGCTGCCCTCGCGGTTTTACACTCGCCTCTCAGGTTGTGCAGCCAGGGGCGGGTTACAGCCTGGCCCAGGTCAGCGTGGCCAGGTCAAGACCACAGGCACCATGGCGACAGGACGCCCCTTGGAGCTCCTTGGAGACACCTCTGGAGCTGGACTCCTCCCCAATCTCAGGGACACAGTGCTCGAAGGGACAGCCCTTCGGGCCCAAGGCCTTGCTCAGAGGGTCTCCTTGGGGTCTAGCACTGCCGTGCCTTGCATGTCTGCAGGTCTTCTGGATCCGAGATGACCCCACGGAGCGCACCGGTGCAGCAACGAGCCCACAGGGCACCACCTAACAAGCATCACCTTCTGCCAGCTGCTGTTCGGGGATTTGTGGAGCCAAAGTATGCGCAGAGGGGAGAGCAAGAGGTCAGTGGCCGCTGGCCCTCTGCTGCCCGGGCTGACACGGGGCGGGGGCTGTGCCAGCACTCAGGAGGCCCTGCCCGCTACAGCAGGCTCTGGGGTGACTCTTGCGAGTCAGAACGTCTCTGTCACTTTGTTGACCCTCACTCAGCCCCACCAGGGACATTCTTTGCTTCTGTCCTCTCCTCCCTCCTCGTGCAGACAGCTCTAGCCCCCTCACAAGACTGGATTTCAAATACCAGCTCTTTCTACGTGTCAGTCATACCTTCAAATGAGGATATCAACCATCACAAGATTTCGTTCCTGAAAATGTAGTCCCACCCAGGAAAAACAAGTTTCCGAGATGCCCCCCCGCCCCCCCGAAGCCCAGGCCTGGCCTGGATTATCGCAGCCACATGCTGTGCCTGGTGGCGGAGCACAGACCATGCCACGTAGCAAGTGCCAGAGGTTGTTCTAAAGCTGCCCAGTCCAGCTGCACAGTCCCCTGTGGGCTGTCGGTGCCATGCGATGGGCGGTATCCTCAGGGGAATTTGTTTTGGTGGATTAGGTGACCCCTGATGCCACTAACCAGCACACCTTTGTGAACAAAGGCGAAAGCAGAGATTTTCTGCGTAGTCAGGGAGAGTCTCTCTCTTCTCTAGGGGTCTAATTATCTTTTGTTTGTCATTGAGTCGCCAATGGAGAGAAAATATGGCCGGGCGTCCCCAATCTTTCTCCTCCGCCTTTACGGTAGGAGAAAGCGCCACTCAGGGAGGTGTTCGGTCATCCCAGGCCAGGGGTGATGGCAGCTGCTCATGGGTCAAGCCGCAGGGTGGCAGCCTCAGCAAGCTTTAGCGGGTGTGAGCTAGACCCTCCTCCTCGCCCCCCAACCCCCAGCCAGGATTTCAGACAAGTCACTTGCCCTCCCTGAGGCTCCACATCTTTGTCTGTGAAAAGGGACAGTCATTGCTGCCCTCTAACATCACACAAGATGACTCCAAAGTAGGCACACCTCAGCCACGCTCACATGCTGGGGTACGGAAGCAGCGGGCACCGCATCCCCAAGCGCATGCCCCACAATACCGCCCCCCAGCGTCAGCCCCATCCTCGTGCACATGCGCCGTGATATTGGGGGGCTTGTCCTCAGAGGTGCGCGGGTGACAGTGTGGGGCCACGTCTGCTCTACCTGAGCACACGACTCCGGCGTCTTCCCGGTGGCCGCAGTCGTGGTTGTACCACCCGCTGTGGGGGCAGCTGGACAGGTAGGGCTCCCCGCCGGAGCAGCGCACGGAGCCCAAGAGAATGTTCCCCGAGCCCTGGCCGAAGTGGGCCCCGCCCGGGGCCGACACAGAACGGCCGCAGCCCAGCTGGCGACAGACGACGTCTGCGTCCCGGGCATCCCAGTCGTCGTCGCACACGGTGCCCCAGTAGCCTCCGTACAGCACCTCCACCCGGCCCTGACAGCGGTCCCCGCCGTCCTCCAGCCGCAGGGGCAAACCTGCATCGACACGGGAAAGACCTCGCTCTCCGCCCCACGCCGGCCCTGTCCGCGCTTGTCCTGCCTCTGGGACGCCTGAGAGCTCCGGGCCTTCGGGGCGCTGTCCTCGGCCTTTCATCCTCATCTGCCCCGCCCTCCTCACGCACACCCCGGCTTTCCGAGGGGAGCGCCCCTCTCCACCTCTCCAGGCCTGATCGGCCCTCACGGGGTGGCGGCGTCTTCCCTGCCCACCACCCCAGCCTCCGCGGCTCTCCACCCTCCATTTGAGCCCACGGTATCCCCTCGCTCCACCTAACCGTGCTAGGATTTGGTTTCATGTTTGATTCTCGCCTTTTATATCCAGCTTATCGCCAGGGTCCCCTTTCCTTCTCATCCCCACTGCCATTTTGCTTCCTTCTTTGACCCGGTCTGCCCAGGAGCCCCCCAGTTGAGGGCCTTGGCTGAGCGCCTTTCTCTAACCCAAGTACCTTCACTGATTCAGCCAGTATCTACACAGCCTGCTCCGTGCGCCCCCGGGGACAGGAGTCCTGTCTTCCCCGAACATCAACATACTCTCCGCGCCCATCCCGACCAAATCCAAGATGGCCTCCACTTCCGTCGCTAAGCCACCTCCGAAGCCTCCTGTGAGGGGCTTAACCATGAGGGGAAGCCACAGACACCAAGTGCCTGTCTGCCATGGCCCCCATAAATCCCCCTCTAGGAAAGGGTGTGCTGATTATGGGAGCAAAACAGGCGGCAGGTCCCCAGGGATCCAGCCAGGCCTCCTGACAGCAGGAATCGAGCCCTGGGTGTGGCTTTTCTGCGGTTAGTTTGAGGCCAGAAGACATTTGTGCTCAGGGAGTGACAGAGAGGTTGGAATGGATGGGAGATCAGAGAGGAAGTTGGTTGCTTGTTGTGGTGTATGTAAGGGGAAAGGTCGAAGAAAGAGTGGGGAAGTTTCCACACTCAAGGTGCTTCCTCAGCCCTCCTGGCTGCCCCCTTCTGGTCACTCCTGTGAATTGTCTCTCAGAAGAGCCTTCCTCTCTCCTGCCTCAGCCAGTCCCGAGAATGGTGTCAATCAAATAAAGTCACTCAAGTCCTCTTCTGGCTTCTCGGGACATGTTCTGAAAGAGCAGGAATTGGCCTCACAGATTCTGGGCCTCACTGGCAGGGTTCGCTGTCCTAAGTGAGTACTGAAGGACCCTGACAAATCAAGTTTGGTACAAGAGGAGAGATGGGAGCATTTAATGAGCATCATGGCTGAGGCAAAGGCACCTGTTCTGGGTTCAGATCTCTGCCCTGCCACTTTCCTGCCATGTGACCTTAGACATAACCACTGACAAGTTGCCTGACTGTGCCCGGTTTACCATTTGCAAAATGAGGGTATAATAATGCTCATTACTTCAAAGTGTTGTCAAGGAGAGTTCATGATAATAACACTTCCTGTGTGTATTCACTGAGCACTTATTTTGAGCTAGTCAGCATTTGAAATATTTTTATATAGCAGCTCATTTGGCGTATGACAGTAATTTTGTGAAGGAGACAGCAAATGCTTGGGAGATGTTTGCTGTCTCCAAGACAGCTGTCATTCACGGTGAAGACTCTCACGAGCTCACAATTGGCTGAAGCTGATTTCATGCAGTGAATGAGTGAGAGGCAGAGAAAGGAGGGAAGGAGAATGACAGGTGGGACCGGCTGAATGTGCACCCGGGACAGATGTTGGACCTCAGTTCCCCTGACACTATCTACCCTATATCCAAAGGAGAAGCCCTTGCTCTGTGACCAAGACCGTGTCCAGTCTCAGCTAGGAGGCCCAGCCAAGCCAGCTGGAAAGCAAACCCCCAGGAAGACAGTAAAGCAAAAGGTCTTACCAAAGTCTGTAGTCTGGGTGGTCGAGGTATCTACAAAGAAACAAAACTCATCTTAGGAAAGAGGACCCCCTGTTGATAAATGATCTAGTCACAGAAGGTGGCTTGAGCTTCATCGTGCCAGGGGGCGCTGTGGTTCAGTGTTGGGTTTGCAGGCTCCAGAGTTCTTGCTAAATGAGTTTGGAGCTGCCCAACAGTAGGTTAAAACAAGTCACTTGGCTATGGGTGTTCAGTAATTTTAGATGTGATAAAATACATGTTTCTTCACTAGACCCCCTAACACTGTAGTTTATGGTCACAGGATATAGCTTATGTCCACAGAGGGCCGGCAGGAGCGGCTATTTAAACGAGTTGGCAAGGATTTCAAGTGGTAGCTGAACTCACCCTCCAGTCTGAAAGTGGGCCACAGTCAGTTCTGCTCGGAAGTCCCCTAAATAAGTGTTTTGGTGTCATATAGTTTATTCCTTCCTGAAATATTTTCACTCTATCTTGAAGCAAATCAAAATCTAGAGAACCCTCATCGGTACCGTCATCAGTCAGACCAGACTGAAGCTCTCCGTACACCTTCGACTTCAGGTCCACCTCAGTATGGTCAAGGTGGATCTATTAGATGCAATTTTAGCTTCAGGGTGTCTATATTTGTGAGAATTGATATTTACGATTTTATATAAATTTGCGAGGTCTTTGAAAGCATTAAAAAAAAGCGCCCATTTAAAAAACAGAGTAAGACTCATTCTCTTTACGATCACTATATGTATTCACTGAGTTCTTTTCTAAATCCAAGATACATTATCAGCTCTTAATGATCACATTTTTTGTCTTGAAACACTTTGCTTTTTCATCATTTAAGAAATTCATTCATTATTACTCATCAATTATTAACTGTTATAGAAAAGACATATAATAAGAAGATGGAAAATTGGCGTCATTGCCTAAAAGGAAGATGAAATAGGGAGATCAATCATTCTTCAGTACCCAAAATATTATCTTATCTTTGCAGAAGTTATTTTTTTTTTAAGATTGGAAACACGAGTACTCTGCCGTGTGCTTTTAGATTTCATTGAATGCAGTTACGAAGTCAGAATTTTTCATTTTCTATTCAAGGAGAAGTAAATTGACAGAGGTGTTCCATAGTAATTAGATGAAGAATCTTGAGACAGAGAACGGCACTGCAGCTGTTAGAGACGACGAGGAGATGGTTGCACCCATGAAGTCTCAGACTGATCTGCAGGTGGTGCTCGCCTAGCTCCTCACTGGGGATCCAAGGATGGAGGAGGCAGTGAGGTCACTCTAAGGACAGAAGAGAAGCGTGGCACTCTCACCTACTTCTAGGGGAAATTTCATCCATCTTACTTCGCAGCTAGAGTTTGCACATCTTACTTGCTAAAATGGCACGTGGTCATCCTGATTCCTCTTTTCTGACGCTTTTATATCCAAATACACCAGATACAAAGAGATGTCCTAGGTTAAAATCCTTAAAATCTCTAACTCTAGATTGCTAATCTCTAGATTGCTTTCCTGATCCCCTTTTTCTTACTTGCCAGTTTATGGGATGTTAGGGCATTTGCTAGAGTTCTCAGATTCTTTTATTTTTTTTAACGTAATTTTTAAAAAATTTACATATATTTGACATCAATTGTATCCCTATGTATTCCCCATCACCGTAACACCAGTGCACCATCACCTCAGTCCCCGTGCTCCCGTCTGCCCTCCACCCTTCCCCTCTTCCCTCCCCACCAAGTGTCCCCAGTTTGTCCTTTTCTTTTCATTTTTGGTTTTGTTTCTTTCTTGTTATTATTATTATTACTGTTCTTATTCCTTTCCTTGATCCTTATTTGGTTCCCTTATATTCCTCCTAGGGGAGGAACCATCAGATTCTTTTAAAACACAAGTCTGCCAGGAGCAGCTATCAGGGGCAAGGGTTTGACTTTTTAACAGAACCAACAGGGCGACTTAATGTGAGAGAGCTGCACCACCAAGGTCAACCCCTTAAATGTGGGGTACACAGTGGACTCTTCCAGCTGCCCCTTTCAGGACCAGTGAGGTCACGTGCTACACACCCCTGAAAATGAAGAAGCAATTTGCAATAAACAAGCAGCCCGAACAGTCTTTCAACAGACCATAAATCTGAGAAATGTGTGCAACAGAACATCCCCACCTCATTTCTGACATACCATGCCTGCTCCCACGCTGACAGACATGCTGGAGAGACTTCTCCACTCAAACTCTGCCTTTGACAGGGAATACAGACGACATCACATGATTGCCAGGCCCCACGCACCTGGCTTGGTCACGTGGTGGTCAATGCGAGAATCTGCATCCAGCTCAGAAGTTCTGAGCCTCAGAGTCTTGAGAGACTCTTCCACAGCACTAGAAAGCATGCTGGAGTTGTGCTGTGCCCACACATTATGAATAACCCTTTTGTACAGGTTTATGAGACCAATTTGCATTCTTCCAACAACCAACCACGTGGTTGCAGATGACACCAGCTCCCATTAGGGGAATGATGGTAAGTCACCTGGGGAGAAAAACCTCCACTTGTTTATTTTCCAGGAAATGAGACAGGCTCCTCAACCACTGGGGATCAGTGTCCAAAATAAGTTATCAGAATGGGCAGCCAGGAAAAGCCACAAAGAAATCACTCAAAGATAATTCCCGAAGACCCAGTCACTTCCCACAGGGGCTGGTACCTTCTCTCTGGATTCAGACATTGCCCCAACTTTCCAAATTACCCGCTGTTCGATGTGGGCATTCGGTACATTCTTGCACTGAGAGAAGCAAAACTGAAGACTCTGGAGCATAAAGACAAGCAAGGATTCCCAGGGGTCCACCTCTAGCTTTGCTCCCACTGTCTCCCTCCCTGGAAGGCAGGTAAGAACCTGGTCGGACTACCCCTGTCCACCCTGATCTTCACACATTGGCTCCAAGGGACAAAGGCACCACCAGGGCAGGACCACGCCCCCAAAGCGTGTGCTCAGAGGACCACCACTACGGCTCTCCCTAGAGCTTCAGGAAGTGCGGCAAGGGCACGGCTGGGAAGCGGGTCCTCGAGATCACCTCCCGCCAGGGCATTACCCTGGCTAGACACCTGTCTGATGGAATGGCTAAGCATGGCGGGAGGCAGGGCTGGACAGCTGGGAGGTGGCTACTGTCATCTACAGTTCCTGACAGCCATGCCCACGAATAACAGGACATCTCTTCCTGTTTGGCTAACTCCATATTAGTGCTGGAACTCAGTTCACCTGTGACTTTCTTGGGGCTGCTCTCGCTGGTGGTTTGGCCATTTTTTCTTTTTCTTTTTTTTTTTTTTTTTTTTTTTTGCCTGAGCCTCTCGCTCCCGTACTTATCACAGCTGTTATTCTCACTCTGTGATCAGTTACGAATGTTCATCTTTCTGTCGGACCCTAGTCCTGGAAACAGCACAGAGGGAGCCCACCCTGTGGTCACTCTGACTCAGAAGGAGGCTGGAGAGACTGGTTGTCACCAAACGAGGCAGTAGGGATACCGACAACATGATCCAGAAAGAGGCGGAGACGTTTCACGTTAGCGAGGCACTTGTGAACGGCTCTCTGACAACAACTCAGCCTTAGGCTGGAGCCAGAAAGCTTCAGGAAAATGTTAAAAACCACAGTGCACTTGATGTTGAAACACAGGCATTAAGAGAAATGACAGTAGGTAACACTTAAAATAGATGCACATCTTCTGTCCCTGCCTTTGGGAACTCAGCCGAGCCTCCACAGGCGCCTCGCAAACAGGAACGTAGTTGGGTCACGGCTGTGCAGTATGGCTGCGGGCCCCCTTGGTTTTGTTTATATAGAAATGCTAATCTCCAGGCCTCACTCCCAGAACCTCCAAATCAGGGGAGGGAGAGAGACGTGAACTTCTAGCATCGGCATTCAAACACCCTGGTCAATTCTGATGGGCACCGAAGTTGAGGTGAAGGCAAAAGAAAATGACAAGACATAAAGCAGGTCCAAATAATCCACTTATGCTGCAGCTAAAGAAAGTCGCTATTATCTCTGTATTTCTAGAAGGGACATAAATCCAACTTTTATATAGACCTCATGCCATTCATTCAAGTTCAGTGAGGCAGTGTTAATCTTAAAGTGTAAAGAAATGGATAGGAGGAAAAATAAATTATGAACCAATAAATTATGAACAAATTATTACAGAGTTCTTTTGTTTTTGTGTTTTCCAAAGTACTTACAAGGGTTTGTGGGAAATTCTGTATAGGAAGCTGTAAAGAGAGAAAAGAAAAATCAGACATGTATGTGATTCATCCACGGGAACACTAACCACAGAACCCCCCCTGGACACTGGCTTTTCTTTTTCTTTTTAAAGATTTATTTATTTATACATATAAGAACTGGGGTACAGGCCAGAGTCCAGGGCAGTGAGAGGATTCATCAGAGACAGAGCGGAGAGCAGAACAGGCAGGTCGACCGAAACACACTGCTGAGGGGAGCAGCAGGGAGGCAGGAGAGGTCTGCTGCGCCATATGGGTCTCCTCCCTGGCCGGAGGCAGGGATCGAACTCGTGCTGCAGTGGCTGCGGTTTGCTTCATAGTGCGTTGCTTACCCCACTGCACCACCAGGGAGGCCCATGGATGCTGGCTTTTCTTAGCTTTGACTCAGAACACAAGATCTGTGTAGATCCGTCAACAGATCTGTCATCTGTTTTTGAAATTTAATTCAAAGTGGTAAAGATTTCTTAAGTCTCCTGTGTGTGCAATAAAAGTTGCTAAACTGCTCCACAGGTGATAATAAAAAAGAAAAAAAGGCCCTTAATTTCTTCAAAGTGAAATCGATGAGAGACGCCTTAACCATTTGGACCTTTGTTTCCACATACTTCCTGCTGTAGATACTCCTTTATTTCGTTAAAATAAACATGAGCCTTTCATCACAATGGAAAAGCAAACTAGAAGTGTGCAAGAATGTGTAACCCACTGCTCTTCTAATTCTTTCAGAAAACTGAGCCTCTCCAGCTTGTATTAATAGGCGTGAAGAGGTGACAGTGAGGGTTTTGATTCAATTTACCAGTTCTCCGGCAGCTGAATGAAATTGCTGAAAGAATGGTTATTTAACTAAACCCCAGGCTTTATTTGAATTTCACCAGTTTTTTCTTTTTCTGTTCCAGGATCTGATCTGAGATACTACTGTGCATTTAGGAAATTACATCAGGAGAAAATATTAGGAAAACCCCTAGAAGAATAACCAAATGAGGCCCGAGCGCCTTCTTTGGGCCAATCCCGTGGGCAGCCGCATTCCTACAATAGGAGGCTGGAACGCACTGCACAAGTGAGCAAAGTGGGGCTTGCAGAGGCCCAGAGCCGGTAAGCGGAGCCAGGGCCGGCAGGGTGAGGCCAGCAGGGGGCTAAGAACCTCCTGCCCAGCACAGACGGGCACGGGCCTTCTCTAGCGCTTGTGCACAACCAGGCTGAGGGGCGGCTGCTGCAGCAGCGCCTCCCGCACGAAGCGAGGGGCCTGGGGGATGAAGCGGCCAAAACCGCGACCCGAATGCCAGCAGACCCCCCCAAGCACCCACCCTGGCCTGCCCACTCACCGCTGCTGACCTTAGACAAGCCCAGAACCTTTCTGGGCCTCGGTTTCCTCATCTGCAGCGTGGACATAATGGTGCCTAACTTCAGGGTGGTTCCCAGAGACTTAGACGAGAGCACAGAGGTGCACTAGCCAGAGAGGGCCTGGGACAAGCAAGAGCTGTGCAGAGGTCCGTGCTCGCCTCCAGCGGCAGTGCAGATGTGTGTGCACGTGTGCGCGCGTGTGCGTTGTGTGTGCACGTGTGTGTGTACACGCATGTAGAAGCCACCAACACCCGCACTGTGAGAGCAGGCTGCCTTAAGGCCTCTGCAGATGGGACAAGCAGTTCACTCTCGGCTTTCAGGGCTCGCTGAGCCTCCAGTCACTTTTCAAATACAAGTCAGGGGGTAAGTTGGTCCCCATAAAAGCTGAAAGTAAGCATGCTGCTCCCCACCATCTCCAGGCTTCAGGAAACCCAAAACCCGACAAGGAGGAAAGGAGGGTGTCCTGTGGCAGCCGGCCGTCACCGTCACGCACCACTTACGTCAAGGGATGCAGCTCGTTCCCCATCCCCGAGGCTGTGGGGGCTTGGTTTGGGGGTGCTGCTTTCATGAAAGCAAATGAACCTGCACCTTCAGAGCTCCCCCTGCCAAGCCTGGGGCGCAGTGAGAGTGCTGGCAGTTATTTGGAAATTAGGGTATTTTTGTCAGGTCCTCCAGAATTCATGAATATGGCAAACGGTGACATAAAAAGAAGGGGGGGTAGAGACTAAAAGAAGGCAGAGAAGAGGGGAGGGAGGGTCAGTGAGGTGAGACAGAAACAGAGCAGAGAGAGAGAGACAGAGCGGGAGGTAGCAGACGAGCACCTCCAAGCGGCACTGAGACACGGCCATCACATTAAGCGGCTCTTGCGTGACAACTTAGTCTCGGAACACAAGGGCGTGCTTCCGTCACCGAGCTGGAGTCCTCAATCTAAAGCAGGAGTGACAGACAAGAACTTGGAGTCGCAAACTTGTCTATGCTCAGCTACTTGACCTGGTTCTGCTCAGTAAATATTAATCATCCAGCCAGGCACACCTGCAGACAGAAGTCATACAACGAGCATGTACAAGGGCCCTTCCTCCTGCCTGTTTTTACAGCACACACAACCATGAGGAAGGCCAGGGTCTCTTCATAATGTGCACGCACTTCTCCTTCACTGTGGGAATTTCCCCAAAGACCCGTCAATCATTTCCGTAGTGGAGAGGCTCACCGAAACCACGGTCGTGGCAACTGCCTTTTCCCATGATGGTATGTCCCAGCCAGAAACAGAACAAAAAGAGACATTCTTTCTAAATATTTGCAATTACAGCTAGCAGCAAAGAATCAGGACCTTCCTTAGCGTGAAACTCCCCCTGCCCTGGGAAACCCCGCATCAAGGAGCAAGAGGACATGACTGGCCGTGATGTGTGTTTGCAGAGTGAAATGAACAAGAAAGTTAGACGCAGTACCTGCACACATGACTTGACCCAGCAGCAGACATAGTGGCAGGATGATGGTGGAGCGCCCCATTTTGCTGGGTTCTTCTCGATTTGAATAAAAATACCTTGACATTTATAGTTTTCTCGCTGAAAAGAGGCGTGTCCAGCGGAGTGGCATATTTCCACTGGAGCCATAAATCAATACAAAGGAAATAAGGAACTTTGTTAATAGTCAATGGCTAATCTGTGGGAACAACTTAGGTGTGTTTGATTGATTGTCATATGAACAACCTGGCAGTTTCCCAAGTGCAGAAGCCCTAGCATTAGTGATACAATTTTCAACTTCCTTCTAGGTAAAACTTGACTCTCAAGTGCTCCTGAATATGGGCTTGATTTTAATCTTGGAGAATTTGAACTAAACTGTGGGAAGTCGGCCCCAAGATTGGGGCAGAGCAGGATGTGGGCTGCTGGGCAAATACAGCGCCTGGTGCCAAGGGGAAAAGCATCTCTCTGGGGCGGTTTGCCCTGGCAGGGCATTCTCTTCTGGGTCCCTGTGCACTTAACCTTGACTTGGAAGAGCAGGGGATGACACCGGTTCAGGTGCGCTGGAGAGTGGAAGCCTGAGGAATGAGCACAGGGCCCTGTGGGCCGTCACTGCAGTGGCCACCATCTCGCAGGTCTCGTGCTGATTCCGTAGCACCGGAGCTGAGACACGTGTGAGCGCGAGCTGACCGCTCGTAGGCTTTGCTCTCTGGCATTCACATGGTGTGACACGTGGAGGTGGCGAACCCACCACTCCTGCCTGGGCCTCCTCCTGGCTTACTCAGAACCCCTTTTCCTGTGTGTCTTCTGTAGATAGCGCTTTGCCCTTTGGCACCTCCAGACTTCATCATGGATTCCGGTAAACCCCACCAACACCCACCACCTGCCAAGAGGGTTACCAGCCATTATGTTTATCAAGATACAAGGAGCGGTTGGTAAGTCTTAGGTGGAAGCAGATGGCGTTTCAGGACTTGTCTCCTGTCCTGGCCCAGATGGCAGTGTTCAGTGAAAGTGGCGTGCAAGCGTGGGGTCACGTTTAGTCGTCCTATAGCTTCCTGCTGTGCCCAAGTTCCGCTTCTCCTTGGTGAAGGTGAGCACACTCTGTAGGGGAGCCCCGTCCTCGTCCTCCCACTGTCAGCACGGCAGTAAGAGTCAGGTGAAGAGAGCAAAGACGTACATCCTCTTGGAGTGTATAAGGCAGAGCGCACGGTGGCTTCTCCTCGTAGGAGGTTATGAGGCTTTGGTTTCAGGAAGTGGAGCATGATTTATGAAACTCAGCGTAAGTCATGGGATCATCGGGAAAAGAGTGCTGTGATAGATTGGTAATGTCTGCCTTGAGCACAGCACAGAGAAGCGGGGTAGGAATGTCGATAGTCGTGAGGGAGAAGCGAGCGTAAAGCATCCCTCCCCACAGAAGAGACAGGAGAGCCTGCTCTCAGAGACAGATGTGCATGGTGACAATGACAGCAGAGGTAGTCGGTGTTAAAACAAGTGGCTTTGGGAACGTACAGGGAAAAGGGTCCTCAATCAGATAAGGGAGGCAGCGTCTCAGGGAAGGTCGCCTCTAAGCCTAGTTTTGAAATCTCGGCCGGATCTCTCAGCAAGCGAGAGAGGGAAACCCAGAGGGAACAAAGAGCCACCTGCCAGGACTGTGTGAGAAGGGAGGTGGGGGCCTGCGGGCACCTCAGCTCAGGCCAGGCGTGTCCTTGAGAGCTCAGGGAGAGCTCCCCAGTGACACGGCTCCCCGCTTGTGTTCTCTCAGCGAGCCCGTCCATTCCCCACCGTGGTTAGGGAAGACTCTAAGACAACGGGGCTGTGGGCTCTGTGTCTAGAAGACTCCAGGCAGAAGGAAATGGAGGAAACCCACCTGTCGTTTCCAAGCCGCGAGGGGGTGTTCCCGATGGGGAAGTGGGTGATGCCGGTGGTGCAGGAAGGAGGCAGGGGGCCTGGGTGTGCAGAAAGAATCGGACCGGGCCTTCATCACAGGAGCCCCACTGTTCAGAGACCCTATAAGGGGAGAAGGCATTGGGGCCCCGCCCTCCAGGGGCCTTCGCTTTGACTCAGAAGCCTCACCTTTCTCCGCACCACTGGAAGCACCTGCATGAGCAGCACATCTGGTGGGAGACCAAGCACTTCGCGAGCAAAACCGCCCTGAGAGCACTGGGGACAAGGAGACACTGGCGCTGACCTTCTAAGGCACGCGTCCTGGAGGCCACTCGTCCTAGCCGGTCCAGAAGGTGGAGCGCAGCCCTGCCGCAAGCCCTTCACCCCCGAGGGCGCGGTGGCTTCTCTTCTCCTTAAGCAGCAGAATCTTCTCCTGCATTGAAACTCACGGGGCGGCTGCGCATCAACGGCTCCGAGGGTGCGGGGGGAGCCCCTGCAGCTCAGCCGGCAAGTCCTCCTGTCTTGAACCCCCCACCCCGAACCCCTCTCTCCAGAGCAACCCGTGGGCCGGTCCCGGTGGAGGCCAGCGCCTCCTTTTACAGGCCTGGGAACTGAGAGGCGCAGGGCAGATCCTGGGGTGCAGAGGTTCTGCCCAATGCGGAGCTAGGGTGCCAGAGGACTCCCCTGAGGGGGCACCTCTCGGGACTTCCTGAGGCTGCTCTTCCAGAGACGAGCAGCCTGGGAGGCTGGAGGCAGCACCAGTCCCTCCCACCTCTGCGGGGCGTCCGATCTGAGCCCGGAGACCTTGACCTGGGCAGACAGAGGGGAGGGCGCTGAGTGGTGGGGGTGAGGGAGGCACCCAGAGCCTTGGTCTTCAGACCCCCACTGTCTGAAGGCCTCCATGACGTCTGCGTGGCCCTGGCTCCCCTCCAGGAGTCAGGCTGACACGCAGAGTCTACACGTGCCCTCGCGGGGGGCAGGACGGCCGGCTTAGCACAGAGTAGGTGCTCAAGAAACCTTTGCAAATTGAGTTGATTAAATGAATGTGAGCAGAGCTGTAAGAAGAGGGAGGGCCACAGGCCTTCACTCACTGTTCGTTCTGCAGGTGTGCTGAGCGCCTCCGACACGCCAGCCCTGTGGGGGGCAGTGGGCCGAAGCCCTGGACGACAGGGCGGTAGGGAGGTCCTGCCCCATGGATTTGACCAAACAGCGCAAGACGGGCAAGTGACGAGAGGGCAGGGAGAAGCAATGCAGGTGGCAGTGAGACTGGTGGAGGAGACGGTCCAGGTGAAGGGTACTCTGCTGGGGAGCGCTCACTCAGCGCCGCTTGGGGCCAGGAAGCGGAGGCTCAGAGGCTGAGGACCTTCCAGCGTCACACAGGAGGACGTGGCCGAGCCACAGCATGACTGAAGCGTGAGTCCAGAGCCTGGGTTTTTTCCACTAGGCCCTGACGCTTTCCCCATGCCCCAAACGACTGTGTTTGCCTTCAAGTGATGAGCCTTGAGCCTGGAGCGCCTTCTCCAAAGGACGTCTTGCTGTCCAGAACCGTCCAAAAGAAACATTCCGTAGAGGCGGAAAACAGCGCTGAGGTCATCGGAATAAGCACAGTGTTTGACACACGCCCCCAAAAGACGCTAAGCGGCTGACCCGAAAGAGCACGGCCTGTCCCGGGTTATGGTAACCGAGCAGGGCGCCCCAAGAGTGCAGGTGCAGCAGCCAAGCACCTGGCCCAGGAGGGTGGGGGCAGATCTTTGAGTGGGTCCTCCTGTGGGGAGGCCATACCCCGAAGAGTTCACCTGTTCAGGCTCACTGAGGCCGCCCAGGGCCTGGGCTGCACTAACCCCATTCCGCAGACACCAGGAAGCCTGTCCGCTTGCGCTGGAGTCCACTGGGCCACAGAACCAGTGGGCTGGGGAGACCGCCCTACATGCCGGTCACTCCTTCGGGGAGCACAGATCGAGGACAAGGACGCCCTCATCACTGCGCACAGGAGTGGTGGGGACACGAGGGGGACCCCGCCCTGAGCAGGAGCCCACCAGGCCCCCTCCGACCCTCACCCCCAGCCCCAGCCCTGGAGACGTCACCTCTGCCTGCCTCTCCCGTGACTCCGACGGTGGAGACAGCGGCTCCAACCTCAAGGAAGGTGGGCGAGCAGGACGCCGTCCCCCAAAAGGAAAGTCTCCTGGGCAGGAGCATGGCCTGTGGCCTGCACCGGCCGGAGGGCCCTGGTTGGCCCCGAGGACGCCGGGGCAGCTGTCAGCCGGGGGCCTGGAAGCCATCCCCACGGCCCCTGCGTGCCACAGAGCTGGTTCACATGGGGCTTACGGAAACAGTTCAAATCCCCTCCTTTGTCCACCGACAACCAGCACATCCACCTTTGCATGGCCCTGACAGGTGGTATTGAAAACCACAACAAATAACCCTGACTCCAAGGAAATGGGAACAAAAGAAGCGCTTTTAACGTGTGTGGGGCAACAATAAGCCGCCACTCGCGGCCAAAGCAAACAGAAGGGCCGCGGGTGTCCTGGGCTGAAGAGCGCTCGGCCATAATGGACCCTTATGCGCGCGAAGTGAAGAGGAAACCGTCAGATGCCCACAAAGCCACCGTGATGCTCAGGCCAGCTCCTCCGGGAGCTTCACTCGCACTTCCTCCTTCCTGTTGCAGCGCCAGCCCCCAGAGCCAGGCGGGCGGTGTCCTCCGGGAGACCCCAGCGCCCGCTCGGTGGATGTCACTGCACAGACGTCTTTGCCATCCCCGAGGCCTCGGGCTCTGGATCTGAGCAGGCTGAGAGGAGCATCAGAGCGTCTGCCTCCCGCCGGGAGCTGTACCAGGTGGGGTGGAGCCGCGCCCGTCACCTCCTCTGGGGTCACTCCCCACAAGGGGCTCGGCCCGGGAGGTGGCTGGCCTGCAGCCCCATCCTCATGCCAAAAGTGGCAGGAAAAGGGGGGCTTTACCCCCCTCTCATCAACCAAAGGGCCTACTAGCGCTCCCTGCCCTTCTCTGGGCTGCCCCCTGCAGCCTTCCGGAAGCCCTTCCCTCCCCCAGGCACCGGCTTCCTCACCGCGTGTTGAGTGGGAAGATCCTCTGGGATCCTCCTTGTGAAGTCTGGGGCCACGGCTCCCACACCCCAGTGCGCAGGCCCAGCGGGCTCGCAAACAGCGCTGGAGGACCACCTCGAAGAGCCCCCCGCTTGCCCACCATGCTGCACACGCACTCTGCAGTGGGGCGCGGCGGTGGCAATGGGGGTCACTGCTCCCCCACATAACAGACGAGGCTCGCAGAGGGAGGCACGTGCTCCCAAGCTCTTGGTCAGAGACGAGCGTGGGGAGCCCCAGCACGCAAACCACTGCCTGAGTCAGACCCTGCACACTCCCTGGAGACCCTGCTCCTCTCCCGCGGGCCCCCGACGCGACGCGAGGAGACATCTTCTGGGGGCGCCCTGCCTTGCTCCAGAACCAGCTGGTAGCGTTTCTTGACCGGCACACATGGAGCTTTGAAAATGAAAACGCCCCCATGTCCCCACCAGCTCAGCCCAGCAGCCCCTCTTCTTGAGCAGTGCTCAGAATGCTCGGTGAGCTGGACAGCCCGCGAGGAGGGCGCTGGTGCGTTTCAACCCGCAGTCAACAGGAATTCCTCTCCCACGCTGGTAAAATCTTCCACCCTGTCCTCTTTGGTAGCACCCAGCGCTCCATGAGCCATTCAGGTTTCTCTGCAAAGAGGCTCGGTCACGGACAGGGGCCCTGTGCCTGCTTCCCTCCTCCTCCTCCAGTAGCCGTGGGAGATGTTTTCCAGTGTGACCTGGCCTAGGAAACCCCCAGGAGGGTCCTTTTCCTTTTAACATGGTGATTCTCCCAAGAATTCTCCTTGCCCTTTGTCTCTTCTCTCAGAAAGCAAGGACAAGGGGGGAAAGAACTCAAACCTTCAGCTGGGAGAGGAAGCCTGAGCCCCCACATGCAACACGCGCAGCGTCCTTGACTCTAGAAGGTGGAAGTCTCACTGCTGAATCTGCAACACTGTCTGGGGTTGGGACGGGGACTAGCCCATCAAAAGCGCATCTCACTTGAAGACACCTCAATATCAGAACAGGGAAAGGGGAGCTGAAAAGACCCCTGTGTGCTGGAATCAGTGAAGCAGATTTACTAGAAAGGAACATCTTCTGATAGTCCTTCTCAAGACAAAAAGGGAATTTAGAGGCCCCCTAATCAATGCCCTTTATTTTCTTTTTTTTTTAAAAGATTTATTTTTTTTAATTTTTTTTTATGCATACAAGCACTGGGGTACAGGCCAGAGGTGTGGGGGGGTGAGAGGCTTCACCACAGAAAGCGGGGAGCAGAACAGGCAGATCAATGGAAGCACACTGCTGAGGGGAGCAGCGGGCACAGCAGGAGAGGTCTGCCATGCCATGTGGGTCCCCTCCCTGGCCGGCAGCAGGGATCGAACTCGTGCTGCAGTGGCTGAGGTTTTGCTTCGTAGTGCGTTGCTTAACCCACTGTGCCACCAGGGAGGCCCAATGCCCTTTATTTTCAAAGGAGGAAACTGAGCCCAGAAGCTCATTTGTCACCCCTAATCCCTGAGCTTGGAACCCGGTGTCCTGACCCCCCAGTGAAGGCCTTCATGTTCCACCTCTCTGATGACTATCCGAGGGACACCTTGATAAAGCCCTTTCCAGTAGCAAGCTATAAAGAAAGTGCCTAGATAAAGGGAGATAAGAAAGCCGTATTTTTCCAAACTGACTTCCTGGTTGAACCAGAAGCCACTGGGTCCCTGTTGCCTCTGGCCCCAAAGTCAGGAGCCCTCCCTGAGGGTGACAGGCAAGCAGCTGCTTTCTCCAGATCTTACTGGACACTATCTTCATTGACCAGTAAAACATTCCCTGGGCAGGGGGCATTAAATTTCCATGTTCTTTTCCAGTAGAGCCACGTGGTGGCTGGCTACTGAGATTGCTCAAGACAGATCCCAAAACCAGAGGCCACGGAGCCGCTGACTTGTTGGGCTGGAACCCAACAGGCACTCATCCCTGCCTAATGCCCTCAGCTTGGAGTTGGCCCTGGAGCGCTTTCTGTTGAAACCTCACTGAGGCCCAGGGAGGTGAGGGAACTCGGAGACGGGCTGTGAGCATGCCCAGCTGCAGACCCAGAGGAAATCTAGCTTGGTGCACAGAGGTTCCTTGGGAATAGCAACAGGAAGGGGTTGGGGCTGCAACAGCGCCCAGATCTGTATCTCATTCACTGGGAAATGGGGAGGGGGATCAAAGGACAGGAATGGGGAAGAGGTGGGTTTTATTAAGATGGGCAGAGAAGGAGAGATGACAGTGTGACCATTTTGCATTGTATGCAAATATTCAAGCACGATGTGGTACACCTGAGATGAACATAATGTCATATGCCAATTATATCTAAATGGTTAAAAAAAAAGACTTAGGTGAGATCCAGGCTGGTATAAGCTTGAATCTGGGAAGCAGGTAAGGCCAGGTCACTCTCACACATTGCTGGAGGGAATGTAAAATGGTAGCGTCACTATAGAAAAGAGTATGGAGGAGCCCTAAAAAAATTAAAATGGAGGAAAAAAAAATAATATCAACAACAAAAACCCACAACAAAACAAAACAGAAAACAGACAACTACAAATCAGAGACATTCTGCAGGGAAGAGGGAGGGGCTGGGATCTGAGCCGGACCGGAGGAGCGCAGGGGACTACGGTGACGGTGCACGGGTGAGCTGGTGGTGGGAATTCTATGGGGACGACACCAAGAGAAGAAAGCAAACACTGTAAGAAAAAATAAATAAAAACAAATTTTAAAAATTAAAAAAATAATAATAAAAATGGAAATACCATCAGATCCGGTAATTCCATCTCTGGGTATTGACCCCAAAAAGAGGAAACACTAATTAATTTTAAGACACATGTACATCGCCGCTCTGTTCACTGCACCTAGTTATTTACAACAGTCAAGATATGAAAACAACCTAAGTGCTCACCAGTGGGTGGCTAGATAAGGAAAATGTGTAAGAGAGAAGGAGGGAGGAACGGAGGCAGGCAAGGAAGGAGAGAAGGAGCGCGCGAGAGAAATATTATTCAACCATAAAAAAGAATGAAATGTTGCTTTTGTCGCATGCTGGCTGAGGGAACTATCTGAAATGAAGGAAGTCAGCCGGAGAAAGACAAACACTACATGATGGTGCTTATATGTGGAACTTGAAACATGAAACAAGCAAACGAAGCTCATAGGTGCAGAGAGCTGGCTGGTGGTTACCAGAGGGCAGGAGGTTGGGAGGAGGGAAATATGGATGAAGAGGGTCAAGAGGCACCAGCTTTCAGCCATAATAAGTCAAAAGGATGTTATGTACCACATGGCACCACGGTCAATAACTGATACTGCAAATTTGAAAATTGCTAAGAAAAGATGACATGTTATGGTGACCATTTCTCTATGCATAACAAGAGTCGAATCACAACGCCATACACCTGAAAGAAATATCACATTGCGTGTTAATTATACTCTAGTAAAAATAAAACACATACCGGGCCCTCCCTGGTGGTGCAGTGGGTTAAGCAATGCACTATGAGGCAAACCGCAGCCACTGCAGCACGAGTTTGATCCCTGCCGCCGGCTGGGGAGCTGACCCACATGGCGCAGCAGACCTCTCCCGCCTCGCCCACTGCTCCCCTCAGCGGTGTGTTTCAATTAATCTGCCCGTTCTGTTCCCCACTCTGTCTCAGGTGAATCCTCTCACCCCCACACCTCTGGCCTGTACCCCGGTGCTTGTGTGCATAAATCAATCTTAAAAAAAAACCACATACCGAAGAGAGAGCTGGGTGGAGAAGAGTGAAGGATTTATGGGTGAGACCCAGCGGTGCTGGACATTTATAAGTTCCAATATGCATCTACACTACATATCACTTTTTCATAACCAGAAAAACCACTGGTTGAATTATTACTTGGATAAATAGTTTTCACTGCAAAGATAAAAATGAAGGCATGTGGCCGGGCTCTGTGGGGGTGGGCGTGCAGCGTGAGCCGCGAGGGACGGGCCTCCTCTTCCCACAGCAGGTGGGGACGCCTGCAGGGGCCTCACGAGGTGGAGCGGTCAAGAGGACCCTTGATGCAGACCTTCCCTTCTCATCACCCACCGTTTGAGAGCCTCCAGTGCGCTGAGGGACCGCCCCTGGGGGTCGGGCTGGGAGGGGCTGAGTCCTTCCTTCTCCCCGAGTGCGCTCATCGCTGCCACCAGCGACCAACATTTGTTCTGGGTCATTTAAAATGATGTGATGCAAGAAAACCCTATTTCTTTTTCCTGGGTCAAAAGTTTTCACAGCATAATAAAAGACAAACTATAAAAACCAGAGCTGCTGAGAAGTCGAGCCAAGAGCGCAGACTCAGACCCTGGGTCCACACCTGCGGCACAGCTCAGCCGGGAAGACGGCCCGAGAAGAGGCTGCCAGGGTAGGGAGCCCCTCGCTCAGGCACAGGCGCTGGCCTTCCCTCCGGAAGAAGAGGAGCACACGCAGGATTAATGAGTACCCGCCAGCCCCACCGCGCCCGGGAAGCCGTGGTACAAGGGGCACATTATTTCACCACCCTTTGTGCGGCCGTGAGGGTGACACAGGACTCGGGGGGCCGCTTCCTGTTCATGCTGCCAGCACTGATTGCTCAACTCCCCTCGGTCACCCTCAGCTCGGTCACCTTGGGCCCTGGGCCCACAGCTAGTCTCTCACATGGAGGGGAGCACCGTCTCTTCCGGCCCCTTCTCTCTTTCTTCCCAACATGCGTGACGTGCCCTTGGCCGGCATTTCAGGGCCACCATCTCACTGCCAACTTCCTCCAGATGTCAGGCATGGTTCTGCCTCGGGGTCGGGACTTCTGGGCCCAGTCCCCCGCCTGGCCCTGCGCCCAACACTGTCCTTTGGCAGGGGCTGAGGCAGGAACCCTGGGCGCTTCCACAGCCTCCTTCACCCCACTCTGGGGAGGTGCCCAGAGGGAGTCACCGAGTCACCGCAGCCTCTGTCATCTGAGCAAGCAGAGGAGCCTCAGAGGTTGCAGGGTGCATTTCGGTGCCCCTGGGGGCATTTGGCAGGGCTGACTGGCCTTGGGAGGTTACCCCAGCACGTGTGGGAGTACCTGCGGATCCTTGCATCACAAGGGACCTCTCCAGGGCTCTCTGCAAGAGAGTACAGCCAGAGAACACCCCCTCCCCCTCCATGAAATCCACACGGCTGGGAAGACCTTCGAGAAACCAGACCCCATGCCTCCAGGTCACCCCTTCTCAAGGGAAATAAAGCACAGAAACCATGGGAAGAAAAGTTCTTAAACACGGCCCAGAACCAGCAGGGGAAAATACAGCCTCTGTGTCCCAGCTCTGCCAGGGCAATGGCCACTCGCGGAGACCAGAATGTTCTGGGAGGGCCTGTGTTGATGCTGCTTCGCCTTTCACCTGGTTGTCTTGCATCTTCTGTCCTAAATCAGCCTGTTCACACGTGTGGATGCACAAATACCCAGGAGGGTCAAGAGAGATTCAGATGGAAGCCAGATAATGAGCCCAGGCCCTAATTAGCAGTATTAGCATGCTAGTGTCACTGGTTGCAACAGCCACACCGATGCTCAGGGCCAGCTTACGGCTGCACCTCCTACCATGGAGCATGCCACTGGATTCAGTTGTGCCTACCGGAACCTTGAAACTCTTTTGGGGGGGGCGGCACTGATTACATTTTCATGTTAGCTACAGCTTCTTGTTCTCTCCACCTCTCCCTGATGGCCCCTTCCCTCTTCCTCCCACTTAAAGACGCAGGACCCTCTGGTGGTTGCTGAAAGTCACCAGTTTTTGTAAGTATGTTACTTTATTAAATCACTGGCCACATAAACGTTCAGTGTTTTGTTTTATCATATGAATTGCTCTATATCATTCCCTCCATTTTGCTGAAAATGGCTGTCTCTATCCATCTTCCCTTACGGGGGAGTACCACCAGAGTGTGGGCAGATCACGTTCTCCTGCTCCATTCATCTGTGGATGGACATTTAGGCTTCCACGTCCTAACTATTATAACCTTAAATTATATTAAGTGGGGGGAAATTAATAAAACCCCCATTATGGAGGGGGATTAGCAGGTCTTCCTCTGACACCTCCAGATCGAGCAGGTGTTCTTACAGAATTGTTACAGAGACGTCAATGAAAGGGATCTATTAATCACCAATGCTAATTAAAAACCCAACCACTAACGCAATTTCACGTAAATCATAAAAGCTAAAAGTTTGTACATTGATTGTCGATGTCCTTTCTCTTTTCATTCTGAAAATCATTTACCTGGGAATAGCATGACCAGAAAAAATGACTGCTGTTGAGAAGCAATTAAATAACTGGCATGCTTCAGACTATTTCCTGGTAGCCGCCGGTTTGGGCCACAATCACCGTGTAAGTTCCCAACACACCAGCTCAGTTCCCCGACCAGCCAGTCTGCTTCATGGGGAGACTGGAAAAGATTCACCCCACCGGAAAGTGTTTGTTCTTCAAGATGGGAAAAGGAAATGCAATCAAGAGGTGGTGGCACCTCTTGATGAAGAAATCTCTGGAATCATGGAAGTAATTGGGAAAGTAAAGGCCAAGGCAACCGTTACGTGTGCGCCCAAGTGCAGTTTAAGGAGGGTGACCACCCTTTTGACCTTGGGCTTCATGGGGACGCTGCGAAATCACCCATGAGTTCCCCAACTTTTTCTTTTGGGGGTTGCACGCTAAGATCGGTCTTGAGGAAATGTTTCTGATTGCAAGTAAGCTGCGCTGCAGACTGAAAGGAGCCCCCGAAATCTCCAGGAGAGACACCTGTTATTTTCAGCATTTAATTTGTTCCTTTTAATTCCATTTATTGGATAGTCTAATATACCTTTTTGGTTAGAACTGGCATATTGACAGTTCTTACCTAAGCCCTCAGAAAGAGATGTCACTTCTCCACTATCTGGCCAAATCAGATGCAGTCGGCATGAATCAGAACCCGAGTCTTGCTCTGTCACTGAGGAAAGAAGCTCCAGCATCAGTGTTGACCCTACGGGGTGCGCGATGGCCTAGATCCCGGCCCTCCCTCTGAGATTCGATCTCTCATCCCATCCATGCTCCGCAGGGCCCCAGCGCACCTGTCGTGCAGCGAACGGACATCCGTGAAGATCTGGGTCCCCCAGCAGGCAGGTATGGAAACTATTTACCTTTTCTAAAAGTAAGTCTGTTTATGAGGAGACTTTCCCCTTTCACTGTACGACGTGGCATCATTTGCGTCTGCTGCACATACATAAAAATATTCAACCTCAAACCAACTATGAAGGTGCCAAATAACCAAAAAGTTTTCAAAGCAAAGTCACAGTCGGCGGCTGTGTTCTGGGCCAAGAGCGCCACCACCGCTGAATCCCCTCTCGGCGAGCGCTGCTCGGGCAGCACCGACCCCGGGCCAAGGCAGGGTTTTCATTCACAGGACGGCTGTCCGTTTGTGAGAACTTAGGGAACATGCAGCAGAGGAGCAGTGAGTCTATGATTTTTCTCTCAATCATTTTTTCTGCAGCAAATAGGGCGGTCAACACGCTCCCAGGGGTCGAGGTCTTTCAGACTCACCCAAGGGGGCCCTTCTGCGGGTTCACAGCAGGGTTTCTGCCCCGAGAGAGCAGTTTGGGATCAGGGACCATCACTTATCACTCAAAGACCTTGTGCACCTACTGTGTGCCCGGCACTGTGTGCTGAACAAAGAGCACAGGGCCCGGCCCTCCTGGGGCTTCCAGCCTCGAGGGGCGATGACGCGTTAGCAAACAGGCAGAGGAGAATCATGCTTCTCCCCTTTCTCTGCTCCTGGATCGTTGATGGCACCAAGTAACTTGTTTAGACTGATGTAGTCCCCACCAGAGAAGCGACATGGAAGAGGCTCACACTTTGCCTTACTTCCCCCGGAAGGGCTCGTGCGCCGGCTGGCTTCAACCGGCTCGTGTGAAGAGCCATAAAGGCACGTCAACCTGAGGATCTACACTTCCCTGGGAAGCCGGGAAGACAGCAGAGAGGCAGTCCCCTTCACTGGAGGCCCAGGTTCTGAATCTGTGGCTGGATCTGTGACTCAGCAAGAAGCGTAAAGGGCTGACGAGAAGCGGTACCTGCCGGGCCGATTCGCATTTGTCTGATGCGTGCACCGCGTCTTACAAGGACTGCATGTCCTTGCCTAACTGCCTGCGAGCCAGGTGTCCTGAAGCCCCTTCCCATACACCAACAGGCTGAGGGGCCCTCTGAACCCTCCACTGCAGGTGAGTTCGTCCCCCTAGGCACTGAGCTCTTGGCTTGCGTCCAGTTCCCAGGAGCTCCACGGTAGAATCTCTAATCTAAGCAGCCTCTATTGGCAGAGCCCAAAGTGCAGCAAGCAAAACGGTGAGCTCGTTATCTGGCGTCCTTCCCACCCACAGGAGAGCCCCAACGCTCCTGGGAAGACCAGGCCATAGCGACAGCAGCAGGCTTTCTTAGGTTCCATGCACCGGGCTGAGCTCCTCAGCCGCGCCATCTCAGCCACCCTCCCCTGCAGCTTATTTAGAAAGGATTCTGTCATCACACCCACTTTATGGAGGAACAGTCGAGGCTTGGACCTTTAAGCAACTAGCTTATTATTACACATACTAAATGACAGCTCTTGGACTGAACCCCAGTCTAGATGGTTCCAGCGCTCCCTGCCTGCCCATGTCCCCTGCATTTGCCCCTCCTCTGGTCAGAGGACCTGCCATCTCCCAAGAACCAGAGCGCCATGACCACAGAGCACCCCTAGCTGTGCCCTTTGCTGTTAAAATCAAGTCCAAAGCTGGTACCAGAAGGCCCCAGCACTGAAGAAGAGGAAATACAGACGGTTCCCAAGGCCTCCCAGGGGCTGGGAGCTCCGAAGACGCCCAGTGCACACATTTCAAAGGGCTATTGTGCATCTTAATTACAGGTCAACAGATGGACATAATAGTCTCTGTTGACTCTTCTCAGGTCTAGTCACTTAATTATGGTCTGCTCAAAGGTGGAAAAACCCACGTTTCTTCCCCCTGCCCAGATGGCTTTGCCAACCTTTATAATTTGATTCACTTCAACCAGAAATGAGGTAGCACCTCCACTTAAAATGCAATAGGTCCCAGGCCACTGGGGGAGAGGAGAGTGGCCACACAGATGAATAAACATATCCTACCGCCCTCCTGGCAAAAATAAGCATGCAGGGTGCACCTTTTGTGATCAAGTCAGTCTTTGAAAGTAGCCAGAAGTCATTGCCGGATCAGACTAAAGAATGGTAACAAAGATTAAGACCACTGTCACCCCCACTGAATGAGGACCAGTGGGGAGATGGGTACATTATATTCAGGGTCTCAACCCCCAGAAATTCTATGGGCAAGTTATAGATCGACCTGTTCGGGAGACGAAACACAGTTGAGAATGTTGCCAAATGGCACAGTGAATAACCTGATAGCTGAGCAAGAGTTTGCCTGCAATCTTGTTCCCCTCCAAAGTCCTTCCTCCTTCTCACTGTCTCCAGCTACAGAGCCTTCGCTGCTACAGGAATGCACCCTCTGGCTTATCTGTTTTTTATACCCAGTCTTCTGGAAAGTCATTGAAAAGAGTCAAGTGCGAAATCCTAGCTCAGAGCCCCACGTACCCTGGATCCATGTTCCAGGAAGAGCTGGACCCTACACGCTGAACTTCATCAACATCGTTTTTAAGAAGGCTACTACCATTCCCCACTTCCCATCCATTGGGTCACAAGCAACTCACATCTTAGCAAACCCAGAGCTCCAGGAGCTCAGTGCCTCTGAGATACCTAACACTGGTGGTCAAGGGCCTCCTCTGTGTGAAAGTGGGCATGAGAGAGCCCACCAGCCCCCGAGCGCCCGGGCAGGGACCCTGGTGTCCAGGGCGCACGTCTTCCCACTGAAATTAATCAGTGACTGTATTTCTTCTGACTTACACAGTGACAGTATGCACAGCGTGAAAATAACCACGAGGACTCGTTTTCATTGTTCCATTAGATTATAAAATAACTAAATTATTGACATTTAGGTTATCATGTACTTGGATAATGGGGAAACGCCTTTTTCCAAGTGTTGCTTTATTATGGCTAAGTCTGATTCACAAAAGTTGTCTAGGCAAAGTCCGCCTGCACGTTCACCTCCCTTTCTCAAAGCCAGACTCCCGAGAACCACCCTGTCCCTTCAAATGTGCACGGGGCTGATAAGTTGAACAGGTAATTAATGAATTGCCTTTTACCGAACTCGGCAACTGAAGATGCCATAAAAGCCCTACCGTTGTCACTCCTAATTGTTAACAGAGGGCAATTAGGAGATATCTCTAATCATCTGTACTCTCTAAAACCTAAAATAAAAATCAATCACAAGAATCGATTGGTTCAGCCCAGTCATACAAAGGCCCCAAACTTCATGCAAATTAAGTTTACAAACTTGTTAAACTTGCTAATATTTGAAAAAACTCTTGTTGGATAAGCAGAAAGACCACACTGAATCTTAAGTGACGTTGGAATCACGGAGTCTGGGAAGGGGTTCGGAATCCCCCGACGCACTCAGGCCCTCCTTGGAGAACTGCACAGTGAAGGGACGTAGGTGCTGCGCTGGGCACGGGGCAGCGCCCTCCCCTGACGGGATGCCCACCAGCAATGCGCTGGCCGACCCCCCGGGGCAGGGAGCCGCAATGCTGACAGTTCCAGCCCAGGCTCTGCACCTTCTCTTCCGAGGACACTGGGCCATTGGCACTGGGGGTGGTGGCTCATTTACTTAGTCAGTAATTCAAAGGCAGGATTAAGCAGTCATCAGCGATAGAGGCGACCATGATTACAGCAGTTTACAGAGCCCCTCCTCACCCCAGAACCTCCCAGCGCCCGGCCCCTGCCGTCTCCACCTGGTGCTCCTGCCGGCCCCGGCCACTTCACGTGTCCTAGGCTCCGCTGCCTCCTCTTCTCACTCTTCATTATTTGTAGTTAAATTTAGCTTTGAAAAACTGGGTCTTCGCTGCCACTAATTGAAAAATCAGAGGGTCCCCTATTTCTATTTTCATTCATAGAAGCTAATAAATTTAATCTGTTTTCTTTAGTTTCATATTTGTTTTTCTTTATACAGTGAGGCCCCTTGGTCACCAATTACTACACATCTCTTCTTCACAAGGTTTTGAGCCAGGACCTCTACAAATACGAAGATCTTAGGTGTGGCTTACTTGCGCGTACAGACGTGTTTGACACATGTCTGCATTCTTCCCACGGAGGTGGTTTGCTCAAAACTATAGCAAAGAGGCCTCCCTGGTGGCTCAAGGGTGAAGCACCGCACTATGAAGCATTTGCAGCCGCTGCAGCAGGAGTTTGATCTCCGGCCAGGGAGGGGACCCACATGGCGCAGCAGACTTCTCCTGCCTCCCCGCTGCTCCCCTCAGCAGTGTGCTTCAGTCTGTCTGCCTGTTCTGCTCCCCACTCTGTCTCTGGTGGATCCTCTCACCCCCCTGGCACCTCTGGCCTGTACCCCACTTCTTGTATGCATAAATAAATGTTTTTTTAAAAAATACACATATATAGAAAAGACTCAAAATAGAGTTACTGAACTGGCTGTAAGGACTAACATCCTGACCAGGCACGCAGATACAAGTGCAGAGAAAAGAAACTACAGCACAGCCACCGACTGGGTCTTTTAAAACAACACAAATATATTATTTTATAGTTCTGGGGTCCAGAAGGACAAGCAGGTCTCACAGGCCAAGTCAAGGGGTCAGCGGGGGCTGTCCCTCTCCTGGGAGCCCTGGGGAGACCCATGTCCTGTTCTTTCCTGGTTTCTAGCGGGCCCATATTCCTCGGCCCGTGGCCCCGTCCGCTGTTTCTGAAGCCCTTCCCTCCAACGTGGCTCCTGCAGCCACATCTCCTTCCTCTCCTTCTGACCCTCCTACCCCCTTGTGTAGACCCTGGGAGCCCACTGGGCCCACCCAATGTAGTCTCCGGAACAGTCCAGAGTAAGCCGCATCTCAAGAGCCTTGTTCACCACGGCTGCACAGTGCCCTCTGCGTTAGGAAGTGACTATTCACAGGTGTCAGGGGTCAGTGTGACCACGCCTGTGGAGAGGGACATTTTTCAGGCTACTTAAGAGAGCACAGAGCTAGCGCTCCAGGACTAGGGCTGGGGAGGAGGAAGCTCCTTAGGTGGGAGTGCTGGGGACAGGCTTTCCAGAAAAAAATTGCTTTCAGCCGGGCCATGATCAGGTTGGTGGAGAAGAGCAGGCATTTTGAAAAGGAGTCTTCGTTTTCTTTATTTGCAGAGTAACAAAATACCTATTCACAGGGCTACGGCAGGACTGGACGCTACATGGAGAGTGACAGGCACATGGAGAGACGCAGGTGACTGGCGGAGAACAGAGATGGGCCCAACTTGACAGCTCATAGCAGAGAGACCCCAGGGACCGAAAGGACACGGCAAAGAACCTGTCAGTGAAAGTGTCGTGTGCTGAACGTGACCGAGAGAACATCTGATGTGCGCTCTCCGCCCAGCAGTTATAAATTCCACCTCCGGCGGTCAAGCTTTCCTGCCAAATGATTCGGCTTGTTGGATCCAGAACAGAATGAAGTGGGAGGTGTGGTCAAGGCAAAGGAAATGCCTGCGGCTGGCCGCTGGGCTGGGCAAACCGCTCCCATAGCGACACAGCGCTGGGGCGGCTGGGCAGCGGCCATCTTGGGCTGGGCCGGCCCAGCACTCTCGCGCCCACTGTGGAAAACGCTCTCTCCTTGGACTTCTTCAGCAAGGCTTCCTCTTAATACGTCCACTTGTGTTTGTGAGAATCGGCTGAGGGGGACAGCACGTGTGCGCAGCTGACTCCACCATGCTGCTTGGCTCTGCTGCGGCTTTGGGGGTTCGAGCTTGTCCTGGAGAGTCGGGGAAGCTGGCCTTCTGCCCCTCTAAGCCCTCTGCAGGGAAAGAACGAGACCACAGGCCCACCATCATCCAACGGTGTCTGGGTGACGCCAGAACTTGCTAGAAAATTGAAAGCAGAGCTTGTGGCCTGCTGCCTCCACCCAACCTGTGGCTTAAACTTTTTTTAAAAAGATTTTATTTATCTATGCACACAAGAGCTGGGATGCAGGTCAGAGGCGCGGGGGCGAGAGGATTCACCAGAGACAGGGTGGGGAGCAGAACGGGCAGATGGACAGAAACACGCTCTGGGGGGAGCAGCAGGGAGGCAGGAGAAGGCTGCGGCACCAGGTGCGTCCCTCCCTGGCCAGGGTTGAACTCGCACTGCAGTGGCTGCAGAAGCCCCACCGTGTGGCACTCAACACTTTGCGCCACCAGGGAGGCCCAGCTTAAACTTTTTGTTAGAAAACTAGAATGAGGGCCTCCCCTGGTGGCGCAGTGGGTTAAGCAACGCACTGGGAAGCAAATCGCAGCCACTGCAGCACGAGTTCGATCCCTGCTGCCGGCCGGGGGGGGACCCACATGGTGTGGCAGACCTCTCCTGCTGTGCCCGCTGCT
>JAGFMF010011658.1:11981307-11994770 GCA_019455555.1 Galemys pyrenaicus | reverse complement strand
TGGTCTTTGCAGGCTGTTAACCCCAGTAACTCGGGACTCCACCGCCGCTGGCACCTCCTCCGACCCCCCCCCTCACACCTCCTCTCCTTCCTCCCCGGTATCATCCCCGCCATTCAGAGCGAGCTGCTCTTAGCCTATTCGCCCTGCCGGCTCCCTCGGTGCCTCATATATAAAAACTCCTTTGTGAAAAGACATTCCCATAGCTCAGAGTCTGGCTTTCTGGGTGTGAGAGAAAGACCCAGTTGGTCATTAGCCAGAACGGACGGAGCCTGAGGTGGGGCTGCCTGTGCATCCTCAGGCCCCCAGTGTGTCTCTGATGCTCCCCTCCAAGGGTGCACAGTCACGTGCCAGCTGTAGGTCGGGGTTCTGTAACCGACTGGCCTCACATTGGCTCTAGCTCCCTCTGGAACTTGGGCTGGTCTCCGATGGCCTCGCCCCTCATCCTTTGCTCTTCTCTGCCAAGCCTTGACCTGAAGTCTCATCAGCAATTTTACCCAACTCAGGCCCAGTGAAAGGATCCACAGGAAAACAAGACTGCCACCTTGGGGCATACCCCTCCCCTTCTCACGGCATCCCACCTTCTCTGCCTGTTCGCCCTCTGCCCTCGGTGCCCGGGGCCGGCTAGCTTTTCCAGGGCTGCCCAGGAGAAACGCGGGCTCCCCTCATCTCCTGGGTAAAGCGTGCAGCCTCTCCTTCGCCTTTCCCTCCTGCGTCAGTCTTTCCCCCACTTTTTAAATTCCATCTTCTCGCAACTTTTTGAAATAGAGGAGCCCGGGATTTGTTAGACTCATGAAAATACACAGAATTAAAGGTTGCCCTGGCCAAGAAGGCCCAGCTTATAAGTGGCTGAGCTCCAGCCCAAACCAAAGTGCCTACCTCCTCCTAGGCAGGCTGCTCGTCCCCACCGCCTGGCACTGCGAGCCCCAAGTTTCTCGCGGGGAGTGGGCTTCCACCCCAGCACCGCGGCCTTCCGGGAGGGATGGAGAAGCAGGTCTGTTTCCTGCAGCGGCTGGACAGTTCCGGTTGTGGAAGGGGCCAGCGCCACAACAGACACAGGTGTTCCCCACCTGGAGCTGATTTCTTCTCTCTGGCCCAGCTGAGGTGGTGGACTGGGGCCTGTAACAAATGCAGACTGGCCCTTTGCAGGAAGCTGCTCTCCTGCGCCTCCGTGGTGGTGATTCCAGCGCTGTGTCCCGCAGACTCCCAAAGCCGTAGAGGCAGCTTCGTATAAAAACACGTGGCAAAAGCGCAGGGGTTACTGTCTTTAGAGAGACGTTCGGGGACACCCAGTAGAGGCCCCGGAGACGGGCGCCGGAGGGGCGGGCTGCCTCCCTGGTCTGGGCACCACAGGTGACTTGGCCCGCACTTGCAGGAGCCAACTTGCAGCTGCAAGACAAAGAGACTGGGCGGGCTGGAGGCTGGTTCTGAGCACCGGGGGCTCCTGGTCACAGCGCGGGGCTCAGATGGGGACAGAGACGTGGACCCTCGGCACTCCCTCCTCCCTCACTTCTTCCCCCTTCCAGCACCCTTCTTCCCCCACCTCCTGCTGGTTTCTCTGCTTCTCTGGGGGAGACCTGAGCTTCTGCTCCTCTAAAGTGCTCAGCAAACTGGGGTGCAGCCAAGCCAAAGTGTGCGATGGCAGTTTACGCAGGTTGAGTCAATTGTCTGAGAAACGGGGTGAGAGCAAGAGGCCGAGGAGTGGGGGTGAGGAGAGTCAGCACCTCTCAAGCTGCGGGGTCCTGGGTCCCTCAGAGTGCCCAGAGGGGACACAGCCGCCTGGCTGCCCTGGCAGTTTCCATGTGACCTGAAGGCGAGCTCCAGGAACAGGTGCGGCTGTGGTTCAGCAAAACCCACAGCTTCCCATACAGAGCAGGCTGCCCAGAGGCAGAGAGCGCCCTAGAGCCGTGGCGGTGCGCCCCCAGCATTCAGCAGGAAAGTGGTGGGGGGCGGTCTCCGGGGAGTTAGAGGGCTTTTCTCAGCATGTCCACAGCAGGCCACCGCGATGACCCCGCCCCAGACCCCGGGGAACCCCGTGCCCACAGTAGGAGCAGCGGAAGGAGCGCGGCCGGGGTGGGTGCGCTGGGCCCCACGTGCGCGCGGGAGAAGGCCGACGCACCAGCGCGACTCCCAGCGCTTCTGCCTGCCGCGAGAGCCGGGCCGGCCTCCCGGGAGGGGCAGAGGACAGAGCCCCGGAGACCCCCGGCCTGTAGCACGCAGCGTCCCAGCTCTGCTCCGAGGTGGGTCTGTGGGGTCCGAGGCGGGTCTGTGGGGTCCACTGAGGGGTCCCAGGCAGGGCGCCCCTATGAACAGGTGCACAGCATCTGTTGTGCCCTGTCGCGGCCCAGCGCTAGGGGAGAGACGGCGGCCGGCTCATCCCAAAGTGGGAGAAACGTCAGCAAGTCAAGGCGTCTGTGAGCAGGGCCAGAAATACGGCAGCAGCGGAGGAAACAAGCCCCTCAAATCGGAGAGCGGGCCTCCCTGGTGGCGCAGCGGGTGAGCCGGACCCACAGGGCGCAGCAGACCTCTCCTGCCTCGCCCGCTGCTGCCCTCGGCGGTGTGTTTGGTTGATCTGCCTGTTCTGCTCCCCGCTCTGTCTCTGGGGAGTCCTCTCACCCCCCCACCCCCAGCTCTGGCTGTACCCCAGATCCTGTATGCATAAATAAAATCTTTTTTAAAAAATTAAAGATCAGAGGGTGCCCCCTGCTCCTGAGGCCCTAAAATAATCCTGAATGACCAAACGCAGAGGGTGTGCTTACCGCAGAACAGGAAGACCCACAAATGCCGGGAGCGCTGGGACACCCCCAGCTGCTCGCTTCCCAGCCCCCCCAGTCCCCCTCCCTAGTCCCCCACACACCCCAGTGTACGGGGCAGCGGACGCCTGTGCCCGAGGCCCCTGAGCTGGGGGCTTCTAGTTCAGCAGGAAACAAGCAAACCGGACACCAGGTCGCTGCGCTGCAGGAGAGGGCGGCTGGGGTGGCTCGCACAGAAGGGACAGTGCGGGGTGGTGGTGCAGGCCTCCCCGCCCCTCGCCCCTCCTTTCCCCAGCCCTCCCCTCACCCTTGTGCTGTCCACAGTCCTCTGGAGGAAGGCTCAGCCCCTCCAGCTCTTCCTCCCAGCACTTGCAGCTCCTGCCCAGGCCCGCAAGGCCTCCTGGAGTCTCACGAGGTCCGCTCACCCCCTAGTGGACATCCTTTCGCCGTCACACCCCGAGGCTGACGGGCTTTCCTGCTCAAGCCCACATGGACAGCTTCCCCCAGAGTTCCGGTGCAGGTGAGAGCTCTGGGAGAGAGAGGGTCAGAATGAGCCCGGGGGTGTGGGGGGGCCCTGAGTGAGCAGGGACGAGGCCCAGATCCAGGGGCAGTTCCCGCTGAGATCCCGAAGGGAAGCTGGTGCGCCAGGCAGGTGGGACACAAGGACAAACACCTGTCCGGGGCCTGGGGGCGTGGCTTCCTGGGCTGGCAGCCCCCTCCCCCTGCGGAGACCTCTTGCACAAGGGTGGGTCAGGCACCGAAGGGAGCGTGCACCCCGGGAGTGGAAATGCACACCAGGTGACCCCACCTCCCGGGCGCCGCACCCCAGGGCCCCTTGGTCCAGAACCCGTGCCTTCCACGGGCCTGCTTCTGCCTCGGGAACGGTGCGGTGGCGCCGGTGGGAAGACCCGGGAACGGGAAAGGGGGGCCACTAAAGCCAGCTGCCGTTCCCGCCGCGCCGCCATGGCTCTCATTCTATTTGAGGGCTACTGCAGGGTGTCATTTCGTTTTGTTTTATTGCAGGCTCGAACCTGCTGGGAATCTCTTCTTCTGGGAAGAGCTTCTCCCAAAACTCTCCTCTCACCTCCGCCCGGAACACCCGTCGTGGGTGTGCAGCCTGGTCAGAGCCAGCGGAAGCAGCGCCCGCGGAGCCCACACGGGGGAGGGGGGAGAAGGTGCTCGTCTCCTCTGGTCGGGCATAGACTTTATTTTTTTCTTTATTTATTAATTATATTTGACATCATTGTAGTCCCCAGGGAGTGCCCACCACCATTTCACCGGTGCACCATCACCTCAGTCCCTTGTGCACCCTCTGGCCTCATCCCCGTGATAGACTTTATTTCTTAGTGCAGCTCCAGGGTCACTGCCAAACTGAGCAGAAATTGCAGGATTCCCCCACAACCCCTGTGCCCGCCCGCAGTGCACAGCCTCTCCCCACTATCGCCGCCCCAACCAGGGGGTACATTTAACGGTGACGACCCTGCACCGACAGCCACTGCCACCCAAGCCCACGGCTCACATGGAGCACTGCTCTCGGCGCTGTGAGCTCTGGGCTCGAACAAGCGTAACGCGGCCTTCATTCCAGCGTCACGCAGAATGGTTTCCTCGCCCTCAAAGTCCTCTGTGCTCCATCTGTTCATCCCCTTCTCTCCCTCAATCCCTGGCAGCTGCTGATTTTTCTGTCTCCATGTCCTCTGCCTTTTCCAGAATGTCATGTAGTTGGGCCCTTACGGGTGCAACCTTTACAAACTGACTTTTTTAACTTAATAATATGCGTTATGTCTCTATGTCTTCCTGTAGCTTGATAGCACATTTCTTTTTTGTTTTAAGATTTATTTATTTATGCACACAAGACCTGGGGTACAGGCCAGAGGTGTGGGGGGTGAGAGGATTCACCAGAGACAGAGTGGGGAGCAGAACAGGTAGATTGACTGAAATACACTGCTGAGGGGAGCAGCGGGGAGACAGGAGAGGTCTGCCGCACCATGTGGGTCCCCTCCCTGGCCAGCAGCAGGGATCGAACTCGTGCTGCAGCGGCTGCAAATGCTTCATAGTGTGTTGCTTAACCCACTGTGCCACCAGGGAGGCCCCAGTAGAGAATTTCTTTTTGGACATCCCGGCAATTATGGACAGAGAGGCTGCAACATCTGTGTGCAGGTGTTTGTGTGAACATTGTCTTCCCAGATACATTGGAGTGTTTTTACTCTGCGGATTTTCAATGTAACACATTTTAAGTAATTTTCACTAATGAGAAAGCTGTGATTGACACATGTTTATCCCCTTCCCGCCGAATCCAGTCTGGGGCTCCAGACCCCTGAGCAGCCAGAACGGGGCCTCCTCATGACAGCTTGGAGGGGATCGGGACAGTGTCCGAAGCGGACGGACAGGTTGTTGCTGACTTCGGCTCCAACTTCGTCACCTGGTGTCACGAGGCAAAGACAGCCACCGGCCTGGGCTTCAGTGTCCCCTCTAAAAGGAGGTCTCGCACCAGAGCTCACTGGGACGGAGGCCGTGAAGCCGCAGCACAGCAGGGGCCACACACCAGCGGGAGCCCTCTGCGCCCCTCGCCCAGCCCGTGCCTCTGGTCAGCAGCCGCTAACACAAGAGAACAGCTCAAGGTCCTTCCCACCGGCTCCTGCTGGCTCTACCTCTCCCGAGTCCAGTCTTCAGATGTCAGGCAATTAACCTGAGGGGACAGACAAGACTAATAAGCCGGGAGAGAGCGGAGCGTCTGGACTCTTGGCTGCCGGTGAAGTGCAGGTTTGTGGCCGGTGGGTGGTCGCGGCAGGAGGCCTCTGGAACCGGAATCATCACGACTTGGGAGGAGGGTTTTGGCGCTGAGTGCGGTTTCAGGCTCGCCCCCGGCTAATGCCTCGCTGGGCAACAAAGCCATAGAAAGGACCTGCAGTTAGCAGGGCCTGGCGATGGGGCGCACGGAGGGCGCTGTCTCCAGCTCGCTCTGCCCAGCCCTCAGGGCCTTGGGACCTGATGCCGCCAATGCGCCTTCCTGCCTGGCCGAGTCTTCCACCGCCGGCCGCTGAGCCTCTGCTGCTTCAGAGAGGGCCCAGTGGAAAATGTCACCATGGGTGCCTCGTGGGCCACTGGGCACCGTCAACCAAAGGGGCCACACCGACGGTTAAGGGGGACCTCAAGACCAACCACCGGGGTGGGTGCCCCGGCCCCGCCTCCCTCCGCGCGTGTTCTCCGGGCTGGTCACGTACCTGCTCTGAGCATCGTATCCTCACTGGAAGACTGGTCATGGCCGCCTCGCCAGGCAGCTGTGGGCTGACGTGCACAGCGCCTCCTCCTGGCGGGTGGCGGTGGTGGCAGTGCTGGGGAGGGGGACAAAGGCTCAGGCTGGCCGTGCCGGAAGTTACCTGACCAGGAGACCCACGGAACAGAGAGCTGCTCCCTGCAGAGTCTGAGGCACTTTTTTTTAAACTAAAAATGCATGTTAGTGTTTCTTTTTCTTTTCTTCCCTGGCTCTTGGCAGGCCCCACACTGAGGCAATCACTTAAAAGCTCTAAATAAAACAACTTCCTGCTGGCTGGGGGCCCTGCTCTGTGCGTCCTCCGCCCACACTCCAGAGGCAGCGCCAGGGGCCGCCCCTGGGTGGGAGCGCACGACACGGTGAGTCAACCCAGCTGGCCCCAGACACGGGACACGCAGGAGTCTGGGCCCAGCGGCTCCCCCAGAACCAGCCCGGCACGCTGTGGAGGCGAGGCCCCTTCTGTGCTTCCAGCACCCGGGTTTACTTGACTCCTAGTACTGGCTTTGAGGGGAGCGGTGTAACCAGCAACGCAGACAGCACCCAGATGCCCTGCTGCTCGCGCCAGTCGGAGCAAACAGGCCCTGCCGACAGCCAGCGCCAGGGCGCCTCTCCAGACAGCGCAGAGCCCCTGAGGCCAGCCGGGAGCAGGTGCCATCCTGAAGGTGCCCTGGAGGCAGCACCAGGGAGCGGGTGAGACTTGGCAGGGCAGTCTGCGGAGAAGGGCGGAGCTGCCCAGGAATAAGGTGGGTGCAGTGGCGAGACAGCCCCCGTGACCCAGCCGCCTGTGTCCATCACGCATCGGAGTGGCTAAAAGTGAGGCCCAGATGTGAGATTTTACAGCCCTCCTGCTGGGCCCAGACTTCCAGCCGGGGTCTGCCGGGGCAGCTCACAGTCACCTTGAACCTGGACGGCCTGTTCGCCAGGCCCACACCCCTCCAGCACCACCTTGGTGAGGCTGGCCTGGCTAGCAGTGGACTCTGCATAATGGGCCGCTGCCCGTGCCCATGGATCTAACATCACCACGCCAGGCTCGGCCAGTGTAACGTGCAAACCAGGTGGGGACCGGCACCGTGCGGTTCCAATAAACTCACGTGGCACACTCACCAGACTCAAGCTTTCTTTCGAATTCCCAGATGGAGAGGTAGTGCCAGAAAAGAGCTGGGCCCGCGCAGCACCCTCTCGGCTGGCCCCGGTGCCTCGGGCTGGGCCTCCGCCGGGCTCATGTGTCCACAGCAACATCTGGCCAGGCGGGATGGGGACCAGGCAGGGTGCGAACGGCCGGCAAAGCCCAGCCCCCTCAGCTGGCGTCACTCGGAGTCTGGTAGAGCAGGAAGCTAGGCTGGCAGAGGAAACCCAGGGCAGAAGGACTTCCAGTGGCCAGACGGAGCCCACGGGGGACTAGGGTGGGGACCCGTAGCCGGCGGCCAGGAAGTGACCGCCAGGAAGAACCGGGGCCAGCAGGGGCTGCGTCCATGGGCCCCAGAGGCCACTTCCACAGACATGGCGAAGGCCCAGGCTGCGAGAGCAGGAGGGACAGGTGCTCAGGAAGTGAAGATGGGCAGGCGGCACCCGGCAGGGGCTCCTGGAGGGCCACAGCCCCACTTCAGCTCCTTGACCTGCGCTTATTTCTGAGTGTCAGCGTCTTCTGCTGTCCAGAGGGGTCACCCGCAGAATCCACTTTTGGCTGATCTGAGAACCGAGTGAGCCCATAACCCTAAAGTGCTTGGCGCAGAGTCTGCATGCAACAGGCACCCAGCAGGTGGCAGCTGGGGTGTGCTGTGAAAGACCAGGACGCAGCAGCTAACAAGAGCAGCTGCATCTACATAGTGGTGCCTGCCCTCGGGGTTAATCCTTGCAGCTCAGGGCAAGGGGACGTCATTCGTGCTCCCCATTCTACACAGGGGTCACCTGAGGCACACAGGCACTAGGTGACCCACATGTTGCTAACATGTATCGAATGCTCGCCACGTGCCCTGTAGGCATTCATTTAACCCACACCAGCCCCAGGAAGAAGGACTACTGTCTCCATGCTGCAGGTGGGAAACGGGCACAGAGAGGTTAAGGAACTCACTCAAAGGTCACACAGGCAGGAAGTCATCGAGCTCCCAAAGCCACTCTCCTCCCACTCAGCTCTGCCTCTCAGGGCTGAAGGTCATTGTACGCAGCAAAAGCCTCCCTCACAGCCTAAAGCAAGAAGAAACACCTGTCCCGAGGGCCTCATGAAAGCAAGTGTGAGCAGTGTGTACAGGTCAGTGCAACCATGGAACTGGACACAGTGTGCCCACAGGACACACAGTGTGTCTGCAGGGGCCATGAGGCCACTTTCACGGCTGTGCATGGACCGCTTGTGTGGATGAAACTCCGACCCCGCCCAGAATCCTGTGGCCCAGGGGAAGAGGCTGCTGACGTCACAGAGGATCTGGGCTCACCAGTCACCTAGCTGACTCCCGCCAAGGGAAGCAGCACCCGAGGGTGACCCCTGGAGCCCCGGGCTGCTCTCTGAGTCATCTCCTTTAATGGAGAGGAGGGAGCATAAATCCCACGCCAAGAGGGAAGGATGTTCTGGCTCCTTCTTGACTCAGAGGTCATCGAGGCAGAGGGCAAAGGGCACGGCGGTGTTGCAGAGGCTCACGAGGGGCTCGGCGCCCGCCCGGCACCACAGTCCACGCCAGATGCGCGTCCCTGGGGGCGCCCCTGAGCTTGACCTGTGCCTTCCCCAGTCTGTCCAGCTACAAGTGGGGCCTGGGAGGCACAAGACTTCTCAGGACAGTCCAAGAACTGAGCCCCATCCTGCCCACGGCCCCCTTCTGACCGCCAGCGACTAGAAAGCCCCGTCCTCTGTCCTCGGCATAAACAGCCTTGGGCTCTGTGTTCGCTCCGCTGGGAATCAGCCTGGAACTTCCAGCTGAAGTTTTGCAACGATCTCCTTGGATCCACCTCCCAAACTCCTGGAAGTTTTCATGGAGTCAGAGGTGCCTGAGGCCATTCCTGTGGGAGACTCTGTCAAGGGGAGCCCTGTGCTAACCCCTCAAAGTTGAAGGCCTCGTTCTGTTTTCTAAACCCAGGATGACTGGAGTCAGCTTCAGCCTGAGCCTTCTGGGACAGGGAGCCCCTGGGTCCTGCCCTCTCCTGAACTGACCTTTCAGAGAGGGACCTGCCTTCAGGACTCAGCCTGGAGCAGAGGGGCGACCCCCCACCCTGGACAGACCCCCTGCACCTAGCGGCAGCCGGACTACAAGCGGTGGCCCAGAAGAGCCCCGCTGTCTAGAGACCACGTGACGGACGGGGGCCAACGGACTCTCGTTAGTCTGAGAAGTTCCAGCTGCAGGATAACTGTCCCCAAACCCACTTCCCAAAGCCACTGTGGCCAGGTGCAGGTGTCACTAGCACTGGGGGAGCCCCAGGACGACTTCGTGGGGACTGGAAAGACCTCGATCTCGACCCCGCCTGGACAGCGAGGTTCGGCGCGGAGTCCACGCACACGATGACCATTTCAGAGACGCCGGCCGCTGTTTGTGAGCGGGGAGAGGAAGCACACGAGAAAGCAGCATAGGAAGGAGTACTTTAATAGCCCAACTTCAGAGTCACGGTGCCCCAGTTCTGCAGGGATTCCATGAGAGGCAACTTCAGCCACTTTGGAAGCCAGCGTCCACCCGCCCGCGCTCTCCGGAGGGAAGCAGCCGACGCCCAGCGCAGCTCCGGCTCCGAGACCATCCCCTTAGCTATGCACTACGTAACCGCCTGAGCGGGGCTAAGATGACGACCTGGTGAAGGAGGAGACCGTCCCGCTGCACAGGGGCAGCCGGCCGGCAAGGAACGCACACTGCGTGCAGGGGCTGCAGGAGGGCGGCTTCTGCTAAGGAGCTACGACATTGCGTGGTTCTGCCTGCAAACTACCGAGGATTCTGCTGCCCAGGCGAGGCCGCTGAACGAGCGACCGGGCGGTCCAAAGTCTGGGGCGTCGGGCCGGCAGCCCCCCGTCATCATGCGTCGTCTGCGGGAGTCTCTGAGGCAAACATGAAGTCCAGCTCATGCCTCTGCCTAGGGGTCGATTTCCTCGGGGACCACGGTGATCATGATGTCCTCGTTGCCCCGGCGCACGACCATGTTCAGGGTGTCCTCCTTCTTGATGACGTCACTGACGTCGCTGGCGGAGACCACCGACTGGCCGTTGATGCTGATGATGACGTCGTTCTCCTTGAGCCCGCCACTGCAACACAGGGAGACGCACTCACGCCGCCATCCCTCCCGGGCTCACCGCAGAGCCGGCGCCCCTGCACCCCGGAGGGGCGCAGCGCGGCACCCTAAAGGCCAGAGCACGCAGCGCGAGAACGGCCTGCACCCTCCACGGATCGCATTTCCTTCGGGGCGTTTACGACAGTCGTCATCGTGTCCACTGCACAGAGGCCGGCCCATGCGCCCGGTGACCCCAAGGAAGCAGGCACGCCAGCCTCCACGGACCGTGGCCTGGCCCGGTGGCTGGTCTCCGGCGCCCGGCGCAGAGAGCGGCTCCTCCCGGGGAGGGGGCGTGGGCCTGAGACTCTCCCTGGGCGTGGCCGTTGCTGCAACATCAGCTCGTGAATATGACGGTGACGCCCTGGAGGGTCTAGCACAGGGTCAGCTGACTGTTCCTAAAAGGCCAGGTAAGAGATACCTGAGGCTCTGCAAGACCCGGCCGCCTCGTCACAGCAGCACGGCCGGGCCTCGGGCGCCCGGCGCGCCACACGCAACTCGAGGCCAGCTGGGCGTGGCCGGGCTGCGGCGACCCTTCATTTCGGGACACTGAGATAAGAGTTTCGCATAATGTTCATGTTTTGTAAAGTACAATTCCTCTTTCAGATTTCTCCCCAACCGCTGAGCCCACAGGCCAGCCAAAGCGTGCAGCTCAGATGCCCCGAAATCAGTTAGTGGCCCCTGGCCCAGTGCCTCTGTGGCGCCACGTCCATGCAGGAGCACACCCTAGCACGGGCGGGTCCAGCTCGTTCCATAGTGCGGGATGTGCCCTGGTTACCCCGGCAGCCGGGCAGGTGTAGCCCGAATGACGGGGACATAACTAGAGGGGTCTGGAGGAGACACCCCTGGAGCCCCCCCAGAGCCCGGACCAAGCTGCCCCACCACAGCTCGCACTCTCAGGGACACCGCTCCCCGCCCTCTCCCCCCGCCCCAGACTCAGGAGTAGTTTGCTCTTCCCAGAGATGAAGCCCAGAGAAGGGACTTCTGAGACAAGACGCCCTTCAGTGGGCGACTCCGGAGCCGAGCCAGCGTGGGCGGCCCGGTGGGCCTGGACGGACCAGGGCGCCTCCAGCGCCTCGGCAGGGGCTGTCGCAGCGCCCGAGCCTGCAAAGACCCGCCGCGCCCCAGCAGCCGCGAGACTCCTCGGAAGAGGGACTACTGTCCCAACTCACGCTTCCGCCGGGGTGTCGGGGATGACCTCGATGATGTAAGCCCCCGAGAGCACGTCGGGGAAGTCTCGGTGGCGGTCCTTGAGCTCTTTGGCCTTGCTGCTCGGGGAGAACACGGCGTTAGTGTCGTGGAGGAACAGCCCCTCCACAGAGGCCTCCCTGCGCCTCCCTGCTTCTCCCTCTGGCCCTCGTGTTCGTTTCTCTGGGAATCTGATTTTGTTTGAATGGGCCTGACTACTGCCGTGGAGGCGCTGCTGTGTCGTGGAGGTGAGCAAGGGACGTGGCCCCATCATTATTACGCATTGTATCAGCTAATTCCCAGTGGCCACCACTAAGGGGTCAGCTGTTGGCCAGTGGGGAACCCCGGCCCAGCCACTAGCGACCTGTGTGACCTCAGGCTATTGCCTCACCTGCAAAGGCAGGCCGCGCCAGTCTCTGCGCCTGGGGTTGTGGCGGGGAAGGACTAGGCGGTGAGGAGGCGACCCTGGCGCCCAGCGCAGAGTGAGCCGTGACAAAGAGCGAGTGTCACGGGGACAGAAGCCACCGTCGCACCCACTGAGCCGAGCCTTGAGACATTACTTGGCCCCCAAAATGCCTGCACCACTGCCCTTACCCTGGAGAGGGGGACACTGAGGCACTCAGGTGGCTCGCAAGCCAGGAGGCAGCACTGCCGGGACCAGAACCAGCTCTCTCCCTGACGCCCGTCTCCCAGCGCTCTAAGGCCAGTAGCGGGGCGCACCTGAGCCTCAAGACCAGCCCGAACCCCGCAGCCCTGAGCCAGGCGCCACCGTCCGTTCCAGACCGCAGCGACGCAGCCCCAACTCAGACCAGCTGTATCGTGAATGCATCGATGCCCACGGTCAGTGCACTGCCGCCCCCGTGCCCAGAACTCGGGGAGCGCAGCTCGCTTGCTCATCACGGCCGGAGCCCAGACTTCCACCCACTGGGAAAGCGAGCCTGTCCGTCCCGCAGGCCCGGCATTCCAGGCCCAGCCCAGGGGCCGGCGGAGGCAGGGTGGGCACCCTGGGCGCGGGAGGCGCTGGGCGTTCCTGGAATGTGTGTGTCAACACGGCGAGTGGCTGTGGGGAGGGCGCGAGGGGGAGTGACCAGCACCCCCGCTGCTCGGGCCTGCCTTTACAGAGGACAGAGCCTTCTAGAAGGAAGGGCCTGCTGCAGAGTGGGAGCCCAGCTCAGCGCTCACAAGCAGACACGGAAGACTGGATGGTGAAAGACCACGGCCACAGGCTGGCCCCTCCTCTCTTTCTTGACGTTACTGAGTCTTCAAACGTGAGACGCCTTGAGGCGCCCTCAGGTTCCTCTCCCGGGGTGTCGGGAGGAAGCCTCTGAAGCTCGGCTTACCCTCCCGGGACGTCCTGCGGACCCACCTGGACGTGAGTGACATCATCCGGATGCCGATGTACTTCTTCTTGGTGACGGCTTTGCCTGGTCACAGGAGAGGAGGGCACAGGTGAGCCCAGCCGACAGGCGTGTGGCACCGTGAACACGAGCCTCAGCTGCTCGGCTCGCAGCGTGAAGTCAAGGTCATAAGGCAGGTGCAGGGGTCAAGTCCGGCCGGACCCCAGCCTGCCATGACCCTGGGAAGCCCCATCACGTCAGCTATGACACAGGCCAGAGTGACCCTGGAGGCCTCTGTGCTCGTCCCGGGATCTGAGGAAGCTCCTCTCCCAGCACGGACTGGACGAGGGAGCTTCAAGCTGGTCTCCCCACTGCCCTCCACCCCAGCACTGTTCCCTCCCAGCCCGGAGGGCGACCTTTCAAAGACACCCCCCACCATGAGTCCCTGTCCGCACCGCACTGGGAAAACCACAAAGCCGCCGGCCTTTACCCCACCTTCGGCTCCTGCTCTCCCCCCGCACCCCTGCCTGCTCTCCCCCCACACCCCTGCCTGCTCTCCCCATGCACCCCTGCCTGTTCTTACCCCCACACCCCTGCCTGCTCTTACCCCACATCCCTGCCTACTCTCCCCCCCGCATCCCTGCCTGCTCTCCCCCTGCATCTCTCCCTACTCTCCCCCTGCAT
>JAGFMF010011658.1:11902553-11981222 GCA_019455555.1 Galemys pyrenaicus | reverse complement strand
TCTCCCCCCATGCATCCCTGCCCATTCTCCCCCCCATCCCTGCCTGCTCTCCCCCCATGCATCCCTGCCTGTTCTGCTCCTAGACTTGGGAGCTTCCTGGCCACACAGCTCCACCAGGTGCCCTCTGGCCACTCCCTAGCCCACCACCCTGTGCATATTCTAGAACACACACGTTGCTATCTGAAGTTAGCTCATTTGTTTACTGTCACCCTCCCCCAGTGGACGTAGGCATCCCGCCCCTGAGCCCCCGCTGGGCCACAGAGCCTGCAGCCTGACCCCGAGCAGACGGCTCAGTCAGCATCTTGGCCTGAATCGGTGTTTCCTCATAGGTGCTGAATCGGTGTTTCCTCATAGGTGAATTGAGACTGAACGCGCCTGACAGGCCAAGGAATGAAACGACACAGAACAATGAAGGGAAATGGTGCAATAAGGCTGCCTGGGACGCGCCACAGGCGTTAAGTCTGGTGGTGTCGCCTTCACCTGGGGTCACGGAGGATCACAGCCCAGCACCCCCACGGCGGCTCCACTGCCCGCACCCCGCCCCTGCCGACGCGGGGCTGGGTGGATGCCAGACATGTGCTCGCAGCCAGCGCCAGGCGCAGCTGACCCCAGGACCGCCCGGGGCTGACTCTACCTTTGGCCTGCCGGTCGTGGGACTCTGTGAGGAACTTTTTGATCTTGTCAGATGGGATTGCAAAGGAGATTCCGGCTGTCACTTTCAGGGTGTTAATTCCAATCACTTCACCGTCCTGAAAAAGCAGGAGGGACACAGCGACCCGTGAGCCCACACGCCCAGACAGACCGGAGATGGCGGGCGAAGAAGTCTCCGAGCTGGGCAGAGAGTGGGGTGGCCCTGGGGCACGGAGGACGGCCTCGCAGGGCGCAGGCCACTAAGCCACGGCCAAGTGGGTACCCTCTGGGTGCACGGGTGACCGCCCCCTCCCCAGCCCGGGAGCCCAGCATCAGACAGCTTCAAAATGCCATCCGCTCCCCCAGAGGAAACACGTTTCCAGAAGCTGAGTCCTTGATGGGCCGTCCGCACCGTCCTGCTCCTCCCACCGCCAAGGTCCCCTCCTGACACAAGGAGAAGCCGCCCGCTCAAGCAGACGCAGCCCCTGGAAAACTCAGCCCAGACAGCAGCCACGGAGCCTGGGGGCCTGGAGACCTGGCGGGGCCTGGCGGGGCCTGGCGGGGCGTGGGGCAGGCAGGAGCAGGCCTCGTCTCCACCGCCATCACGGAGCGAGTCCCCGAAGGTGCCTTCATCTTCAGCTCCACACCGATTCGATCGAGTGACTGCTCACTCCGGGACAGGAGCCCAGGACACGAGACCCACCCGCCATCTCACCGCTGCCCTGAGCACTTCTCTGAGCTTGGTCAGAGGAGCACATCTCCGCTCTCGCACGCCCAGGAGCACTGGCACGCTAGCCCCAGCTGCGAGGGCCCGCCAGGACCACGGCCCTTCTGGGCCTTGCCTACGCCCGGCCCCACCTGAGAGCGAGGGAGCTGCTGCCCGCACGCTGTCTGCCCCTGAAGGCCGGTCTCAGGCTTCACTTTCTGCCCTAGCACTTAAGTATCAGCCCAAGTGACGTCTCTGTGAACAGGGTGGTGGCGGGGGCTCCTCATTCCAGCCAGGGCTCGGGGCCAAGACAAGGACGGGACCAGCCGCGCCAGCTCCTTCGGCAGCCGGAGACGGAGCTGAAGTTTGTGCCTTTCTGTGATAGAACTGGGGACACCGCAAACAAAGGTCTGCGCCTTCAAGTCCCGCGCGCGGCCTCAACGCCACGCGTTCCCTTGTTCAGAACTGAGGGACGGGCTCCCGAGGTGTTCGGAGCAGGCTTCTCCAATGCTGCCACTTCGGCATGTGGCCATTTTGGAGCGGAGGTCAACTGAGGCCCCACAGGCTCAGTAGAAACTTCCACCACTCTGTTAACTACATAGGTGGAAAACGGGGGAATACCCAGAATTTGAGCTATCTCTAGAAATAAGCTTTTTATCAGAGAAACCTAGGCAGGACAGACATCTCAGGACACAGCACCTGGTCTCTGTCACGGGGTCACCCTTGTTGTGGAAGCCCCTCCTCTCTCCCCGAATCCCAGCCCTCAGCCATTCCCTAGCTCAGGGTAGTGCCCCATTTCTCCTCTCTGACCTGGGGACCCATGTAGATCCCCCAAGTGCACATTAGGGAAGCAGCTGAGCCCCGGGCCTGAATCCCCCTCGGGCCGTCTATAATTAAAGATGTATATTAAAGATGTAATTAAAGATGTATATTTTTCTCCTGTTAATCTGTCTGATAGTAAATTGATTGTTTGACCAGCCTAAGAGGAACCCAGAGGATAGATGGAAAGTCCCTCCCTCCCCATCTAAACACAAGCATGACATTTCTAATCCAACATGCCCCACTCGTTCCAGAAAAGATAAGAAAAGTAATTTGCAAGGACACGGTACATTCACAGAAGGCACTTTTTAAAAATCAGGTAGTGCGCTGGAGTCAGCTCGTGTCTGAAAAACAAGCAAAAAAAGAGAAGAAGCAAGCTTAAATCGACAGCGGCCTTACTTACCAGGTTTACGAGCGGGCCTCCAGAGTTGCCATACTGAAAGCAAGCAAAGTGAAAAGGCCGTGAGTTGATGTCACTGCAATCCACCCCGCTGCCTAGCAGCCTCCCAAGTGCAGGTTCTCTCCTGAGATTTGTTCTCGGCAACCTAATATTTTGCTGGGAAAAAAGGACCTTAGTAGTTTTCAGTTACATGTGAGATAAATGGAGGCTGCTTTTTTGGCTCTAAAGCCCAAAGCAACAGTGAACTCCCGAAAACCCCACCGCCACCTCCCTCCCTGTCCAGCTTCCGCAGCTGGCTGGCCGCCCACTGCGCCTCATCACGGATCCGCACAGCTCCCCAAGCGCGTAACCCCGCTTTGCCTCCAGGGCTGGGAATCCAGTTTGCTGTTTCACGCAGACCGCAAGAAAGCCTGGGAACAAGGCCTGCTGGAGGGGCCCACACACAAGGCAGTCTGAGCTAGCAGTGACCCAATCACGACCAGACAGCTGTGGGGAATCGCCACTTCAGAAATGACGAGCCTGGAGCAGGGGGCAGCGGCAGGGGGAGTGCGATTTTAGAGTCCACTGAGCGACACGTGGAGCTGCCTCCCTGGACACTGTCGGGTAGTGGAAGGGGCGCTGCCCCAAGACACAGCAAGCACCTCCTGGGGACCAGCCTCTGCCAGGGCCACTTCCTCCTGCCGGGAACCTGCAGAAGCTGCTGGCCCTCGGGTGGCTGGGGGGCCTGGACTGCCGGCCTTGGCACCTCTGAGCGCCCCTCCCTGCGGAGTGCGCGCAGCCAAGGACCCCGCCTCATCTGCTCCACGGCCCTGGGGACCTCCGGGACCCCGCCTCCTGCCGCTCCCTAAGCCAACCCCCAGCCCGGGCAGGGCGCTCACGTTGATGATGGCGTCCGTCTGGATGTAGTCCATGTCGGAGTTGCGCAGCCCCAGCTCCTTGCCCCCGCGCTGGGTGGTGCTGACGATGCCCGTGGTGACTGTGTTCTGCAGCGAGAACGGGCTCCCGATGGCCACCACGAACTCACCGGGCCGCAGCTCCGAGGAGCGGCCGAGCAGCAGGACGGGCAGCTTGCCCTGCAGGCACAAGGCAGGGAGACGTCGCCAGCGGACACGGCGTGGAGGCGCGCGAGTGGGCAGGCCACCGTGTGCGCCAGGCCCGCGGGAAACCGAGGCCAGGCCCACCTCCCTTCCACACTCGGGAACCAGCTCTGCGAGCTGCGGGGCCGCGGGCACTGAAGCCACCGGCCAGACCTCGTGGGAAGGTTCCTGGGCCAGCCGGTCTCGGCCAACAGAAGCGCTCAGCACCGCCATTCTGAAGCCTGGAGACCAGGAGACAGAGGGCGACATCAGCGTCTGGGGCCAGACTGCCCAGGCTGGCTCAGCGAGGCCCGGGGGCACCCGAGCTCCCTCTCCCCGCACAGGGTGGAAGGACAAGTGTAGATCACTGATCACGGCCCCTCCACCCAAGCCCGGACAGCCGGCAGCCCCCAGGCCAGGACAGGCCTAAGTGCCTGCGACCCCAGAGAACCGCCTCTGACCCCAGCCCAGCCCCACGGCCCGCGAAGACCAGGCAGAGGCAGAGCCCCAAACGACTCTGCAAACAAATCAAAGTAAAGTGAGCGCAGGTCACCGGGACGGAGAAGAGCTGAGTGTCCACGAGGAAGGTGCTGGCGCCCCCTCCCCAGAGCCCCCTGGGCCTTCGTTCCTGGAGTCAAATGAGCAGAGTCGACCAGGCCCGGAAAGCTCAGCCCAGGACTCAGGTTCAGTGCAAGCCGGGGTCCTCCTGATGTCCGCCTCAAAAGGAAGGAGGCCAGGGGCAGGGAGATGGGTGGGTTGAGCGTAGCTATTCCAGCTTTGCCCCTGCCAGGGACGCCAGAGGACAGGTGGTGGCCGCTGGGCCCCTTTAACAGATGAGGAAACTGAGGCTCCAGTGACTGGTGACCTGAGACAGAGCAGGGCTTTAAACCGGAACTGCAACCCCAAGCCCAGACTCGAGTCCTCTGCCAGCCCCACACCCAGCGCCCCTCCAATAGGCGGCTGCTGGCCGGGAAGACGCTGGGCCAGAGGAGGAAGGGAGGGCGCAGAAGGCAGTGAGACCCCAAGCTGACTGCGCCCCTGACATGTGGCCCCCAGAGCTCTGTCCTGCACCCAAAGGCAGCCCCGTGCACCCACAATCCCTGACTCGGTGTCTCGGGCATAACGGAGACTTAGCTGAGGACGCGACGGGGAGCAGACTGAGTGACGGTGGCTCTGTGACGCGGTGACGAGGGCAGCCGGGGACAACGAGGAGACGGGAGAACGTTATCGCAATGGTATGGGGCAGAAACAGGTTGGATTTATCAGAAAGAATGTCTAGTGACGTTAAATAAACAGCACTATTGACGTTAAGAAACTAAGAGGCTGAGTGAGAAGGAGCATCCCTCACAGAGGCCGCCGGAGGCCCCGCTCAGCCCGCGGTCAGGAGCACAGGCCCGGGCCGGTGCTCAGTGTCCTCAGTGTCCAGCCCGAGTCCTCAGTGTCCTCATCTGGGCGTCGTGCTGCCGTGCTGTGGGAAGTCAGAGCCAACGGCCGCTGGGCGGGCTGCCGTTGGTCCTCGGTGAGCGCCATGCGCCAACAGCGGTCAGCGCGGGGTCTGTGCAGCCCAGTGGGGCAGCCCAGCCAGCACCAGCAGCTGTCCGGTCACCCAGGCCTCCGGCCGGTGGGGCACAGGTCCGCCCTGACAGTGGCCCTTCACCCTTGGGTGTGCCGAGCCAGGGGGCTAGGGTGCCCAGGGCAGGGGGGCACAGGGATGCTCTGAGGCCCAGGGCTCCAGCCCCCCAACCCCTCCGGGCACCCAGCAGCACCCAGCAGCTCAGCACGGCCTGTTTACCTCCGCCCCGGCCAGGAATGACCTCACCCACAGTCGCAGTGGTGGGCGGGCCGGAGTCAGGTCCAGGGACGGGCTCTGGGTCACTCACCGGAGGCCCACGGGGACACCACCGTCCCTCTGGGGCCCAGGAGGGGCCTAGGGCTGGGCTGGAGGGGCGGGCAAGGGGACACAGCGGCGAAGGCCCCAGGCTTCTGCCCAGGGCTGCTTTCCACCCACGTCAAGGCAAAGATAGAGTTGAACAGAGGTGCCCCAGCCCACGTCAGCTCGGCACAGACCGGACCACCTCAGGAAGCCGGAGTGACTGGGCGACTGTGGAGACCCAGAGTCTCCCCGGAACCAGTTCTCACTTGAACAGAAGAGGAGGAAATCGGGTCCCAGGAGGCCACGGAGGCTCCCCGCTCTGATGGTAACATCGGCATCGCCTCGTCTAGGTTTTTGTCCACACAAACATCCCTGGATGACAGAGGACAACCGCAGGTAGGAAGAGACGCGCGGACATGGGTCGGGGGTCGGCGGGGCCTATAACATGAAGCCTGATCGAGAGCGGGAGGAACCCCTCACCTCCCAGGGGAGCAGCCTTGCACAACCCACCCCCATCGCTCAGACGCAGTGACTTCTCACGGCGCGAGCACCGACTGAGCACAAGAACAGGCCCCGGCGCTCAGGCCTGCGTCCTGGCGCACGCTGACCTGGAATTCTAGCCGTGGGCAGACCTGGGAGCCAAGACAGATGTCCGGTGTCCAGGAGGCCAAATGCTTTTCGGGTGCCAAGGCCCCGGCCTCCCCAGGACTCGCAGGCCCCACGAGCATCGGGCCGTCTGGTCTGCTCCAGGGGGGCTGGTGGGCCCCATCCTCACCTCAGGGCTGTCCGCCGGGCCAGCCAGAGCTGCTGGCCAGGTTCCTAGTCCATAGTGAGCATTTCACTCCGCAGCTGTCTAGACACACGGTCTGCGCAGGGGCAGGGGAGATGAAGTGCAGATACAGCTGGAAGCTCGAGGCCTTGACCTCAGAGGCTGTGAACTCCGGGTCCCTCCTTCCCAGGCTAACCCTGCCCTGCTGCGCACAGGCTGGTTCCCACGCCGCCACATCAAAGCTGGCGTGGGGCTCCCAGCTGCAGACGCTCTGTCTGAGGCTCCCTGTGAAGCGGCCGGCCCTGCCCATCCTGGCCCTCAGTCCCCTCTCCTGCAGGCACTTCCCACCTCGCCAGCACCTCGCAGCAAGGTGCCCACACACCCCTCCGCCAGGCCCCTCCGCCAGGCCCCTCCGCCAGGCCCCTCCGCCAGGCCCCTCCGCCAGGCGCAGGAGGAGACCAGGGGAGGGGAGGAAGGGGGAGCAGGCAGTTCCCACTCGTTGCAGCAGATCCTCCAGCCGCGGGCTGAAAATGCCGTCAGGTGTGGGCACCAAAGCTTGAGGGCGGAGAGCTCATGAGAGGCCACAGTGAGATTCTGAGGCGCCAGGCAGCTGGGGGTCCCGGGGCTCACAACGAGCCAAAGTCCTTCCAGGCTGAGGGACATGGCAAAGTGAGCCCCTCATGAAGGGCATGCTCACCCCCGGGGAGGAGCCTGCAAGGCCAGGTGAGGTGCACGCCTGCCCGGCCGCAGCAGGTGACTCGGGATACTGAGGTGCCCGCAACCGAGCCAGCGCAAGCGACTGTCACCAGGTCGCTGGACAAACAGCCCCGGGCGGGGGGGCGTCAGGCGTCCTGGGTGCAGGCTCCAGACGTGCTGAGTCTTTATTAAATTCCAAGTCCTAGCCACGGGCAGGACACTAATTGTGTGTCTCTGTGTGTGGCAGATTTGATGCTAAAACTTGAAGAGGTCGGTGCAGGGCGTGATTAGAGAAGGCTCTCATCATTCATTTAGAGGACAACAAACCTGCCACCAGGGACACTCGCTGTGAGCATCTTCCAGAAGGGCTAAATATAGAGCAGCGCAAAAACGGTTTGGGGCTGTATCAATTAGGGTGTTTGCTCACTTCAGGGTGGGTCACTTCAAAGGCCCAAGGTGGCCATCAAGAGGTGTGACTTCTGATCCAACTCAGCCTGTCCCGCCCCGAGACTGCCGTCGCCATGCCGGGCGTTACAGAGATGCGCAGCCCCGGCAAGGAAGCGCGGTGCGTCCCCTGCTGGGCCGTCTCCCTGCACGGGGCCTGGCCAGCGCCGGTCAGCCAGCCCCGAGCCTGCCTCCACCCCTGGGGACGTGGCTGGGTTAGAGTGGGTGGGGTCAGGGGGACTCAGCCCAACTCAGGGCTCCGCCAGCAGCAGGGAGGAGGGCCGAGGGGTGGGCCCCCCACACCAGGGAGCTTGGAAAAGCCTCTGCTGTGCGTCTCCTCCTCTGTGAGAGGCGGGAGCCCCAAACGACTCTTCAAACCAAAGCAGACAGAGTACAGTGAATGCAGGTCACCAGCACGGAGGAAAGCTGGGTGTCCACGAGGAAGGTGCTGGGCGGGTGTCGGGCGGGGACAAGAGGAGACATCTGCTTCCAAGGAAACCAGTGGCCACCATTGTCATGGTGGCTGATGCAAGACACACGTGCAGGTGAGTGGCGCCAGCCTGCCCGGAGCACACAGGGTCACCCTCGCAGACGAGCCCACCCTCACATGCACGTCCTTGTACCATGTTCTGTTCTGCCTTTACGGCCAGCCTCAGTGCTGGGACTCGGCTGCCCCGCTCCGTCCCCACCCCCACTCCGGTGCTCTGGCCAGTCGACTCTGCCCACCGCCAGACGCTCAGTGCACAGTAGGGCAGCAGGAAAGAGCTGCTGTGCCGACCCTTCCGGGGGGCGTGTGGGCAAGCGGCAGAGACACACAGGCGATGGGGGAGCGGAAGACGAGCCAGGGGACAGGCTAAGGCAGGCCCCGTGTCTCTCCGTGGAGGGAGCCCGGCTTGGTGGGGCAGGGCCGCACGCCCACCTGCTTTGAGGCCTGTACCTGCGGCCTGGGCTCTGGGAAGGTGAAGCAAAGTGCCGGAAGCCTGCCGGGGGCCTGTCCTGGGCTGCCCCGGCTCACGCTGGCTGTGGTCCACGTCCAGCACCCAGCACCCAAGCACGGTGGCCGCGTGAGGACGTGGGCAGCGGCACACGCAGTGCGGCCCGGGCTCACCTGCCCGGCAGCGGGACACAGGTGTGCTCCTGGCCCGTGTCAGCTCGCTCCACGGCCGTGGGCCTCCTCTGGGTCTCCATCCGACCACGGTTAAAATAAGCTTGTTGAGCCTGGCGGTGCCAAGCTCTGACGGCTAAGGTTCTTTTCAGGAGAGCTGGGTGCTTTCCAAAAACCCTATTAGCAGACAATGGTTAAAGTGATAAAAGCAAAGCGGGCACCCCGCTCTCGATACACTTCCAGACAGGCCACGGGGTCCTGCAAACTCCTCAGCCGCAAGATGCTGGCCTGAAAGCGCCCGCCCCTCGGTACTTCAGCTCTGGCCATGCTGGGTGTTGCCCAGCAGCCCTGGGCGACTCATCCCTGAAGGCCGCAGAGGAGAGCAATAAGCCAAACCGAAAGGGAAAACTGGCGACTTCTTAACGAGGAAAATAACTCCTTCTTTCCCTCCCTTGAAAAGTAGAAAGCGTTCCTGTTACGAAAACATTTTGGTTGCTGAATCTGCAGAAAACATCTGTGCCCGCCAGCTGCCAGCACGCTGGCCGCAGGGCTGGGCCTGGCGGGCCTGCGCGGTGGCTGAAGTTCGCTTCAAAGGCTAACGCTGCAGCGCTGGCGGCGGCTCGGCCGAGTGATGCAACGCGCCTTCCGGAAAGCAGTGCTGACCTTTCATTTTCTTAAGAGAAAATAGGCTATGGGAGAATGGCACGTCCCCCGTGCCTGGCGAGGACGCAGAGCACACATGCCTCCTGCTACGGCAAGCTGGGTCGCCAAGCGCTCAGGGGTGTCAGCATTCAAAGCTCGGAGTGACCCCGCGGCAGGGAGGGCCATCAGCCCTGGAGGTGAGGGCACCAGAAGGTGAGTGGATCTGGGGGCTGCAGACCCAGCTGAGCCAGAGTTTGCTGAGTTGAGTTACTTGGGGGCTGGGCCCACTACATAATTTGGGGGACCGAGGGAAAAGTAGAAAGGAAATCCTTTGCTCATTAAGTGCATAAAAAGGGCCATTAATTGAACTATAAATAAAGCCTTTTTCTTCTGTTTTCTCTCTCTACTTGTCATGGGTTTTTATTTGGTATTTAACGCTGCTGCCTGGGGGAGAAGCCATTACGGGGTGAGGCAGACAGCCAGGGGCCTCAGGACCCAGGCTCTGCCAGCGGGCACTGGACAGGCCGAGGCTTGTCCAGCCGGGTCATGCCAGCTCACCCCACGTCATCATGTGTGGGGTCCCCATGGTCACTCTCGGCCCTGAGGTGCTGCGGGGAACGCTCACCCAACCCTAACCTGTGCCCGCTCCCCTGGGGGACGGTGGGTCTAAGATGCTGGCACGTACCCCATCGTCTCCTCAGACTTCTCTTAGAAAACACAAACCCCAAGATAAAAGTAAGTCAGCGACCTCAGAGCACCAGACCCCAAGCCTGCCCCCCGCCCCGGCCCGGCACAGCGCGGTGAGCGAACAGGTCACGGGGCCACAGAGCCCGGCCGGCCGCGAGGAGCCGGCAGACCCAGCGTGAGGCGCTTGAGATTCACATTAGAGAAGATGGGGTCACCAGTGAGACAGAGCAGGGGCACTGCCCAGCGGTGGCTGCAGGGGGCAGTGGGTGGGCAGCGGAAGGCCAGGGCAGGCAGATGCTGCCAGGCAGCCTGCGGTCCCCACAGAGCTCCGAAGGTGTGAGGTGTTCCTGCTACACGTGGCGGGCAGGTGGGAGCGGTGACAGACGGGGGAGCAGAGGGCGTGGCAGGGGCTCAGGTGGGAGAGGGAAGAGAAGTCACGGAGATGGAGGGAGAATGAGCGAGAAGGCTGGTTACGTAGGCGAGGACAGCAGGAAGCGCAAAGGAAACCACACTCCCCACCGCCATAATATTTAGTCTCCTTCCAGCTAGAGCCAGAGATGTTGACAGTTCAAATACTCCTCGCTCTAGCGGTCTAAACCGCAGCGGGCCGGCAGCCGCCGATGGGCGCCCAGGGCCCGCGGGAGGAAGCGCCAGCGCCAGGTCTGACTCCTGCCTCTTCCGCGCCAGCCCCTCGGTTCCGCCACTTCCACCCACTGACGTCGCCTTGGCCGGTGCTATTTCCACATGCTACCCGCATGCTGTTTGGCCAGTAAATATTCACAAAAGTCAGTGAATGTGAGAGTAAACAAAAGAAAGGATGGCCAAACCAGCTCTTGAAAGATCCATCGGGATCTTAAGATTGGGTAGCCCAAGAGTCGGGTTAGCCACGGCCTACACTCCGTCTGGGTAGCTGACTCTGGCTTCAGCCTGAGTGTCAGCCACCCATAAGCTCACAGGCTCGGGGTTCGGAGGCGAAGGGGACACTTTACAGCCACCCGCTTCCAAAAGGGAGGGCTGTGATGGGCTCAGTGCCCGGCAGGCGCTCAGTGGCGGCTGAACTAAACCGACGCACGTGGCTCCTCATTCTCCAGCCAGCTCAGAGCTTGTGGGTGCCACAGGCAAAGAGGATATAGCGCATTCCTTTCACCCCGCTCTTTAAAAATGTTAAAAATGCATGATTTCCTATCAATAAAAATAATTTGAGATGATCAATGACAGAGGGTATATTAAATTAACGTATATATTCATGCCATAAAATGAGCACAAAGACAGTAGTCTAATCACTACCAATAATTTCTATGAGCTGCCTGGCAGCCAAAGCAAAGAGGGAAATACCATGAGTCACATGTTCTGGTATCTTGATTAACAAAAGTGATTTATTATATAGAATAGCTATTACAATAATCAGTTCTCAATTCACCAGACTGTCTTATTTCTCCCTTGCTTTAGAAAGTAGTCTAGATGACTTTATGAAAACAGTTTTGAGGAACTATACTGCCAAGAATGAAAGTTGATGAAAGTTGATCATCTCATTATGAACCCTCCGCACGCTCAGACTCCGGAGACTGACTACATAAGAAACTGGAGCCTTCCAGAGTATGACCAGGACCTCTAAAGAAACAAGGCCAGGGGCCCCCCTGGTGGCACAGGCTTAAAGTCAGTGTTATCAAGCTATCACCAGCCACTATTGAACCTGGCTGGTTCAATCCCCAGCCAGGAAGCTGACCCACATGGCGCAGCAGACCTCTCCTGCCTCGCCTGCTGCTCCCCTCGGCAGTGTGTTTCAGTTGATCTGCCTGTTCTGCTCCCCGCTCTGTCTCTAGTGAAGCCTCTCACCACCACCCCTCCCCGCACCTCTGGCCTACACCCCAGTTTTTGTATGCATAAATAAATGAAATAAATCTTAAAAAAAAAACAACTAAGGCCAATATGCAATAGCCAATACACAGGGGAACGAGCTAACCCAAACTATTTGCTTGTGTCCTGGAGGCGCTGGGAAATAAGTTCACGTGGTGCAAGGCCCAGGCCTTTCAGGCTGGACAGAAAAGACCTAGCAGTTCTAGTCCCTTCTGCTTGTCTGGCTCTGCCTGTCCAAGTCTCAGCTTGACGGTCACCTTAGATAAACCTCCCTGCCTACATTAAGCCTGGAGGTCTCCCCAGCGCCTTCTACCTCCTTTTTGTACTCATCACCCGATTTAGTCTAGTTTACCTGTTTCCCACACAGCACTTGGCCAAGACGGATGCTCAGAGATTATTTATAAAATCAGTGAATAAATAGGGAGCAACTGAATGAATGAACAAACCAGGCCTTAAAGTAGCGCTAGGTTCTTGAAGAATAAGTTGCAAAACATCTAGGAATTTATCTAAACTATTTCTACCAATTTTACAGAGAAATAATAAGGCAGAAATTAGGCACCAAAACATCATCCTCAGTAAAGAAGCCAAGCCCCCAACCCCTATTGAGAAGAAGAGCAAATGAAATCAGCTCCTCCTGCTTCGCTCTCCAGCCACCCAGTGACTAGACTCACCTCGCCCGGGACTTCTGAGCATAATCAGCTACCAGCACTCAGCTCCTGGGACTAGGCATTAATCACCTCGCAGTGGGGATGACAAATTTCCGTGAAAGGCCAAGAAGTAAGCAGTTTGGGCTCACAGGCTACTTGGTCTCCATTCTACCTTCTCAGCTTTGCCGCTACAGAACAAGGGCAGCCACAGATCCTAAATGACAAGGGTGCAGCTGCGTCCCAATAAAACTTTATTTACAGAATGAGGTAGAGGGCCGCATTTGGCCTGTAGGCCACCGCTGGCCAGCCTGGACTCTAACACACTGCTATATGCTCACTAAATGTCAAAAGGAGGCAATTTATGCTCCCCTCTTCAGTAAAGGGGACAAGAGAGGCAGTGGGGCACCCACCATTCAGTTTCAACAACCTGGAAGTGCTTTATCAGAACCATAAATAACATTCTTGATCTAATTCCCTAAAGAGAAAGTGCCAAAGTGAAAAAAGGCCTTACCATATTAAGAGAAAAACACAGCCAAAGAATTTCCTTAACAATCAGCTAAGTTCTTGAAATGGGGCCAGAGAATACACAAGGGCTCCGGTTTTGAAAGTTGGGGAGCTGAAACATTTTCACATTCCAGAAGGAGCGGCAAGTGGGACACTAAGGAGCCACGTCCCCATTAGCATCTGGACAAAGCCTGGCACGGAGCAGCGAGGCCAGCTCCCACTTCGCTGTCTGGATTTACATCACCTCATGACATATTGATTTCTGGCCCCTAAAAATGGTAAGAATCAATATGGTAATAGAAGCCTTTAGCAGGGACAGGTCATGGCGCCTCCAGCGAACGCAGCGGCAGCCTCTGAGCTCGGGGAGAGAAAGCAGAGACACCACAACGGACCGGTGCAGAGGGAGTGGGGGGAAAGAATCCCAAGTGGAAAAACACAGAAACAAAATAAGAGGGTAACTATGGCAGGGCGTCCACATTCCAGCTCCCAGTTGCTTTACGAGAGTGAGTGACAGGCTGCAGGAGATGGGAAGCCTCTCCAGCTCAGGCCCCGCGTTATCTGATTCACTCTTGGACTCGCCCACGAGGCTTAGTCAGCGCCTCTGACAGTCAGGTTGCCTGAGGAGAACTGGCTGACGTGAGTCAGGCCAGGCGGCTCCACGCCAGCCCCCTCCCGCGCCGTCGCCCCACGGACCCTCCTCGCTCAGAAAACCGGCAGGGTCACCGCACACTGGCAGACGCTGAGGCCGGCGCCTGGAGAAGGTGACAGGCTCCTGGATGTGTGCTGCGGCCCCAGCCCCTCACCCCCCCAGTGACCCCCGAACCTAAAGCAGTTGGGCCCAGCAGCCAGCTCAGCTGTAAAAGGACCCTCTGCAAACAAACAGCCCCTCGCCCAAGGGCTCGCTCTCCAGCCACTTCAAAGAGGCTTCAGGCCCGAGGTGGCCAGGGGCAGGTGGGGCCTGGTGAGAGCAGAAACCACCTCACAGGCCTCAACAGGGCTGTTTCCAAATATTTCCCGGGTTGTTGGCGTCAGGGAAGTGCGCCCACAGGAAACCTCACAGCCTTACCAGGCTTTGAGCTAGTAAAGACCACAGAGCCACCATCCAAACACCCAGCAGCCACGGGACAGACGAGGTGGGCGTGGAGTCTGGCAGCCGGTGGGGCGCGCAGCCAGCCACTGGGCTACCTCCTCATCTGAAAACGAAAGAAGCCCAGGGACCCCTGCCCCCCTCCCCACCCCCACACACCCTCCCACACACACACCCCCTCCACACACACCCTCCCCCCCACACCCTCCCCACACACACACCCTCCCCCCACACACACCCTCCCCCCACACACACCCTCCCCACACATACACACAACCTCTCCCCCCTACACACACACACACACACACACACACACACTTGACCTTGCTTCCTTCTGAGCTGAGGGCCTGAAATGTGTCCTCAGACACTGCCGCTGAGCACCTACCTCCTGACCAGTGAACGGACAGGAGTGTCCCTCACACTCCAGCTGTGAGAGGAGGTAAGAGATGAGTAACTAAGACAACTGTAAACTAAGCTAAAGAGGTGAGGAGGGGATTACTGCTCCAGAGTGGCAGGGCTGGGGCTGAGGTCAGGGCAGGCCTAGCTAAGGCAGCATTCAGCCTGAGGCCCGCAGGTCAGTGGAGGAGCTGCAGGAGGCCAGTGAGGCCTGGTGGCAGATGGGGGTGGGGAAGAGCTGCCTCGGCCAGCCTGGCCTTCAGGGCCCTGGTGAGGCGGCCAGATCTCTTTGAATGTGAGAGGTGTGCAGAGGGCTTCACGCCCTAGACAAGACCTGATCTGAAAGTGGCGATCACCAGGGGGACAGGGACGGGGGCTGGGGGCAGGAGGCTGCTGTGTCCTAATCAACACAGCTGGAAAAACAGCTGGAAGGAAAGTAGCTTTTCCTCTTACCTCCTTCAATACAGTCCCTGTATTTCTGCCCTGTACTTGGGCCTAAACAAACAAAAACCAAATATCTTTCTTTTTACACTTCTCTCTCCCTCGCCATCAGAACTACTCCGGAAAAGCTGCACAGACAAACGCTGCCTTCGGACAAACAGGCACTGAGCTGTGCACACAGGCCTGTGTCATGCCAAGCACATTTGGAAACATTTTTTATCCCAAGCTGAACTGGTTTGCCCTCCAAGCTGCTTTCTATTAAAGTGTTTGCACGCACTCTGTCTTCCTTCCTGCCGCTGGTATTCCCTCCAGGGGTGCTGGCCCCACTCACGGCCCCAAGGAAGGAGACTTGAAGTGTCTAGGGCAGAAGCAGCAGAAAGGGGTGCTTGGAGAAGGCCAGGGGCCCGGTCCTAGGGGAGCCCCCCTCCTCCAGCATGGGAGGGGGCGGCAGACAAGCAAGACGCAGCTCGGGGCGCCTGCTTCCAAAGCTTCTCCTGCCTGGTGGCTCAGCAGGGAGACACGCTCGTGTCTGCTTAGCACCAAGCAGCAAAACGCAGCTCTTTGGTCTCAAGCCCAGAAACGTCTCTGGCAACTTCAAGTCAAGGCGGGGTTCACGGAGATGTGAGGGGCGGCCCAAGAATGGAAGGGAAAGCCTGAAAATCAGGCTGGGAAGGGCGGGCAGTCAGGCAGTGTTGGGGTGTCCCAGCAACAGCGACTGCCCCCACGAACCGTGTCGCTTTCTGTGGGTGGCAGTCAGTGGCCATTCCCAGGGGAGGATGTGCTCGGGCTACTGGGTCCTGTGTCGTCGGGCCTGGGGGTGGGGGACGCTCTGCGGCCACTGGTCCCGTCAAGACCGCAGCAGCTAGGAGGCAGAGGCCTGGAAGGAAAGGCTGGCTCCCCCGGGTGCTGCACGACGGGGCGCGGTGACAGCAGCTGCCGCGGTGACCTCCACCCGCCAGCCAGCAGGGTGCAGCGCTCAGGAAGACAGCAGCTGCTCAGGCATGGTCAACCCTCCAAGTGAAATCGTGATGCCTTGGGGTGCAGATGATGGGTCCCACCTTAGCCACCGGGCCAGGCGTGTGGCGGGGGCCGGCCACCCCAGCTTCAGGGGTTTTCAGGAAATAGTCTGCACAGCAGAACTGTGGTCTCGCCTATTCAGTGGCCTTGCAATGGTTTTCAGTCCTCAGGCTCGATTTGTGTTGGTCCTGCCTGCCTCCTCAGGGCTCCTGCTGTTTCTCCTCTGTGGGTGTTTCCGCAGTGACACCGAGTGCCCGGCTCACCTCCCACCTGGGCTCTGCCTGCAGGGCCGTAACTGGCGGGCCGGGCGTGGCTGCACCTGCACAGGAGGGGAGCTCCTTCCCAGCTGCTGCACCCCAGGCCAGCCCCGCCGCCGCGCCTCAACACTCAGGCACAAGCCAAAGGAGCCAAGAGGAACGAACCGGAGGAGAGGTTTCTGCTCTGCCCTCTCGGAGAGGCTGTCAGCGAAAATGAAGGCCGTCGAGTCGGGGCAGCTGGGCTCCCGCGGGCGCCGGCCGTGGAACCCCCTGTGGCTCCCGGGCTATTCTGCAAAGCCACACTGGTGCCATTGGCCGTCTTCAAGCTCCTTGCTCTCGGACTGAACCAGCAGGTCGCACGCTGCTGGCGGAGGGGGAGATCCCCGGGCACGCGGGCCAGGTCAGAAACAACCCAGCGGGCGGGCCCGTGCGCTCCGTCCTGCCCGGACACGCCAGGCATGACACAGGCCCCAGCTGCACCTTGGCTCAGCCTGAAAAGGCTCTCCCGGGCCAGAGGGGCCAGAAGCGGTCACGCAGGATGCGCCCACACATCCATGCATGCAATCGCGGTGGGGGCAGCGCACTGCCTGCAGGGGCCCCCACTGCGGCCCAGCCCCCTGGATTTGGCAAAGCCGGGAAGTCCTGGTGTGACTGCAGGAAGGGCTATTCTGGCTGCCTCCTTCCTGTGAGGCTGCCGCGTGCTGCACACCTTCCTAGCAGCGTGCTCCAGAGAGGGGGACCTCTGGCTATTTAAAGCCCAGCCACCCCGTCACTAAGGGCCCGCTCCGGCAACGGGAGAACAGCCCAGGCTGGCTGCAGAGGTGGCAGCTTCCCCGCCGCCTAGCTGTGTGGCCTCGGGAGGGCGAGTGAAGCTCTCTGAGCCCGTTTCTCAGAGAGAAAAAGTAAAGTCGGGATAATACAGCACCTCTGCAGATTAGGTGATGGTTGCAAGCAAAGGCAGGGCCTGGCCCAGCATGGAGCAGGAGTTTCGTCGAATCAGCACATTTGGAAAGACCAGTTGTTGCTAAAATTCCATGGCCACGTAGCAGAAAGAAGACCCCATCTCGGGCTCGCTCAAGGCCAGCTGCCCACTGCCCGGGACACCACGCGGACCGCGCTCACAGCCACGTCCAGGTGAGGCTGAGCGGAGAGCTGGAGGGAAGAGCCCGCCGCCTGACGCCAACCGACCCTGACGCTCCCTCGCATGAGGCTGGGGAAATGACAGGGCCAATGAGACGCCCAGGAGTGCGACCCCAGGACCCACAGCCCCAGCGAACCAAACCTCCCTCACCTCCGCTCTTGACAAGGACACAGCAGCCGGGAATTCCGGGTCTAACGAGAACCGGCTGAGTGCCGGGGGTAAGGACTCTGCTTCCACAGGGCGCGGACGCCCTCAAGGACAGCGTTTCAGTACGAACAAACCTCGTGTGAACACAGCATTTCCCAAACTGAGTCCAGTCGGGAGCAAACTCCTGGCTTTGTCATAACTCGAGGTTTCCAGAACATTTTGGGGCATGGAGTGGTCTTTACAAGGCCTAGTAGCACGGCAAAGCCCCCACCCTGGGAGCCCTGGCTTGCTTCCATGGACGTGTCCATTCAAAATCCCGTAAATTGGGCCTCCCTGGTGGCGCAGTGGGTTAAGCAGCACACTATGAAGCAAACCGCAGCCACTGCAGCACGAGTTCGATCCCTGCTGCCGGCCAGGGAGGGGACCCACATGGCGCAGCAGACCTCTCCTGCCCACCCACTGCTCCCCTCAGCAGTGTGTTTCAGTCAGTCTGCCTGTTCTGCTCCCCATTCTGTCTGGTGGATCCTCTCACCTCCCTGGACTCTGGCCTGTACCCCAGCTCTTATATGCATAAATAAATAAATCTTTAAAAAATATATATTTAAAAAAAAACCCACAAATTCTCCACATGCAGCGAACACCCCGATGCTCCCCTCTGGAGCAGTAGGTGAGCCATGGAGGGGCCTCCGCCTTACCTGGTTCCTCTGTAAACCTATTGCTTTCTTTCATAAAATTCCAACACTGCACAAAAACGCTCTGATCTCTTAGCATCCGCTTATCGAAGAGGCTTCCACGCAGCTCTCCCCACCCAGGCCCCAAACATCGCCTTTCACCCAGACTTGGCTTCAGCAGGTCCAGGGCTCTCCGACAGCCTCTCGAAGTCTGGGCACCCCAGTGCCCTCAGACCGTGCCAGTCTCACTGCGCGCAAGCCGGGCTCCCCAAGGACGGGCTTCTGCCCGCGGGCGCACACCCACCTGGTGGTCGATTTTGATCAGCGCGATGTCCGCCTTCTCGTCCACGTCCTTGATCTTGGCCTCGTAGGTGGCCCCGTTCTTCAGCTCCACTTTGACCCGGTGCTTGTTGGTCACCACGTGGGCGTTCGTCACGATCAGTCCGTCTTCGGACACGATAAAGCCGGACCCACTGGCCACCGGCACCTCCCTCTTAGAAAAAGGAAGCCTGGAAGCAGAGGGTGCACCGGTGAGCCTGGACGCCTCGACGCCCACCTGCATCACCGGTCACTCTGGATGCTGGGCTGATCTCGCATAAGAAAGGGGACTGCCGATCTGTGCCGCCTCACATGCTTCCCCCACACCGTAACCCTAGAGAGCCTCTTCAGAGCCAAAGCCTCGCGAAGCATCTAGAAGGACATGTAAAAAGTAACCGGAAACCGCCCTGCGGGAAAACATTATCTTCCCACAGGAGCAGGCTCAGCGGCCGGAGCGGGCACCAGCTGGGGACGGCAGAGCGGCGGGAGGCGGGCAGCTTACTTGCGGAACAGCTCGATGTGAACCACCGCAGGAGCGATCTTCTCCACCACGTCCGCGATGAAGTTGTATTTATGGCGCAGGCTGTCGGGGTCTTCCTGCCCTGAGAACAAAGGCAGAGACAAGAGACTTTACAGACGCTGCTTGGCGCCGAGCCCGGGGGAATGGCGTGTTTCTGGGGGAGCCAAGATACGCACCCAGAGGGCCCCGGAGGCCCGAGGGGTGAGGACGCGGCCCAGACCTGGGCACGGATCCTCGCGCTCTCGAGGAACTAGCCGCTCAGATAAGCAGCAGTTCCATTAAACATGACCTCTGCGTTTATTCTCAATGGTCTCACTGTGAAAAGGCCAAGCCGGCAGCACCAGCAAACACCTGGGCCTCCTACCAGCTCATCCAGAACATGCTGGGCTCCCAAGGACGCCCTCAGCCAGCACCCGTCCCCACCCTGCCCAGCGCCCCAAAGAGGCGGCCCTTCTCAGCACAAGGCCACCACGGAGGGCAGGGCCGGGGCTGATTTTGACGAGATGCTCTTCGGGCGTTACAGACTTAAACGAGGAGGAAGCCCGAAGGCGCAGGCGCAGGCCCTGCCTCTCCCACGCAGCCACCGGGCAAGGAGAGGCCATGGTCTGTCCCCAGAGGCGTCCCACCACAGCATAGCCATCCCTTCCAGGCCAAAAGGCACCAGAGGCGCCCGCTACTGTTGGGGGGAGTGAGAGAGAAATCTAGCGGCCATAATTTTCTCTATAAACACGTGCATCGTGACACAGGAACCCCAGAGGGCGGCCCGGGCAGACCCAGCGACCCACGCCCAGTGCAGGACTCCCCTGGGCAAAGCGACTTTGCACCAGCCAGACGCACACTCACCGCATCTCACTCAGAGTGAGCCACCGGAGCATGGGGTCCCAGGGCACCCATTTTGTTAATGTGACCCCAGAAGTGCAGTTGGAGCCCGACCCTGGCCCCAAATCCACAGCGCCTGGTGAAACCACTCATCAAATCTGTCTTTGCTTAGACAGGTGAGGGGGGATCTGGGCTGGTCTGCAGAACACGCCCCCTTCCTGGCCTCCCTTCTCGCCTCCCGCCTAGCTCAGCGCCGCACACAGCACACTCCGGGCGACCGGGCCCCGCAGAAGGTGGTGGGAAGCTTTCAAAACACTCCGGAGCGATTGGAGAGTCCTCGGGATCCTGGTGCATCTGAACTCGAACACTGAGGCTTGGCCGCTGTGACTTTCTGTGTTGCACTTGGTAGTAATCGTCTCTAACGTGTGTGCAAAAGGGTTAGGCTCTGCCCTCCTTCCACGAAGCATGTGTTTCCAAAGCACAGAAAAATCGCTACACCTACCAGGAGAGATGAGCCAACAAATTCAAGCAGCCTCATTTTACAACTTCCGCTGTCACGAGAAAGAAGCCTGCCCCCTCACGTAGACGAGCGAAGGGGCCCCGGCAAAGCCCGGCCCACTGGCTCCCGTCACGCTCGCTCGGCGGGATGCAGCACAGGCCTGCGGGTGAGGGAGGTCACTGCTCTCACACAAACCCAAACACGCATACACACTTGCACAGACTCACACACACGTTTCCTCTCGTGAGCATGCACACACACCTCCATGCACTCATACTCACACGCACAGACGCTCCTGCCTCCCTGCACGTGCACAGCAGCCACGCCCAGCCCCGGCTGTGACGGCGGCGTCAAGTTCCAGGCCTCAGCCTCTCAGCTGCACAGCCACAGGCATCCCCAGCTGTTTCCCCACCACAGCTGGGTGTGCCCACCCAGGACTCAGTACTCCACGCCCTGCCCCGGGGCACAGAGCCATCTCAGGGACTGGCCTGCCTCCCCCTGAGCTGTTTCCTGGGAGTGGGGGCGTCTGGGAGCCGGGGCCCCTGGTCCTGCCTTGAGTGCTCTGAGCTGCTTGAACTCGGGTGGGAGGGGGGGCTTGTGGAGGGGGCCCCCTTCCTGCACAGCATGGCTTTCTGAGGTGCACGGTAAGACCTGCACAGCCCAGGCAGAGGAAACCAGTTGAAAAACTTCAAGGCAGCATCATTTAATTATTTTTGTTTTCAAAAATGGTGTTATATTACCTTGTTTTCCCTTTTCCCACCTCCCCTGTGGAATAGGAAAATCAAATACTGTTCCTACATTATATTTAGGGAGGCTGCGGTCCACGGCCTGTAAATGAGTTCTCCACACACACTGCGTTTCCATGAACACAGCATAAGTCACAGGGAGATCTGGGTACACCCACAGCTTTTGCACTGTGCACTGGCCGGTGCGGATCTGCTCCTCCAGGGCTCCAGGCAGCTGCAGCTCACTGGGCTGTCGCCCGGGACAGCCCAACGGGAGAGTAAAAGGAGACAGAAACAGTCCTCCTGCAGGCAGAGCAGCCATCAGGCCCAGAGACCGCTGTAAAGAAACATGTCTGGGCGCTGGGAAGGGCCGGAAGGAGGCTGCACCCCACCGGCTGACGTCTCCCGGGACTGGTAGGGCTTCCGCGGCCCTCACAAGGAGGAAGACGGCTTCTGAGCCTCATGAACCACAACCTCTTTCTGGCTCCCCACAAGAGTCAGGGAGAATCTGCACACGTCGGGGTGAAATGGGCACGATTTTTGCAGCTAAAACGAGAAAGAGTTGCTTTCTCACACAATGAGACAAAGCGGCTCTAGGCTCTGTCCACTCTGGGAAAGCAGGGGCGTCACCAGCCTGGGCCCAGAGCGCAGGTCCACCCCCAGTCAGCTGGCGCCCCATCTCCCCGGCTGTCCGCGGCCCCTGCTCCAGGCTGGGCAGCAGAGTCGATTCCAGGCCCAACCGTCTCCCGTCCCCCGCAGTGTGCTGCTACAAGGCTGAAAGATTTGAGACTGGACACAGGACTCCAGGAACTCTGCAGATGAGTCGACAGAAAGGAGCCAGAGGGGGACAGGCCATCGTGGAAAGCCCGACTGACAAGTTGCATTTGTGCAGCTTAGAGGAAAAAGCAACCACTGACCTCTGTGACCTTCATGGGAGGAGGGAGGTGTCAGCGGGAAAATTAAGTAGAGCAGAAAAACAACCGAACCTAAGGAACATCGACTACCATTCAAAGGTGGTGAAAATGCCAAACCAAAGAAGTGCCTGGTTTCTTCAAATGCAACTTCAGGATGAGGAGTAAAAGGGTCTCTGAGCGCAGCTTGGCTCAGTGTTGAGCCCTGCTGCAGGGGAAAGGCTGGTGCAACCACTTAGAGGAAGCCGCTGTTGTCCTGCGGTCTGCAGAAACCCCAGCCAGCCCTGCTTGCTCTGACCTCAAGTGTCACTCAGCTCTTCCCTCCAAAGGAGCCCACCCAGTGAAGAGTCCCAGAGACAGACCAGGCCGGCTCTGCCACTGCCCACTGTTCAGGATGAGACACATGGTGGGCTGGCTCCTCTGGGCCACTCAGCAAGGCGAGAACAGGAGGGCCACAGGCTCCAGTCTCAGATGATTCAGAGGGTCACATCAGCACAGCAAGTAACGTGGGGGACCTGCGGAACGTCAGCCAACTTCTCCAAGTCCCAGCCCCTCGTCCATAAAGTGTGTGATCGCAGCACCTCCCTCCATGTGTCTTTGAGGCTGAGTGTGTGAGCTGCTATAACGAAGCACATGCACAATCAGAGCACTCAGCTGAAAAGGATGGAAACAAAAGAACTGGTATGGGCGCTGCTGGGTGGGTGGCCGTGGGCAAGTGTTACTGCCAGCCACTCCGGTACAGCAGAGAAGAAGGGGCGCTCAGGCGTGCCGGGGACCACTCTCCCCACCGTGGCGCGCTGTGCAGGAGCTGAGCGGCGCCCCTGTAGAGCCCACGGGCATTACGAGCATAGATCAAACGGACAATTTTCCTTGAACTAGACACTTTTACCATGTGCACGCAAGAAGATATAAGTAATGAATAGTCATTTACCTATTAAAAAGACTGAAAGTTGGGCCTCCCTGGTGGCACAGTGGGTTGGGCAACGCACTAGGCAGCAAAACACAGCCACTGCAGCACGAGTTCGATCCCTGCCGCCGGCCAGGGAGGGGACCCACATGGTGCAGCAGACCTCTCCTGCCTCCCTGCTGCTCCCCTCAGCAGTGTGCTTCAGTCTGTCTGCCTTTTCTGCTCCCCACTCTGTCTCTGGTGGATCCTCTCACCGCCCACACCTCTGGCCTATACCCCAGTTCTTGTATGCCTAAATAAATAAATCTTTAAAAAAAAAAAAAAGACTGAAAGTTTCAGCAACATTTAAGAAAGAAAGGATACTAATACTTTACAAAGTTTCCCGAAAAATAGAAAAGAGGAAACATTGCCCGCCTTATGAACCCAGATCACTCACTTAGAAAAGCTAGACAAAAGATATTGTAAAACACCTGCAGACTAATAGCCAGCATGAACACAACCCAAAAGTACATAAGATTTTTAGCAAATGGAATTCAGCACTATCATAAAAAGGATAATAATAGATCATTAGCAGGTGGGGTTTATCCCAGGAAAGAAGAAACAAGCTTGGTGTAACTCTTGAAAATCAATCAGAGTAATTTACCATATTAACATACTAAAAAAAGAGAAATAAAATTCAAATGATCATCTCAGTAGATGTCAAAGAAGATTTGACAGAGTGGAACATCCATTCATGATAAAAACACTCAGCTAGTTAGGAACAGAAGAGAACTCCCTCGGCCTGAAAATAAAGGGGCAGCCAACACCAGAAAGAAGGAAAACTAACATTGTACTTAACGGTGAAGACGGACTGCTTTCCAGCTGGAACGGGCACAGGCGGGGCAGCCACTCTTACTGCTGCTAGTCACCATTTTATTGAAGGCCTGGCCAGAATAATTCAACTAAAAGCAAGAAAGTAAAGGCACAGAGAATACACAGAAGAACATATAATCGTCTTTATTTGAGGATGACCTAACAGTCCTTGGAAAAGCGCTTAGGAGTCCGCAAGCATTCTGCCAGAATAAGTGAGCGTGTCAGCGCCACAGGGTAACAGGTGAACACACACAATGAACTGCATTTCTATGTACTGGCACGAAAAACTTAGAAACTGAAATGTTAAAAATACCAATTTTAAGAGCATCAAAAATATTAAATACATAGAGAAAAAATTTAACAAGATATGCGCAAGACCTGTACACTAAAAGCTACGGAAATAAATTACAAAACACTGATAAAATAAAAAGACCTAACTACATGTAAGGAGAGACCCTCCCCACGGGTCAGAGACTCATTCTTGTTATCAATTCTCCGCAAGCTGGTTTGCACAATATAGTGCCGAGCTCCCAACAGGAGTTTTTATGGAAACTGAAATGCTGTTTCTAAAATTTATGAAGAGGGGCCTCCCTGGCGACGCAAGCAGTTCAGCATTGCACTGTGGGGCTTCTACAGCCACTGCAGCGTGAGCTCGATCCCCGGCTAGGGAGGGACCCACATGGTGCAGCAGACCTCTCCTGCCTCCCCGCTGCTCCCCTCAGCTGTGTGTTTCAGTCTATCTGCCTGTTCTGCTCCCCACTCTGTTTCTGGTGAATCCTCTCCTCCCTGCACCTCTAGCCTGTACCCCAGCTCTTGTGTGCATAAAAAAATGTATGAAGAAAGCAAAACCCCCAGGATATCTAAAATAGAACAGAGAAAACAGAATGATTTTCTTTTCAACAGAAAAAAATCTGAATAACTAGTAGGCTTCGTAGAAAGATGAGTCACACAGTTTTACGGGGACAGCCCTTTCCACTTCCCTAATAAATATTTATCATTCCTAATTTTTAACATAACAAATAGCCCATTAAGAGAAGCCAACATTTCCTATAATTTTATGAGTTTTACAACTGCCAGGGCTCCATGTGCAGATAACAAGTGACTTGTATTTCCGCTCGATAAACTACTGCTCAAGCACACGGCCCCATAAACAGTACCGGCTCGCTGGACAGACCATATTCTATGACGTTCAACAGCTTCATTACAGGAGGCAAGAAACACACACGTTGAGAAGTTTCAATATATGATCAAATAAAATAACAGACACCTCCATTCTTAAGCACTTACTGTATAGAACCCAGCACTAAGTAAAGTCCTTGGCAAACGTTATCACGTTGAATAAAAAGAGAACCGCGACGAGGGGCCCACCAGTCAAAGGACGGGCTTTTAACGCTTTCTCGCCAAGGATTTAGCGCAAAATTGGATCTGTGCTTTCAATACATAAAAATGTGGTTTCTTTCATCTTTAAGGCAAAGACTGGCTGTCAGCTGAAGAGCAGACGGGAGGCTGGAGGAAGACTGAGGCAAGCTATCACGGACTGGATGCTGGCTCCCAAACTCTGCCCCAAGTCACCCAGGTGCCACCGCAAACTCGCAGGCTACTTCAAGCTTTCTGGGGGTAAACAGTGATAGCTGAGATCTGGTGGACACCTTGAGAACAGCTCCAGGTGGCTCCCAGGCCCAAGAGCAGATGGCACTACACTGCTTTGATGACTCCTGTCTCTCGCAATTTGGCTCTGATGCCAAAATTTAGAGGTTGCCTCGCAGCAATGGGGGCTCCAGCCCATTCGTAGGTCAGTGTGATGGGTGACTAACGAAGTTAGAAGAACTTCCTTCAATTTTCTAGTGACTACTAGGGGCCAAGGACAGGAATACTTACGTTACTGGGACCTACTGACTTAGTATATAGAATTGTGAGGCTTTCTTTCGGTCTGGGGTGCCATGAGAAAATTACTGGGACACACAGGGTGCCACGGGCATGCAAGTTCGGGCACCTGTGCCTGAGGGCTCCACCAGGTGGTCCTGCACCCCTCCCTGCACTGCAGGCGGCGTTTCTGAAGGGTATTCACAGTGCAAGACACACAGACCTCAGCCAGGCCTTCCAGGCCGCGGCGGGGCCTGAGCAAAGCTTCAGGTCTCTGAGTGGGACATCTGCACAGGCGAAACACACGTGAACTGCAGCGGGTTGGGGCACCGCCCCCTGCGCTCTGCAGCGCTTCTCTTGCCACACTGGGGTGTCTGCTGACACCCCCTGCTTCCTGGCAGTGAGACAATGCATGTGAACCGCAGGGGTCTCCAGCCGCCCTGGAATCCTCTGCTGCTTCATCTCCCAGTGCTCAGCCCCACATCGCAACATCCCAGGTGGTCTGAAAACGTTCTGAATCCCACTCTACACTCTGATCCAGCAGGCCTGGCCTGCTTCGGTGTCTCCCCCTAGCCCATAATTGCCACTCGGGGGACATGAACGTACTGCAGACCCCCAATGGCTTCTCTTGTCTGACCCACGCCTCCCTCATCCCTTAGCTCGGATACCCCGAGTCTACCTCCCACCACTCCTCAGTGCACACTCTCCACCCCACAAACTTATCACCAGGATCCCAAAATGCTGCTCTCCGCCCCGGCTCCTTGCACTCACACCTGTTTGTCTTCTCACCTATATAGCAAGTTAAATCCCACCTTCAACGCTGGCAGTAATAAAATAAATAATTCATAAATGTATAACTTATAAATAACTAAAAATACACCAACAAGAATCGAAACAGCACCGTTTGCTGAGCACTGACTCTGTGGCAGGCACAATGCTAATCATTCCTGCCAGCCTGCAGCCAGATCTTATCCCAGAGCTACAGGGATGGAGCAGAGTCCAAGAAGCCCAGTAGCTGCCTGCGAGCAGAGGCGGAGGCTGACCCCCCCCCCCCCCCCCCCCCCCCCCCCCCCCCCCCCCCCCCCCCCCCCCCCCCCCNGCCTGCGAGCAGAGGCGGAGGCTGACCCCCCCTCCTCCCCCACCCCCCCCCCCCATCCTCTCCACTGCTTCCGGAGCTGGTGCTCTCTGCCCTGCATCTGGGGCCTCTCTTCCAGGTCCTACCCTTTCACTGGAACTCCAGCCCCTGCACCCCCACACTTGTGGGAACACGATTCCCACTTCCAGGCCCGAGGACTCAGGGCCAGGGCTCAGGATTAACAAGCTAACCTTCGCTTCCAGCAAGAACAATCACGCCTTCCAATTTCTTAAGAGTTGATAAGTACAGCTAATTTGGAAAACAGAACGCAGTGTATTCGAGGGAAAAGAAATGAATCCTCCTTTATTCACAGGGAACAGCATGTTCCCAAAATTCAAATCAGTCTCAAGAGCAGATTGATCAAATCACTGGCATTTTAATGCATTGTCCTACATTCGGGACTGGCCGGATAATCTGCAAGGCCTGGTGCAAAATGAAAACGCGAGGTCCCTGGTTCCCCAAGTATGAGAATGGGGTGCAGGGGGATGGCTGCGATGCACGCCCTGCCTGCCTTTCTGGTGCCTTCGGTGCAAACCCCACTCGAAGGACACGCACTCGAAGCCCTGAGGAGCAGCACACTCGCTCAGGAGCAGGCTCAGCTGCCACCTCGCTCGGGCGGACCACAGGCCCCCAGACCACCCAGATGCTGGGGGGCACCTAGGCGCCAGGGCCAGGGCTGAGGACGCTGGCCCACTCACATGGCGCAGGGGCGAGCTGCACAGCTCAGCAGGCCCCACGTGCCACAGACTCGGCTGACGGCTTCCGAGACCCTTCTTCCTCCCCTGTCCCCTAAGACCCCAGGCCAGCCCCTGTCCCCCTCCATCACGCGGGCCTGGGCACAGGGGCACCGTGCACAGGTGGGAGGTGGAGGTCAAAGGAGAGCACGTTCCCGTTTCACTCAAAGGGCCGGGAGCCCCTCTCGACCTGCAACAGCAGAAGTGGCAATCCCTGAGATGCCAGCTGGACCCTCTGCTGTGCTGGACACCAAGTCCAGCCTAAGAGCCTTGGGGAATTTCCCACGGTCACCAGCGGCCACACAGCAGGCCAGCCTTCCCCGGGCTCAGAAACTGTAAATAACAAGTAAACACAGCGGCCCCAGGCGGGGGTCATGAAAATTTAACAGCCTTTGGGTCGTGGGGCCTGGGATGCCCTCAGCCATCCCGGAGCAGGGTCTCCCACATAAGATGCAGTGTGGGGAGCTCCATCTTCCAAGTGCCAGCTGCCTTCTTCAGACCTACGATCCGGGGGCACCCTGGAATTCAGTGCCATGGGGTGGGGGCCGGAAGCCACCCTTTCTCATCTTTAGCTAACCCGAGGGTCACGACATTTCTTTGTCCCCAGGACACTGCCATTAAAAGCACCCAGAGGCACCTGCCAGAAAAACAAACCCAGGTCCAAAGCTGAAGGGGGCTGAGGAGGAAGCTGCACCCAGGTGTATCACCTGTTCTCACTGTGGGAGGTGGGCAGGGAGGGTGCACCCTCAGGCTGGACCTTCCAAGGGGGCTCCTCCTGTCTCCCCAGCACAAAACGGCTCTAAGACAAAGGCCCACAGCCGGAGCAGGTCTAATGGGGTGGGGTGCGATGGCACAAGAACAGAGGAAACAGCAGAGAGAATGAGGCTGTAGGCAGGGCCAGCCCGGGCTGTGGGCAGAAGGCCTGGGGTGCTGAACTCTGCACAGTGACGGGTCCCCACACTGCACGCCAGGACTTGAGATGTAGGAAGGGGACTGGGGGGCCACAGTCTGGAGAGCAGGGAGCCTGAGGCCCAGCTGTCACACCTGTCCCGGGTGTGTCAGTGCACTGAGATGGGGCCAGGAGGCAGGCAGTTAACTGAGCTGACACCACGCAGCTGGGAAAGGAGCTGTGCACACTGGGAGGGCGGGGGGGGGAGGGGGGGCTCCTTGCTAAGAAAAGCTCTCTTTGTGCGTCTGCATGAGAACCAGAGTGAGGCACTGGGGAGAAGGCCAGGCCGGCAGCCTGCTGCTCGCGGAGCCCATGGCACATAAACAGGCCGGTCCCTCCGCTCCCAGAGAACTTTCCTTTCTCCTGGGGTGTCGGAGTGTCCTCAGCACAGAAATCAATTTAAGCAGGCTCCTGATGGGTAATGAGGCACGACTTGCAAGGGGGCTGGGGCCTCCTGTTTCCAGGAGTGGTTGCCTGGGGTGGAGAAAGAGCACCTGGCAGGGAATGCAGGCAAGGCCTGCAAGGCTCATTTTCTCCCTGTTTTCAGTTGGAGTGACTGCCTTCGTCATGCCGCTCCGTTACATTCCAGGGAAACTCGTCAGCGGGCTCCAGCCCAGCGTCTGTCTGCCCCACACTGGTGTGGGGCGTGAAGGCAGCCGAAACAGAAGGGAGGTCGGCACATTCAGGAAGCCAGACCCGCTTCTAACCGGTGCTGTGACAGCAAGCTCCAGAGCGCGAGGGGGCTTCTCTGAACTCTGCAGAAAACGTGCACAGGAAGGCGTGAGGAACCACCTGGCCGAGGCCTAGGCAGCAACCTGAGGTGGCAAATACACCTGAAAATGCCTGGCAGCCGTGGGGCAGCCTCAGGAAGCTTGGAAGGAACAGGAGAGAAGACTCAGCCTTTGGGGTCCAGTTTCTCCAGGGCCAGGACTATTCCTGTTCAAGGAAGCTGAACTCACAGGCAGTGGGGACTTTGCTTTTTATAGGTTCTAAACTGAGCAATGCATTTCCACACTTCCTGTCTTTTGCAAAGAAATAAAAATCGAAGCTTCTGGGGCGCTCCTGGGCTGGCCCGTTTCTTCCCACAGAATGAACAGAGGAGGGGGAGGTGGCCCCCCCGCGCCGGCTCCTCTGGCGCACCCCCTTTCTTTCCGGTGCTGTCTCCCAGTCGGCTGGGCTGGGGTGGGAAAAGCGCAGGGGGTGCCAGACCTCAGCTGCACCCCTCCCCCGCCCACCGTGCCCTGGGCAGCGCTGCCTGCAGAGGCCAGCCAGGGCTGAGGCCGGTGAGGCCAGGAGCACATCTCGGCCCTTTGTCGTGGCGGGGCACCTGGCCAGCTGGCCGGAAGCCCTGCGAGCGCTGTCCGCCAGCAGCACGCCCAGCCTCAACTTTCCCTGCTAAAAGGAGTTTTTTCCAGAACCAAGGGACGTGAAGATGCCGGTCACCGACAATCCCTTCCGGCCTCACTGGCAAGATAATAAAGGGAGTCCTCGCACCGCTAACCCGCCCGGTGGGTGCCGGGGTGGGCCGGGGGAGCTTCCATCGGTTCCTCCGAGCGAGGCTTTGTTTCCAGAGTGTCTGATACTATCTTCGGGAAACGGCGGGCTGCTCGGGCCACAAACACTATTAACCTTCCTCTTGATAAGCAGCTGGCTGCAGTCCTGGCCTTCCCAGACTTCTCAGCGGCCTCTCTTCCTGCTGACGGCTCCGGCCTGTTGTGTCTGCGGCGGCTGCGGCCTGCGAGGCCAGGGCTCAGCTTCTGAGGGTCTGTCTCCGGCCACCCACCGCCCCCAGAAGGAGGGGGGCAGAGCTACGCTGGGGGGAGTCCAGTGGCCAAGGGCCCCTTCGCCCCCCTCCGGGAAAGGGACAATTCTCCCCACAAGTCCTCGGGCCCATTAGCTGAAGGGCACCGTCTGTGAGAGGAGGCGAACGGGAACCCACAGAACTGACCGGAAGCCAGAAGAGTCTCTGGCTCAGGTCACCCGTGAAAAGGGGCCGGTGAGACCCAGGACCGGCCGCCTCCCTGCCTCCGGGCCTCAGTTACCTCATCGGGAGGTGAGGCAGGCGAGACTGTTTCCGACATCCTTCCCAGCTCTGCCAGAAGTCACGAGACTAGTGTGTCTGCGAACTGCATTTCCTGGCTGCTTCTCTCAGGCTGGCCCCGGCGGTGCAGACGGCTCTCGTGCTGGCTTCCGGCAGCACGTGCTCCAGGGTCTCCCCGAGCACAAGCCGGTGCCACCTCAGCCGCTTCCAGAGCGGCTTTCCTCGGGGCTGGGATTAGGAGTCCCTGCCCAGGAGAGAAGGAAGAATCAAAGCCTGGTGCTTTGCAGCAGGCAGGTGCCCGGGCTCGAGGCGCTGGCTCCTGCGACAGGCAGTGGACAGACAGCTGGACGACCCGGACAGACAACCAGACGGACCCGGAGCACGCAGCTGAGCCGAGGGGCTGACGCAGGAGCCCGCGGCGTCTGCCTCCGTCTCCATGAGAGGCGTGGGAGCGAGCGCCGTGAGGACAGAGCAGACTGGGCCCCTGAGGGCGGACGCGGGCGAGAGAGGCTGGCCGGCCCTAGCTTCGTCCCGAAGGAAAATGTTCTAGAATTCGACCGTGAGGAGAGTGGCACAACCCCGTGAACACTGAAGTCTGAGCTGCCCCTTCTGAAAGGGTGAGTTTTACGGTATGTAACTATTATCTCAATAAAGCTGCAATTAAAAAAGAAAAAATTCACGTCTCTTGCTTTTTTACTTTTAGAGTGACTACTAGAAAAACTCGATTTCACACAGGTGGCTCAAGTTCCGTTTCCCTCTCTGCGTACGCAACATCTGAATGACCAGACTCCTCACTTTCCAAAACGAGCTAAAACAGCCAGGCCTCCTCCTGAGGAGTCGGCGCCGCGAGGAGAACCCAGGGCCCGGCGGCCAGGGCCTCGGTGTGGTCAGCTGGCTTGTGCCCTCGGCCTCCACAGCCCCTCACGGGTCTCAGTTCCTCAAGAACACCAGTGTCGGGCAGCTGACCCCGTCCAGCCAGACGGTCTGAGACCACAACTCTATCCGCCCCCCAAGTTCTAGAAGAGCTCGAAACAGTGTTGACCTCTCGAAAAGGGTCGCTCTGAGAGTAAAAGCAACTTCAGGCCAAACAGTGAATTTCCAGACTGAGCAGAATGACTGGTCTGCTGCCACCTGATTCCATCTGCCCCAGAGGAGTTCTTGCAGGGGAACTTCTTTTTGGCAGCCCAGCTTTCAGCAATGGTGAGGTGGGCAATCCTGATGCCGACGGCGGGTGCAACACACCTGGGAAGTGCCAGACACACCAGGCCACACACTTCCACGCACGGCCTTCCACCGTTCGGCTCACTTCTGAGGATGCACCCTGAGGAAATAACCCTCGACATAGAAATAAGCGTGGACACAGCAAGCTCTTCCAGGGCTGTCTGCAGCAGCCACACGGCCCAGGCGGACAGAGGGACGAGGCCACACAACAGAAGTAATGAAGTAGGTCTTTTTCCTCCTTCACTTTGGTTGCAAATAAATATTTACGACTTATGGGGCCTCCCTGGTGGCGCAGTGGGTTAAGCAGCACACTATGAAGCAAACCGCAGCCACTGCAGCACGAGTTCGATCCCTGCTGCCGGCTGGGAAGGTGACCCACGTGGCTCAGCAGACCTCTCCTGCCTCGCCCACTGCTTCCCTCAGCAGTGTGTTTCAGTCAGTCTGCCTGTTCTGCTCCCCACTCTGTCTCTGGTGAATCCTCTCACCTCCCTGGACTCTGGCCTGTACCCCCAGCTCTTGTGTGCATAAATAAATAAAATCTTTTTAAAAATTTAAAAAATAAATATTTACGACTTAAACCAAATGACCGAGCACAATACGTAATCAGATGTGCGAATGCATTTTCCATGTCTAAACAGTGCGATGAAAGGAAACTTGAAAGAGTCTTGATGCTAAGACAAGAGAAACTTGGGACCTCATCCCAGAGGAAACCTAACCACAGCTTGGATGACGCTGAAGCAGCTCAGCCCGAATTCTGGCTTGTCCGCCAGGATGCTTACACCGAGTTTTTTCCCCTTCAGCAGAAAACTGTAGTTATGGTTCAAGGGCATTAATATGTACACAGAACTCTCAAACGGAGAAATCAGTCATCACGTGGGTAACTTCGGGGAAAACGTCCAACCCAAGGAGACTATTCAGGAGGAAACGTTTTCTGAGCATCTCTTTGTGAAAGCATCCGCCATTCTCCACCTCTGTGGAAAATCCCATGTGGGGACCCTGGACTCTCCCAAATACCCATCTGCTCTAGCAAGCAAGTTCAGCTGACATGAGACGGGGTGAAGGACTCTAGATCAGTCCTCAGGACCCAAGAGTCCACAGTGGCCCCCAATGACCTGGGCAGCCTGTGAGACTCACGGTCCCTTTGGGTGCCTCAGTCCCCCATCTGACGAGTGAAGGGTTGGACGATAAGACCTTCACAGGCCTTCCACACTCGGGTTTCGTGCTCTGGGGTCCTGGCCTCTCTCCCAGCTATACGTGGCTTTGGCCAGGCACCAGCAGGGAAGGAGGTGCCTTTGTCCACAAGAGCCAAGAACACATGAAACTGGGGAGCTGACGTGGTTAGAGACGGGTTGTGAAAAATGTGAAAGTGTGGGGACATTTTTCAGAGGCTGGAGAATTACAGGGTCGGCCAGAGAGGGACACGCTAAGGGCACAGAGCAGATGAGCGGTGTTCCGAAACCCCACTGACAGGAAGGTTTCAGGGCACATAGGTTCTTTCCAGATCGCCTCAAATTCTTGCTCTTCCTCCTGCGCCTTCTATGCTGGTCTCAGACTCTCCTACTGCGTTTTTTCCAATGAAGGTTGAATCGTATTGAGCTACAGTTTGCAGAGCCAAAAACATCAAACTAACCGAGAGAATATTAAGTTGGGATCTAAGACTCCTCAACTGAGACCACTTCTTGAATAGTGAATGTTCAACAGAAACCCAGAAAAGGGGCCTCCCTAGTTGAGCGCCGCACTGTGAAGCATCCGCTGCACAGCAGCCTGAGTTCGACCCCGGCCAGGGAGGGGACCCACACGGCGCAGCAGACCTCTCCTGCCTGCCCGCTGCTCCCCTCAGCGGTGTGCTTCAGTCACTGGGCCTGCTCTGTTCCCCGCTCTGTCTCTGGTGACTCCTCTCACCTCAGACCTTTACCCAGCTTGTATTCATAAATAAATCAATCTTTTTAAAAAGAAAGAAACCCAGAGAAGACACCAGAATGCGGACAACAGGCTGCCCACAAGGAGTCTGTGCTCTCCAAGATGCAGGCACAAGAGAGAGTTACGGGCCTTCAATAATACTTAGGTGGGGGGTGGGGTTTGAACCAAAGCTCTGCCCTCATGATGAAGGTAGTGACGCCACCTTTTGCCTCCCTCAAGCAGAAGGTCATTGTTCAAAGTCAGTTCAGCCCCTTGATCGAGAGCTTCTGAGTCCCAGTGGAACCAGGGAACGTGCCCACGGAGACCCGTGCCTGCACCCCAGCATGCTGCTTTTTCATCCTTCCAGCCCCACTGTTAAGTGCTGCTTCTACCAGAAGTCCTGGAAGAGTCTAAACTGGCCAACCAGAGACCCTAATCCCCTGCCCTGCAGCACTCTGGCACCCCTGCCCCCTCCACATCCACATCTTCTCCATCGTGCCCTGAGCCAGCATCAGTGAGCCCACGTGCTGCAAGAGGAAACTGAGGCTGAGGGGCAAGTAACTGCCCAAAAGCTCCGGGGTTTAACTCCAGGGAGCCACAGACGGAACAGCGCCTCAGGGCCTCAGAACAGACTTGGCGGTCCCGTCTTGTGTCTAGGCAGAGTTGACCTGTCAGCACCATGACCCGCCAGACCTAACTGGCCTTCACAGAGCACAGCAGCCAACTCATGCAGAATATTCACCGAGAGCACATTCTAGACTAGAAAGCACACCCAACAAGCGTAACAGAGCAGAGATCACGTGATGTATGTTCTCCTGCTGCCATGGGCCTGAACTAGAAATCAACGACAGAAAGGGCTGGAAAAACCCTCAGATCTTTGGAGCTTGAACAACACGCTTCTAAAAACACAAGTCGACAAAACAGAGACATTCTGCAGGGAAGAGGGAGGGGCTGGGAACAAGGCAGGGGCCGGCAGAGCACCAAGGACTATGCCGATGGTGCATGGGTGAGCTGGTGGTGGAGACTACACCTAGAAAAGAAAGCAAACATTTTAAGAAAAAAGAAATAAAAATTTAAAAAATAAAAATAAAAACACGAGTCAATGAAAACTCAAAAACAGTTTGGGGGCCTCCCTGGTGGCGCGGTGGTTAAGCAGCACACTATGAAGCAGACCGCAGCCACTGCAGCACAAGTTCGATCCCTGCTGCCGGCCAGGGAGGGGACCCACATGGCGCGGCAGACCTCTCCTGCCTCACCCGCTGCCCCCCTCAGCAGTGTGTTTCACTGGACCCGCCTGTTCTGCTCCCCACTCTGTCTCTGGTGACTCCTCTCACCCCCCGCACCTCTGGCCTGTGCCGCAGTTCTTGTGTGCTAAGTAAATAAATCTTTTAAAAAAAAACAGCTTGGGTGTCAGACAGAGAGGTTCAAATCCTGCTGTTTCCTCCTTGGGTGGCCTCGAATCATTGTAATTCACTTCCTGGAGCTCCATCTTTCCTCGGCTGAGACTCAGAGATGCCGCCCCATCTCCCCGAGTAGCTAAGAGGGAAGACGCTGCAGCCCCGCGGCAAAGACCAGCACCCAGGGAGATGCCTCGGGTCGTGCCCTGTCCAGTTTCCAGAACCTGGCTGTCCCCTGCCTCCTCCATGCCAGAAGAGCAGAGGGGACGGCTGGACGCCCCCCTGTATCCGGTCAGCGACCCTCTCCCTGGGAACTAACAGATGTCTTTGTGCTCATCCATCGCCACCCAGGGGCGAACGCCCCTGGGAACTCTGGCAGCAAAGACAGCGCGCTCCTGCCACTGGGCATGAGATGACTCACCCCCCGATGAGCTGGTGCTGAGACCGAGACCGTGTGCAAGGGAACCCGCCTGCAATCTCGCCCAGCTCACAAAAACACAGCCCCTCACGCAGACGGCTCCCCATCTTCTGCTGATTGCACAACCCGTGAAAAAGATGCCTCCCGGGGTTTGACACTGTTGCACAAGACTCTGACTCAGTAGACGGGAGTAATCAAATTTGAGAATCATCAGAAATTCCAGCCGCAACAATATGCCTCAGGAGGCGTCGTGTGCCCGAGGAGACACCCGCCTCCCCCAGGAGAGGCCAGCTGTCTGAGGCTGCAGGCGGAGGGCTCCTGCTTACTCGGCGATTTGTCCCAGGAATCTACAAGAAAAGGGGATCAGAAACTTCCATGCAACCTTTTTATCTGCTTTCAGATGAGACAATTCTTCCCAAAGCTCAGACGCCAGAGCAAGCCCCCAGCCCAGGGCTTCTGTAAACTGCTTGCTGCCGAGCCACGCGCTGGATCCAGGAGGGTCAGCAAGACGATGGTGCTGGCAAAACCCCAGCACTCCACGCACCGTTTTTCAGTCAAGCACATCTCAAGCAACAACACCTGGGAGCTGCAACTGGAGGGGGGCAGGGCGGCATCTGGGCCTCCCAGCCACCCCAGCACCCCCCATCCTGACTCAGAGAGCCAGATTCCAAGTCGGCCGCCCAGACGTACATCCACGTCAGCTTCCTGCCCTAAGATGCCTCCGCCCCACCTGCCCACTCACCTTATCCCCAAGGAGACCGGATCCTTCTGTGCCCGCCCCCCGGAGTGCCCCTTGTCAGCTGTCCCACGGTGAGGATGCTGCCATTATTGTCCCATTCGGCTAGTCCCCGTGAGCCGCAGCAGCGCACCGTGTGTGCGCCAGGCATCCACCACCACGGGCACGCCGTACGTGCTGCTACCCCGTGACTACTCTACTGGTAAGGAAACGGAGACATCGGGAGATGAAGTCCACAGAACGGTGTATTTAAGAGCCATCTGAAGCTGAGACCTTAACTGGGTGCTAGGTGGCCCCTGTGAACCCCTGGAGGTCACAGGCCCCCGAGCCTCACTCTCACCACCCCCAGACCCGGACAGCAGTGCAGGGAATGCCCTGACTGAGGTAGGCATCCACCTCACGTCGCCGGTTCTAAAAGCTGAACTCTGCCCCCTGCAGAATCAGCCGCCCCGTCCTCCCCTCATGCCCTGCAGCCGGGTCCTGGGTGGTTCCACTCACAGGTCACCAAATCACACTGACTTCCTGCCACTTTGGAGCCTTCTGGAAAAGCATTCGGGGTGGTTACACTTCTTGATTTCTCCTTCGGTATTAATTTCCTTCCTTTTTTTTAAGGGGCAGAAAAGGCAGGGAAGAAAGATGAAACATCTCCAAGGACCCAGGGCAGCCCCGTCTTGGGGCACCCGCAGAGGAGTGGGGGGTGAAGTTCAGGGAAGCTTTGCCTCCTGGGGACAGGCAAGCCCACCGAGGTCACCCAGGGACCTGGAAGACCCGCAGACCATCCGCTGCTGGGGTCCCCAGAGACATCTAGTCTAGTCCCCTGAGAGCCGGGCTCTGAGCAGCTGGGCCAGTCACCTGGCCAGGTGACAGCCGGGGAAGGGCGCGGGTCAGCCCCTCCCGCCAGCCCAAGCCGCCTTCCAAGGAGCCCTCCACCGCGGCCAAGCCCGATTTCTTCTTCAGATGAAGGCTGACCAGGGCTATTTATTCATTCAAAATATAAGCTCATGGAAAGTCTGATTTCTCAATCCAAGGCACGAAACCGCGTCCAGAACCACACGCTCCAGGCACCAGCCCCAAGCCCCGAGGCTGTGGGCGTGTGGCCACAGTCAGCTCATGGCCCCCGCCCCTCCATAACCACTCACTGGATACAGTTATTTTTAAGCCCTGGTGCAAACTATTGACAGCCCTGGAGGGAATGAAGTTACTCAAACGCTTGGCTTTCATACCGGCAACTTACTAATTTTCTGAAACTGTAATAGTTTAACTCCTTAGCAAAAGCAGCAGAGCTTCGGAAGGGGGTAACGGAGCAGCGTGAGCAAAGGCCCACGAGAGGCTCCAGGCCTGGCGACCGGGACAGATGGGCCGACCTTGGCCTGGAGGAGGCGTGGGCTGAGCTTCAGGTGTGGGGGCTCCCCGGCCTCTTTCCCGACTTCTTGCCCACGTGCGTAGCAGTGGTCTGCGGGCCTGGGATCCAGAGGGACAGCTGGGGCTCGGGGTCTGACCGGCAACGCAGGCACCTGCCCTCCTGCTCCCGGGCCTGCCTTCAGCCAGGGCGGCCCCACGGTGGCTGGAGGGGACCGTGTCCTCCGGCTCTCACACCTGTGGAGGGCCCACTGTGCCGGCCCGGTTCCAGCTCCGGCCAAGGCCATCTGGAGCGCTGTTTATTCCAGCCATTAGCTGCGGCTGAGCTGGGGCTGGCTTCTAATCTCAGTTTCTCGGTCAACAGCACAGCGTGGGGATCACGAACGGGCTCCAGACCAGATGCGTGGACGGGGCCCCAGTCCCGGGAAGGGACTGCCGGGTGCCGCCGTCTCGCAGCTGTACCGCAGGCCGGGCAGGGCACAGCCTCGGCCCGGGGCCAGCAGGAGCCACCGGGGTGACAGAGGCTGGCACAGAACACGCACTAAATGCACGCCAGCCCTCAACACTCCTCTGCCATCTCCGGACTGAGCTGGCTTTGCTTTAAGTGCGCCCTCACTGCTCACGGGGCCAGTCAGGGTCCCTGCCTCCGGCCTGGCTGCACTCCCTCCCCAGCCGACAGCAGCGGGGGCCTCTGGGACAGACAACTTGCCTTCCCCCGGAGAACCGTGACTGGAGGGCCCTCCAAGTCCTGAACTGTGCCACCCAAAGTCTGCCCTGGCCCCACATGGCCGCCCCCACCCAGGGAGCTCAGCCCTGCTGCATTTCTCCCCTCCCTGGCCCTCAATTACCCCAGGAAAACCCACCTCACCGTCTTGGAAATTGTGAAGCCCACTCCCATCGCCGGAGCTCCCCCCACGCCTCCCCTGGCTTGCTCCAACTTCGGGGCTCTAGTCCAATGGCATCTCCCCCAAAAGGCCTCCCACACCCACCCAGCTGAAGGAGCACTCCTGCCAACCAACCGTGCCAGCCAGGGCTTAGCAGCACGGCGGTCAGGGCTATGAAGGATGGGGTCTGTTGGGTCACCGGCTCCTACCCTCACAGACACCTCTGGAGGTCAAGGGCGGGGGTGGGGGTAGCACACCAGCACTTTCCACTAAGAAAAGACCGGATGGCTAAGTATCTGGAGCAGCTCTTGTCTCTTCACCCGTTCATCTGTCTGTCCATCTGTCCATCCTTCCACCCATCCATGCACCCATCCATGTACCCATCCATCCACCCACCCATCCATCCATCCATCCTTCATCCACCCATCCATCCATCCATCCATCCATCCATCCACCCACCCATCCATCCATCCACCCATCCATCCACCCATCCATCCATCCATCCATCCATCCATCCACCCATCCATCCATCCATCCATCCATCCACCCATCCATCCATCCATCCACCCACCCATCCATCCACCCACCCATCCATCCATCCACCCATCCATCCATCCATCCATCCATCCATCCATCCATCCATCCACCCACCCACTCATCCACCCATCCTCCCTCCAGGTGCCACCTATGTGCCAGCAAACAGAACAAAAAGGCACCAGCTACATGCTGAGCTCAGTCAATCCTGGTAGAAAGAACGAAGAACAGTGCTGCACCCCCGGTGCCTCTGTGAGGGGAGCCCACTGGGGGCCTGAGGCCAGCACGAGGGGACCTCCCAGCGGGGCACCTCAGCTCAGCCGGGTACTAAGGACCCTGCCAAAGCTCGCCAAGAAGCTCCACCTCACTGGCAGTCACTCAGACGTGAGGCTGGTGTTACTCAGAGCCCACACTGCGAGACTGCAAACAGGAACAGCTGGCTTGTTTTTGACCAAAACACCCGTATGCTCTTTCAAAGCCATCACCTCACCCCGGACTATTGCAGGACCCCACTCCACGCCCTGGCACAGTCTGCCCTCCACCACCAGGTTGGTCCCTGAGCCACCCCGTTCAAGGACGATGAAGACACAGCGCAGCCTCTCCAGCCCTGGGACCCTATGCACCAGCCCGGGTCACCCCGCTGCCCTCCCCAGTTGGCCCCCAGCCACACCAATCTACTCTCGCCACCTCCCAAATGCGTCTCGGTCTCAGCTCGTGCTGTTCCCCACTCCACCTGGGATGCTCTTCCCAGCCCTCCAGAAACTTCCTTCGCCTCGCCTGACATCTCTCCTGCAACCTTGGGTGTGGCGCTGGGTTGGTCTTAATAAAAGTATCTGGGTTCAAATGCCAACTAACACTATGAAGCTATCAGCAGTCACTGCAGCTCGATCCCCAGCCAGGGAGGGACCCACAGGGCGCAGCAGACCTCTCCTGCCTCCCCGCTGTTCCCCTCAGCAGTGTGTTTCAGTGGATCCACCTGTTGTGCTCCCCACTCTGTCTGTCACCCCCACATACACCTCCAATCTGTACCTCAGTTCTTGTGTGCATAAATAAATAAATCTTTAAAAATAAATGCCAACTTGCAAATCAGTCCAACCAGGTCAGCCTCAGTTCCCCACTCTGGAAAGTGGAATGAGAGCAGAAGTTCCCTGCTCCTGGACCTGGGGGCACAGAGAAGGGTCACACGTGAGACAGACCTGCACGGAGCGGGCCCAGAGGGGGCACCCAGCTGTGTGCACGTTCACGCCAGCCCGAGGCTCTGTTGCGCACCTCTCTGGGATAACTCTGCCCCCAGGCTGAGGACGGGGCTGGGCTCCCTACGCCTGCTGGGTGGACACACGGGTTCCGATCGCTCCCTGTTCTGCTCTCGCATCTTCCTCTGCCAATGCAAACCCACGCCAGGCTGGACTCGACCCCCACAAATCTAGACCAGCGCTTCCCTGGGCGCCGAGCACCTCTCCGCGCACCGCCAAGCGCTGACCCTACTGGCCACCTGGCAGCCCGCCCTCCTCACTGTCCACCCGGCCTCGCTGAGAGGGCAGGCATCCCTCCGGAAGGTCCCACAGGGAGCTGTCCGGTTTCTCCGCCTTTGCCCTATCGCCAGCACCTCCCGCGCCGTTTCTGTGTCAAGAAAGGATGCTCGGGGAGGGAGAGAAGGGTCCGGTCCTTCTCATCCTTGACCCTGGACAGACTTCCTGGACCCAAAGCCGCAACCTTTATTCAAAAAGAGCCACTTTTTTGTTGGGTTGGCTCGAGCCACGCCAGGCGGAGGTGCCCTCACTGCAAAGCCTGCGGGGGAGGCTGTGCCTGCGGGCGCCCCAGAAACACCAGCAGGGCCCTCAAGGCTGTCAAATAAAAAGTTCAAGTGCTCCTACCAGACCCAAGACTCGGCGAACGCATGGACTCACGGCTGACTCTAAAGGAAGGGAGGTGGAAGAAACAGCAGAAGGAAGCGAGAGCCACAGAAAGGAATTCTTGAGGTCCCAACGGCCATGCCGGCTCCACAGAGGCACTTTCGCCCGGCCCGACCTTCTTCCCCTTACGCCCACACTCCTCTCTCGCCTGCCGCCAGTCCCGGCGCGGCGCGGCTGCCCAGGGGTGCCCGGCACCCAGCGTCCAGCCACCGGGGCGGGGGCATGCTGCGTGGCCCTGGCCGGAGGCTGCACAACAGAGCGCGCCCCAGCGGGCGCGAAGCCTGGTTCTGAGGGCGCCCGCGGGACGCCGCCACCCCGGACCGCACACCTCGCTCCGCCGCCCCCTCTGCGCGCCGGTCGGTGCCGCCGGGGCCGGTCGGCGCTGGGACGGCCAGACCCGGAGCTCGGGAGCGCAGCGCGGCGGGGCTGGCGGCGCCGCCCGAGATACCTTGGCCGCAGGCGCCGCGCTGCAGGACAATGACCGGCGGCTGGTGCAGCCTCTCGGAGCGGCGGCTGGCGGCGCGCAGCTGGCACAGGTTGGCGTAGGTTTTGGCGTCGCTGCCGCACACCGGCTCGCTGCTGGCGCACACGCAGAGGCCGGCCTGCGCGCGCCGACGCACCGTGGCCGAGGCGGGCACCCCGAAGGGCACCACGCACTGCAGCCCCTCGCCGCACGGGCCCTCCTGCAGGCCGCACGCGGCCCCCTCGGGCGCGCCGCACACCTCGCAGCAGCCGCACGCGTCGCGGACGCGGCCCGCCTCGCAGTATGCGGGCGGCCGGGCGCAGCGCGCCGGCTCGCAGCGCTCGGGGCACCCGGTGGCGGCCGGCGCCGAGCGGCCGGTCCGGGCGGGCTGCGCCAGGGCGGGCGCCGCGAGCAGCAGCAGCAGCGGCGGGAGGAGCGCGGCGCGCAGGGGCTGCATGGCGGCTCGGACGGCGGCGGCGGCTGGCTGGGCCGGGACGGAGCGCAGCGCCGGAGAGCGCGGGAGGGACTGGGGGAGCGGGTGCGAGTGCGCGCGGCCGCGGCCCAGCCCATTGGCCTCGCGGCGGTGACGAGCCGCCTTGGGGACGGGCACGGCGCCCGGGAGGGGGGCCGGCCGGATGGCGGGCGGGCGGGCGGCTGGACGGGACGGCCGGCGGCGGGGGCAGGGCGGGCGCGCCCGGGCACGGCGGGGCTCGCGGGGAGCGGCGGGGCGGCGCGCGGGCACGCCCTCCCGTGGCTGTCCCGTCCCGCGTCCCCCTCGTCTTGCTCTGGCCGCTCGCTCGTCGCAGCTCTCAGTAAAACTTGGAGTCTGCACAGGGCCCTGAGGTGGCCCCGCGCCCGGGCGCCCCGGAAGCTTTGCACATTGCCGCGCTGGGGACGCGCCCCGGGCAGAGGCACGGCGGGGCCTGTCGCGCGCCCCCTCTGCCCCGCACGCGCGATCGCGACCGTGGACCCCGGCAGCAGCAGAGCGGGCGGCTGCGCGGGGCTGGCAGGACGCCAGCGCCAGACCCGCGCCGAGGGAAAGCGCCCAGGGCAGGCGTAATTAGAATCCAGGCTTTGGCGCCTGAGCCTTTTATGGGTGGGCTGCGTGCTGGTACCTGCACGGAATGGCTCCGGAAGGAGCAGCAGCAGCTTCGGAGAGCGGGTCGGGAGAGTCGGGCAGGAGCGGTGTTTTGCACGGGCTGGATTCAACCGCGTTGTTTCCATTAAATGGAGACGCTCGCTTTTGAACTCCCACCTAAGTGCTGGGCATCCTTGGGCACGCAGGCAGTGGAGCCACTGACGGGAGATGCTGGGCGACCTGGGGAGGCGTGTCCTAGTGGCCCCAGGTTGCAGCCCACCCGCACGCTTGCACCTGGACTCTGAAATGATGGGTTGGTCACAGCTCCCCTGGCAGAGGCGGCCCAGGGCCCGCGGGCGCGTGGACAGGGAGCCCTGGCTGGGGGGTTCAGCCCTGGAAAGGCCAGGAGTCCTGGGACTTTGCACTGTTCTGTGGCTGGTGTCCCCTGGCCCAGACATACTTTCCAGTAAAGTCCAAGGGCTGTATAACCCCTTCCCCTCAAAAGCTCCTCCCAGATGGAAGCCACGATCACTTGCAGGCTCACAGGGGTCCCTGGGACCAGGAGCCCCTAAGCAGGAGGTCCAGCAGCCTGGGACATAAGAAAGGCTTTTTTGGGTTCCCTAGAAGCCCCATAGTATTTCCAAAACCAGAACCTCATCTTTGTGAGAATGGACGCCTTGGCCAGGAATCCTCACAAGCCTGGGTGGGGGCCAGGGGGTGCCTCTGCTGACAGAAGCCCTGTCTCCCAGCTGTAATGACCCAGAAGAGGGGTGTGGTGAGCCAGGGGAGTAATTAGCAAAGCCCAACAGCACATACAGGCTCTTCCTGCTCTAGGACAAGCCACTGGCATACAAAGGCCTGGGTGGTAAATAAACTGGGTCGAAACTTCTAATACTCTCCTTTTCAAGGTGAGAAAACTGGCCCCAGTGTCACAACCCGACACTCAGGGGAAGCTGAGCCGCAGCACGAAATACCTGCACTGGCCCCAGGGGCCCCGTCAGAGCGCCCTGCAGAGACTGAGACGAGCTTCTGCCACCCAACCCGAGCCTTTGGAATGCAGGCCCTGCCAAGAGGACCTGAGTTTGATTTTGTGTCACTGTCCCTCGTGGAAGTGCAAACAGTCGCGCGCGCACCCCAGAGACCCCGCCACCGCTGCCTGCCGTAAGGAGCAAGTGCAGGCGCAGGGGGAACCCCACAGGGGCAGCCGCACCTTACAGGCATGTTCGCTGCCAGGTAGGCAGGAGGCGGAGCGCGGGGCTAGGGGACTCCTGGCTATCCAGAGTGGCCGTGGCAGAAAAGGGGTCCGCGGGCAGGAGACCAGCCCGGGGAAGGGCGGTGGGGAGGAACTGCCCCCCACAGGCTTGGGCAGGCGCCGGAGAGAAGTCCGTTGGCTTTGAAGAGACTGGGTTTCGGCAAGACTGCCAGGCTGCAGTAAGGACGGTGGGCTGGCGAGGGGAAGGAAGGAATCCACAACGTACCTTTTAATACGGGTGCAGTGTTTGATTTTAGGTAAGGAACACTTTGAAGGATGTTGAAGATACAGTTAGTGGAACCCAGTAGGACAAGGAGGAGGGCGGTTCACTCCAGCTTGACCTCCTTGCAAATCCCTCCTTCAAAAGCAGTGCAGATGGTTAGGATGCTTAAAATATTTCTGAGAACTTCTGAAGCACTTTAGAAATGCTAGCGCTTCTAATGTCAAATTAGAAAGCACTCGTGTTCGTGAATTAAAGAAGGGCCCCTCGAGGCCGTCTCAGCCCTTTCAAACCTTCAAGCTCTAGAATCAGATCTTGCATCTGGACCAGCCCGCCCCCTCGAGTCTCCGCAGAAGGCCCAGAAAGCACGTTTGCCTTAAGTGGCTCCTTCCCACAAACTGCATTAGGACATGTGAAGTACATGGCACGTGACCAGATTTTTCCTCCTCCAGTGCCATATATCAGACATACGTTCACGGAGAACCACAGGCAGCGGCGGCATGATGAGTCACAGCTGTCGGTTTCCCGTCAGGCAGGAGCATCAAGAGATGCCAAATGAAAAGGTGACATCTAGAACACGCTGCCCTTTTTAGGCAAGATTGTTTGACTTTGAATCCAGGAAATGATGAGCCAGAATGTCCAATGTGCTTAGGAAAGGTGTTTTTTTTTAACAGAGAGGGGCTCCTAACCCCCAGATACCGGACACCGGGGCCTTTGCATCGCATGGAAAAGCACTTAGTATATTTGGTGACTCCAGTGCCTGGATGTCAATTTTTTTTTTTTTTTTTTTTTTTTGCTTAGAAGAACTGGGGTACAGGCCAAAGGTGGGGAGGTGCTAGAGGAGTCACCAGAAACAGAGTGGGGAGCAGAACAGGTGGATCCACTGAAATCCACTGCTGTGGGGAGCAGGGGAGGCAGGGGAGGTCTGCTGGCCCTGTGGGTCCCTCCCTGGCCGGGGTTGCAGTGACAGCACCAAGACTGAGCCACTAGGCCACCGGGGAGGGCCCCCGGATGTCAAATTTTTAAACCAACTTGACCTAGAAGGCCCAGATTCTCTCTAAAATTTGCCTGGAATTTTCCAGCTAGACTGCCAAGTGCTGTTTTGTCAGTCCCTAAGCTAACGGGGAGGACAAGAATGCAAAGCTGCACGAATGTGGATGAACAGTCCAACTTGCATGGCAGCCTGGAGCCAAGCCCTGGCCATGGGCGTCTCTGCCCCACCGGTGTGACAGCCCACACGGCTGCCCCAGCGCTAGCCCACTGCAGGCCTGGCCCCCGCACCCCCCTGCTGCCCGGGCACACCCCCGTGCCACTCCTGCTGTGTCTGCCTCGGAGACACGTACACTCCGGCCTCGTGAGTGGACAAGGCTGCCCTCGCTCCGGTCCTGCTGGGCCCTCCAGCGGCCACAGCCCCTGGGCAGTGAGCGTCAAGTCTGGGGGTGCCACGGGAGCCCTGGCTGCTGAGCTCCAGTGGGCCTGGAGGATCCAGTCACGGCCCGCAAGCCGCACTTCACGCTGAAGCCGCCCGTCAGGAGACCCCACTTGGCACTCAGTGAAATGATCTGTGGGCACCCGCCTCTGCTCGTGCGCCCAAGCAGACGCTCTCTGGGGAAGCCAGGCCTCATTTGGGGGCGCGGATAGCCAGTCTCTGCGGGGCTTCCACAGTCACTCCAGGTCGACCCTAACGTGAGGCAGCGCTGTGGGCAGGGGGCCTGTCTCTTGCGCAAGAGCAGCTCGTGCTTTCCTCTAATCGGAAAGGAGAGATGTGTGTGTCGGGAACACCAGCACAGGACCAGGTGGAAGCTGAGCCGGGGTCAGGGCGTGGAAGGAGGGAGCCCCAAGGGCAGCTCCAGCTGGAGAGAAGCCGGCATGTTCTTCTCAGACAAAAAGCAGCTACACCAGCACCAATGGGGTCTGCTTAGCAGCAACCGCAAAGGCTGTTTGGAACAAGACACAGTCCAGCCCCACTCCCAGGACCAGCACCCCTTATACTCCTTGGGAGCAGCAGCTGGGAAGTGAAGGTCAGACCCCCCCAATACCAAAGCCCCTCGGCCCTGTCACCTTGGCACGTGGAGTTAAGGTCGGTGGAGACCACTCAGGCTCGAGAGAAGCTGTTCCTCTCGCCTTAAAGAAGGAAGAGAAACCCTTACTCGCCTTTTTATTGGAGAAACCTACCTGCTGGGCACACATCTGGAGCATCTGGTTTGTCACCCCCCCCCCATGAGCAACCACCTCCCAGCTCCTTGATGCCAGGCCCCGGCCCCAGCCCCCAGTCAAGAACGACACTCAGCCTGCCCCACTTGCCTGGAGCGTCAGCCATGTAAGTGTCTCTTTCTCTTGCTATCTGTCTGATGTCCCTTTGCCTGCTCAACCAATTCAAGGGGACCCCAGGGGGCGAGGGAAACCACCCCTGCACCCCCAGTAGACGTGCCTCCTTCCTTCGCTGGGGCAGGGAAGTAGCATCGGAGAGGCTTGGGGCCCCTCCTAACCCCCCACCTCACAGAAATGGGGTTTTTCATTTTCACACATGGTAAAAAAGTCTGGCCGGGACCACAGGAGAACGACAAAGGAATGGTCTGCCCCTCTGCCTGCAACCAGCACCCCAGGCCCCTCTCCAGTGGCAAATGCACGCTGAAGAGCACTCGGGGTGCCGGGGTGCAGGGGCACAATATGGTCCTTAGCCAAGCCAGTTGCCCATCTGGCTCAGCCTGGGTGCCCCAGAGGTTGCAGCACCCTAAAAACTCTGCCGTCAGTTGCTGGGAACAAGGAGGGCAGTCCCCTCTCTGGTGTTCACAGTCTCATCTGCAGGAGGAAGGGATGTTGATCCCTGTTTCAAATGAGTCATGGGGAGAGCTTTTCAAAAATACCGGTACCCAGGAATTTAGCAAAACTTGTTTGAATTCAGTAAATGACAGCGCTAATGTCAGATTTGACCCCTTCCCCATGAATGCATACGGGAAGGTTGATACCGTCATCTGTGTTTCGAGAGCATGGGCAGTGAAGTATTTAGATTAAGGCTCTTCATGTCTGCAGTTTGCAGTTAAGTATTTCAGAGAAGGAGGATGATTGAGCAAGTGTTTGCAGCAAGTAGGGAATCTGGGTTAAGGACAAACGAGAGTTGCACGCTATTTTTGCAACTTTTCTCTAAACCTAAAAAAAATTAAAAAACAACCCCAGATCAGTTGAATCGAAAACTCTAGGGTGCCGAAGAGCACGTTAAAAGATGCTCCACCTACAAACAGCAGTCAAGATACAGCGAGACCCCACGTGCTGGCTCGTGCAAAAAGTGCCCACTGGAGTGGGGGAGCAGAGTCCACCCCTGGCCAACCAGTCAGCTCCATCTGGGGTGGGAGGGGGAATGTCTTACCAAACTTTGGCTGTAGCTACTATTTACCGGCTGGCGAGAACCAGTCGGCTTAGCCACCCCTTCCCCGAGAACTTGCAAAGATAAATGTTTCTCTTTTCCTTCTCTCCTTAGTGACCAAGGCCAGCTTCCAGAAAAGCAAAGCTCGGGTACTCGAAGGACCAACCCTAATTCTTGGTAAACAGCTACTGAGATCCTGTCCTCCGCCCGCCTTTTGTCCTTTAAAAGTCCTTTACCAAGACCCCAGCTGGACGGTTTCAACTGTTACCTGAAAATATGCTCCCCAACTTGCAAACCTAAGACCCACCCCAGTAAAAGCTGTTACTGTATTTTAACCTCCTGTTTGTCTTGCTCACGGAAGGACGTGGAGACACGCAAACCTGACCCTGCTCGAGCAATGGAAGATGGTGCAGCTGCTTCGAAAAGCTGCCCAGCGGCTCCCATGACTAACGAAGGGTTTTCATGACCCAGCCCAGGTGCACACCCACGGGCAGGAAAAGCACACGTCCACCCCACCGCAGATGCCCACGGTGTCGTGGCTTCGGACAGCCGAGGAGGTGGGAGCGCCCAGCGTGCAGCGGGCACGCTGGCCTGCACACGGGCTCTGGGCCAGCACTGCCACCTGCCTACCACTCGCTGAGCCGCATCCGTGCCGGCACTGTGCTGCGAGAAGCCAGACATGACCACGCATGGGACCCCGTTCACGTGCACGGTGCAAACGGGGAAGCTGTAGAGACGGGACACCCATTCGTGGTTGCTGGGAGCTGCGGGGAATTGGAGAGGCAGAGGGAAGAGCTGAGGAGCACTTTTTCTTTTTGACAATATTTTAAAACTGGGTTAAAAGTGGGTCCCCTGGTGGCGCAGTGGGTTAAGCGACGCACTATGAAGCAAACCGCAGTCACTGCAGCACGAGTTCGATCCCTGCCGCCGGCCAGGGAGGGGACCCACATGGCGCAGGCAGACCTCTCCTGCCTACCCGCTGCTCCCCTCAGCAGTGTACTTCCGTCAGTCTGCCTGTTCTGCTCCCCACTCTGTCTCTGATGAATCCTCTCACCCCACACACATCTGGCCTGAACCCCAGTGCTTGTATGCATAATAAATAAATCTTAAAAAAAAAAAATAGTGGGCCTCCCTGGTGGCGCAAGGGGTTAAGCACCGCACTGTGAAGCATCCGTAGCCACAGACCCACAAGGCGCAGCAGACGTCTCCTGTCTCCCCGCGGCTCCCCTCAGCAGAGTATTTCAGTGGATTTCAGTGGATCTGCCTGTTCTGCTCCCTACTTTGTCTCTGGTGACTCCTCTCACCCCCACACCTCTGTTCTGCACCCTAGTTCTTACATGCATAAATAAATCTTTAAAAAAATAAAACAAAATTGACAATGGTGATGGTTGCACATACCTGTAACTATATTTTTTTAAAGATTTATTTATTTATGCATACAAGCACGGGGGTACAGGCCAGAGGTGTGGGGGTGAGAGGATTCACCACAGAGAGCAGGGAGCAGAACAGGCAGATCAACAGAAGTACACTGCTGAGGGGAGCAGCGGGCACAGCAGGAGAGGTCTGCCGCGCCATGTGGGTCCCCTACCAGGCCGGCAGCAGGGATCGAACTCATGCTGCAGTGACTGCGGTTTGTTTCATAGCGCGTTTATTAACCCACTGCGCCACCAGGGAGGCCCCTGTAACTATATTTAAAAAGCACTTAATTGGGCCTCCCTGGTGGCGCAGTGGGTTAAGCAACACACCATGAAGCAAACCACAGCCACTGCAGCACGAGTTCGATCCCTGCCGCCGGCCAGGGAGGGGACCTACATGGCGCAGCAGACCTCTCCTGCCTCGTCCGCTGCTGCTCTCAGCAGTGTGTTTCCAGTCGATCTGCCTGTTCTGTTCCCCACTCTGCCTCTGGTGAATCCTCTCACCAACCCCCCATCCCACACCTCTGGCCTGTACCCCAGTTCTTGTACGTACAAATAAATAAATCTTAAAAAAAAGGCACTTATTGTCCACTTTGATGTGGTAAAGTGAACAGCATCGTGTCCACTAGAGCTGTGAGCTGCGGGGCATGTGGTTAAGATGCCTGAGCTGAGACCCCGTTGCCAAATGCAGCCCATTTCTAAATACTGACACTGTGTGACGTGCCCAAGCCATCTATACCCCGGGCCGTGTCCTTGAGGGTGTACAGTTCAGGGGCACTGGGATTCACGTGGACATCCACAGCCCCCGCTGACCAGCCCATCTGTGCGCAGCAGGCAGGGAGTCGCCCGGAGCGGTAAGCTGCTTGGCCACTGCACCGGCCAGTGCCAGCCAGTGCCAGCCACATGATGTGGGCGCCACGATGCTCACAGCAGAAGCCAGGCGCAGCCCGGAGCCGACACATTTGTGTCATAAACGTTCTTCCCTTAAACTCGGCTCCTTCTGAGGTGATCTTCAGCTGTCGCCCCTGCTGGAGGGGGATGCGTGGCACCGGCCGCACGTAACCCTGATGAATCACAGCGCGGTACTTTTCCACCGGCCCCAGCCTCAGTGCCCTCTTCAGCCCTCGCGAGAGTCCTGCCACCTTGCTGTGGAGAGCCTGGGTCCCCCTCCCACTGGATCCCACTTCTCATGGGCAGTTGCGGGCTGCTCAGGCCAAGCCCAGTGCTGGCATCCAGTAATTAAATTAACTTGCTATTCCTTTAAAAAAGAATAATCACCACTTGATGAAATCAGCTTGGAAAGCCTTGTCTTCAAGTTCACCACACTTCCTGTCCTGCAGACCTGCAGCTTGCTGGGGGAGGAGGGAGAAGGAGCCCCAAGCTTTTAGTGCTGCAGGAAGCCCAGCCTCTGGCCATTCCAAGGGAAACCAGGAAACACTCGCTAATGGCCCAGCTTCCCTGGTTTGAGAATCAAGAGGAAACAAAGCAAGACACAGGGGATACTTATTCACAAATCAAGAAATGCAGGATATAAAGTCAATGCTGTTTGCTCCTGATTGTTAAAGAAAACGGTCTTCAGACACACACAGGCGGGAACAAAGCCCGAGTGTAGCGGTGGTTCATTCTGGGTTGGAGAGGTCCTGGCTGCTGCATGTTTTCTGCTTCTTTTAATGTTCCTCACTGACCATTAATGCTGAAGGGAAGAGGCAATTCAAAATAGAAGGAAGGAAGCAGAAAGAAAGCCAAGGCCCCGTGAGCCCAGCTCCCAGGCACACTCGGGAAAGTAGGAGTCCCTAGCTGAACCCACCAACACTGAGCCGTGCCCCAACTGTGGCCAAAGGCTCCTTGTACCCTGAGAGCCTCAAGCCCACCCGGCCCCACCCGAGCTCAGCGCCCGCTCCCATTCCTCCATAAATCCCGCCAGTGGCCATCTTCTATTATTTAGCACATCAACCGCGTACCAAGTGCTTAGTAATGAAATAGCACAAAAGATTATAGATTGTTCCTATGGAAGTCAATCCTCAGAAACACTATCTATGGCACGAAGAGAGTTCTCACCCACGTGAAATCAACAAACTACAAGACCCAACAGCGCCATGCTTCTCTCTCGGGAAATAATGATTCTCCCTCGGGAAATAATGATTCTCCCTGGTCCAGAGGAAGAAGGAGGTTTTTTTTGTTTGTTTGGTCTTTGCCCAGCAGCAGCTCAACCAACGAGAGAGAATGCCATCATCCACCAGTGAAGCGTCAGCACACGTCAAACTCCCAGTTTCCTCCAATGAACAGTTTGGCAACAACAACCTCTCTAAAATCTGCATAAGTTGGCTCCGGTCATTGTTCCGGGGAAGTGCGTGTCTCGCATGAGACTGCACTTTCCCAGTCACCTTTTCTGAGAATCATCGTGACTTTGCAGAGGACACAGTGTGTACTTACCCAAAGCTGACGGCATCACCCGCTGTACACTTAGCTGCACAGTTTGGCCCCCGGGCCCTCTGTGATGCCCAGTGCTGATCGAAACATCAGTAAGTATCCCACGACTACACTCTCTGACATTGTAAAGTGAGGATGCCCTTCCACGCTTCTTAATCCACTGCAACATCTACACACCGCTGTAAACGAAGAAAACCTTGATGTCTTTAGGAAAGTCTCAGGGTATGTGGCCAGATTTATTCACTCCATTTCTATTTTCCCTGTTTCCCTTGTCCCTCTCAAAAGCTGTTGGGACGGACACGGGGCAGTGGCCTTGCAAACTCTATAGAAGTGGCAACACCTCGACTCCTGTGAGGAGGGAGAGGACGCCGTTCAGATATCACTGCATCATTTCACAGTAACCAGGACAGTTTGGCATTAGCATCTGGATGAACAAATAGATCAAATAGGAGGGAGCCCACGTCGAACTCGCACAGACGTGCCCCTGACTGAGCACAGGCACACATAACTACAACTTTCGAGCAATGGCACTGGATCAGTTAGTTACCTCTCCGCTGCACACACGGGCCCCATGCACACCAGCTATGAACACTAACTCAAAATAGATCATAGGCCTATACTGAAAAGTAACAATAATCAAGAAGGTCTAGATCGGAAAATATCTTTACGATCTCGGGGTGGACAGGTTTCATAAAGAGGGCACTGTGGGACTGTACCCCCAAAAAAGGTTCAGATAGACTTTTTCCAGGATATCCAAGCAGGCCTACGAGTCACTTTGGTATGTGGAACGAAAGTCAGCTGAGGCCTGTAAACCTCGGGAGAAAACGTTCCCATTACTGTTACCTGGACTTAGGGGCGATCTCCAGAAACAACTGAGGAAACCCCTCTTAAGGCAGGTCCAACACCCGGGGGCAAGGTTTCGCCATAGGAAGTCAAAGTCACCCCTTCCTTGTCACGTGAAGACTTCTCCCCTCTCCTGATGCTCCGGTCTCCTCAGCACAGGACATAAGCCCTTGGCTTGTCCCATTTACTTTAGAAGAAAAGTAAATTTAGAAGTCACGTAAATTCTCCATCTGTATGTTATTAAATTGAAACTTTTCCTCCTGCTATCGGCCTGATGTTAACTTGTTTGTTTGTCCAGTCTGAGGAGAAGCCAGAGGGTGAGGGAATGTTCCCCTGTGCAATACAAGATTAATCTTTAAAAAAAAAAGATGACAATTAAAATGAGGAATTTCTGTTTACCAAAAAAAAAAAAAAAGTCAACTGAAACATCAACTGGGAGAAGATATTTATAATACCCATGCTTAGTCAAGGACACATATTCAGGATAGACATCTCAAAAAAGAAAAAGACAAGCAAAAAAAATCTGGGTCAGAGAGTTCCCCAAAGTACACATCCAAAGTGCCCAACGAGACACACCCTCAAGAGCAGCCCAGCACGAGAGCACAAGCTTTCTGCCCTCTGGTGTGCGAGCCCGTCACAGCGCCCCCCTCTGGCCGCGGGCAGGACTGACGACGGTCGGTGGGCGAGGCTTCTGCAACTAGTCACTTGTCGGCCAGAGAGGGGGTTTCGATGTAACTAAGTTCTCAAGGTCGAACTTGAGATAGTGCAGAGAGCACAGGCGATGTGGGCTGAGCTGGGGGGTTGCGCCTGTGAACAGCCTCTGGCTAGTCCTGAAGCAGCGGCCACGGGAATGCCGCATGGAAGTGCAGCAACCAAGTGAGCTTAGAAGGGGACCCCAAGCTCCGGCCACCACCCCAAACCCTCCACCTCCTACCCATAAATCTTCGATGCCTGACATGGGGCAGGAACTACAATGTCACTCCCCAAGGACAGGCACCTTGCCTGTCTGTCTGTCTGTCTGCTTCACTGCTCTATCCCAGCACTGAGCTCAGAGCCTGCATTTCATTTATTTGTTTTTCTAAAATTTATTTATTTATGCACACAAGAGTTGGGGTACAGGCCAGAGTCGCAGGGTGAGAGGATCCACCAGAGACAGAGCGGGGAGCAGAACAGGCAGACGGACTGAAACACACTGCTGAGGGCAGCAGCGGGCAAGGCAGGAGTGGTCTGCTGCACCCTGTGGGTCCACAACCTGGCCGGGGATCGAACTCGCGCTGCTGTGCGGCAGATGCTTCACAGTGCGCTGCTCAGCCCGCTACGCCACCGGGGAGGCCCAGAACTCAGCACACTGGAGTGACTGTCTGATGCTAATTCCCATAGACAGGTGCCCTGGCGTCCAAAGCAGACTGCAGACCCCAGGAAGAGTGCATGTGACGCCCTGAGCTTGCTGTGGCTATCTCAAGTGAAAAGGAGGATGTGGGAATTGAAGTCTCTGTCTAACCTCATCTGAATTTAAAAGAAAATCTTCTGTTACTACAGATATTTGGTAATTTTCCGGGCACCCAGGGGGTAGATGGTGCTGGACAGATTTTTTTCTCTTGGCCTATAGGAGCATCACATTGAGTTGGACCATAGAAAACTACTGATCTTTGGTGGTTTTTGACTTCGTAGAATGACGGCCTCCAGGTTTGACCTTATGCGTCCCCGCGCCCTTGACGTTGGACGTGACATGCCACTTTATATGAGAGAAGCAAGAGCTTTAGTGTGGTGTCCGCTTCGGGGCCGCGTCTGGAGCCGCTGCGTGACTGCGAGCCCGTCTCCCCTCTGCGTGGCCTTCTCTTCCAGATAGAGGGTGTCGATTTGAAGAGCACGGTGTAACCGAGCCACATGGCAATACAGCTTCCCAGTGACAAACCGCTGCGGCTCTGTTGTGCACCGTGACCTCACGTATCCAGCCGACAGGCTCTCAGTCCGTCTGGCAGCTGTGGTGAGCTGGCCTCACATTTCTTTTATTTTAGAGATTTATTTATATATACAGAACTGGGGTACAGGCCAGAGGTGCAGGGTGGGAGGCTGAGAGGATTCACCAGAGATCAAGTGGGGAGCAGCACAGGCGGATCTACTGAAATGCACCACTGAGAGGAGCAGCGGGGAGACAGAAGAGGTCTGCTGCAACATGAGGGGACCGTGTGGGTCCCCTCCCTGGCCGGGACTTGAACTCAGGCCACAGTGACTAGCGATAGCTTGATAGCGCTGAGACTTGACCCCTGTGCCCCCAGGGAGACCCTAAATGTTCCTGCTTTTTAAATCTGCACACTATTAGCTTTTATATAGACCAACAATAGTGGTTAAACCGTCACAGGAGAGAAGAGACTGGCCAATAGAACGATAAACAACCTGGGAATTTACTTTTAAAGCACATAGATGTTGCATAAATAAAACTACTACAATTTTTTTTTTAATTAAGGGAGATAGTAGAATATGGCTGATGGGAAAAATATGTAACTGGAACTTTCCACCCCTCACTGCGCAGGTGCAGCGACCCCACAGCTCACAGAAGGCTCCAGAGTGCTGGGGTCACAGCTACCAGAAGGATCCTCCCGGAACAATCCAAGGGGCTCTAGGGCTTGGGGGGGGCTTCCTCTGACCCCCCCAGGATCCCCCAACTGTAGCAGAGATCCCAGTGGGAGGGAGCTGCCTCTCCCCTCCTGCTGGGGACCCCACCCCTCTCTACTTGCCCTTTTCCAACCCCCACAATGAGGCAGAAGTTTATTACAAATGTTACTGATGAGGGATTTTGAGATGCTCTTCTCTATTGTTTTTACAGAATATTTTTCTTAATTATAGGTCAGGGCTTAGCCCTCCCTGGCCTGCAGGCCAAATCCAACCCATGTCCTGTTTTTGTGCAACCTCCAAACTCAGAATAGTTTCTACATTTTTGAATGGCTGACAGAAATCACCAGAAGAGTACTTTGTGACACATGAAAATTATAGGAGGGCCTCCCTGGTGGCGCAGAGGGTTAAGTAACGCACTATGAAGCAAACCGCAGCCACTGCAGCACGAGTTCGATCCCTGCTGCCGGCCTGGTAGGGGACCCACATGGCGCAGCAGACCTCTCCTGCTGTGCCCGCTGCTCCCCTCAGCAGTGTACTTCCGTTGATCTGCCTGTTCTGCTCCCTGCTCTGTCTGTGGTGAATCCTCTCACCTCCCACACCTCTGGCCTGTACCCCAGTGCTTGTGTGCATAAATAAATAAATCTTTAAAAAAAATTATAGGAAACTCAAATTTCATATCCACAAAGGAAGTTCCATTGAAACCCAGTTCCTTGGTGCCGCTCCCCGGTGCTGCGCCGGCTTCCACTCTGAGCCATGAGCAGCTCCTTCTGGAAAGCCACCAGCGCCTCTAGAGAATCTGTGCAAGAACGGGCGGAGCACTAACCTGCAGCATCCGGGACTCCAGGGTGTGAATATCACACTGGTTGCATCCTGCCCCCTCCCCAAGCGCCCCCACCCTAAACTAGGAATCCGGAAGGGGAGGTGCTGTGCTCCCCATCATGTACCTTTTCACCCACGAGCAGGCAACCGTGTGCTGGAATTACTATAAAGTGATGAGTTTCGGGTGCTTTTATAACAAGGCCCCTATGGAGGTCTAATTGTCAGTTTATAGCTGCTGGTTTTTAATAGTTGTGCTTAACAACCAACTTACAAAACTCCTGGAAACGCAACTGAGGGCCCTCACCAGCCGGCCCCAGCCCACCCCGTGCGGACAGCTTGCACCTGGCTGACACCGGGGCTGCCAGCAGCTCCCAGAGCCCACATGGCCGCCCGGATGTTTGCCTCTCGCCTCCTGTCTTATTTACTTCTTTTGGGGCCAAGCTAATCAACAGAGAGTTAGGCTTGGCTGCTTCCATTTGCTAGTGCCTTCCAAATTTTGGAGTCGTTGGCTTTTAAAAGTGACTGCAGCGGGGAGAAAAGCTCTTTAGTCAGCTCAGTGTACCAGCAAGAAATCCAAGCGAACTCCAGTGCCAGCGAGCTGGATGGGATGCTGGCGGAGAGGCAGAAGCTGGGTGTTTTGGGGACACCGTGGCTTGTGCTGTGGGAACAATGAGAAGGCAACTCCAATGCCTCCAAGAGAAAGTTGCATCTTCTTGAGAATGGAAGGCTAGGTGGAGCCTTCCAGCCCAGCAAAGGCAAGAATGTGTGTGTGGGTGTGGGGCGGGGAGGAGGCAAAAAAGGGCTCCCTTTAACTGGGGAAGCGTCTCCAGCAGCAGGCCCAAGCATGAGCTAAGACGTTGAACACGGTTCTAGAGGTGCCGTTTCCCCACTGGGGTACCTCAACTTGACCTCCAGGGACCACAGCACTTCATACTTGAATTCTCACTTTTTAAAGACTCGTAAGAGTGATATAGGGCCTCCGTGGCGGCACAAGGGGTTAAGCACTACACTATGAAGCATCCGCAGCCACTGAAGCACGAGTTCGATCCCCCGCCGGGGTGGGACCCACAGGGTGCAACAGACCTCTCCTGTCTCCCCGCTGCTCTCCTCAGCAGTGGAACCTCCTGTTCTGCTCCCCATTCTGTTTCTGGTGACTCCTCTCACCCCCGACCCCACACCTCTGGCCTGTACCCCAGTTCTGGTATGCATAAATAATCTTTAAAACAAAGAGTGCTGCAGATGACTCTTGGAAATACTGCCGCTTCACTCCGGAGCCCACGTGTGGACTGCCACCTCCTTCGTGCCAGGCTCAGATCCAGAGGGGGCCCCCTTGCCAGACAGACAGTCCTCACGCAGCTCATGTCTCTGAAGACAAAGTGGGTTCTGCGAGAACCCTGTATATTCTGCTCAGCTTCGTGCAAATGTTTGAAACTTAGAGTGTATAATTCTCTAGGAATATAATGCAGCAAGCTGATTTCAGAAGACAGAGAACCCAAGCGCATTGGTTTCCACAGAGGAAATCAGCGCCTCAGAGGGAGCCCCTCCACAGAGGTCCAGACGTTTTCCGAAGACCACCAGGTGCTGCCCCCAAGCCAGCTCTGAGTAACGCGAACCGGCCAGGACACGACGGTGCGGTGGCGTGGTACTGCTCACACTCGCAGCCGAGGCCCACTGCCGCTCGGGCTTCTGGACGGCTTCTCACTTCCTATCCCTTCCTCAAAGCTCCGAAACCACCCCCCCCAGTCACTTGGCCTGGAAGGTTCTATTTCCTGATTTGCTAAGACTAAGGCCACCAGCCCGCAGAGACCCACTGAGCCCCCACCTTGTGGCTAGGACGTCTGCACTGCTGCTTCCAAGTAAAAACGGCATCTTCGAGCTGCTCTGTAACCCTCCGAACTTACAAGCTACCAAGAGTTCAGACTTGACTCTCGGGGAGGTCAGAATCAGGACACTCACCCACCTGTCACTTGGAGTACTATGGTTCTGGAAAATGTTGAACTCTCAACTTATTTAATAACGTGGAGATAGTAGAACGTGAGCAGAGTTCTCAGGACTTCTGCCTGGGGAGTAACACGCTAGGTGAAGGGCCAGATGCTGAAATCAAAAAGACTGGATCGTAAGCCCAGTATGCCTTTGGGCAAGTGACCGAGTTTGTTTCCAAACCTGTGCAATGGGCATGGATGTGATTATAAAAAGGCAGCAAGGAGAGACCCTCTGGACGATGGAATCACCTCGCATCCTCACTGTGTTAATATCTTGATTATATCATTTTTAAAAAGATTTATTTATGCATACAAGAACTGGGGTACAGGCCAGAGGTGTGGGGGTTGAACGGATTCAGCAGAGACAGACCAGGGAACAGGCAGGCTGACTGAAATACACTGCTGAGGAGAGCAGTGGGGAGACAGAAAGATCTGCTGTACCATGTGGGTCCCCTCCCTGGCCAGGGATTGAACGGCTGCAGTGGCTGCGGATGCTTCCTAGTGCAGTGCTTAACCCCTTGCGCCACCAGGGAAGGAGGCCCCGGTTATTTTATTTTACTCTAGCTTTTCAATATGACCATTGGGAAAAACTTAGTAATGCAGTTCTCTGTATTCAGTACAAATCATTGCTATTCGTTCTTAAGAGAGACTCTACAATTATCTCATAGTGGGCTTAATATTAAAATTCATTTGCAAATGTTTTCATTTTTTTAAAGATTTATTTATGCATACAAGAGCTGGGGTACAGGTCAGAGGTATGTGGGGTGGGGGTAAGAGGATTCACCAGAGAACGTAAGGAACAGAACAGGCAGACGGACTGAAACACACCGCTGAGGGCAGCAGCGGGGAGGCAGGAGAGGTCTGCTGCGCCCTGTGGGTCCCCTCCCTGGCCGGCAGCAGGGATCGAACTCGTGCTGCAGTGGCTGCGGTTTGCGTCATAGTGCGGTGCTTAACCCACTGCGCCACCAGGGAGGCCGTTTTCATTTTCTATATTATTTCCAAAACTGTCAATTGAATGCGTCTTCTCAGTATGTTACGCTTTAATTTCAGGCACGGCATAACCAGAAGGTGGCGCTATCACCACATGACCATCTCCTAGGAAGGCGCCAGCACCGTCAACGTCAAGAAAATGAAATAGGAGCTTAACAACCAGAATTGTAAATGTTAACACTAGCGCCACGATGTTTTTAAACATATGAAAGTACATTTTCATACTTAAAAATAATATGTACAAATAATCAAATTTTGGATATCTGGAACACGGGTTACAAACAGAAAATACAGGGCCTCCCCGGTGGCGCAGTGGGTTAGGCAACACACTATGAAGCGAACCGCAGCCACTGCAGCATGAGTTCGATCCCTGCTGCCGGCCAGGGAGGGGACCCACATGGCGCGGCAGACCTCTCCTGCTGTGCCCGCTGCTCCCCTCAGCAGTGTACTTCCCTTGATCTGCCTGTTCTGCTCCCGCTCTGTGGTGAATCCTCTCAACCACCCCCCCCCACACACACCTCTGGCCTGTACCCCAGTGCTTGTACGCATAAATAAATCAATCTTTAAAAAAAAAAAAATTTAGAAAAAAAAAACAGAAAATACAAACCCTTGTGAGTGCATTTTCATCACCTCCCATGTGGCTTGTCAGATTATCCCAGAGGAGCGAAATTCACACATTATTAAATGGTTATGTCATTGTGTTTTTGCTACACATACTTCCTGCTCAGCCATTAACGTAAATGATAAAGGTACAGAAAATTCCTATAGCTAGAAGTAAAAGGGAAGTTCTGAAAGGGACCTCTTTTTTGTAAAAGCAACAACTAATACTAAATATCCCCTTCGAGAAGTGGGAAATTTTACACAGGTGTGTACAACGTGGTGTAACAGGAAACCTTGCAAGTGAAACACACGGACCCAGATCTCCAAGTGTTCTTGCATGTTCTGGGGCAAATACATCAAAGTGGGAGGAGCAAACGAGGACTCAAATAAATGAGTGCAGGATGATGCTCTGCAGGATGATGCAGAGCAAAAGGAGGCATTTAAAATCACTGACAGCTTCTTTGTTGAGAGCACATTCCACTTTCCAATTTCAATTCCACATTTCAAACCGGCTTTTCTTTCAGCCAGCAGGGACACGCACTTCTCTAAAGTCAGTGTTCCAGAACGGTCCTCACTCACTCAAGGTTGTCGGGGGCTGCTTGTGATGCTGGATGCAGGGAGCTCCTCTAATGCCTGATGGGAGCACCGCAGGGCGCTGGGGATGGAGCAGGTCCCCTCGCTGCGCCTGCCTCGAATCCCACCTGGGCTAGCCAGGACCAAGCCTGTGTGGCCCAGGCTGCCTGGATGCCAACAAAATCAATTTTGCTTTTGAAAACATGTTTGCTAGGGAAGAAAAACAAACGAGATCCTTTTCCAAAAGACTCCGCTTTCCTTGAGTCATCCCCAGACCTGAAGTTTCCTACTCTCGCAAAGGTGACCAGGGAATCTGTCTTTATGTAAGTTCAAGCCACTAACCAAAAACCTTCTGGCCTGAACCTTGTTCACAAAACAGCTGCAGATGAGTTAGAATTAATTTTGGAGCAGTTTATTCTCAAGTCATTACAGTGTTCAACCAGTTTGACGTACAAAGATAACGCGTTTGTAAAAGTAGACGCTGGGAAGCACCCTCGTTCCCACCCCCAGGTGTGTTACGTACACAGGGACAAAACGCAGCAGATAGAAGGTGTTCAAAGTGAATTTTTGACAATTCAGATGTGACGTCTTTACAAGGAAAGTATGAGTTTCAAAACAATTAAATAATTTTCACAGAATTATAAAAGTATTGAGATAAACATTAGCAGACCCTGACGATCACGGGATGTTTTCCAAGGCTGCTGAGGACCAGGGAGTTCTGTTAAAAAGTCCCAAAACAGAGCTAATATTTTGCCACCGTGAAGCGTATCAAATCACCAATACCAAAATATACAAAGCGAACATGCAAAGTGGAGACTGCACCAGAGGGGAAGGGTCAGGCCCCCGAGAACCGCAGGCCCCTGGCGGCCCTCTTAGCATGCCACCCAGAGCAGCCTTCCAAAGGACCGTGGTAAGACACGTCAGCAGACGAGCGGGAACCACTTACACCTTTGCATTCTGTGTTCAAATGTAGCTGCAGAAAAGGAAAAAAACTAAATGTTTTAAAAATATTAGCTTATAATAAAAGGTGAAAGGCGCATTCTTGATGCACTTAGGATGTGACTGGTGCTGTGTGGCCCCAGCACAGCGGGGAGTGACCGCGGGACCAGGCCCAGCAGCAGAAGTCTCCCTGTTCAGACCGGAAGTCATCTCAGAAAACGAGAAGGAGAAACGGTGACAGGAGGTCCAAACAAATGTACTATAAAATGGCAAAATATAAAAATAGCAGCATGTGAAATTCAAGACTATTAAAGCGAATGTTCACGGTCAAACTACAAAAATGGTACGTGCCCAACCTGGTCTGTGAATCAACACCTGAAACGAAGACCTTTCGTGGAGACCTTGCTGTTACGACGCCCCACGGCAGATGTGCACCCAAATTCGTGTTTAAGAACATACATATTGCACAGCCGTAGAATACCAGCCCTCTGGTACCTAACATTAAATGCTATCTTAGTTAACACATCGAACTAAGCTACTAAAAATTAATTTTATCCCAATGCTTAAAAACGATCCTGCGGAACTTCTGAGCACATTCATCTCAAAACTTTCCTAGGCGAGATAAAAAAAGCACAGGCACTTGAACAGAGTTAGTAGTGACAAAAAGGAGAGGCCACAATTGAAAATGACGAAGGGCAGGATGTCCTTACATATAAATTTGAGGTCTTAACACTGGTCCAAATATAGCGGTAAGACCCTTTTACAAAACTGGATAAGAAAATCATCACCCCAAAATTTCATGCTAAACTTTCACCGAAGAAAGCAACGGCTGCTGCAGACCCTCATGAAGCGTCTCACACAAGTGTCCCAGATCCAGTTCTCTGAACCCCAACTCCCCCCTCTTCGCACCCCAGGACTGTCAGGACACCCGCTCTGGGGCGCCGCCCCGAGCCTCCAGCCGAGCCCTCGGGAGCGGGCAGCACTTCAGAACAGCCACGCTGGAGCTGCGTTTACCGCACCACAGACATTACGGGTCTAAATATCTTAGCCTGGCAACATTCACTCGGTAAGATCGGCCAGTGAGAAGGTGCAGGTATCAAACCTCTACCAGGAAGCCAGAGTAGCACTGTAAAAATGACCAACACAATTAATAAGCATTTTTAATGTTTTAAAGGTGTTAAAACATTGACATCATCAAATTTTTCACTATGAAAAAGTATCACACACACATTTTTATCACCCAAATGAGAACATACAAAACTTAAGACAGTTGATACCGAGACACTTATTTGTTTTTTTTCCTTTCACTTTAAAGAAATCATATTTCGTTTGGCCACTCCCTAGATTCTTGGTTTACCAGCTTCTCGAGTGCACCTAAGAGGCAGTGCAACACACGCAAGAGCCGCTTCGCCCTTCATCATCTTTGGCTGGAGTCTCACCGGAGAGACCGAGGGGGCAGAGGCGGGCCGGACTCGGCCTCCAGCTCACACGTCACTGACCGGGAGGCTGGCGTCATCCAGGTCCAGTGGGTCACAGTCTTTTTCCTGAGGGCCATTGTTACTTTGAGGTCTGAGCAGAGCTTGTTCAGTCACTTTGGAAGCTGGTTCTCTTGGAGAGACAGTCTGGACCTTGAAGTTCCCTGGCCTGACCTTGGCAAGAGATTCGTAAAATCCTCGCTTCTCCACGGAAAAGCTTGAGACCAAAGAGTTGCTGCGAGAGGCTGTGGAATGTGAGGCGGCTGCAGCCCCGGCAGGGCGGAGCGCGAGCTTGGCGTCGGAGGGGCAGGTGGAATGCTCCTGTGGAGAGACGAGCCGGTCAGACGCGGTCACTCATTACCGACGGGCTAGTAGCTCAGTGTGAGGCTTTATTCTCTGACAAACAAACGCAGCACAACACGCACACGCACAGAGCAGAAGCACGAGCCATGCAGCATGGAGGTGCACGTTCCTCCCCACAGCAATGCGTTTTAGGAGCGAGTGTGAAGCAGGGACAGCCAGCGCCACGTCCACTAAGAAGCCGGTTCTGTCACCAAAGCTGAACGTGGCAGCTTCCTGCGCCGAGCAAACACAGCCGCCTGCTCTGTGTCCGGGGTCCCGGCGCGCTTAAAGGGAGCCTGCCAGCTTCGTCGTTTATTCAGAGTATTCTCAGTCAACACTAACAGTTATCACAGATTTTAAAAAGATAAAAAATGAAAATGCAGGAAAAAAAAGTACAAGTCCACAGCCGGTTTCAGAATCAGAACGCAACGTTTTTCGGGGCTACGGTTTTGCCTGGCCGTCTAACCAACGTAGTGTTTGCGTCCCTGAATTTCACTGAGACCGATGACAGTGGAGGTCATCCTTTTTTTAGCTCATTTCACTTATTTAGCTCTGCCTGTCCACACTCAGACGGCATACGAGGCGAACGGGAACGGGCCCGCGCTAACGAGTCCCGGACGCCGCTGAGGGACTCAGCGCCGTGGCCTCCCGCACCTCCAGCGGCATCTGTAGCAGGCCCGGAGCAGGGCCACCAGCAGGCCCTCGCTCCGGGCAGCTCCTCTACGACACGGGGCTGGGAACCCGGGGCTCGGACCACTAAGACACGGAGCCCAACGGACCCCAGGCGGTGCTGACCGGTGGTGCTCAGCACCTGGCGCCCCAGGGCACGGAGCTGGCCCCACACGCCCAGCCAAGTCTGCACACGGTGGGACGGGTGCACTGCGGGCACGTCAGATACAAATCCACAGATACACCAAACAGAACGAGCTCGTGGCAGCTCGGTAAACGGTTGCTAGAGGACAGCTTGATGCGGCTTTTTCAATTAGCAAAGTTTTCTTTTTCATTATTTATCTTTTCCTTTCTTTAACACACGAATCCAACCTGATGATGAGTGAAACAGCTTTGCGTTAGTGTTGACAAGTCAGTTACAGTAACTGCAAGAGGCCGTTTGTTAACTCAACTTTCTAGATCAGGGTGAGTAGTGAGTAGGAGGGCACGTGTGCGTGAGAGCCCACATACGTGCCGCAGTCCCAGCGCTTGGTGTATACCTCGGTATACAAGGGCTCGACAGCCTTCTGGCCTGCCGCATCTGCAACACAGTGCAAAGCTGAGATTAGCATCCACCTGAGCGGGGAGGGAGGGAGAGAACGTCTGCGGACAGTCGCAGCTGGAGAGGCCCACCTGCCCCCACCACAAAGCACCAAACGCAAACACCCTTCTGCAGCGTCTCCTCTTCCCAACAGACAATGTTTTTGCAGAGTCTCATACTTGACTGCTGAAAAGGTCACGCAAAACACAGGCCATTAAAAGATTAACACCGATGAGCGTGACTTCTGAGAGCCTCCGGAAGGACGGCGAGGAGAGTGACTTAGCAAAGAAATGAGGAGGCGGGGCCGCGCCGGCTGCCCGCAGCTGTCCGTGCCAGGCACTGCGACGGCGGGCGGGCGCCAAGAGCAGACAACCGGCGCGGGCAGGGCCCCGGGCCCACCGGCCAGCGTGCCACCCCCAGGGCACATCCTGCAGCCTACGCGCATCTCGAGACGCCCGTCACTTTCTCGTTCCTCAGCAAGTCTGTACTTTCAGGCAGAGGCCACGGAACAGGGTATTCCATTCGAATGCCGAATCTTCTATGATTCGGACGTGATAAAGTGAAAACACTGTTCTTACCACTTCTGAGGGTGTTTGGCTGTTTCGATTCTATTATCATACCACCACAAAGAAACTTATGACAGCGGTAAGGCGGACGAGCAGCCTTTTAAATTAACCTCTGAGAAAATGAGAATGAAAATGCGAAATGGAAAGTGCTGACCGAGAGCACAAAATTGTATTTAAGGTGCTCAACGGTCTCACAGCACTTACGAGGCCAAACACCCTGAACTGAAGTGAGAGGGACTCGAGACGTTCGGCAAACCGTGTGGCGTTAGTCAACGGCACCTGCCATTACCCCACACTAGGAACTGTCAAGGAGCGCTGAACGCAGGGACACTGACAAGGGAGAGTCCTGAAACAAAGCAAGGAAACATTCCTTCTTCAGCTGCCCTGCTTGTGCATTTAAGACGATACAATGCACAGAGAGTTATGTCTACGTAACACTACAAGGAAGCATTACATTAGAAATGCATTCTTTTTTTGCAAGTCCAATTGGTATAAAAGTCAACATGCACACAAATCTCAATAGAGAAGGGAACCAGAGGATTAGGGGAGAGGAGGGAAGAGAACTGACAGGGTGGGGGGAACCAAGGGAGCATCACCCCAGAGAACAGGAGACATACAGAAGATGCCGATCTGCCAGGCCCCCGCTGAGCCACGATGGCACCCGAGATGGCTTTGATCCAGCTGTGCATCTCCTCGGGGCTGTCGGCCTGCGGGAGAGAGGGCCCATTCATGCCCGGCCTCAGGACCGCCTCCCACTTCTACAGCTCTAATGCAGCGCCCACCACAAAAATCACTTGAAGGCAACGGTACCCAACAGAATTGAGAGGTTACTTTTTTTAAACGAGGTTTAAAGTTACTACAAGTTACTACAGGGAGAGTAAGTTCAGCACTATGTATATTAAGATCACACGTCAGAAACTGTAAACATGAGTTCTTCTAAAGAGAAACCCAGAAGTGGAAGAGATCAAAGAATTCCCCTCTCATTCTGCCCTACCTACTGCTACGCCCCTTGAACCGGATGGGGTCCTGATATAACGGTCATTTAAAACCCATTGACATCATTCACATTTTATTTTTGTCATTTCTTCTTGTTATTTTCATATTTCCAGATACCAGGAATAATTTCTAAGTCCTAAAAGAAGTACCGAATAGTTGGGCCTCCCTGGTGGCGCAGTGGGTTAAGCAACGCACTATGAAGCAAACCTCAGCCACTGCAGCTCGAGTTTGATCCCTGCCTCCGGCCAAGGAGGGGACCCATATGGCTCAGCAGACCTCTCCTGTTGTGCCCACTGCTCCCCTCAGCAGTGTACTTCAGTTGATCTGCCTGTTCTGCTCCCTGCTCTCTGTGGTGAATCCTCTCACCCCCGCCAACACCTCTGGCCTGTACCCCAGTGCTTGTATGCATAAATAAATAAATCTTTAAAAAAAAAAGAAGTACCGAATAGTCATATTCCAAAGATCCCCATTCACTGATAGGTCTTGGCTTCTGACCTTTTTGCATTTTTTTCCCTCTGATACCAAAAAAAAAAAAAAAAAAACCCCAAAGTGAAAAACTTTACTATGATTTTAATTCAACTACACAATAGTCTAAAAGGAATATAGAGAAACCACCCTTTATTTCTAGAATCTAGAAGTTTAAACATGTGAAGATGCAAAATAGTTTCTTTCAACCAGTAACAAATACTTTTTAAAAGGAAAGGCCCAAGGCCAGCAAAGGTCAGGCAGACACCTTCCTTCCTGCCAGCAGGAGCACTTGGCGAAGGTTCACGCTCGGAGTTATTCTCGAGCGGGAAACTTTAACAAGGTTCACATCCAGAAACTCATCCTGAGAAAGAAAAAAATTCAGGCAAATTTATGCACAAAAATGTCCCTGACCACAGTGTCGCAGTGAACGTGCAGAACCTGTGTGCGTGGAAGGACGTAAAGAGCGGGGGCCAGCTGAGCTGCGAGCATCCCCGCGGAGAATACAGAGCGGTTCTGGAAAGGTTTCAGAGAAGTTTAGTGACGTGGGGAAAAGCCCATAAGAAGCAAAAAGCTGTAACACTGTACATGAACATACTGGATAGTAAAAATTTATGCCTTAAGAAAGGCAGTAAAAAAACAAAATGGATGTGGGAATCTGTTTTTAAAACTACTCCTTTCTTGTTTTTCTATAGTTTCCACATTTTCTGCAATAACCATATGTAACTTTTATAAAATAAAAAAATTATTCTTTAAAAAATTTTCCAATCTAGATAATTCAATGTGACAGCAGTGTATTTTTAACTTAATACAGAATGCTTGTCTACCAATCGTGAAACTGCTAAGATCTGTCTACTTTTATTATGGGTATTTGAGAGCCCCCCCTTTTTTTAAATTACCCAAAATATGATATAACTGAAATTCCAAAATATGTGTAAAATAATCAAGCTTTAAAGTACACACATTATTAAACAGCATTTACCTTCTTCCAAACACTTTTTAATTCAATTTGATTGATTAACAGCAAAAAATACCCTTATTTGCTAAACATATGACAAATAATCTTAAATATAACACTTTTTGTTAAGCTGGTGAATTTCAGTGGCCATATTTCTTGCTTATTCCCATAAGCAGCAAGCACATGTTTCTCTCACTTCTAAAAACTACTTATCTCATTAGGACGACCTATAGTCTCTTATGAAGCATCTTACCTGCACATAAAAAGTTCGAGACGATGTTACAATCTCAAAAAGGTTGTCCCTCATCATTATGTCACTGTTAACAAAAAAAGATTTTTCCAATTGTACTTAAATGGCAGTTATCTGATAGATTTTTTAACATATTTACCCAGGACCAATACATGTCAGTGAGAGCAGAAGCACTAGAGGTAAGTTCTTTTTCAACTTATTTTTGCATTAAATTGTATTTATTCTATACAGTTAAATATCTTTTCTTGAAAGGTTCATCAAACAACTTTAAAGTTCAGACTTTTAGACTGTAATCAGTTTGCTCAAAGATGTGCTGGCACAGTCGACACATTTACTACAGTAACCTCAATACTAAATTAGTAAGACATCACTAAGTATAGTGGAACAAGTTGTTCACAGTAAATACTTCCTTTCCATTAACAAGCTTAAGGGTTTTCCCAACATTCTAGTTCTCAAATAAAACCCAAAAAATTCAATACTTCCACCTGAGAGTTGAAAGTTCTAGCATACCCAAACTAAGAGGTAAAATAGAGGTAAAAATAACACTAGATGTAATACAAGAAGAAGCGTGGAGGCGTATCGACCGAAGCAAGCGCTACTGTGTGTCACGAAGCCGTCCAAGGCGCCACGTCAGGGCCGGGCTCACCTCTGCTTACACTCCTGGACTTTATGAACCTCTTTAAGTGGTATGACACGGAGAGGTTCCTTCTCCTGCAAGAGAGCAAACAGATGCATGAGACTCTGTTCTTACAATCTTGGGAAAGGCTCGTTGTCTTAGGTTGACATCCACGTGAAAATGACGCTTCTTCCTTGAAGCACATCTAAGACAATTCTACCTTCTGGAATGAGCCAGCATCAGAACTGCTGAAATGCTACCACTCTATCTACACAAAGGTTTGAAACAACGGAACTGGCACGTAACCTGTACTCACATTATTTCTGGACTTAAAGACAGGCAGCTTACTAAAAGACATTAACCATGACATTCCCTTGACAGGCCCGATATGACTGGCAAGTGTACACTTCTTTGGAAATGTTATTCTGACACAAGGCACAAGGGCAGTGACTAACCACATTCTTTGAGCTAAATATGTCATTTTAAGAATATCACTTTTATGTAAATACATTATTTTAACAAGCTCAAGTTACCGAACATTCACTAAGTGCCAAGGCATAGCTAGATTTTAGCGGTGTTATCTCAAACTTCCCACAACTCACTATTATTCATCTGGGGTAAAGCACCACACCAAGGTCTCAAAACTAGACATCAGATCCAAACACAGGCCGTGACTAATTCCCATTAACATTTATATTCTACCTGTCGCAATACACCACGAACTGAATTTCACTGAATGGGACACCATAAAATTAAGATACACCACTACTTTATGCAACATTAAGAAAACAAAACACGGCTAGACACTTTTTAAAAACCACAAGTATTTAAAGTTTTCAACAGTTCATTCTAAAATAATCTCAGACTATAAGACATACAAAAATAGTACAAATTTCTATACTATTAGTATTTGTACTGATAGTACAAAGGACCCTCTTGCACCCTATATTCTGAATGTGAAAACTGTATGTTTGCTAAATTGTTTGTGTAAATACATCTGTATGAACACAGTGCACTGCTTTCTTGGAATGTCTGAAAGCAAACTGTCACTATGATGCAATTTACAAACAGACGCTTTCACTTACACTTCCTAGGACGCCCCTTTTATGCCAACTGCGAGGTCACACAATTATGAAAACCTGAAACGCGGTACTTTCCCTAATCTACAGAGGAGGTTCAGATTTCATTCACCGCCCCAGCAGGCTCCTTCACACCAGCGATGGGGTTCAACCTGGGGCCACACCTGGTCTCCGCTGTCATGGCTCCTTCACTGTGGACAAGCGCTTGTCTTTTTCTCTCCTGGCCCAGCGTTCTACCGCTGGGGCCGGATACTCTGGAGCACGCTCTTGCTCCAGGTTCGTCGGATGTGAGTCGTGCTTAGATTCAGTTGAACAGCTGGGCAGGAAACCACAGACGTGAAGCAGTGAATATTCTCAGGTGCGCATGACCGTGGTCTAGCCCACTGCTAGTGTGTTAGCCCTGACCTCGGACGGTTTGCCAGTGGGTGTCGAGTTACTTTTTCCCCTTCGCCATTACTATCTTGCACTTATGCAGTTTCCCATCATAATTAGCCCACTCATTTTATGAAACGAGAATTTCTGCCTGAAACTATCATTTCCACAGTGGTTGCAAGTGGTTGCAATTTTTCTAGCCCCATCAATTCATCTACATATAGACGCTGGAACCTTACTCTAAGGAAATGTTTTGTCCTTCTCCATTTATTTATCCATGACTTGCCTTATGCCATGGATTACAATTCATCATCGCCACTCAAGCTGTCTGAACGCTGGGCCCTGAGCACCTCTTCCTGCTGCTTTCTAATGTCCTTTAGACACGTCCCCTCATCCTCTGCGCCGCTTCCTGCTTCCTGTCACAACTGCGTGTTCTGGGTTCAGCTGGTCCTTTCTCTGTCCCAGCTCTGAAATCAGGGACTTCTCCATGGGTCCCTGGTTCTTTTCATTAGAAAATGGCATTTACAGTTGTTTTGGGGGGAGAGGATTTGCCCATCTCTTCAATCTGCTACAGCTTTCTCATGACAGATGAGTGATATTAGCTTCTGTGACTATGTGATCCTGAGTGTCTTTTTATTTAAGGACCATTTCAATTTCCTTGTGAATTAATTTATATGAATATCTTTTGTTCATTTTTCTACCTGCTATTCCCCCCTCAATATTTTTGTGTCTAAATTTTGAAGCTATCACACAATGGTTGAAAACACAGACAGCATCAAGAACTGGTTTTCCTAAACTACTTTAACAGTGAATTGCTACCCTTGATATCTCGGTACCTTTCCCACAAAGACCTCCTCTTACCACAGCCACCACCACAAACAACACTGCCCGCAAAAAGCGTCAGATCAGAACCACAGGCTGCATTTACATGCCACATCGCCTGCCCCCTTCGGCAGTGTCCCGACTCCGTCACTGGCCCAGGGAGGGTCACGGGGCAGCTGCTCTGCAGCCTGTCCCTCAGCCGGGTGTACCTGTCCTCACGACTAGATTTGGGTTACGCTGCCCTGCTCTTTGGTCATCTTGTCAGGTGGCAAATGACCAGCATTCATCGCATCGCTGACGAAGTCCAAACACTCTTTCTCCCTCAGAGCCGCAGAATCTGTCGACAGGTAATCTGAAACTATGGGGTCTTTTGTTCCTCATCATACATGTGTTCAGCTCACTCCATCCATTTATATCTGTATGAGTTCATGGACGTCTATTTTATTCAGTGGGCAATAATTTGTTGCCATCATGACTTATTTTGATGCTCAAATTGTCTCATTTTGGGGCCTCCCTGGTGGCGCAGTGGGTTGAGCAGCGCACTATGAGGCGGACCACAGCCACTGCAGCACGAGTTCGATCCCTGCTGCCGGCCAGGGGGGGACCCACATGGTGCGGCAGACCTCTCCTGCTGTGCCCGCTGCTCCCCTCAGCAGTGTACTTCCATTGATCTGCCTGTTCTGCTCCCCACTCTCTGTGGTGAATCCTCTCACCCCCCCCACACACCTCTGGCCTGTACCCCAGTGCTTGTATGCATAAATAAATAAAATCTTTAAAAAAAAAAATTGTCTCATTTTGGCGAGGGGGACATTTTCAAGTTGGATTCTGGGTCCTGCTGACATGTCCCTATTGTTATTGTTCAGTGACATGGAGTTTAGGTTTCTTCAGTGAGAAATGGTAGTCTATTAATGCATGGAGGTGGGGAGTATATCACACATGCAGGTATGTGCAAGCAATGAACATGTTTACATCTACATACTTCTTCATCTGTCTGGACATATTAAAGGTTCATATCAACACACCCAATTCCAATCTGACACAGAAATCTCTTTTTCCTATGCCTTACTCCCTTCTTTGACAGTGAGGAACCTGACTGGTGCTGTCCTTCATATTTATAGTCTCATCAGTTATGTATATGCTCACTCCTTCTCCCCACCTGGTGTGGGGCTGGCCCCAGGAGCACCTCCCCGCCCAGCAGCACTCACACAGGGCTCTGCTTACCTCTCCCACAGCCCTTCCACCACCAACGGCCACGCTGGCTTGCCTCACCTACAAAACTTAGGTTTCATCTGGGATTAATAAGAGGGAAGGAGAACAAAAGGGTGAACAGTTTTTCAGTTGTGTAGCTCAGTACGATGCACTTACTGAAAAACTTGAAGCCTTTATCCTTTGCATTTAGAGGACTGTCTAGGATCTTCTTCAGAAGTGAGGGGCAAGTGGGCAGTGACACAGAAGAAACCAGCCGTGAGCAGATCACGGTGAGGTCTCAGCAGAACCTGAGGCTAACCCTACACACTGCCCCCCGTTCCCCAGTGCGCTGCTGCAGCTACTGGCTATGTGCGACTATTTACATTTAAATTAACAAGTATTAAATACAACCAGTTTAATTTTTAGATTAAATCAAGTCTGGTTCTTGCCACGCTGACCACATTTCCAGTGCTCAAAAGCCTCACGCAGCACTCAGAATGGCCAAGGCGGAGCGCGCCTTCCACCAGTACACAGCCCAACACAGCAGAGCTGCTGGTGCCTTCCTGGAGACAAAGTAGACGGTCCTGTGCACCCCCAAAAGGTCTCCATAAAACAAGAAAGCGAAGCACAAACACGAGAGCTGCAGTCAATTCTCATGCTACTACTGTGGAACTCGGGTCACGTGACCAGTGAAAGAGGAAATGTTCGATCTTTGATTCTACCTCCAGATAAGACAAAAAATTATCAAGACAAAAGTTAATCTGAAACAGGAAAAGAAACCTTCAAGGGAGGAGAAGAGAAGGCAGAAGTACAGAGGGTCAAGCGTGCTGACTTTGGGGGTCTGCACACCCCACTCCTCGTCCTCTTGGTGGGAAGGAGCACAACTGAGAAGTTCTGGTATTTTCAGCTCTCTCGGGGTGGAGTGTCTTTGAAGATGGGTCTTTTATTTAAGATGCATTAAATGAGAATACCATTAACCCAAAGCACCACAACAAAATATTTGGCATTTTATGTACCCCTCAAAACCAGAACTGAACTATTTTAAGAGTAGAGAACAGGACAAGATTCCAGCGCACAACCACAATGTGACAGTTCACCAACATTTTTAAGCAACATTCATGACACAGGAACATACCAGTTCAGATTTGAAGTAGCCTATTGTGTTTTCATCCAATTGAAAGTATCTTCTTTTCCAGTTTTTCATCTAGAAGAAAAGAACAAAGACGTAAGACTTCTGTTTCTAAGGTCAACTGTTAATAACCACTTGATTATCCCGATAAGAACCCACAATCAGAAACGTCAAGCGCTGAGAAGCCTCACCACCCTCCCATCGTGAGGAGACACATGAAACTTCGTCTCTTTCGTTACTCAGGTCATGAACTCCTAACTCGATTTTGGCATTTGGCTTTTAGCCTTTATTGATAACTTCAGAATATGCTTTCATATTTTTAATGCTCTAAAAGTTACCAAAGCCAGAAAGCATTTCCCTCTTTTCCCCCTCTTCTCCACCCCCTAGCTGTAAGAAATAACTGCTATTCAGAGTTCCAGAGCAGGCCCAGGGACTGTTATCAAAGAGCATCAAGTCTCTTCATTGGTAAAATGCATGAAACCTACAGGTAGCAGAGTCATAAGTAGCAGTAGCAAGAAATATTTAATAAAGTGAACCTACTTTGTACAAATACTTTTTGTCTGAAAGGCAGTTCCGTGAAAGGCCAGATTTAAGAGTGAAGCAGAGAGGAAGGTCTCCTTGAAGGCCATCACAGCTGCGAGTGAGTCAGACAGGCTAGTCAAAACCCTCACCTCATTTCCCTCAACCTAGTGTTGTCAAATAATTAGTGGTGACAGGTCTTTCCCTGAGCTGACCTAAGGTATTAAGAATTGCTAGAAAGTGCTGTGAAGTGAAACAGAACTGCTGGCAGAGTTTTTCAGTATTTCATTACTCAGATGTGTTTAACATTTATTTTTCTCATGAGTTCACATGATTTAATTTTCAGAAGGGGGCGAATGAATGTACCTGCTCTTCCCACAGCCCCCCTCACCACTCTGGTTGTGTGGGAACGCCGGGGGCGGCCCCCAGCAGCTTCCAAAGAGGAGCAGGCACTTTCTGTGTTACACCTTTCAGGAAAACCCTGATGCTAACACAATCTTCCTCAAAAAGAAGCTGAGAGCCTGGGAGGTCAAGTAGGCCAAGGTCCCAGAACTCCCAGCTCGGGCCAGCCGACCACCCAGTCAAGAGTGACGTTCCACACCCCACTCCCTGCTACCACTGGAGCTCTCTTTCCTGACCAACTCCCAGGAGGGGGAAACGCAATCGGAAAACCTCCTAGAATATAATTAGGAGAAATCACTTAAAATAGAATGTCAGTAGCAACAAGCATTAAACTTACACAATCACCTGTAGACTGAAAAAATACAGCACTGAGTTAAATAAAGCACAGAATCACCCCATTCTAGCTCCACCGCCCACCCATTCTCCGCATGCTGGTCTCACACCTGGCGTCTCCCCCAGACCATCGGCACTCACACGGGGCAGGTGCTAACACACACTCACTCCTCACGACTCCACATCCTGTGACGCGACTCACCACGGCTCCTTGCTTCACGCAGTAACCAGCCTTGATGACGGCGCTGTCCGAGGCGGGTTTAGGGGCAAAGTACGGGAGGTGGCTCTGGGACCGTCTCAAATTGTTTCTGTCAGTGCTTTCACCACCGTCACTGACTTCTTCTTTCTAAAATGAAGCAAAATAAAGAAATTTCTGTCTTCCTTGTTTAATTTCAAAGCACTTACATTTCATGCTGCCATCCCAGTAATAAATCACAATCTATCTTAGTTCAGGGAATAGCTTTTTGAGGTATCAAGTTAACGTGAAATACTTATTCACAGACTTCAAGTCATTGATTAAACCACAGATTTCTATTTCTCTAGTTCTGTGAAAGTCACCATTGCTTTCTCTGTGTGTGGAGAAACACTAAGTATTCAAAATATATCTTGAGGAATTTTCAAAACAAGTAAGGTCTTTGGAAAGTCCTAGTATCAACTTTGATAATGTACTATCATTTCACATTTTACATTTAGATGAGTCAAAAGCAATAATTATGTACTTAATTTTGCAACCCCAGCAATTAACTCACTTCTAACCCAAGTTACTGAATAAATTAGTTATGTAAATGAGATTTTGATATTTCTCTGTAATCTATGATCTAAACCCTTTTATAATGCATAAATACTACCTTACAATCAAAGAAGCAATGTAAAATGATAAAGTAATAATATACTTTGAAATCTTTTTAATGTGGCACCTGCCATACACCTCAAAACTTACTGAACTTTCTATACCAAAATGAAAAGAACTAAGCTTAATTCTACTCAAAGTTAAAGGCCACAGACTCTACACTACAGTACTTTGCTCTCGCCATGCAACTACAGACACAAGACATACCGCAGGTGCAAGGAGGGCAGCCCAGCTACAGACTTACTGTGTGTTTTATGGGTGAAGAGCACTGCTTCTGGAACAGCAAACCTGTGAGCACGCACGCGTGCGCACACACAAAATGCTAGCTTACTTTTTATCCAACTTTGGTGAGAAATTTTTTTTCATTAATATACACTTTGTCTACCATAAAGAAAGCACTCATTAATTCATCAACTAATTAATTAATGTGGTAAGAATCCTGTTTCCACTCATCACTCTCCCTTCACAAAACACCTGAAAGAAAGGGTCCATGAAATAACTCGAGTTTAAAAGGTTCACAACATACCAAAGCAGCTGAAGTCTGGAAAGGCGTGCAGGGAACACACACTCTCTCCACTGGCAACACTGATTTCTTTATCATTCTTGGTTTTCAATCTGCTAGTTCTTTAATTTGCATCACAAACTCATTCAACAGGAGTATGAGAAGTTTAAGTTCATACCAAAGTTTTGATTCCACCAAATAGTCGAGCCAAATCCCAGCTCTTTACTGAGTTCCCCAGGCCAGGCTCGGGGAAACACGTTGTACGTATGGTGCATGTTTGTAAATCATACATACTTGTGTGTGAACTATACACATTTGTTTAAAAAAAAAAAAAGCATATTTGTGAACTCTGACCCAGCAATTTCATTTAGAGGACTTTAGCCTTTAAAAAACGCTACCTGGGCCTCCCTGGTGGCACAGTGGGTTAAGCAACACACTATGAAGCAAACCGCAGCCACTGCAGCACGAGTTCGATCCCTGCTGCCGGCCAGGCGGGGGACCCACATGGTGCAGCAGAGCTCTCCTGCTGTGCCCGCTACTCCCCTCAGCAGTGTATTTCGATTGATCTGCCTGTTCTGCTCCCCGGTCTCTGTGGTGAATCCTCTCACCCCCGCCAACACCTCTGGCCTGTACCCCAGTGCTTGTATGCATAAATAAATAAATCTTTAAAAAATTATATAAAAAAATAAAAAACGCCGCCTGCGTCTCTAAACACTGTTGGCACCCTTGGCACCGAGCTCCCCGCACCCCTGATTCCTAAGCGGTGAGGGCACTGGGAGCGCCCCTGTGTCAGCAAGGGGACCCACTGGGCTCCTGAAAGGAGTGGCCAGTCCTGGTGGGAAACACGGGCGTTCAGACCCACCCTCCTGTCCAGAGCGCGTGTAAGGACTAGGGTCGGAGCACGTGCCTCAGGCTCCATCTCCATGACATTCCCATACAGTTCAGAGAACTTCTCCTGGGTGGGGGGGGGACACACCACACGCAGGCGAAGGGCAGCACCCGCCACGAGACCCCAAGCCCCTCCGTGCCTTGTCCTACACACAGCTTCGTGTGGAGCACTCCTGTATCCTTTATCTAATCCTTCTGTACCTGACTGATCAACAATACAGTAACTATTTTCCTCAGTTCTGTGAGCTGTTCTAGCAAATTAACCGGCTCCAAGGAGGAAGACCCGGGAGCCTCCGACTTACAGCCCACCAGGCGGAAGCACAGTGACAATCTGGATTTGCGTGTTACGAGTGGAGTGGGGCAGGAGAAGGGCGCCCTCAGGGACCAAGCCCTTAACCTGTGGGCTCTTGGTAGAGCTACAGTTAAACCGTAGGACCCCAGCTGACACTGCGAAACTGCCGCGTGTGGGGCAAACCCCCACGTTTGGGGTCGACTGTGCTTACAACAGCAGCGTGAGAATCTGGAGGCCGCAGGCAGAAGCCTGGGATCTTCCTGCTCACACAGATCATGAAACGAAGGCGATAAAGTGAGAAAGAACCTGTCCTACACGGAGTACTTGTGAATTACGGTAAATTCACAGTAAAACCACTACAGCGTCACTAAAAATGAGGTAGAATAATTTTTGATGGCCTGGAAAATATTAAGCTGCAGGTGAGAAAAAGTTCTTTACCAAGTACCTCCACTTCCAGGGGCAAAAGTGCACAGAAGAAAGGCACAGGAAGCCACGAGAAGGGGTTAAGTGCTGCTTATCAGTGATTTTCAAATCTTTTATAACAAACTCATACTTCTGAAAGAGACAAATCATTCCATACATCAGTCGTTCGGTTCTAAAGCTGGCACATTCAGCACGTACAGCGACTGCGCATTAACCGAGTTGAGCACTAACACGTCAACGGCCTGTGTTAGTGGTGGCGACAGGAAGCCGCTGGGCCGCCTCCCTCACCTGCGTGGGCGTGACGATGGGCACGCCCCCGACGATGTCCGTCCTGTAAGACACCTGCTTCTTCCCGCACTCACTGTGGCGACCTGGGTTTTCCGAGTGAGGCTGGGAGTCTGACGGCCTCGGCACCTGAAAGAGTAAGCCGCACGAGTCAGTGTGCGCCCAGCCGGCGCGGGACCCTCTCGCATCTCAGAACGGGCAGCGAGCTGTGCATGAGCACAAAAGTGACCTCCGTGAAAGGCACTCACAACTTAGATGCCCCTTTACTCCTCACACCAACTTCTCTGCTACAGCGACACTGTAACACACTCAGCCTTTACTGTGTGCGAGCCGGACGAGCACTGTCATCCACCTGCTCGTTCAGGTCTCCTGTCAGCCCCGCTGGCACGGGGCCACCATCTCCACCGCAGCGGTGAGAAAACAGGCGCAGAGGCAGTGGAGGGCAGACGCTTGGGTCGGGGCGGCGCTGGGTTCTGGCCGAGACTGGGCACCTTTTCTTCCACACTCAACCGGGCACACGTTCCCCGAGGCCTCACGGGGAGGGCTGTGCCGCGCCCCTCCCCGTGCTCCAAGCCCACCCAGGACGCCCAGGGCAGGGCTGTGGCAACTCCACCCTTACTGACTATTCCGGCGTCACAGCCGACTACAAAGGCCGAAAGATTGGTTCAACGGCAAGCCTGAAGTCAGCAGGAAAAGGATGGAACACTGAGCATGAATCTGAAGTGAAACACTCACAGTAACTTAAATCACACAAAGAGCTTTAGAGAAGACTCCCAATGCTTGTGTGGATGATAAGTCACAGGTGTAACAACCAACGACTGTAGCAGTCGCGAAATTCCACACGTCAACATCCCAATAAAGCAGAATCAGAGTCAAACACATCACACACACATCTACTTTAGTTTCCCTTATGCGACTGAATCAGGGAACAAGGTACTTGGCTAATCAGTGTTTCTGCCTATGAGATGTTTCATGTAGTCTGTATTTGAACTATGAATTTTTAAGGCTTTGGAAAATAAAGTAATAAAATATGCTCTGCACCAGTCATAATACTGAAAGGGTTTAGTCTCTCCAAAGATTTAAAGGGTTTTGAGGACCTTGTAATCTTTCAGAAACAAAACAAACAATCAAGAATAGTGATGTAAAAGTAGTGACGTACATTTCATTTAAAATAAAGCCACGCACCTGTCACGCAGTCAACCCCTGTCAGCATCCCTGCCCAGTCAACCCCTGTCAGCATCCCTGCTGCTTGCTAGGGACACCGCCCAAACCACTCGCTAACGAGACTCCTGAGCAGCGTGGTTTCTCAAGCTTTGGCGTAAGTGAAGCATCACCCAGGAACCTTATTAAAAATGTCAGACCCCGAGGCCACACTTCCAGAAATCCAGAGGCAGCAAATCTACAGCGCAGTCCCAGATGTGACAGAGGCAGGTGTTTCAGAGAGCACTCGGCAGACATGCTCCAAGGCCCTGCCCCCACTTAGGCTGCGGACTCCCCAGGGCTGTGAGAAAAGCAGGTAGACAATGGTGTGTGCAGACAGGCTTTACAAAGACTGTTCTTGTAAAATACTGGACAAACACAGTCCGTTAGTGAGTGAGACGCGCTGAGCCCTAGTAGATCCCAACTCACATAAATGTACTTTGCAGCTATAAATAGCTGGTGTCTGGGGACTTCTCAACTGCCTTTCTCTTCTTCCTTCTCCTTCCCTCCCTCTCATCCCAAGAGATGCTTCCTTTAAGGCCTTCTCCCCAGGCCTCAAGCCCAACCCTCCACCCTCACATCCACATTTGCAGCACAAGGCCAGTCACAGGCATGGGGGAGGGGGAGAAGAAAGGGGAGGGAGAGGAACAGGATGGAAGAGAAGAGGAATGAGACAGAGATGCCAGCTGGAGGCCAGTGGTTCAATGGGTAGCTCCTCAGCTCTCAGACCAGAGAAGAGACTCCCTCCCTTCAGGATCCCGGGAGGATGGGAGTCTGCAGTGCTTTTTAGATGTAACATGAAAACAGGCAGGGGTGCAGGGTGCACACAGGCTCACTGAGAAAGGCCAGGGGCTTTTCTAAGGAACATGGCACACTCCGCTTATTTGGACAGAAAACATGGCCAAGCTGTCCCCTCAAAAACAGAAAATGGCTTGAAGAAAATTTGAAACCAGAGAGGAAATTATCTGTTCAACTGTTTCAGTTGAAATAAGCTGCTAAGAAGTGACCCATAAGAAAATAGTTATTCCTGGGCCTCTCTGGTGGCGCAGTGGGTTAAGCAACGTATTATGAAGCAAACCGCAGCCACTGCAGCACGAGTTCGATCCCTGCTGCCGGCCAGAGGGGGGACAAACATGGCACAGCAGACCTCTCCAGCTGTGCCCGCTGCTCCCCTCAGCAGTGTACTTCCGTTGATCTGCCTGTTCTGCTCCCCGCTCTCTGTGGTGAATCCTCTCACC
>JAGFMF010011658.1:11878347-11895611 GCA_019455555.1 Galemys pyrenaicus | reverse complement strand
GGGGAGCAGCGGGCACAGCAGGAGAGGTCTGCCGCGCCATGTGGGTCCCCTCCCTGGCCGGCAGCAGGGATTGAACTCGTGCTGCAGTGGCTGAGGTTTTGCTTCATAGTGCGTTGTTTAACCCACTGCGCCACCAGGGAGGCCCGGATGAGATTTTTTTAGGCTGAAGCTCAGGCTTTTTCCCGTCAAGGTTAAAGCATCTGCCTAAAACCTCTGAGGAGTCTGAAAACCTAAACACTAAGTGCCCTACACCGGCTAGACCTGCCCGCAACAGTCGGGGGCGCGACAGTCTGGGGGCGCGACAGTCGGGGGGCGCGACAGTCTGGGGCGCGACAGTCTGGGCGCGACAGTCGGGGGCGCGACGTGCACACAGCACCTCCTTTAGGGAAGGAAAAGGGCAAACACACCATGAAAAAGACACCACGAGGCTGAGCAGCCTGGAGCCAGCCAGCCCTGCCTGCATCTCCCCCTCACCAGCGACATCACCTGTGGCAGCGCCGTCCTGCCCCCCGCTCCTCACATCTGTGGCCTGGGGGTGACACAACCCCCTTGAGGGGAGGGCCGTGAGCACAACAAACAGCACAGTGCGGTGGCTGCCCTTCACCATGCGGCGCCTGGACACGCCCCCACAGGAGCACTGTGGGCACGCAGCGAACTGCTGGGAAGCGGCATCAGCAACTGGGAGCTGGGCCACTTTGAATAGCGAGGAAACCTGTCCCCGGCCAGGCTCTGAAAGCGAGGGCTTCATCTTAGCGTGAACATGCCCCGGGGCCTTGCTCCCGCTGCCTTTCCCTTCAGTACAGCTGTTCATTTCAGATCTCGGCCACAAGGGTGAATGCATCAAACGGACAAAACCTGAAGTACAAACATGAACTGTGCACAAAAGTCATCTCACAATGTGGCGTCAACTGGGTCTGGTTCAAATGTCAGCATGATAAGATGAATGGCTTTGAGACATTTTATCTTATCTCTGTCAATTTTCCACATTTCCTCTGTTCTTTCTCCATCATCTTCTCTATTAATAATACGTTAGACTTGACAGTCTTTAATTATATTTCTCTCCTCTCACCTAGCTACGTCTTTATTTTACTTAGACTTTTCTTGAGTTTTCCCCTGTCTCACATTTTGTTCCCTGTGTGAGTTTTCTCTCAGCCAAGGTCCTGGAACCACGCGCTGCCCTCGTATTTAGACCTCACTGACTGGCTCACTCTCCTGGCGGAAAGGCCCAGGAGTCTATCCCCCCCCCCCACCTCCACGTTCTCACCTCCGGGTTCTCACCACCTGTGCAGCCGCTCTGGGCTGCGCGCTCTGGGCTGCATGCGGAGTGCAGACTCCACCTACCCTGCATTCAGGGTCCTGCTCCATCCCCCTCCTTGTCTCCAGCTAGGGCTTTTGGCTTCTTACTGATGCTGTCTCTACGGGCGGGGCAGGCAGCCTGATGGAGGCAGGAGCCACAGGTGGCTTCTTAAGCAGGGACATTCGGACAAAGCCTCTGCTGTCACACCCCCTCACCGGAAGCATCCTGGACCCACAGCTAGTGAGAGGTGCGGTGGGGGCAGGACCCAAACGGTCAGCTCTTCTTTGGCCTCTTCTCCTCTGCTGCGGGGTTTACCTCCCAGCACTCCCCACTGTCCCACGACACTGTGGCTATGGATACAGGACACTGCGGCTATGGATACAGCCATGTCTGCTGGCTTCACCAAAAATGGTTTGGGTGTTTCTTGCTCTTACTGTTTCTGGGCAATCTGCGAGGTAATGGGAGGAAAAGTCTTTATGCTGCTATTTTATTTTGAAGGATGCTGTGGTTCCATTCTAGAAGCCAGTACCTCCCTGCCTGAAGGCAAAAATCCTGTGAAGCTCAGTTCCTCCAGCAGGTGAGGCTCATCAGCTGCTGACAGGTCATGAGCAGTTTTGTTAGTCTCTGACTCCAACTGAAATCCAATATTCAAATGTCCAAACTGAATATCAAACCTTTTACTGTATGTCCCTGTCCTTGGTTTTACACCAAGGACGTGTCAAGAGCATGTGCACCAGTAACTGAGACACAACGCCCTCTGTGCCCTGACTTGGCCCAGCGACCAGCCTCTCAGACACAAGGCTGGGGCACTTTCCTATTTAATAACCAAAGTCATAAATATGCAAGAATGCACGACTTCTTCATAGTTTCTCAGCGGGGAGCCCTTGGACAGCCGGCTAGTCAGCACGTCCAGCTCACATCACTTGTTCCTGGCTGTGCCACGGCCATCCTAACATCTGCCTTGACAGCCCGCCAGCTCAACAAGAGAACTAGGAACTTGAACGTGAATTTTACCCAGAGAGAGCGATGAATCCCAATCACCAGACCGTCAGAGAGTCTGGCCACTTTCGCTCTGTAAACAGGTCCTGCTGACGTCATGGCCCGCTCTGGCCCTCGCGTGTGCCCAGACACACTTGCTGAGACCCCAGCAGTTCTCCAGGCCCAACCTCCACACCAGCTGTCAGATTCCAGGCCTCTCCATCCTGATTGCTAAGCTCCATCCAGTCCTACATTCCTGTCACCAGAACATCCCCACCTGGAAGGCCCCCACCACTTGACGCTCCTTACCACACACCCTGCCCGTGTGCGGCCTCGACTCAACTGTCACTCCCCACTTGAAGCAGACCTGCCTGGCACCTCTCTTCAGCTCCCACAAACCCAGTCTACTAGTCCTTTTATTGCTTTTTTTTTTTTAATTTATTTATTTATGCACACAAGAGCTGGGGTACAGGCCAGAGTCGCGGGAGGTGAGAGATTCACCAGCCAGAGTGGGGAGCAGAACAGGGAGACTGACTGAAACTCACTGCTGAGAGAGCAGCGGGGAGGCAGGAGAGGTGTGCAGCGCCATGTGGGTCCATTCCTGGCTGGCGGCAGGGATGGAACTCGTGCTGCAGTGGCTGCGGTTCGCTTCCTAGTGCTTGCTTAACCCACTGCGCCACCAGGGAGGGCCCCCTTTTAATGCTTTTTATCCTTCCTCTTTCCCCAGACCTTTACCTTAGAAGTCCAAAAGCCACTTAACTCAGCTAAACGCATCAGAACTCTCCTGGCCAAAAAGAAACCACCAACTTCTTTCCTCTAAGTTCTCATTCCCCTCTAATTTCTCCTCTCTTGTTTTAAAAAAAAAAAACAAAACAAAACACACCTACCAATACATGATCCCTGCCCTCGGCCCGCTGCCTCCTCTCTGGTCTCTCGCAGGCCCTCCGGCTTCACCCAGTGTTTGGTTCTCTTCACAAGCACAGCTCCCCTCCTTGCCCCTCCGTCTGAGGGATCTGCTCCACCTCTTCTCCCCAGTGGTAGGGGGTGATCACAGTTAGTTGGCAGCTCCAGTGTCCCCTCATCCAACATGGCTTCCCTGACCCCGCGATCCCTCGTGAGGATCTGAAGGGCGTCCTCTGTGCTGAACGGCTGCAGTTCTTTACCCACTGCCTGTCATTGCCAGTGATCGGCCCTCGCTGCATCTGCTGTGACAGCCTTGAGGACGGCGCCCGCCACTCCTCACAGCCCCGCGCCAAGCCCAGTGCAAACACGCTTGACGTTCCCTAAGTGGCTGCTGAACTAGCTCCCGCTATCCTCAACTGTGCCTGCCCCTACTGTACACTCCTCTCACCCACCCGCTAGAAGTCAATCCTTTCTGCCATTTATGAATTTAATGTAGACTAATACAAGGTAAGAAGTAAGAAATTACCTGAAGTCTCGCTGGAGGTGATGGCGGTTAATGCCTAGATAGTGATGACACGGGCAAAGAGGCTGTGCCGGGGGTGGGGTGCAGGAAGGGGGCTTCAGGGGAGACCTGGATGGTGGTTTCAGGGAATTTGCCTTAGGTCAATAGTTCACTGACCAGCAGGTTTGTGTTGTGTGACTTTCTGTGCCTGTTTTCCTCTCAACAGGATGTTATTCTGTGTGCCCAACTTAAACTAATTTGAAGGAGAAAATGACCACTTACCAAAACAGAACTCAGCCTTCGGCCTTAGCTTAGTGGCATCGCTAACCTGACAGAGAAAAGAGAGACGGTCATTCACCAACTCGTGTGATGCCACAACCAACCTCTCCTGCGGTGCAGACGTCCACACAGGACTTCCCGACAATCACACATGGAGAACACAGATCTAAAGTTAAACTTAAAGTCTGAAGTTGGATGACTCCCAACCACAAGGCATTTGAAACAAGTAACCGATCGATGTTCTCTCTGAATAAACTTGTTCTTCTTCCAAGAAACGTGCAGATGAAAGGAAATCACTAAGCTGTGTCACACATACAAATATTTTTAGTTTAAGAAAATTTTCAAAATACTCTCAATGAACACTCCACAGAAACGATGAGCTCTTCCCGAACTGACTCGGGACGCAGGAGGGCGCGGCGGCAGCATGTATGGAAAGCTCCCGAACCCGGGAGGCATTACCCTGTGATGGCATGAACCCCCCCTCTCGGAGACCAGAATCCCCGGAAAACAGGGCCACACAGTTCCTCTCAGAAAGGGAAGCACTGGCCGTACCTCACCGCTGTTCTCTTCAGGTGACACTGCTTTTTCCAGAAACCCATTCATGACTGTTGCCAGGCCTGCTGCCTAGGACTAGCACTTTCAATTTCACACCTGTTTTGGCCCTTCGAGAAGAATTCTATGTCTGGGGTTCTTAACTGATCCCAACAAATTCAAAGCCTGAGTCACACTGAAATTCCCGTAATAAATTCTGGGGAAAAGCGGCACGTCTGAAGTGGAAGACAAACCGCACAAGTCAAACTTCAGTAAGCTGTGGAACAGAGATGGAAGTTAACAGCCCAGCGGAGAGAAGGTTGTCTTTTAAAAGGGAACAATGGAGGAGGGGAAAGCAGCTGGCCAGTCAGCCTGCTGGCTTTACTGAGAAAATACTTTATATTTGAAAAGAGCTCCCAGTTTTGAAAAGTCTAGACAACAGCAACTGAAAAGACACAGGCAATGGGCAAGCCTCCCACTGCCTGTCCCACGAAGCAGAGCTTCCTGGACAGCCTCGCCGAGGTCAGCAACCCCAGCAGCTCAGTGACAGCGCTGCACACACAGACAGGGTCAGTCCAGGAAAATGGGTCCAAAGTTCATTTACAAGGGACTTCTATACCCCTAACAATACTCTCTCTAGACTGCAACCTGAAAGCTACCCTGAAGCAGTTATTAAACGTCTTTACTGACAGAAATACTTGTATACTTAAACAATATTTGTCTTTTGTAAATTTGTATTTTAACATAAAATATTTCCCTTTCAATATGTCATCTTTGTTATATTGTCCAGTGGCTTTTTGTCAATGGGAATGAATCGTTCTATTTTAATATTGAAAACAAAGTATTTTATTTATAAAAATAACTTTTTAAACAGAGGCACATTTATACATTGTCTTCCTCTGGAGCTTTTGCCAGTGGGTCCCAAGGCATGCGTAACAGAATGCATACGCACGTTACTTAACCACACTGTACTGCTACTGTTCACAGCCCGTATCTTAAACAATCAACAGACTTCTCATTCTGTGCAAAACACAAAAAAACTGCAGGGCCTGCAGCTCAGTAACTCAATCTCAGTTCCCAGAACACTAATATAAGTATATAAGGAAAAAACTACTTGACAATATCAAGTCTAACTGTTTTAAAAGAAAAATTATATGCCAAAATACCAGTAAAATCAATAATAAAAAAAAAAACAGAAATTAGTAAAGACAAAGTGAAATGAGGAGAAACAGCACTCTTTCATCATGAAGATGATTAATACCCCTCAAAATAAAACATAAACAGAAAGTCAAAGTAATGGGAATAAAAATTAGGAACAGTTCAAAACAAATAAAATAGATTTAGAAAAATCTCCAGATTCCCCAAGAAAGAATCCAACTGTGAACTGATTTCCACTTCTGGTATCCACGTACCCGCTCATGGAAGTTAAAATTAACCTTTGCGATTTGCTACAACTTTTGCGTTGACCCTCTGTTCTTCCTAACTTCTTAGGAAGAAAGAGCTTCCTAAACACAGCAGCGAGAGACTCTTCAATATGTGAACTAACACCAACTTTAACTGACACAGAACGCGTCACTCCTTTTTTCCCCTTTCACATCCACCTTGCTCCTTGCCCATCAGGGCACCAGCTGGGAACTGTGATCTAAGGTGTCTGTTTCGGGTAAGACTCAGGTGAGGCCCACCATAAAGATGAGGACACCAGACAGAGTGGAGAGCAGAAACCGTGGTTGGCCGAGGAAGTGCTAAGAGAAGACGGGCACACAGGCACGCTCCTGCTGTGGAAAGTCCCTCCCTCCAGCCCTCCCCCATTCTGAGGAATGCTCATCTCACGTGAGCGGCAGCACGGGAAGGTTACCTTCGAAATGTAGGTAAGTTTAATGGCTCCAACACGTGATGACCCAGAAGGCAAGTTCTGGAAAGAAATTATTAATATATAATTAAAATACAACATTAAGAATTCATTAATTATATGTATGGTCTACACACACTAAGAAAAGTAAAGTGAGATTTTTTTATTACCACATTTTACAAAACAACTTTCAGCTCAAGTATTTACTAGATCTGAAGTCAGACTGGCAATGTGGATAACAAGACTGAACTCTATTCCACCATAACGCAATCTATAACAAAAAGAACATTTTTATCACTATTGATAACCTCATTTTCTTTTTCATGAGTTTAAAAAGTCATAAGATCAGATTCTGTCCCGATAACAATTGGAAAAAATATTTAGAGACATGAAGCAAATACAACTGTAAGAAATTCACTTTCTTTCACATTCACTTTGTACTATTGAAACTTTTAACCAAATATATCTTTTAAAAAGACTGGATCCCCGCCATGTAAAATGTACTTTTAAATACATTTGAAAGTATTTATTATATTAATTTTGTAATATTTATTACACTTATCCTACATGATACTACTTTTCAAAAAATATTAAATGATACTCTTTAAACTACAAACAAGGAAAGTATATAAGAGCACTTTCACACAAAATACTTTTATTATTCCCTTAATAAATTTGATGTGTGGGGCCTCCCTGGTGGCGCAGTGGGTTAAGCAACACACTATGAAGCAAACCGCAGCCACTGCAGCACGAGTTTGATCCCTGCCGCCGGCCAGGGAGGGGACACACATGGCTCGGCAGACCTCTCCTGCCTCCCCCCGCTGCTCCCCTCAGCAGCGTACTTGCGTTGATCTGCCTGTTCTCTCCCCGCTCTCTGTGGTGAATCCTCTCACCCCCCACACCTCTGGCCTGTACCCCAGTGCTTGTATGCATAATAAATAAATCTTTTAAAAAAAAAATGTGGCGTGTAGTTTGTGTATTAAAAGAGCTAAGAGTAAAAAATTAAGGAGGGTCGTTCCCACTAAAACTATCAGGAAAGACTCTGGGGGAGTGGACGGCATCTTAGAGGAGAATTCTGAAGCACAAAGAACAGGTGAGAGAAGTCCCAGGCAACGAAAACAAGGCTGGCAGAGCAAGTTGCTGAGGCTTCCCAGATGCTTTCACTGGAAAGGGAAAGGGAAAGGGGTTGCGTAGAGTGTAACAGTGTCACAGTATGGCTGTTGGGAACTTGAACCAAGACTTTAATTATATAGGACCTAAAGAAAAGCAAAGTAGCAAGAAATTTATACTGCTAAGAATCTGAAACCATTAGAGAAGACTTATGAGCAGTCCTGTAATCAAAATTGTGCTTTGATTAACATATTTTATAATATGACAAACTGGATGAATTACAGAGGGGTCAAGGAGGAGATAGGAAAACCAGATAAAAGACTATGGGGGAGGGAAAAAGAAATGAAAAGACTTACGGACAATTTCAAACATAAAATTAAAATAATCTTATTTTGCAAGTTTCTTCCATTATAGGTTGTGCAATATTATGCAGTATCAACTTTTAAACTGACTTTACAGTAACGTACATTAAAAAAAAAACTATGCGTTTTTGCTCACTGAAAATTGGGAGGTACTTTTCTCTGACCTCAACAAGCTTCCCAGGAACAGTCACTCTAAGACATTCCCAGCATGCACCGGTTACTACTGAGAAAGGTCTTTCTAAAACCTTCACTCCTACGGTTCTGCTATAACCTTATGAATAAGTATGCATGCACAATAAATAAACTATAACAATGTTAAAGTGTGAACTTTAAATGGCTGTATTCTTACACAAAATATTTTGTGGCTAGAGGCTTTTTGCTTGTTTTTTGTTTGTCTTATTTTTGGATAAGGAAATGAAAGGTTAGAATGTCTTCAAGGTCCCCTAACTACCACCAAAGTGATTTTTTTTTCCAGACACTGCTACCTTCCACACAAGACTTACTTTATTTGAACTGGCTGAATACAGCCATGAGCCTCAATGTGAGAAAGAGAAATGAGAAACTGTCACGGCAGCCTAACACACTGGGCCACAGACACCACAGCGGCATGGACAGGGAATGCAAGTCGCTGAGATAATAACAAAGGCCAGTTCAACACAGGCTTCTGTAGGCTAACAGTGACTACTGCCAAGTAGAACAAAGTGGGCTTCAAAAGTTGTAATTCAGTAATGGACAACAAATAAAGAACTTGTATGACATGTTCAAGATAAAAAGGGAACTAAGCCATTTATTCTTATGAGTTCCTGCGCTCATTTTGCTGGGACATTTTCTAGCTCAAGTCACTCTCTAATATGACCACTTAATTAAATTCTCTGCCATCACCCATGCCCTCATGAACACACAGGAAGTCCCAAGTTGATCCTCAGCTGACACTAGATTAGAACTTAAACCAGTGGCTTGTGGTTAAAAAACAGGTGTGTTCAGAGGAAGAACAGCCCCTTATGCGCAGGTAAACCACACTAACCTGCCATTGTAAGGGTTATGATGATCGATATAAACAATGTACAAATCCAGTAACAACTAGACCGAGTCACATGACATCATTTTGTAGCCCAGATGACCGTACAATGGCAATTTTATAAAGTTCAACCTATAATAATCTTAGCCAAGATATTTTACTAAAGTTTCCATGAAGAAACATATAGATTAACCCCTGGAAAGGTGACACAAAGCTGGCAGTGATAGCTAATATACGAGCTGGCAGAATCAAGACCTATGTTGTCACTGGTGGGAAGGAAGAGGTAAATGAGTAAACACAAACTGCACAGAAACACATTTAAAATCCTACACCACACAGAACAGCCAACGCACTAACCACACCACAGAAAGATGCTGTTAAACAAGTCCATGCGAGCAAGACCAGGCTAAGAGCAACATGAACATCCACTCCCTGCGAGAGCCCAAGCACACTGCTCTCCAAAACTCACAGGCCGACCGTTTCGGTGTCTTGCCCATCCCCTACCCTGCCGGTCTCTGAATGCTCAGCTCTCGGCCCAAATCGCAGCTATCCTCCTAGTTCAATGTCGAAAGTCACCACCTCCGCCCAGACTGGCTCGTGATCATCACACCCGTGCTCTGAATTCACAGTGTTTCCCTCAGTGTGACGAACATGTCCTATTTGTACTCTTCTTCCTTACGCTCTTTGAGTGGGCAATACCAGTGAGGAGTTCATCAGAGAATCTATTATGTATGAAGATAGAGGAATAGTCAAGGAGTTTTAAATAAGACGCAGGAGAAAGCATGCCTCAGAGCAGCAGCTCTCACGGACAGAAAGCTACTCGGGGAGAGGACGCGTGCAGACTGTGCAGTGGCCTGCACGGGCGAGAAGAACCAGAAACTGGAGACTGGTAAATAGTAATTAGAGGGAGTCAGGGGGACTAAATTGCTTTTTACCTCAGGAAAAAGCATCTGGAAGGGAATTATGCCACAGATAAAGAGATGGTGTCACTAAGAAGGAGGAATCTGATTTGTGTAAAAAGAAAAAAAAGGTAAGCATGAAACTTTTCTGCTGACCTGTTGCTTCCCCGACTGACTGTGGTCAAGTACATAACTGCATTAATCACGCGGCCGCCGAGCCAGCTTTCTACCGCCCAAGAGAGCTGGCTGCACCCAGAGAAGCCAGTAAAACGGGGTGTCAACAGCACTATAAGGATAAAGGTAGAGAATAGACAGTTCTTACGAAGAAAAATCGTAGTCAGTGCTCATCTAATACCAACAGAATTAAAATACAAATCCTCCTCCAAAATGTGAGGCTGCATGTAGGTGTAGCACTGAACTTATATAGAGAATCAGAGGACAAATGTAGGGTTAAATGGGCGGAAAATGAAAGGAAGTAGGATCTTTCTCACAGAAAAATACTAGGTGCTATCTCAAATACAATAAATACCTTTTAGTAAGGTGTATTTCAAACAACGGCTAAAATGAACAGCAAGGATGGGTAAGTTTCTTGACTGAGGAGGCTGTATTAGCACTAAGATCCCACACAACTCAAATCAATATAGACAGACAAAAATGCACTGGCAGAATGTACTTTGTCCATCTAAAACTCAGTGTCAGGCAGTAAAGAAAACTAATCTAGCTGTCAGGATACCTAGTTCCTACTCTGAAACAGAACGGTCCTTCCACCAGTCTCTGCTCTATCCTCAACTTCACGTTTCTTACCTGCACAAGAAGCCCAGGTTAGCTGAGAGGTTTCCCAGAGACTCATGCCTTGCTGCACACAAACCTCCTTTCCACACACATCTCAGTCTGAATGAGGCATTTCACAGGTGCAGAAAACTTAAAACTACCTGGAAGGAGGACCTGTCGTCCAAGGACTCAGAGATCTCAAAACCGGGACTCTAGCTTTTAACTGGACATCCACCCCCATGATGCGCAAGGCAACAATGAAATCAAAGTGCAGGGTTCAGGACTGGTGCTGCAGAGGCCAGCACTCAAGCCTGACACTGCAGGATGAAGAGAAGCCATATATGCCCAGCAGTGAAAAGTTGATTAAAACAGAACAGGCTCTACCCCGGTCTCTTAAGCCTAAATGATCAGAGAATGTTATAGCAAAGATACCATTTCTCTTCCAAGGAGGGGAAAACATACACAGGCATTTTTAGCAGGTAAGAGTAGTTTCATCTTCTGGGGGTGCAGGGCCAGGAACAGCACAGCCAGTAGAAATAAAAATGCCCAAATCTACACCGTTTAGAAGTCCAGGCCTAACAGCTGTACATTACGCTGGTACTTGAGTTAACACAACTCCTGTGAGCTTGTAAAGAAAAGTAGCCCTCGGATGTACAAACCTGTGGGTTGTCCATGTACCAGACAAAGCTGTCTTCTCTGGTGTCCAGGATGAAGTACCGTCGAAGAAACTTCCCACTGTTCTCATTTTCTTCAATGTCCAGAAAACCACAAATGCGATTCTGACGATCCACATAAGGCATTTCTGAACTTGAACATTACACTGTAAAATAAAGACATCAACAGCATTTGACTTGAGCGGAAAATGTGCTTGGTGCACGCACAGTCTGATTCTGTTCAGCAGGAGTTCGCCTTCCAACATTAACGTGGACACATACAAAGCATGGGCAAAAGTCACTTCTGAAATGAAAATTAATGTGAGTTACTCAAGTGAGCTGGACGCTCGGACGGGGTCAAAGCAGCACCGTTCACTTCAGTTTAATCATAACAACCCCAGGTGAACCCCAAAGCTCTCCAAACTTTACATCCCTCACCGACAATCAAGATGCTCTTGCAGGCTTAGGATTACTCTTAAATTCACAAGACGAGAATGGCCCTCACTTGCTGGCCACTCTCCAGGCCAGGTCCTACGCGGGGTTCTTGACGACACTCTTTTCCATTTACTCCTCAAGGCGTCCGCATGAGCTGGCACACCACCCCCAGAGAAGGAGCTCCTCTCTACTCCTCCGGAAGCGGGGCTAGTGGAAAGGGGCAAGGCGGCCACAGAGACAGGTGCACAGCGCGCCGCCGCCGCAGATGAGAAACCGCCGAGAAGGGGAAGTGACCGTCCAAGGCTGGAGAACTCAGAGGTGACGAACCAAAACATGAACCAGATTCTGGAACTCCACGGCCCAGGATCTTAACCCCTAAGCCACCCATCCCTCTAAAGCTCTGAGAACTGCTGAAAAATAAAACTAGCTGACATAATGGAAAAGAGAGATAACAAACACGCCGTGCGCCTCGAGAGGGAGGCCGCGGACATCACAGAGAGGTGACCATCAACCAAAAACTGCCTCACTGCATCTGATCACGTCTCTAGGTCTCCCCAAGTCCAGCTCCAGTTTGCAGGAAATAACACAGAGGAACATGGCAAAGGGCACCACAGGAACTCAATCAGCAGAAGCCAGAAAAACAGCCCAGGTTCTTCAGCAAATAAATTAATACAGGGAAAGAGAGAAATAAGTCAAAGTCTTCACTGGTATGTCACATCCGGAGTCTAAAGTACTGAAATTATTGTTGTACTAATTAAAGATTTTAAAGATTAAAAACCAAGACTTGGGTAAAAACACATTGTTTTTGGCCATTTTTCTCTCAAAATTACAGCAAGAGAGCATCTGATACAGTCAATCGGCAGATCGTTCCTCTTCTGGCACCCGCACCGCCAGCACCAACGGTTTTTGGTAGGCTGCCTTCATGTAACTAGTTGTTTATTTAAAGGTTCAAGGTAAATTTAACTCGGAGTAAAAACTCACTCAGAAGACACCCTGGTATATACTGCATATCTAATCGCTGCTCCACGCGCAGCCGGAGGAATGGTGAAACAAACCACAAGTTCTAAAACACAAAGTGCTCACAGAGTTTGCGTGTGTGTGTGTGTGTGTGTGTTGTAACAGCATAAATCTGGCACTCAGGGAAGATAAGTTCTTTAATAAACTAACTCAAAGTTTAGACTAAAACTCTAAAACAGAGTCAAACGCTGACAAATTAACACACTATGCTAACATACACCGTATTAAAAACACACAACTATTAGCTTGAGTGGTACTGACTTGAGGACTGACGTAGACTGAAGGGACAGAGTTGAGAGCACAGAGACAAACCCCATACATCTATAGTCAGCTAATTTGCAACAAGCACGCCCAGATCACACACTAGGGGAAGAACAGCCTCTTCAACAAACAGCTGGATATCCACAAGCTGAAGAATGAAACAGGACTCCTTCCTAGCACCATATACAAAAATTAACTGGAAATGGATTAACAATCTAAACATAAGAAGAGCAGACAACATAAAACTTCAAGGAAAACAGGTTAATTTTCATGACTTTGGATGACTTCTTCACTATGACACCAACAACATAAAAGAAAAAATGAGATAAATAAATTTGATTTCATAAAAACTAAGCATTTTCTACATCAAAGGATAGTAAGGAAACGAAGACAACCTAAAGAATGGGAGAAATTTTTTGCAAATTATGAATGTGGTAATGGTCCAGTATCCTGAATATATTATATAATATAAATAACTCTTACAACTCAACAACAAAAACCACCACCCAACTAAAAAAATGGATAAAGAACTAGAAAGACATTTCTCCCAAATATATACAAGTGGCCAACATAACACAAGAAGATATTAGCATCACTAGTCATTAGGGAAATGTAAATCAAAACCACAAAGAGATACCACTTCAAACCACCAGGAGGGCTGTCCTAATTAAGACAGAGTAACAAGCTTTGGCAAGGCAGTGAATAAACTGGAGCCCTCCTACTTTGCTGGTGGAACGTAAAATGGTAAAAAAAAAAAAACAGTTGAGTAAATCGTTTGATAGTTCTTCAAAAGTTAAATATAAATTACTACATGACTCAGGATTTCCACTAATATCTACCCGAAGGAACTGAAAAATGGGTGCTCCAGCACTTACACATGAATGTTCCAGGCAGCACTGTTCACAAAAGCCAAAATGTGGAAATGACTGACACGTCCATTAATAAAGAGATAAGCGACACATAATATATCCACATAATGGAATATTAGTCACACGGAGAAAGGAACGAAGCACTGATACAACTGATGCAATCCAAATTCCAGCAGGATATTTTATAAACATTGACACAGCCGTGTACACATACAGAAATGCAAACAATCTAGAGAAGGCAAATCTAAGGACAAATAGAACACACATATTATTTGATAGTAAGATTTAACAATAAAGATAGAGCAATAAGGACAGTGTAGAATTGGTAGGAAATAGATATATCAGTGGAAAAAAAGAGCATCCAGAAACAGACCATATACATACGGTCAACTGACTTTCAACAAAGATGCCACTTTTCACTATATAGTGAAAAGAGATCCTGCTTTAAAAAGCGTTGGAACAATCAGTTATGCAAAATAAAACCTGGGAGGGAAAAAAAAAAAGCAGGAGAATGGGCCTCTCTGGTGGTGCAAGGGGTTAAGTTTCAGTGCTATTAAGCGATGGCCAGCCACTGCTGCATGAGTTCAATCCCTGGCCAGGGAGGGGACCCATATGGTGCAGCAGACCTCTCCTGTCTCACCCACTGCTCCCCTCAGCAGTGTGTCTCAGTAGATCCGCCTGTTCTGCTCCCCAGTCTGTCTCTAGTGAATCCTCTCACCCCCTGTACCTATACCTCTGGCCTGTACCCCAGTTCTTGCATGCATAATAAATATTTTAAAAACCTTAAAAAAAAAAAAAACACAGGAAAATGTCTTCATGACCTTGGAGGAAGACAAGAAAAGACACAGAGTATGAGCCATATAATAGTTAATATATTGGGTATATTATTAATCAAAATTAAAATGTAGTCTCTGAAAGAAACCAAAAGACAAGGCAAAAAAATGGAGGGAAATATTGAATACATCTTTAACTGACATCCAAGAACCAACCCAAAAAAAAAAAATCAATAAGAGAAAACCACCAAATAGAAAAATGGTCCAAAATTCTGAACAAAAAAGGTAACAAAAAGCACATTTAAAAAACAAAACAGGGCCCGCCCTAGTGGAGCAGTGGATTAAGCAACACACCATGAAGCAAAACCGCAGCCACTGCAGCACAAGTTCGATACCTGCCGCCGGCCAGGATGGGGACCCACATGGCGCAGCAGACCTCTCCTGCCTCGCCCGCTGCTGCCCTCAGCAGTGTGTTTCTGTCAATCTGCCTATTCTGCATCCTGCTCTGTCTGGTGGATTCTCTCACCACCCCCACACCTCTGGCCAATACCCCAGTGCTTGTATGCATAAATAAATAAATCTTTAAAATAAATAAATTAATTTTTTAAAAAAACATCATTAAACAGTAAAGTATAAGAACACTACATACCTCGGACCCTCCCTGGTGGCACAATGGGTTAAGCAACGCACTATGAAGTAGACCACAGCCACTGCAGCACAAGTTCGATCCCTGCTGCCAGCCTGGGAGGGGACCCACATGGCGCAGCAGACCTCTCCTGCCTTGCCTGCTGCTCCCATCAGCAGTGTGTTTCAGTAAATCTGCCTGTTCTGCTCCCTGCTGGTGGATCCTCTCACCTCCCACACCTCTGGCCTGTACCCCAGCTCTTGTATGCATAAATAAATAAATAAATCTTTAAAAAAAAAAAAAACACTACATACCTCATAGAATGGGTAAAACAGAAACAAAAACCTGATGATAACAAATGCTGGCAAGGATGTAGAACAGATGCATTATCACACTGCTGCTTGGAATGTAAAATGGTACAACAACTTGGGAAGAATTTGGCAGTCTCTTATAAGGTCAAACATGCGTTACGACCCAGTAATCCCACCAGAAGTATTTACCCAACTGAATTAAAACCTTATGTTCACACAAAACCTGTACGTAAATGTTTATAGCAAACACTAATCATTACTGACAAAAAGCAGTAACAACCCAAATGTTCTTCAACTGGTCAATAATAAACTGTTAGATCCAATTAAAACGGAATACCCCACTTGGCAATAAAAAGGAACAAACTACTGACCCATACAACATGGGTATCGCAAGTGTATTTTGCTAAATGAAAAAACCAAACCAAAAAGGCTACAGGGACAGAGAACAGGTAAGTCGGTGAAGGGGTTACGGAAAGGGGTTGACTCAAAGGGTAATTTTTGAAGAGCTTCAACTGTTCCATATCTTGATTGATTTATTATTTATTTATTAAGACTTTTAAGACTTACAGGCCCGTACACCAGCCCATACAGATCACTGCATGCAAATTTTAAAAATAAAACAAAAACCTAGTGAAAGATTAACACACAGATTAACAGTCGCTAGTGCTCGGGACAGGGAAAAGGACTGACTACAAAGAGCAAGAGGGGAATTTTTTTGATGGTACGTCACCTATCTTAACTGTGGTGGAGCTTACAACGCCCATGTCCAAACAGAATCGCGCACTTTAGAAGGCAAGGCTCGCTGAATATCTGAGTAACGCCGAAGTTTTTAGAAGACGCCATGCACACTCACTGCCAGCATCAGATGTCGTCAAAGAAGTGGTACATGCAGAATTCAGGTGTTGTTGCTGGAAGCGGTGCAACCACTCCGGGAGAAGTTCTGCCAACAAGACCACACGCGCACTTACTCTGGAACCCCGCCATTCCATTCCTGGATATTTACTCGAGAGATATGAAAACATGTGCGTGCTCAGACTAATTACAAATATTTATTGTGGCTTTATTCACAATAGTCCCAAACTAGAAACAGCCCAAATGTCTACACCTGGGTGAAAAGACTGATAAACTGTGTATTACGGCGGCATACCTCACTTTACTGCATTGTGCAGATCTTGCTTGCTTTTTTAACAACCGGAAGGTTTATGGCAAACCCCATGTCAAGTAAATCTATCAGCCGCCTCTCTTCAACAGCAGGGGCTTTCTTGCGCCTCTGTCACATTTTGGTCATTCTTGCAGTATTTCGATTTTTTCCAACTTATCTCTGTTTGATGATCTGTGATCACTTATCTCTATTGCTACTTCTGAAATTGCTTGGGAGGCACCGCAAACCATAAAGACAACAAACTAAATAGATGAAAGTTGTATCTGTTCTGATGCTCTCCTGGTTGGCCCGCCTCTCACCTCCCTCCGTCTTCAAGGTCCTCCCTATTCCCTGAGATCCAACAATATTGAAATGAGGCTAAATAATATGCCTACAATGACCTCAAAGTGTTCAAGCGAAAGGAAGAATCACATCTCTCACTTTCAATCACTTTCAATCAAAACCTAAAAATGATTAAGCCTGGTGAGGAAGGCACGAAAGCCAAGATAAGCCGAAAGCCAGGTCTCTTACACCACCTAGCCCAGTAGTAAATGCAAAGGAAATTTGAAATAGTATGCCAGTGAGGGCCTCCCCTGGTGGCGCAGTGGGTTAAGCAACGCACTATGAAGCAAATCGCAGCCACTGCAGCACGAGTTCGATCCCTGCTGCCGGCCGGGGGG
>JAGFMF010011658.1:11863039-11878297 GCA_019455555.1 Galemys pyrenaicus | reverse complement strand
TGTGGTGAATCCTCTCACCCCCCCCACACCTCTGGCCTGTACCCCAGTGCTTGTATGCATAAATAAATAAATCTTTAAAAAAAAAAAAAAAAAAAGAAATAGTATGCCAGTGAAAACACGGTTGGTAAGAAAGTGAAAGACTTATTGCTGATATGGAGAAAGTTTTAGTAGTCTGGACAGAAGATCAAACCAACCACTACATTCCCTGAAGTCAAAACCAAATCCCTATCAAGGCCTTGACGCTTCAATTCTATGAAGGTTGAGAGACGCTTCAGATGAAGAGTGCGAAACTAGCAGAGGTTGGTTCCTGAGGTTAAAGGTGAAAAGTCATTGTCATAACATAAAAGTAAAAATGCCGGTCTCCCTGGTGGTGCAAGGAGTTACGTTGCAGCCTGTGAAGCATCTGCTGCCACTGCAGCAAGATTTCAATCCCAGGCCAGGGAGCAGACCCACAGGGCACAGCAGACCTCTCCTGCCTCGCCCGCTGCTCCCCTCAGCAGTGTGTTTCAGTCGATCTGCCTGTTCTGCTCCCTGCTCTGCCTCTAGTGAATCCTCTCACCCGCAGAGCCTCTGGCTTGTACCCCAGCTCTTGTATGCAAAAATAAATGAAATCTTAAAAAAAAAAAAAAAAAAGTACAAAATAAAACAGCAAGTGCTGATGTAGATTAATGAAGACACTTACACTAAAAACCAGATTCCCAATGTAGACAAACAGCCTGACTGTGAAAGATGCCTTCTAGGACTCCCACTGCGGCAAAGTCAGTGTCTGATTTCAAAAGATGTTTAAGACAGGCTGACTCTAGTGCTGGGCGCTAATCCGGTGGGTGGATTTAAACCGAAGACAGCGTATCTGGTCACCCAGGAGCTCTGGAGATGTACAAAGAGATAAACGCTGTTTCACGCCTGCTAACACGGTGTCCATTCCAGGGAGTAATTTTGGCTTTCAAGCCTCATTCCTCTTCTTTTTTTAAAACCCATGATGCTGGGCCCTTCCTGGTGGCGCAGTGGGTTAAGCAACGCACTAGGAAGCAAACCGCAGCCACTGCAACACAAGTTTGATCCCTGCTGCCAGCTGGGGTGGTGACCCACATGGCGCAGGCAGACCTCTCCTGCCTCGCCCGCTGCTCCCCTCAGCAGTGTGTTTCAGTCCATCTGTCTGTTCTGCCCCCTGCTCCGTCTGGTGGATTCTCTGACCTCCCCGCTCCTCTGGCTTGTACCCCAGTGCTTGTATGAATAAATAAATAAATCTTTGAAAAAAAAAAAAACCCATGATGCTAAGGCTTTTTAAAAAAGTTACTTACTTATGCATACAAGAACTGGGGTACAGGCCAGAGGTGTGGAGGGTGAGAGGAATCACCAGAGACGGAGTAGGGAGCAGAACAGGCAGACTAAAATACACTGCTGAGGGGAGCAGTGGGTGAGACAGGTGTGGTCTGCTGCACCATGTGGGTCAGCTCCCTGAACGAGGATCGAACTCCGGGATCGAACTCTTGTTGCAGTGGCTACAGACAGCTTCACGGTGCTGAGACTTAACCCCTTGGGCCTACCAGGGGGGCCCCTCAAGTCTCATGATTAATAAATACATCCTGTAATGCTACTGCTGCCACAGATAATGATCCATTGATGGATCCAAGCAAGTAATGTGAACAACTTCTGGAAAAGATCCACCATTAAGAACACTTAATGATTCGTTAACACCACTAAGAACTCGTGATTCATAGGAGAAGGTCAAAGTGTAACCCGAACAGGAGCTTGGTGTTGATCCCAGCCCTCATGCACAGCAGAGATATGTCTGCTCCTATGGAGTCACAATTCTTCCTCGCAGAAAAGTTCAAAATCCATACTACACAGGAATGCTTCGCCCGAACTATCAGACTGGCAAAGATTCAAGTTTCACAAAGTACTACACTGGTGAGACTTTAGGGAAACGGGACTCTCATTCATTGCTGGTGTGAATGCAAAGTGGCACTGAGGAGGTGAACTTGGTACCATTTACAAAAGCACACATGCATTTATCTATGACCCAGAAATCCTACTTTGTACTATAATTCTGGAATTATTTTATGTATTGAGTATTTCTGAGCATTATAGGATAAGGTAAACATTGATGCAAGGATTATATTTAAAAATAGGGCTTCCCTGGTGGCGCAGTGGGTCAAGCACTGCACTAGGAAGCAAACAGCAGCCACTGCAGCACAAGTTCGATCCCTGCTGCCAGCTGGGGGGGGTTGGGGGGGCACCCACATGGCGCAGCAGACCTCTCCTGCCGCAGCAGACCTCTCCTGCCTCGCCCACTGCTCCCCTCAGCAGTGTGTTTCAGTCCATCTGTCTGTTCTGCCTCCTGCTCTGTCTCTGGTGGATCCTCTCACCGCCCTGCACCTCTGGCCTATACCCCAGTGCTTGTATGCATAAATAAATATTTTTTTTTAAATAAATATTTAAAATAAAATAGTTTAAGTAATTTTTAAATATTTTAAATATTAAAAGATAACATTTTAGGGGGCCTTCCTGGTGGCGCAGTGGGTTGAGCAACGCACTATGAGGCAGACCGCAGTCACTGCAGCATGAGTTCGATCCCTGCCGTTGGCCAAGGAGATACCCCACATGGCGCAGCAGACCTCTCCTGCCTCGCCCACTGCTGCCCTCAGCAGTGTATTTCTGTTGATCTGCCTGTTCTGCTCCCGGTTCTGTCTCTGGTGAATCTTCTCACTGCCCCCACACCTCTGGCCTGTACCCCAGTTCCTGTATGCATAAATAAAAATCTTTAAAAAAAAAAAGATAACATTTTAAAATTTATTTGTTTTTACGAACCAAAATTTTCACAATAATAAAATATGTACAAGCAAAAACTTTATACAATGCACCTATGAATTTAGGATTTTTGAAAATGTAATAACAGAAACTCATTATTTTGCAAACCTAATATAATCACTGATTTAAGCAGGATTTTCTTTTTTTTTTTTTTTAAGATTTATTTATGCATACAAGCACTGGGGTACAGGCCAGAGATGTGGGGGGGGGTGAGAGGATTCACCACAGAGATCGGGGAACAGAACAGGCAGATCAATGGAAGTACACTGCTGAGGGGCGCAGCGGGCAAGGCAGGAGAGGTCTGCTGTGCCATGTGGGCCCCCCCCCCTGGCTGGCAGCAGGGATCGAACTCGTGCTGCAGTGGCTGCAGTCTGCTTCACAGTGCGTTGCTTAACCCACTGCGCCACCTGGGAGGCCCTTAAGCAGGATTTTCAATGAACACTAGAACCCCTAGATAACAGGTTGCTAGGGAACAGAATATTCATACAGGCTGAAAATATCACCACAGTTTTTCTTACTAATTACACAGAGGAAAATGTATCTCTATAATGGCAAGACCTCCCAGCCCCGTCTCCACCAGATGACTCAGTATCTAGTGAGGCTAGAAGGGAGCTACTCACGAATGCCACTGCTCTCTAAAGACGATTATTGCATGGTTTCACTGATATGAAATACCCAGAATGGAAATCTATCACCTAAATTGAGGAAGTAGGTCAGTGGTTGCCTAGGGGAGGGGTGATGGGAAAAGGAGATGTCTAGGATGGGAGGACACAAGATTTCTTTTTTGGGTAAAAAAAAAAAAATCATAAAGTGATTGGGGTGATGGTCATACAACTCTGCAAATATACTCAAATAACTGACTTGTGTACTTAAGTGGGTGACTCAGATCAAGGTTTTTTTAAAGATCTGTTTTATTCATTCATGCATACAGCTGGTAGGACAGAGGTGCAAGGGGGGGAGGGGAGGTGAGGTGAGAGGATTCACCAGAGACAGAGCAGGGAGCAGAACAGGCAGATCGACTGGAAACACACTGCTGAGAGCAGCAGCAGGGGAGGCAGGAGAGGTCTGCTGCGCCATGTGGGTCAGCTCCCTGGCCTGGGCTCAGGGAATAGAAAGAACTCAGGCCTTAGTGGCTGATAGCTTGATAGTGCTGAAACTTTAACCCTGCACCACCAGGGAAGCCCTCAATAAAGCTCTTTTTTAAAAAAGATTTATGTATGCATACAAAAACTGGGGTACAGGCCAGAGGTGTGGGGGATGAGAGGATTCACCAGAGACAGAGTGGGGAACCTTTTTTAAGAAAGAAAAGAGTTGCTTTTCACTCTAGAGCACACAGAATCCCTAAGAAACACTTCAGCTCCCAAGTGCCGAATGACTGTGTGCGGCAGCCAGGCCGGCTTCTCAGCAGGTGCTTGGTCTCCACAGCACTCAGGCTTCCCCACGGGCTGCACAAGCTGCTCACTTCCCAGCTGCTCTCCCCGGCCCTCCCAGGCCACTCCTGAATGCCAAACTCACACAACTGCCTGCTCGACAGACTCTTTTAACAGAAATCTCAAACTGTGTTCCAGATATTCCCCTCAGAAACCTTTTCTCTGTCTTTCCATTTTCAGTAAACAGCCACTCCCTCCTCCCAGCTGTTCAGACAAAATAGCTCTGGAGACACATGATGAGTCTGCTTCTCCCTCCTTTCATGTCCAAGCCATCAACGAACCCTGTGGGCTCCATCTTCAAAACAGACCCAGGAGCCTGCCCAAGGCCCACGCAGCCCATCTGGACACCCCCTCCCCCGCCCCGTGGACTCACGTTCAAGCATTCACTCAGTAAACGCATGCAGTACTACCTGCAAGCACTATTCTAGACATTTAAGTTCTAGTCTATTTAGTCCTGGTAACAATTTTACAGATGAGAAAACAGAGGCACAGAATATTTTTTAAGTAACTTGTCCAGGTTCACAAACCAGGAAGTCTGTCTCTTCCAGAGCCCATGCGCCTGGCTACTTGGTGTTACTTTGCTTAAAACTGTTCGATTTTGACTGATTAGAACTACCTGATATTTTGAAAATCATGACACCTAGTCAGGAACCTTCCAATGGACTAAATCAGAATCTCTGCATATCAGCACATTTTTAAAGTTCCCCAGGTAACTGCAACGCTCAGCCCAGCCTAAGAATCACCACTTCAAGACAGCGGGTGGGACACGTGCACATGTGCAAGAGCTGAGCTGTAACCCCAAACTGAATAAAAACTAAATGAAAAAAAGCCACTATTTCAACGTGATCCACTCCATTACAGTAAAAAGCAAAGCCCTTCAAAAACATACAGGTCTCACCTGCCCCTGGTCCTACCTTAATCCCTCACCCCCTTCGGTCACTCAAATGGCCCCTGGACACCCACCAGGCCATATATGTGTGTGTGTGCGTGTGTGTGTACTTACATATTTATTTTGTAGAAGAACTGGGGTGTAGGCCAGAGGCGGGGGAGGGGTGAGAGGCTTTACCAGAGACAGCATGGAGGGCAGAACAGGCAGATCTGCTGAAATGCACCGTTTTGAGGGGAGCAGCAGGAGACAGGAGAGGTCTGCTGCACCCTGCGGGTCAGCTTCCTGGCCAGGAATTGAACTCAGGCCACAGAGATGACAGTACTGAGACTTAACCCCTAGGCTACCAGGAAGGCCCTGAAGCCTTCTCTTGGCTCTTCTCTTCTCTATCTAAAGCTGCAAGTGCTCCTTCCTGGTCACCTAGCCACTCCCCATCTCCCTTCTTTCAGTCCTCTCCTTAGCGCTTTTTGCTGACAAAGGATCCTTACTTATCGACCTTCCTGTCTGTCTCCCCACACTGGAAAACGGGCTCCATGAAGGCAGGCATTGTTCCTATTACTGCTGCTCGTCCCATGCCTGCAGCAGTGACAGAGACATGCCTGTGCGGGACAGCAAAACGCCTGAGCACAGGAAGGGGGCCAACACATGGAAGGCCTTAGCAGCTACTACGGGTCCCCAGACAACATCGAGCTGCTGTAAAACAAGAATCCCCGGCAACACGGAACTGAAAGAAACACTAGAGGACCTACTTGTCCCACGTCATTTTGCTTTAAGCTGCTGTTTCCAAGAACCCATCAGTGATGGTCAGTGAGGTCTCACTGTGTTTCCTGAATTAAGTACTAAGGAATCCATCATTACTGAATGCAGTATCAATATTTGTTTTCAGACAGAGAAGATATTTTATCTTCATCTGATGAGAACTCATTTAGCATTTTAACTGACCGGTTTGCTTAGATGATGGGAAGAAAAGGTTCAAAAGCTGTATTTCTATTTGGATTTCAATAAATCCTAGTATGAGGGAAGAACGGATAAATTAAAACAAAAGCTGTATTTCTATTTGGATTTCAATAAATCCTAGTATGAGGGAAGAACGGATAAATTAAAACCTCCCCAAATTTTACCCTCCAGTTTTATTTATGCTCTAAGGTGTAATTAAATCAGACAACTAGTCATAAATTAACATATTCATAGTTAAAACTTTACCAGTCAGGAACCAGGAAGTAAGCCAAAAAAGTAAAAACAAACGTCACAAAGTAAAAAAGAAAGGGCAAATCCCGCACAGAAACAACCCGCCAGACCACGGCCCCGCTGCCAGCTGGATGTGAGGGGGCTAGACTTGGCTCAAACCTGGCGGACATATCAGAGCTGCTGGACTCCGAGAGAGAAAGGGTGGCACGTCCGACACACCCCGCACTCAGGGCTGTGGCACCACAACCCAGGCCTGCCCGCTGTGCCGCCGCTGATGCGTGGTTTGCAGGAGAGGGGGAAATCGAGGTCATCAGGACAAACCCAGGAAAAGGAGTCAGTTTCCACCTACAAACTGTAGAGGGGGCCCCCAAAATCAAGAGTGCCCGTGAGAGGGAGAAACCGCCACCCCTTCTCCAGTTCAATCTGCTTAGGAAGCTTCAGAGCAGGGGACGAAGGGTGGCTGAGCAGAGAGGGGACGGCTTGGGCCGCCTGCACACCGCCACTCGGCACCCTAAGGAAGTGAGCTACCGTGGGGTGTGGCAACTACACAGGTAGCTGGACTTGAGCTGTGTTGGCGTTATCAAAAAATATGGCTGCAGCAAGAAAAAATCCCCAACACGCCTCACCCCTGCACACAGAGGAAGCAGGGAGTGCCTGACAGGCCAGGATCAAGGAGGTGGGGGTGAGGTTGGAAAGGTCTACCTGCAAACTTCCCACCCAGGGACTCCGGGCAGCGGGGCATGCTTCTCCCTGGGCGTGCTCACCCAAAATCCCAGTTTGGAAGCCTATCAGTGGACATGAATGACTCGCGCTTGCCACTGTTCATCCAGAGGCCTTCAAGGGCACCAGTTAAGACATAGTTGTCTTCTTACAGTTTTCTTCTGAGAAGTGCCTTTCCAAGGAAACCCCAGAACAGGGACAAGAGCCATATTCCCAGGAACTTACCAGAAGCCTCTGGGCTTCAAGCCCTAAATGGCCTGATGGGGGAAAGGGAGAAGAGGAGATTTAAATTGTATAGGAGATGGAAGGTTTAAACCAAAATAGATTAGACCAGAGCTTTTATTAATAGCTGCAGGGCCTCCCTGGTGGCACAGTGGGTTAAGCAATGCACTATGAAGCAAACCGCAGTCACTGCAGCACGAGTTCCATCCCTGCTGCTGGCCAGAGAGGGGACCCACATGGTGCGGCAGACCTCTCCTGCTGTGCCCGCTGCTCCCCTCAGCAGTGTACTTCCATTGATCTGCCTATTCTGCTCCCCGCTCTGTCTGTGGTGAATCCTCTCACCCCCCCACACCTCTGGCCTGTACCCCAGTGCTTGTATGCATAAATAAATAAATCTTTAAAAAAAAATTAATAGCTGCAAATGACAGAAAAGCTCTCATCTGCCCATGACGTCACAAGGCAGGGAGAGGGGGAGAGGAAGAGCCTACAAAGCACAGCTGAACCACGCAGCGAACGGTGAAAAGTAAAACTGTCCTGCTGCTCTCGCCACGCTCGGACGGCCGAGTAACCGGACAACGAGGACCAGCACTACCGCCCTAGTAATGGTGAGCGGGGCCCCTGACGTGGTGGACGCGCCCATGGGCATTTACTGTACCGGGCAAGAGGCCACCTTAGACGTCCTCTGAGATCACTTCCAATTCCCAGTGCCTGTGACTGTCCTTTCCTCAGGAAGAGGTCAGGCTGGGCATGGAATCCAGAGTTCAATGGCTAACCTACTACAGGCTGGACAGCCTAATGGGGTAAAACCACAACTTTTTTGGGAGACACAACCTATCAAGTTTGATACAGGTGGGAAAACAAAATTAAGACAATATTTAAGACTCTGGACTTATCACTTTAAGAAAAAATCCAAAAATGACACGAAACAGAAATTCTAATACAAAGAAAGCATACAATCCTCCAAACACTCTCGTCCTGAATTAAAGCAATTCAACTAGTCAAAAATCTCACAATAAACAGTAAACATATTTGATTAAAAGCTTTCTAGGAATTATAAACTCACATATTCTTTAGCAGACAGCAGCTACTAGGAGAAATAGGAGTGCAAATGTGTGTCTCATGTTACCCATCAAGTATAAGAGTCCTATGGCTGTAACAAACATCGATAGGGATTTGTATTTTTTTTAAAGATTTATTTATTTATGCATACAAGATCTGGGATACAGGGCAGAGGTGTGGGGGCTGAGAGGACTCACCAGAGACAGAGTGGGGAGCAGAACAGGCAGACTGACTGAAATTTCACACACTGCTGAGGGGAGCAGCAGGTGAGACAGGAGAGGTCTACTGTGCCATGTGGGTCCCCTCCCTGGCCAAGATTCAAACTCCTGCTGCAGTGGGTGCCTCACAGTGCAGTGCTTAACTCCTTGCACCACAAAGGAAGCCCGGATTTGTATTTCTAAATGAAAAAAATCCCAGATTTTATGTTTCTAAAAATAATCAAGCATTATAGATAGGCATCTAAAGTTACTTACCAAAAGCCTCTGCCCCGAGAACTCCTTTCTGATATACCACGTTAAAAAAAATCTCCAAATTGGGCCCTCCCTGATGGCGCAGTGGGTTAAGCTATGAAGCAAACCGCAGCCACTGCAGCTGGAGTTCAATTCCCTGCCCCCAGCTGTGGAGGTGATCCACATGGTACAGCAGACCTCTCCTGCCTCACCCGCTGCTCCCTTCAGCAGTGGATTTCAGTTGATCTGCCTGTGCTGTTCCCCACTCTGTCTGGTGGATTCTCTCAACCCCCACACCTCTGGCCTGTACCCCCCGAGCTTGTATGCATAAATAAATAAATCTTAAAAAAAAAATCTCCAAACATTATACTTACAGTCAAAAGAATTAAAATGTTTAACATCTACTTAAGTCATCTATCTATTCGCTGCTTATTGAAAGAGTCATCCTGAAATTTAAAATCAAATTTCAATATTACCAAAAGGTAAACATTGAATCATGTAAAAAAGCACTATCTGTGAATTAGCTCAGGTCACAGCTGAGACAGCTACTGCTACAATACTTGAAATTTTCTCTAGTAAAAGCAGTATGACTATTGTCACATTTGAATAATTCATTCTATTCAGAACAGTATTTATCTTCCTCATTTTTGAACTACAGTTACTTAAACAAGAACAAGAATCACTATTTAACACCAAGCAATATTTCAATGTCTAAGTCTGACTCAAATTATGCTAGTAAATTATTTCATAAATTTTGTTCTGGGTTACCAATTGCCATACAGTCAAAATAACTGAGTTTTGTGTTATGATGGTATGAACTTTCAGGCTCAAGCAAAAGTGGTTTTTTTTTAAGCTTCATGAAATGTTTTCTGGGAAAATGCTCAATGAAAATGTAAAACATTTCCATCTTTCCCAAGTATTTTCCTAGGCGTGTTCAAATTCCGATATGTTAACAGCCGACATGCTCGTATTACCCAGACTTTAAGAGAATAATCCAATGCTATTCTTAATGTCCTTAAACATTTCTAAAAAGATCCTTCCTGTGTATGAACTCATGGCAGTTTCCTAACAATTGTATACTTATCCTGTTTTACTGTCTCCCAGTCTATGACAATCTCAGCTTACAAACCTCCTCTTTCCTATTTTGCAATATCGCTAAAACTGGAAAACGAGAAAGATACTAACCTGTTACTCCCCCCACCCCAAAGCAACAATAAAAAACTAATTAACAGTGAGATGAGGCTACTTTTAATACATATATATAAATCACACACCTTCTTAATGTCATGAAAGTTATCCACTGCTCATCACAAAAGACAGATTCACAGTCACACCCCTTGATACGGGTTTACTCTCCAAGAGAAGCCTGGCAGTGAAACCGTCGTAGGGGCCACGGCACTCGATAAAATAAATGGACTCCACTCAAACGCTGCTAAGCTTAAACATTCCTTCTTAAATATGTAAGCACTCTAAAATGCAATTTCCCTAGGTAAGATATGATCAAGATAAGGAATAGTTAAACAAACTCTATTTGGGGAAATATTTTTTACCACAAGTGTGCTGAGAACTTGAGGGCAGAAGAGGCGTGTTAAGCCGATTCTTATTTTTGAAATAACAGTTCTTTAAAATAAAAAAGTGTAACTTTACAAAGGATGTTTTTCAAGTTTTTCTCTGAATCCAGTAAAGCTTACCCAAACTTTGCTGTGAAGTGTTTCAGCGGCATTAAACTCACAGAGAAAGTAAGGCGAGTGCTGGAGGGGCACTGAGCAGACAAGCGAGAAGTTCTAAGATAAAAGACAATGGTACAGACTCCGCAGCGCGCTATTTGTTCCAGCTATTAAACACACAGGAAATAAGATTTTCTAGTTAGAAAACTAATTCACAAAGGGCAATGAAGAAGATAACAAGACCTATAGAATTGGAAGATGAAACAGAAAACAGCACAAATCTTTTGCCATTTCTTCCTTAAACCTCGTCTTGGACCTGCCCCCAAACGGAGCAACCGAGTCCCATTATTTACGTGCCTCGTCCACGGTGGATGTTCTGGGGCACCCCCCGCCCCAGCATCCCAGAGGCCGTGAACGCGGCACCCAGCACGCCCGCTTTCATTATGACCGCACTTCCTCGCGGACGGCCCGAGCGGGAGGGTCAATAGAAAGCATCTGAAGCAAACCGCAAACCAGCCGGCGCGGCCCCAGGGCGGTGCAGCTGGCAGGTGGCCTCCGAGCCTGCGGACCGCGGGGCAGGCCGCCACCCCGGCACTACCTGCGCGACCCGGGCCGGTGCCTTGGCGCTCTCGCCCGGGCGGCGGCCCGCGAAGGTGCGAGGACGCGGCGCCCGCGCAGCCGACCCGGCGACCAGGGCGGAGTCGACTTCGGACTCCCCGACCCTAAAGCGAAAGCGCGTGAAACGTCAGAGCGCGCAGCCCGGCGGGCAGCCGGTGGGCACAGACCGGGGTCCGGCCGCCGGGCGCGCGGGCGCCAGGAGGATGCGACGGCGCGGGGGCGACCGCCGCCGGCCTCCCGCGCGCCCCGCCGGACGCCGCGGGCCGAGGTCAGGGAAACAATAAGGAGCCGCGGGAAGAGGACGCCGCCCCCTCCCGCCGCCCGCGTCGCGCGCTCAGGTGAGCCGCCCGCGGCCTCGCCCAGGTAGGGCAGCGCGCGGGGCGCGCGCGCCGGGACGCGGGGCGCCGCTGGAGACCCCGGCCCGCCGCCCGCGCCCGCGCCCGCACTCACCAGCCCGCCGGCCCCTCCGCGGACGCGCGACACCTTCCAGTCGCCCGGCCGGCGCGGCGCTCTCGGAGCCCGGCCCCGCCCCCGCCCCAGCGCGGCGCGCAGCCGAACTTGGCCGCGACCCCCGTCCGCAGCACCCGCGCCGCCGCGGCCCCGGCTGCCACCGGCACCCCGCTGCCCGAGCGGCGCCCACGACGGCCCGGCCGCGCACTGCGCACGCGTGCCCGCGCCGCCGCGGCCCCCAGACGGCGGCGGAGTCTCGGGCGGGCACGCCCAGCCCGCGGAGACTACAAGTCCCGGCAGGCGCCGCGCCGATCCCGGCGGCGTGGCGGGCCGGGTCTCGGGCGTCTTCCTGGTTCTCGAGGACGCGGCCTCGGTGCGTCGAGGAGGGCCGCGCACTGAGCTCTGGGCCCCTGCGCGGCGGTGCACTCTGGGATTCGTAGTTTTCCAGCACCACGGGGCGTGGCTCCAGGGTGGAACTCCCGGTGGAACTCTCTGATGTCATCGCCTAGAGCTTCGAGGCACTGAGGTCGTTAAAAATAGACTTCGTTTGTTCCTAGATCATTTGTTTGCAAGCTGCCCCATCAGCGGTCCAGGAAGCAAAAATTCACAATGTGTGTCCTGGAGAAAAACGCTTTACAGCTCTGCACGCCAACGCTTCGTTCCTAACCCTTTCTCCCTAGAAGCGAAGCTCCACCTCCCAATCGCAAAGATGTTAATAGGACAGAAGGCTTAGGTGAAGTTCTTTCAGGAGGAATGGAGCGTAAACATTAAGTGTCCTCATATGTTTATTCATAAACACTGAACATATTTGTTGAGCACCTACTGTGTGTCTGGTCCCGTGGTCGGCACTCGGCGCACATCTGAGACCAAGGCAGTCCCGTTCCACCCTCCTGTTGACTGTAATGTGCGAGGAGGGGTGGGGGGGTGTGCAGTCCCTGACAAGCAAGGTAATTACAGATTGTAGTGCACTGAGAAACTGAGCAAATTAAACTGAAGGGGAGGAGGGGGCAGGGTTCTCTGAGAAAGGCTCTCTGGTGTTTGAGCTGAAACCAGGAAAATGTGAACTACCCAGATCTGCAAAGAGCTGAGAAGGACTATAAGCCACTCCTGACAGCACGGCACACAGGGCTCTGGATAAATATTTGTTCTGTTTGTATTCTTCTACCTTTCCTTTCCCCACACAGCCTTAGATCACATCCTTCCCCCTCCACAATCTTTATTAACACCTTTCAGAACATCCTTCCTCTGTGAAGATGTACAGAGGACAAACCAGTGTCCAGCAGTGAGGTGCACTGTACGACTGCTAGGACAGCAAACACAAGGTAAATGCCCACGAGCCTGGTGACATGGACCCTGACTGCTGAACCCCTTTTATTGGCGGACTGGCTTCAAAATCTGTGCACCCAGCCGCCTCCTGACTTCATTCTGTTTACAAGGCAGGAAAATTGGGTCCCGGGGGAAGGTTAGATATGATCTCATCTGAATCAGAGACTGAGTGAAAAAAATAACCCTTGACTTACCTGTGTGACCTTAGGCAGAGAACGACCCTTCCCCTTTCTGGCCCACAGTGAGTCATCTACTCATTGTACAGAATGTTCTCACACTCCAGTGATTTGACGGTGAAAACATCTTGCAAACTGCATGGAATCCATCCTTCCTGACTCGTCAGACTGCTCCTCTTCAACTGTTGCTCATCAACATCTCCAAGGTGATTGCTCTGGTATCTTTTACAAAATCTTAGCTGTGTAGCCTCACAAACACCTGTCTTCTTGGGGCTCCGTGTCTTCCTGTGTATAATAGAAGGTTGGTCTCCTCACAGCTTTGTTTCCTGGGCTTCAGAGAGTGGGTTTTTTAAAAATGGAATATGTGGCAAACATTTAAAAAGTGGGGGGGGGGGGGGGACTGGGCTTCCCTGGTGGTGCAGTGGGTTGNGGGGGGGGGGGGGGGGGGGACTGGGCTTCCCTGGTGGTGCAGTGGGTTGAGTGCTGCAATGTGAGGCATCCGAGACACAGCAGCATGAGTTCAATCCCCGGCCAGGAAGGGGACCCACATGTCGCAGCAGACCTCTCCTGCCTCACCCCCGCTGTTCCCCTCAGCAGTATATTTCAGTTGATCTGACTGTTCTGCTCCCCATTCTGTCTCTGGTGAATCCTCTCACCTCCCATGCCTCTGGCCTGTACCCCAGCTCTTGTGTGCATAAATTATTAAAAATAAAAAGGAGGGGATTTCACATAAAAACCCAGATGGCACCTTGCATGATCCCTCAAGACAGTTAAGTTTGCCTACCCTGCCTGGGAGATCCGGAAGGGGTCTCCAGCTAATTCTAGAACATTCTAGATGGGATATCTGGGACAAAACAAACTAAAACAAAACTGGTTCCTTGTTCATCTGAAATTCCAATTAGCATCTTGTATTTGATCTGAAAACCCAACCCAGAGATTAGAACAGAGAATGGAAAGACCCAGGAAAAATCTTTTTTCTGTTTGTTACTACCCTTTGGCATCAATGATTGAATGGTTTTAAATGCTTCCTTTCTCCTACCAAGCCCCAAGGCATGTTTGCTTTCGGAATCACATCTACAGACTATGAGAAAAGTAACTTGAATTACCCAAAGCACACAGCAAGAAAACCCCAGGCTATTTTGAGGATTTAACCAGAACCTGTTAACACCCTTCCACAGAAAGCTCAGGGTTAGGTGGTATAATTCAGGAACCAAAAAAAAAAAAGGAGAAAAGAAAAAAGCTCTCTGCTTTCTCCCCAGCCATTTTTTTTTTTGGGATGGTGAGATTATTACATAACAGTGCTTTCAGTGTTATAAAAAAAAAAGTATGTGGAATATTCCCTTGTTGAAATTATAGTCTGGGAGCAAACCAAGAACATTCAGGACTGACAGGCAGCACTGAAGAATGCTGGAATATTCCACGGATGCTTGTCTTCTCAAGAAAAGGAAGAAGAGGCGTCTGAATTCAGGAATCTGCAACTTACCTTTTGTCACCACTGTCCTTGTCACCACCTCACCTGTAAGGCACTTTGATGTTTCCTTCAAAAATATTTGTGGAGAGGGCCTCCCTGGTGACCTAGGGAGTAAGTCTCAGCGCTATCACAGAGACAGCTGGAGTTCGATCCCCAGCCAGGGAACTGACCCACTTAGTGCAGCAGACCCCTCCTGTCTCCCCGCTGCTCCCCTCAGCAGTGGATTTCAGTAGATCTGCGTGTTCTGCTGCCCACTCTGACTCTGGTGACTCCTTTCACCCCCCACATCTCTGGACGACACCCCAGTTCTTCTACACAGAAATAAAATATTTTTTAAAATAATTGTGGGAGCCCCTTCTACCTGCTTCCATGCTAACCCTAAGGCATTAGCCTTGGAGACACAAAGTGGACCAGCCACGCCCTGCACCCAAAGGCACTCAGAAGGGTACGGAGCTGTTGTCCCCTGAAAATCTGAGCACCTTTCCTCCTCTCACCAACTCTTCCCAGCTCCCTTCCCCTCTTGCTCTGTCTCCTTAGCAGTGATAGTGTAACAGGGTGGTCCCAGGAAAAGGGGAAGTTCCCAAAATCCTGGTTCCGCCCTAAGTGGGTGGAGCTGAGGATAAGAAAATTTCTGCAGAAAAGAGAAGAGAAGAAAGGAAGATGGAGAACAGCAAGGAGACCTGGATGAGGCACGTGAAGCAGAGGGACATGTGAAGAAACTGTGCTTGCTTTTTGGTCTTGGACTGGTTGGAACAGATGTGGGTGAGAGACCCGTGGGGAGGTTA
>JAGFMF010011658.1:11848944-11862735 GCA_019455555.1 Galemys pyrenaicus | reverse complement strand
TTGTACCCTAGTTGTATTAAAGTTCCTTTCCATTAAAGGTTTTGTATGTTTGTCTTAATGCGGCGAATGGCAAAACCCATTCAGAGAGGGCAGGCTTGGAGGTTCTGGGTGCTCCTCTCCCTGCCCTGTAACAATAGCTTTTCCACAAACTATTTCTTTTATTTATAAACCTTGTTTACTTTCTGTATGTTCCACTACTTTATCTATTTTATTCACCCTGAATCCTCAGTGCCCAGAACAGAAACACTGGTTGAAAAATGAAATGAAGGGCTCCCAGCCCTTTCTGTGGACAGAGTCAGAATCGGAAGACAAGAGACGGAGCCACTCCAGGGATACACCCCACTTCCCACTGGAACCCAGAGTCAAGACTGAGTGAAAACTAATCAGGCACCAAGCTCGCAGAAACCAGCTTTGTCATGTCAGTGTCCCGGCCAAAATCGAGCAGCAGAGAGTTAGAAACAGTGCTTCCCTACTTCTCCAAGTGAAAAATGACCCCCACACCCCCACACACCAGGAGGGGTGCTTGACCTCCTTTGTGGCCCTGGAGTCAGAGCCGAGCCGAGCAGCTCTCCTGTTCCTCCCACATGCCTGGCCTCAGCCAAGTGCAAGGAGGGAGGGTGGCTGTTAGCAATTCCCTGGGTGGGGCGGGATTAAGTGACCTACTGCTGACAGGTCAGATGACTGGGTTCTTCTTCTTTGGGAGGAGGGCTCTTGGTCCCAAGCTGGAGCACCCTCGTCCTTTAGGGAGGAGCTCTGAGACACCGACATGCTCACTGAAACACAAGAACAGGCTTTCTCGACAAGTCACCGAGCCAGCCAAATACAGGCTCACGGAGGGAGAACAACTGGAAGTTGGCGGACAGGACTGTCTCAAAGACTTAGAAAAGAGCACCAAGTCTGTCCTGCTTTGGGCAACAAGGGAGGGGGCCTGAAGGTCACCCAATGGCACAGGAGCCCCAAAAGTCCCAGCAACCCCACGATCTCTGGGGTCTGGTGAGGCTCCAGGCCCATCAGGACCCAGTTAAATCGTACCTGAGTTATCCTGAGCACAGGTGGCAGTGTGACCAGAGCGTGGGGACTGCCCCACGCTCCTGCCCCAGGGTGGTGGCAAAACAGGGAAACCATGATCGTCCAAAGCCACAGGTCGGTTATAACTTGCCACACTAAAGTAGAGAACATTCTAGAAGGTGAAGGACTCTTCAGGCACAGAGGATCTAGGACTCACCCACTGGGCCCTCTACAGCTTTACAGGCTCTTCGGCCTGTAGCATTTCGTCCTCAGACCTCTGCACTCACTTACCCAGTTCCAGCCATGTTTCTTTAAGTCAATGGCACCTGTCACTCTCCTCCATCTTTGTCAGGGTATTTTATTTAAACTCAACAAGAATCGATGCCTCAAGCATTGGGGAGGGCTGGCTGTGCACCATGCTCTCCCCCAGAGAAAGGGAAGCTCAACCCCCTCAAGCTTCCAGCACCTCCCTCTGCACTTCGTGGCACCCCCCCCCCCCAGCCTGGGCTCCTCTGAGGGCTGGATGTGCCCTGGGGCTTGTTACCTGGTATCTCTGAGCTTTAACAGTCCCCCATCTGTAAATGGAGTTGACAATTGCTACTCATCACGAGCCTTAAATGAACCAATGCGAGTCAAGCTCTTAGAAAGTGCTAGGCACATATCATCCATGTCAGCAACTGTAACATTCAGTTGAGCCCAATTCCTGAAACCGCCTGACCAAGATGGATGACACCTTCAACGGGCAGTAAATTCTAGAATCACTTCAGCTGCTGTGAACCGCATGCCTATAGGGGAAAGTAGGATGAAAGGCTGCCATGTCTGGCCTAGGACCCTGGAGAGTTAAGTATGGCCGAGCAAGTCACGTGGGACCCCAGTGTGGAAGGACCCCCCCCCCATGCCAGTCTAAAGGAGATGTGATGGCTGATTTTATGTGGCAACCTGATTGGGCCAGGGGGATGCTGGTTAAACATGCTTTCTGGGTGTGACTGCGAGGATGAGGGTGTCTCTGGAAGAGATTAGCATTTGAATCTGCAGCCTGAGTGAAGAGGGCCTCCCTGAAGTGGGTGGGCCTCACCCAAACAGGTTAGGGCCTGAGGAAAACAAAAGGCAGAGGGAAACACTTCTTTGAGCTGTGACGTCCATCTCCTGCCCTCAGCCACAGGGCACTCCTGGCTGCTGGGCCTCCTGACTCAGACAGGGCTTAGGCCATTGGCATCTCAATTATCCAGACTCAGGCCGAATTACACCACCAGCTTTCTTGCCTCTCCAGCGTGCAGACACATCCCAGTGCCCTGGGCCTCTGGAACAGCCAGGACGGTGACAGTTCCTGTAATAAATGCATCCACCCGTCATCCGTGCACCCATGCTCCACCCTGCCACCCAGCCACCCATCCTGTATCTGTCATCTGCCTATCTGTCTGTCTGTCCGTCTGTGTGTCTGTCTGTAAGTCTATCTGGAAAGAGCCCCATTTGCTGTCAGTTCTGTTTCCACTACTACAGGACAACTTCAATTTCCTTCCCCAAGTGCGTCCCAGTCCCCCTTCTTCCGGCCACGAACTCGGTCAATATTAATCAGTCCATTTGGCAGACTAGAGTAGGGCTGTGGTGGCTTCTTCAGTCCTCTCTGGCTCCTTCAGAAACATTTCACTTTCACCTAACAGCTGGAGGGCCCCCTCCCCCCTCCCCCCCCCCCCCAGGAGTGGGCAGGGGCAGCTCTGAAAATAGCCTGCCTTCACCGACCCGCTTCTAAATGCATCTTTGCTCGGCTGGCGTTTAATGACTGTGCTTTGCGGTGAGGCCAAGGCTGTGATCAGAGCCGACAATGGGCGCTGCAGGCCGCGCAACAATACCCAGAATTCCCAGGCGCCCCAGCCGTCCCAGCTGTGAGAGCCCCCGCTCCTTCTCTGCGTTCACAATGACCCCCCAGCGCCGCGGTGGCTTTCTGCAACCCCGCTTTCCTGCCCCCTCGGCGGGGCGTTCCAGGGGCTGGAGGGGGCGGTGCAGCCCGGCCGCGGAGCGTGGGGCCTGCGCTGGGCTGGGTGACCTGGCCGGTCGCCAGGAGACTTCTGCACCCGCGCTTCACGCCAGGCTTGCCTGGGATAAAAGGGAGCTTTGCGCGCCTGCCCGGCCACGCTGCAGCTGGCTGCTCCTGCGGCCCGGCCCGAGTCCCGGTAGCTCAGACCAGAGCCGGCTCAGGTGCGGGGGTGTTAGCATCACCCGGAGCGCTTTTGAAGAATTCCGGGGCACCCCCACCCCAGATCAGTCGCACCGAAGAGGACTGACATTGGGATTATTTCCCCTCTTTCTTTGTTTTGTTCTGCGGTAGAACTCAAATAGAGGGTCACTGAGGGAATGTTGGTGTCCCCTCCCCAAAATTCCTGTGTGGAAGAGCCCACCTCTCCACATGACTGTATTTGGGGATGGAGACTTTGGGGGGGTTAAGGTCAAATGAGGTCACCACGGGGGTGGGGTGGGGCAGCCCGACCCTGCATGAGGGACCTGGAAGCTTGCACCCTCCCCGCTCCTGGATGTGAGGTCAGCGGCCACCTCGCAGGCGGGTTCAGCCCGCACTTGACCTTGCACTTCATCAGTCTGCAGAGCTGGAGGCGAGTCTCACCTAGCCTGTGCCTCTCAGTAGCCAGCGGGTAAGCAGCTTAGCCCCCTCGCGATGCGCGTCTCTCCGGGGGCGCCTCTGCGCCTGAGGTGCCCGCACCCCAGATCTCCAGCGCCACCGGCCCTGCGCGACCCTGAACTTCGTGTAATGGGGATTACGCGCTCTGCTACGTGCTGTCTGGGGTCCAGCGTTTGCGCTCAGCGGGGCCTGTGCGCTTATCTGTGTCGTATGTTGTTCTAGATTGTTCTTTCTCACGCACCGCTGTGCTGCAGGAAGCGCGGCGCATCTGTCCTCCTCACATGGGCATTTTGGCCCTTTGCCCACGCCCCCATTTCTTTTTTCACGTTGCTTTCTTAGGCCCAGATGACTTTCCCTCCTACTCCTAAGCCACCCCCCATCTCCCACCAGAACAGCCCGCACGCCCAGAGGAGCATTCAGGCCCAGTCAAAACACCTCCTCTCTAAATAAGTCTCTCTGAACTTCTTTTTTAATTTGTATCTTTTCTTAGACTGTTCGCTTTCTTTTCTAGGTGTCGTCCCTGTAGAATTTCCACCACCAGCTCACCCGTGTGCCGTCAGCACAGTCCCTTGTGCGCTTCCCGCCCCCTCCCGGCCTTGATCCAATCTCTCCCTCTCCCCTCTTCTGAACTTCCCAGGAGAAATCGCTTGCCCTTTTCTGTGACCCCACTGCTCCCCATTTTTCAATTACAGAGGTGCCTCTGCCAGGGACCGTGGTTTCCCTAAGGGTAGAGATCGTATCTTAGGTGTCTCTGGAGCCTTAGCCCCAGCACAGCTCCCTGGAAGTTGGGGCGCTCATGGCAGAGGCAGGACCGCAGGCCCCTCCCAGGAGGGCGGGCGCCCCTGCAGACCTGGCTTTGGAAAAGGAGCCTGGCAGGGACCATGCAGGTGCAGCCGAGGGGCTGGAGGCCAGCAAGGCAGGGACATGGTGGTGAGCGCTTGCTGGTGCCGCTTGCTGGTGGCAGCTCCGGGCAGCGGGCAGCGTCGTCCCCACCTCCAGGCCTGGCTCACACCGAGCCCACACAGCAAAGTGGAGATGGGCTCCAGGCTGAGAAGGGCCCCCGAGGCACGGAGCCGGGGGTCCAGCTGTGTGGACCCTGGCCTGCCTGCCACTCCATCCTGAGCACCCCAGTGCCCCTGACCCCTGGACCCACCCCCTCCCGGAGAGCCCTTAGGGCTGCCCAGAAACTGCATCAGATGGGGGTGGGGTGGTGTCCTGTGACACCCCAGCCTCGGGCTCTCTTCTCTGACACCCCTCATGTCATGTAAATAAGGCCGTCAACATCGTTCTCTCTCCGGTCAGCCATCCAACAAGCCCTGGGGACCCCCACTCTGGATCAACAGCGCCTCGCTGCCTCACGCCTCTCGCTCGGAGAGGCGGCCAGCGGGCCTCAGAAAGCTGCAGCACAGCCCGTGCTGGCCCCGCGGGGTGACGGAGGCCTTGCCGTTGCCAGAGGACGCGGCTGGTTCCCGAAGGCCTGAGTCTGCTCCTTGCTGCCCAGGACCCTGCAGCCGCTGCCCGAGTGTGCTGAGTGCGGGTTCCGCTCCTGCAGTCTGGTGCTGGGGTGGGGCTCGTGAGAGGCTCCCTGCGGTGTCCGGGGCGCCTCTTGGGCTGCCCTTCCCACTAGCGCCCCTCCCGGCTCCTCGCCCTCACTTCCTAACAGGCAGGCTTTTCCTAGGCAACTCTTGACTATCCTGAAGTGCCCTCCCACACTTCACTCTGGGGCCCACATGCCACCCACCAGCCTGTTTGTTTTGGGTGCAGGAGGCCGCCAGGGAGTGGCAGGCCTGCCCATGCGGTTCCTTGAGACAAAAGTTGCCCTCTGAGTCATGGCTGGGAGAAGCCAGCCTGGGCAAGCACCCGCACAGGCTGTCAGGGCGGGATGCCCACAGGCAGGGCCCGGGCTCCGGTGGGCAGGAGGGCTGGAGGCCTGGCAAAGGGTGCAGGCTTATCCGGGGAACATGGAGAGGCGACATCGGCAATGGTGGGTTGGTGGGTTAGAGTGTTCTGGACTCTTCGAAGGGTTCTCTGGCAGGAGAAGCCCCACCACATGTCAGCCTCATCCCCTTCCTTTTCTGCTCTAGCCAAACCCCAAAAAGACGGTGTCATCCACCGGGCAGCTCGGCCCCCAGTCCCCCAGGCCTGGCTTGGTTCTCTCTCCTCCAGAAATAGCTTGCCCCCTTCCCAGAACCCAGAGTTCTTTCCCGTGCACCCCGTGATCCATGACCGAAGCCACTCAGGATCTACTGCCCTTGGGGTGAGTTCTCCAAGCACACAGGCTATAGGAAGGGTAACACTTTGCAGTCTGAAGTCCCAAGTTCAAGTTTAGACTTCTCGTTTTCCTCCAAGGCACGCAATGACCAGGCGCACACCAGGCTGTGCCATACACCCGAGGGTCTGGCCAGTGTCGGGCAGTGACCGCCGCGTGCACTGAGCCCCATAGCCAGCTGTGCAGGAGGCGCCCGCTGCTGGGCCGGGGAAATGGGTGGGATCTGGCTCTGTCTCCTGCTGTTGTCTGTCTCTGGACTGGGCTAGTCCAGAGTCTAGTCTCTCTGGGCTGGAGTTCTTGCTCCGTAGGTGGGGAGCTGAGTGCCTGCCTGTGGGCTAGCGTGAAGGGCCACTGTGGTATGAGGTCACCTCTAGGTCTGGCACAGAGTCACCTGGCAATGGTGCAAGGGCCTGTCCTCCCCGCTGCCCAAAGATGATGCCTTTGATACGGGAGGGCACCTGTGTCTGTCGAGTACCTGGCTTTAATTACAGGCCATCCAGATCAAGGGTCACGCATGGGCGGGTGGAAGGATGGTTGGGTGGATCGGTGGATGACCGGATCGGTAAACAAATACATGTCTGACTGAATAAAGGAATGAATGAACATGTGGATGAGCTAACAGCTGAACGAAATCGAGGAGAAACAAATACCTGAACAAACAACAGATGGAGCGAATCACCACGTGAGCGATGGGATAGCCACGGTGGTTCCTGGCTGTTCTCTCCTGACCCGGGGCCACCCCCTTCCCTGGCATTAGTGGTGTGAGTAAGGACTGGTTGCCTTAAAGGCCCTCCTCCCTCGGTGGCAGACAGACGCCCCCGCCCCATAAGCAGGATAACCAGTATCCTGAAAAGAAGCAGCTTGTGGCTTCTTAGAAAGCGCATGGGGGTCTCGCTTGGCAATGAGGGCGTCTATTCTGGAGCTGCACGAGCTACAGAAAGTGCCCATCTGAGCGACGGGCGTGCGCAGGTCAGGTGCTCGCCAGCCTGGGGGGCTGCCCCTCGGCGGTGTCCACCTTTTCTGGGGAAGAAGAGGGGGCATCACTGCCTCATCAGACAAGAAGCATGACGTCAGCAAGCCACACAGTGGGGGAGGGCCCCAGGACAGTGGAGCTGGAGAGAGGGGTGCCACTGTACTGCTCATGAGGCGGGGGCCTGGAGACAACGCCTTCCGTCACAGCCTCCCCGGGCAGGGAACAGAGCCCCATCTGCAAAGCCACCAAAGCTGAGGACCCATTCACCAGGGTTGCCCCCCTCATCACCACGCCCAGAAGCAGCCAGCCGTGCCCTCTGTCAACCCCGCACAGACAAGGCGCCCAGAGAGGGAACGAGACTTGCCCAGTTTAGGAATGAAATAGCAGCACCTAAGTGGCCCTCCTGTCTCCTCATGGCTCGCCTTTCTCTGCAGGCTGTCCATGGAGACAAGAGCCGGTTCAGTCAAGGGAAGGATCCCTCAAAATGTCATACAGAAAGCAGCCCAGTCTGCATGCGGACCTTTTATCCATGCCCATTCCTCTTCACCAGGAATGTTTTGCATCTTTTTGCCTTGTTTGCATTAGCGTTTCACTGCTCCTTGAAGACAACAGAACAACTAGACTTGTAATCTCTTCTGTGGAAGAACATAAAGGGGCTGAATGCAGCTGTGATGTGGGCCAGCCAGCTTCAGATCCAGATGTCAGGCCCAGATTTGCATAAATGTCTCCTTTAGAGCTCACAACAGCCCTGTAGGGGTTTCCCCCATTCTCCAGAGCTCACACACTTAGAAAGTAGAAGAATCTTAACTTTCCTACGGTGTCTTCGAAGACAAGAAAGAGGCCTCCCTGGTGGTGCAGGGGTTAAAGTCTCAGCACCATCAAGCTATCGGGTGCCACTAGGGCACAAGTTCAATCCCCAGCCAGAGAGGGGACCCACATGGCACAGCAGACCTCTCCTGTCTTCCTGCTGCTCCCCTCAGCATTGTTCTGTAGATCTGTAATCAGTCCCCTCAGTAGATCTGCCTGTCCTGCTCCCCGCTGCTCTGTCTCTGGTGAATCCTCTCACTACCCCACCCCCATCCACCTCTGGCCTACACCCCAGCTCTTGTACAGAAATCCACTGCTGAGGGGAGCAGCAACAGGAGAGGTCTGCTGCGCCATGTGGGTCCCCTCCCTGGTCGGGGATCGAACTCCTGCTGCAGTGCCGCAGATGCTTCATGGTGCTGTGCTTACCCCTTGTGTCACCAGGAAGGCCCAGATATTTCTTCAGATACCACCTTGATCTTACACAAGGGCATTATGTGCTATATACTCTTGCACAAAACTTTATTCTAAAATAATTATAGATTCATGGGAAGTTGCAAAGATAAAGCATTCTCAACTGGCTTCCCCCAAAGGCTACATTCCGCATGACTGAAATACAGCATCAATACCTGGAGGCTGACATTGGTGCACGAGCTGTGTATACCACTATACCTGCCCTTCGGTCGCACCTACAGGTTCTGGAAACAACCATAAGCAAGACATGGCACTAGCCCATCACCACAGAGCTCTCCCTTATGCTACATCTTCAGTTATAACCACACCTCTTCCCCGACCAAGATCCTTAATGCCTGGGGACCACTGATTTGTTCTATAACTCTATAATTTTGACATTTTTTTAAAAAGATTTTATTTGGGGCCTCCCTGATGGCGCAGTGGGTTGGGCAACGCACTATGAGGCAGGCCGCAGCCACTGCAGCACGAGTTCGATCCCTGCCACCGGCCAGGGGGGGAACCCACATGGCGTAGCAGACCTCTCCTGCTGTGCCCGCTGCTCCCCTCAGCAGTGTACGTCCCTTGATCTGCCTGTTCTGCTCCCTGCTCTCTGTGGTGAATCCTCTCACCCCCCCCATACCTCTGACCTGTACCCCAGTTCTTGTATGCATAAATAAATAAATCTTTAAAAAAAAAATAAAAGATTTTATTTATATATGCACACAAGAACTGGGGTACAGGGCAGAGGTATGGGTGGTGAGAGGATCCACCAGAGACAGAGCGGGGAGCAGTATAGGCAGATGGACTGAAACACACTGCTGAGGGGAGCAGCGGGCAAGGCAGGAGAGGTCTGCTGCGCCCTGTGGGTCCGCTCCCTGGCCAGGGGCAGGGATCAAACTCGTGGCGCAGCCGCGGATGCTTCTGAGAGCTGTGACTTGACCCCTTATACCACCAGGGAGGCCTCCAACTTTGACATTTTGAGAATGACACATAAATGGCCCCAGAATGCTCCTGGGCGGAACCTGTGCCTGCTGCCCCAGGCCCTGTAGCTCAATTGTGTGCTCAAACCCCAGCCCCCACTCCAGTTCTGATTGTGGCTGGAGCCTCTGGGCAGTGACTCCCCCACGAGGGTGGAGTCGGGTGGAGTCCTCACGGGTGAGATTAATGGCCTTTGTCAAAGAGGTCTGAGATTCTGGAAGTAACCTGGCCCTTCCACCAGGGGAGGGCACGATCTCACCCATGCGGCATCCCGCTCTTGGATTTCCGGCTTCTAGAACTCTAATAAGTGTTTCTTGTTTATAAGCGGCTCAGTAGTGGTCAGGAATCAGATACGCAGAGCAGATGAGGTGGCCCTTGAGATGCAGGCAAGGTGTAGCTCATAGCAGCAGTTCCTTCTTTTTGCTGCAGGTTTGCATTCCCTGGGGGATGGAACACAGCGCTTTGACTCCTCCTGGTTCTTTCCAGTTTGGAACTGTTCAAAAATAAAACCGCTACCAACAATCGCAGACACATTCATGTGCGCACGTAACCTTTATGTCCCTAATAAAAAACAAGAGAACGATTGCTAGGGCGTATGTAAGTGTAGGGTCACATGTTATCTAAGGATGAGAATCTATCCAAAGCAACTGGATGACGTTGTTGTGCGTGAACATCCTGGTGTGCAGCTATGCACACCTGCATGGTATGGCCTTCTGCACACCTGAGCCACAGGTACTGCCTCCTGGAACACGATTATAGGTGGTTCATTGACCAACATGTCTTTTATCATGCATGGCTCCATATGTTCAATTTAAAAAACAAAACAGGGGCCTCCCTGGTGGCGCAGTGGGTTTAGCAACGCACTATGAAGCAGATCGCAGCCACTGCAGCACGAGTTCGATCCCTGCTGCTGGCGGAGGAAGTGATCCACATGGCGCAGCAGACCTCTCCTGCCTTGCCCGCTGCTCCCCTCAGCAGTGTGTTTCAGTCAGTCTGCCTGTTCTGCTCCCTACTCTGTCTCTGGTGAATCCTCTCACCTCCCTGGACTCTGGCCTGTACCCCAGCTCTTGTGTGAATAAATAAATAAATCTTTTAAAAATAAAAAAAATAAAAAACAAACCAAACAAGAAAACTGCACAACATTTTCCAGAGCAGCTGGACCCGTTTGTAGCTGCTCTAGCAATGGGTGGGCCCCAGTTGCCCCAGGTCCTCACCAGCATGGGGCACGGCTCCTCTACCTGAGCTATTGGATGGCGCGTGTGGTGACAGCCGAGGTTCTTGCTCTTTTCCATTGTTTACAGAGCTTCCTGTAGCTGCCCTTCTAGAGTATGTGTGTCTGCAGGCGACACATTCTCTTCATTTTTCTGCATCTGGTAATGTTTTGGCTTGTCCTTTACTCTGGGAGGATACGGTTACTGGATATAGAATTCTGTGTTGGTGGCTCGTTACTAAGCCCCTACCTTATGATTCCCATGGCCTCTGATGGAAAATCTGCTGTCATGCAAATGGTATTTTCCCTGCAGGTAATGAATCATTTCTCTTTGGCTGCTTTGAAGATACTTTGTTTTGTCTGTAGTTTTCACAAGTGGGCTGTGAAGTTTCTTGGCATGAATTGCTTAGAATTCATCCTCTTCAGGGTTCATTCAGCTTCCTGAAATTGTAGGTGTGTGTTTTCTGCCGCATTAGGGTCACTTTCAGCTATTATTTCTCTGAATGCCTCTGAACCTCACTCTGAAACTGATGAGACACTTTTGAACTAATCCCCTGGGCCCCTGAGACTCTTGGTTCACTTTATTTCTCAGTCTTTTTTCATTCCTTGGCTCAGATTTGGCAGCTTCTATGTTTCTACCTTCAAGGTTTGGTGTTTGTGGTTTTCTTCTTCTTCTCTCTGTTCTTTCCATGTGTGGTCTATCCATTGCATTTTTATCTGGGTAATTGTCTTTCCGGTCTAAAGTCTCCATTTATTTCTTCTTTGAATCATCTATTCATTTGCTGAGACATCTCTGCCTTACTTAGAAATTCTTGTTTTCATCTGTCTCAGTCTTTTTGCTGAACCATTTTTGTGATGCAGCCTTTGAATCTTTGTCAGATCATTCTGGCTCTGTGGCACCTTGGGGTGGGCGTCCGCTGTTGGTTTTTCCAAACAAGTTGAGTCCTTCCTGGTTCTTGATATGATGAGTGGACTTTGACGGGAATATGGCCACTGACCTTGTGTCTTCGTGGGCCTGTTCCAGGGCAACCCTAATATAAAATGGGTTCCCTTCACTGGGTCCTCCACCTGCACGCTTAGAAGACTTTTAAAAAGTCCCAACTCCAGGTACACGTGGCAAAAGTTATTAACACGTTTTATTTTATGAAAGAAGGGGAATAAAATAGTAATAACACCAAGGGAAAAAGAGAGGGATACAAATCCACAAATACCCTACCAGATCTAAGCAATGGCACGTTGAGAGCTGGCTCCGAGTTGAATGAGGTGGCTCCGAAGGAAGAGATGTCTCCCGAAGGAAGGGGTCTGGCTCCTCAGTAAGAGAGAGCGAGCCCCAGGCTCACCCCTGGTTTTATAGCCTGGCTGCTTAACTCCACCTCAGGTCCCAGTGATCCACTCTTCAATAATCATCTTATTGGATTTGTGGTTCTGGAACACTGATGGTCTGGAGTGGGGGGTTGGAGTCCACACACCCATAATCCATTTAGGACCCCTTTCCCCCTAACAGGCCTTCAGTAGCGCCACTCTGGCAGGTGCCAAGGACCCCCTGGCTACCGCGGGAAGAGACCTCAGGCCCTCCCCTTGGAGTCTACTGCACAAGAGGGGAGGTCTCCTTGTCATCACCGGGCAGAGCTGAAAGTTCTGGCTCCCAGAGGTCTCAGTGGCTAGCTCCCGGCTGCAAGTAACAGGGGTGCTCCTCTCGCTCTCCACGCTCTCCCCTGCACTGAGGGTGGGCTGCTCGGTTTCTGCTCTCACCGGTGAAAGCCCTAACTCTTCCCACGCCCCCTGACAGTGCCCTGCTGGGGAGAGCAGCCTGCAGATGGGGGAGCAGGCATCTAGGCCCCCTGGGGGTTCGCACCAACACCAGGGAGGGCACGCTTGGGGCTGCAGGTGTCTCCTTCCCACCTGGCTTGTTCTGACAACACCCTGTGTGTCGGGGCGTGAGGACACCTCACTGCAGTCTGATGGTGGCAGGAGGCGAGGCCCTCCATCTGCTTAGCCTTTGCGGACTTGGGAGGAGGCGGGGTCACATTTTTCCTGTAGTGTTTGGCTGAAGCGGAGCCTTCCTGGACCAAGCACCTTCTGCCCTGCCCTGCACTCTGGCGAGGCGGCTCGCCCAGGCTTTTTTGTCTGCACCCACCGGTATTGGTATTTCTGACTTACGTACAGCAAGGGAAACAAAGCCAGGGACTCACCGCCAAGTCACTCCTGTCTCCTGAGGTCTCTAGTCTCCTTATGCTCCCTTTGTAGAAAACATTCAGGGGACTTAGCTGCACTGAGTGGGAGGGGCAGGGAGAAGTTTGTTTGCGTCTTTTATTTCGACTTGGCAACATGACCTGAGCACGTATCCTCCCTGTGGGTAAAAGACCCACCTCACTACGCTCTGTTGGATGAATGGCCTGTCAGGCTTTGGGTCAGCTCCCTGCTACTGGTAATTTGGTAACTTTCGACTTCTCCTAGTAAATAATGCTGAGACAGGGGCCTCCCTGGTGGCGCAGTGGGTTAAGCAACACACTATGAAACAAACTGCAGTCACTGCAGCATGAGTTCGATCCCTGCAGCCGGTCAGGGAGGGGACCCACATGGCGCAGCAGACCTCTCCTGCTGTGCCCGCTGCTCCCCTCAGCAGTGTACTTCCATTGATCTGCCTGTGCTGCTCCCTGCTCTCTGTGGTGAATCCTCTCACCCCCCCACACCTCTGGCCTGTACCCCAGTGCTTGTATACATAAATAAATAAATCTTTAAAAAAAAAAAATAATGCTGAGACATCATTTTCTATGTCTTTGTATGAATTGCATGCTGTGGAATATCAGAAAGGGCAATGCAGTGTTGGAGACTTTGGATTTTCTAGAAAGGCTTTGAATTGACTTACTGAAGTGCCCATAGCCCCTTCACCAGCAGTGGGTCTTACCTTGTACCCCATGAACAACGAGCACGTCAGCTCTGTAGTTACCGCCTCCTTTCTCTTCCCCTCCCAAGAACCTTCGCTCCTCGCAATACCTGGTTCAAGTAGACACCCATGTTCAGTGGGAATGTGACCCACTTGGGAGTTATGGGGGTGTCTGGCCCCACAAAGATAGACATTACAGGAAGGAGTAAGGGCTCAGGGAAAACTGGGGGGTAGGGGAGTTTACTTTTTTTTAAAAATACTTATTTATTTATTTATATGAGAACTGGGATGCAAGCCAGAGGTGAGGGCGGGGGCGGTGTAAGAGGATTCACCAGAGACAGAGTGGGGAGCAAAACAGACAGATATGCTGAAACACGCTGCTGAGGGGAGAAGCAGGGAGGCAGCAAGGGTCTGCTGCGCCATGTGGGTCCCCTCCCTGGTCCGGGATCAAACTGGTGCTGCAGTGGCTTCACAGTGCTAATGTTACAGGACAGGGAGAGGAGCACTCAGAACCCCCAAGCCTGCCCTCTCTGAATGGGTTCTGCCATCCGCCGCATTAAGACAAACATACAAAACC
>JAGFMF010011658.1:11762849-11840812 GCA_019455555.1 Galemys pyrenaicus | reverse complement strand
GGTGAGAGGATTCACCAGAGACAGAGTGGGGAGAAGAACAGGCAGACTGACTGAAACACACTGCTGAGGGGAGCAGCGGGCGAGGCAGGAGAGGTCTGCAGCACCATGTGGGTCCCCTTCCCTGGCCGGCAGCAAGGATCGAACTCGTGCTGCAGTGGTTGCGGTCCACCTCATAGTGCGTTGCTTAACCCGTTGCGCCACCAGGGAGGCCCTCCCTTATATCCTCTTATCCCTTTCCCGCTCCCCAACTTCTTAACATCAGACTCCTCAGGAAGTTTATGGAAGTTCACTGACTTTTAAGCGTCTTATATTATCAAATTGTGTAAATGTCCAGTATGGTTTTCATTGTTCTGACTTACCTTGCTGCACATAATTCTCTCATATTCACTCTATTCTGTTGAAAACGGCTGCATCACAGCCTTCCTCCTGGCTGAGTAGTATTCCACAGTGTGCTTATTCTGCATCTCTATGTAGCTGTGTGTTGATCGACATCTAAGCCGCTTCCACACCCTGGCATTGCAGCTGGTGCTGCTGTGAGCACTGCAACAGGTGGGTTCGTGTGGACAGTGTCCCAATCTGTAACTGATATCCCCGAGCTCAAGGTGCGATTTCTGCCGTATTCTGGTGACCACCGCAAGCCCCAGGGCCAGCACAGACTCGCCAAGTAGCTATCTGGGGCGGCCGCTGGCTGGGCCTTGGGCAGGGCTGCCTCCTCTGCGGCCCAGGAGAGGCCAGACGCCTGCAGCTGTCCAGAGTCAGGATGGCACCTGTCTTTGTTCTGGGTGGGGCCGTCCTCACCCGGCTCAATTTCTCAGTTGCAGCAGCCATGTTACAAGGACTCAGAGGCCATAGTGGCCAGTGGCTACCACACTGGACAGATGGATCAGGGACTCTCCGTTATTGCAGAAAATTCCACGTTCCCTCACGGAGGTTCGGCTACCGGGGACCTTCCCTCCCTGCCTCCCATTAGCCAGGGCCTCACAGGCCTGAGGGCCGGTCTCCACCACACTCTATGCCACCCACACGTGTGCACAGGAGCACTGGACCCCCTACGCAGTCCGGGGGGCCTGGAGTCCTCTCCCCAGCTCAGCAAGCCCAGCTCTTCTTAGTCACAGCCTATGGGAGCACAAACTTGCTGTGCTTGCTGCAGTCTGCAGGATACAAAACCCTGCAAAGTGGGCAGGAAAAAGCCCCTCCCCCCTTTCTAATTCATTGTCATTCTGATGAGCCCCTGGGAGGCAAGACCAAGAAGTTCACCCCCCAGCGCCTTCTCGGGCTGGAGCCTCAGCCTTGCTCACTCCTGGAAGCCGAGAACCCCATGATTGCCATCTGCAGGCTCCTAGTTCAACCTTTCCTTTTTGCATCAGGGGAGGCACCCAGAGGAGAAAGTCTTTGCCCAAGATCCCGCAGTGCTCACCTGGGTCTTGAAGTGTAACATGACTGCAAGCAGCAAGGGAGGAGCAGGAGTAGGTTGCATTAAGCACCAACTAGGGTTAGGTGTTTTAAAACCACACATCAATTTATTTAAATGGACCACAAAATTTTTTTTTCAACTTCAGATTCTGTACTCAGGTTCAGAGAGAGGTTAAGTGATTGACCGAAGACCACAGAGCCAGTCAGGGGCAGAGTTAGGGCACAAATCCTTGTTTGCCTTATTTCAGGATGCAAGAGCGTTGGTCTGCACAGAGTAAATCTTAGGTGAGGGTCTGGGAGGTGGTCCGGAGGGTACATGGAGGGAGAAGCAGAGACACACGTGAAGCGTTATGCTGACCAGTGTTTTGGCCACTGCTTCTGTGCCTGTGACTAAGTCTCATCTAAGAAGCTCCCGCAGGTAACCCCGCACGTAACCCCGCACGTAAGAATTGCTTAGAAGCTCATCTTAAGCATTTTTGTCTCAGGACCTAAGCTCCAAACTCAGATACTTTGTGAGACGAACACGGGAGTGTTCCAACGACAGAACCTCCCCGGGAGGTACAGAGGGTCCTTTCAACCACCAACCCAGGGTCCTCTGGGCTGGAATTTGGATTTTCAGCTCATGAGTTTCTGCCTCGAAACTCCGGCTCCTATTTTTGAGGCCGCTCTCGCCCCCTAGTGGAAAGGGGTGGACTCTGGGTTAGCGCAAAGAGACCGTTTCCCCGCTGAGATTATTTCTCTCATTCTAGGGGATTTGGTTTTAAAACCAACATTGGCCAAATCAGCCAGTGCTGTGGAAATGGATTCCAGCCTTTGTTGTTGTTGCTTGTTTTCCTCGCACTGGGTAAGGAAGGCAGTTGGCGTGGGGTACAGCGGGGACCCTGCTGCGGCAGGGAGGTTTGCAGGCTGCTGTCCTTTCCGGGCGTGGCCGCTCACCTCCCGCAGCCGGGCCCCCCAGGAGCCCAGCAGAGCGCAGGAGCGCGGGCTCTCCCACGGGCTGGTGCACGAGCTCAGGAGCCGAGGCCGGGAATGGCCGCCGCATGTGTGTGAGCGCCGCCTGCGAGCCGCTTCCCGCCGGCCTCCTGGCAGGGCCACCGCCCATTCCTCAGCCGCGGATGCTCATGCAAAGGGCGTGCTTGCTGCTCCTAGGTGGAAAATGGTGCTCCCGCTGGGGCTCCTGAGTGTGCAAAGTGAGGGCCGGGCTCGGGGGCTTGGGGGGAATGCTGGGGAGTGGACCCATGACTCAGTCCATCCTCAAAAGACGTCGGTGTGGGTGCAACGGTGTGCATGTGCCCCCCAGAGTCCAACCTGAACCCCCAAGGGGATGGCGTTAAGAGGCGGGGGCTTGGAAGGCGACCACGCAGGTGCGGGTGCCCATCCTAGCATGGGATTGGTGCTTGTGGAAAAGGCGCAGCTCTCCCCGCGGGAGCAGCCTCTCCGGGCACATCAGACCTTGGACTTCGGCCCCGGAAGCACGAGAAACACATTTCCAGTGTCCGGTCAGAGAAATCAGGTCTCTCCACCCTCCCACCACTGGTATAATGATGGACACCTGCGGTGCTGTGTGCATGCCTAGGAGGGCACACGCAAGTGGGCGCACCTGAGTTTGGACTGGGCTTGTACCGGCGGTGTCAGGAGGATGCCAGCAGGGAGAGGACCAACATGAGCAGTAAGGCCAACAAGAAGCAGAGAGAAGCAGCAGCCGAGAGGGTGAGATGCGCGGGGGCTGGGAGGCCTGCCAGCTTCCCGGGCCCCCCCCCCCACTGCACCCCTGCCTGCCACGTACCTGGCCACCTCTGACAATAAAAAGCATAAAAAGCCACGGAGGGTTCCAAGATTCTCTTTCCTTTACCCCCGTCTGCTAGAACCATCCCGAACTTGCCCTGGGCTGCCTTCCTGCCGCTACACACGGTTTGGAAGCTGCCCAGCCCCGGGGTTTTGCTGTAGCCGCCCCGCAGACTAAGAAAACAGGCAGAAGGTCCGAGGAAAGCTCAGGAGCTGAGGAAGGCAGCGGAACACCTGAGTGGTCCTTTCATGTCACTTTATGTTTCTTTATACATACTAGGGTGGAAGATAAAAAAACTCCACAGATGCTTCTGGAAACTCAAGATGATGGAAAGATCAACGAAAAGCTTGCATAGATTGGGGACCCCACAGTTTGGATTTTCAAGACCTAAGAAGTGAAGCATAAGGGGGTTAGGATGAACCAGCCACCACCTAGAAGAGGAAGCCCTGCCGGGTGCCAGGCCCGTCCTAGCTCTGCCAGTTGGAACGTCTGGAGAGGGCTGGGAAAGAAACTTCTAAAAAGGCGAGCGCCTTTAACAAGTGCACAAACCTTAGGGGCACAGCATAGTGAGCTTTTGCAAGTAAACACCACCCTGGGATGATAAAGAACATTTCTGGCACCTGTGAAATCTTCCCAGTTCCTCCCAAACCCCAGCCCCTCCACTCCCACCTCCACAAAGGAAACGCCCTTCTAATTTTTGAGAGAAACTAGGGACGTTTTTGAACAAGATCAGTATCTGGACACCCCAGTGACTGTTTAGATGCAGCTCTGGTGGCCTCGGGCCTGGGGAGTTTGCAGATACAGGGGACAGAGGGGGGCTCGCTACAGTGCACTCCCTGCAGGGAGCCCTGGGTTTCCATCCTGGCATTCACAGCCCGGGGTTCCTCTAGGACGAATTTCTAGCAAGTACAGGCAAGGCAAGGAATCCACTGGACTCTGGGGGCCACTCAGCTGACGGGCTCAGGGCCCTCGGATGAGCCAGAGAGAGGCAGTTGGGCCAGGCCGTGGATTTGGGGTGTGGCTGGTGACACCCAGGCAACAGTGGCGGTGGTGGTGGCAAATGCTCCCCATTGAACAACTCTCCCTTCCAAAACAAAAGTACCCTTGGCTTCTATGAAATGGATCTGCTGTGACCCAAACCAGGCGCGCCCCGGGCCGTGGCTTTCTGCACGCTCAGCTTTTCATTGGGGTGGGGGGGGAGGGTCATTCCTCTTGAGAATTTGGAGCTGAGCTTATTCCCCAAAGGTCACTGCAAACTTGAGCCAGAGAGTCCCCAAAAGAGCTGGAGGAGGGAAAGAACGAAAATACAGGAGGAGAGAAGCGCCCCTCACGTGGCTTTTGCAGAAGGGCTTGATAAAGCCAAACTTCTGTGTGATCTCGTTGGTCCGGAACTCCTGCCACTGGCCGTCCACCAGGGTCTGGGCCCTGATCTTGTACTTGACCAGGCGCTCGGCTCGCAGGCTCACGGGCCCGAGCTCCCAGTCTGAGGAGAGCAGCTCCACGTCAGTGTATTTCTTCCTCTGCAAGGAGTACAGTCCCGGAAACCAGGGGACCAGGGTTAGGAAAGCAGGCTCCCGACACGTGGACCCCTCTGTGCGACGGTGCAGAGAGCACGAGGGTGCTCCCGGGACCTGCTTCCTGAGCGCAACGTCTGCTGAGCGGATGGGCACCGGGCCCTGGCCCCACACTGCACAGTGGACTGGGGGCTAGCGAACCCAGAAAAACGCCCCAGGCACAGCTGCAGGAAGAGGGAGGGCCTCTCGCCAAGTCGCCAGCATCTGAAGCCAGCAGCACTCCCAGAGAAATCCACCATCAAGGAAGAGCCTGAGGCCCTGAGGACAGACAGAGCCCTAAAGCGAGGGAAAGCCTGCCTCCCAGGACATCTCCCGGGGAGGGGGCCGGGCTATATGCAGGCTTCGTCATGTGCGTGTTCACGACAGGCGCGGGGGACCTTCGGGATGAAGCCCCTGGTCCCTGCGCTGTGCTGCCATCGCGAGGCAAAGGGGAACGAACGAGGGCTTCTGGAGGAGTTTGCAAGCGTAGCAACATTTTGAGGCAAACGTTATATGAAGTTAGGTCTGATCAGATGTTACTGGTCACTGGTTGTCAACGGACCGCACACCTTGCCCGCGCGTGGCCGTCTTACCTGCATGCAGAAGCTGTAGGCGTTCTCACTGTGTTTGATGCCCTTTATCTCGAAGAAGAACCCATATATGCTGATCACCCGAGAGTGGGTCGTGTACTCCTGGGGCGTGGGCACACACGTGGGGCGCGGGCGTCACGCCAGGGGCAGAGCGCCTCGGTTTCCAGCTACAACAGCGATCCGTCTAACAACTGATTTCTTTTTTTAATATGGTTTTCTCTCTCTCTCTCTCTCTCTTACTTTTTGCATAGAAGAGCTGGGGTGTAGGCCAGAAGTACGTATGTAGGGGGTGAGAGGATTCACCAGAGACAGAGTGGGGAGCAGAACAGGTGGACCTACTGTAATCCACTGCTGAGGGGAGCAGCGGGGAGACAGGAGAGGTCTGCTGCGCCCTGTGGGTCAGCTCTCTGGCCAGGGATGGGACTCATACTGCTGTGTGATAGTGCTGAGGCTTAACTCCTGGGCTACCAGGGAGGCTCTAACAACTGACTTCAAATACAACCGGGGCTTGAGAAAAGCCAGATTTTGGGCCTCCCTGGTGGTGCAACAGGTTGAGCGCTGAACTGTGGAGCTTCTGCCCTTGCCTTCCTAGCAGAGGTAAGAAGTGACCATTCCTCAGCCCAGCATGCGGGAAGGGCCCCTCTCCGTGCCTGGGCCCAGCAGCCAGTACCTGGTTAAAGAGCAGCCCGTATCTCACTGCCTGGGTGGTGAGATCCTTCACGTGGGCCATGTCGCCCCCATTCTCCAACTGAAAGGGAAAGGAACACAGCTTATGGGCCCCTGACCCCCAACATCAGCTTCCCTTTGGGTCCTGGATCCCCACACCCCACTGGGCTCAAAGAGAGCCCGGCCTGAAGCCCTCGGCCGGCCATCTATCCAGCCACGGTCTTCTGTGAAAACCTACGATGCTTTTGGAGGGTGCGGAGAGAACGGGGAAAGCAGCTGAACTGTCTCATTGGGAAATAAAATGTGCCCGTGAGTACCCAGTCCTAAGGCAGAGAGTGACCTGGGGATGTGACCTCAGGAGCAGGCCGCCCCCTGACCCCCAGACTCTGCATGCAGGCTGGAGTTTAGGAGGATGTCGGGCACTAGGAGGAAAGGAAAGAGGGGGGCAGGCGGAAAGATGTGAAGAAGGTGGGGTCTTCCCAGGGGGCCAGCCTGAGGTCCCCCTCCTTCTGCTCTCTGAGTGAAGCCCGGCCCCCAGGCCCAGATCAACCCAGCAGGGCCATGCGCATCACAATAGGTATTTGTTGACTGAACTGAATTTTAACTAGTGACTCACACATCTTCAGAACTCAAACACTGCCCTGCTTCATCTCCAAAACTGCCAGATGAGAATCACACAAGAAACACAACCATTTGCAGAGACAATTCACAAAGGGGGAAATGCCACATGGAAAAATAGTCATACTTTTTGGTAATAAAGGAAATGCAGATTAAACAATGAGACGCCATTGTTCCTGTGTCAGTGGACAAAGGGGCTCTGCAATGATCATGCCCCTCGCTTCACTGCCGAGCACCCTGAAGTGAGGGGCACTGATTTATTGCACAGGGAGGAAACTTGGTCCTCCCTGTGGATCAAGAGTAAAATGCACATTCCTTTTTGGACCTGTTTTCTACTCTTGAGGCTCTCTAAGGGGAATCTCTCTTAGTACAGCAAAGTAAACCATTACGTTCAAATGTGTTCACCAGGCCCTTTCTAACAGTCCTCGCTCAGAAGCACAGCCAGCCTCCTACGACAGAGAAAGGGCAAAGCAGCACCGTTTCTGGCGTTTACTCCGTCTGTCGGTAGAAGAGTTTGCGGCCTATCACTACGGCATTTGTAGTTCAGAGCTGCGAGGAGCCCACACTCGTCACAGCAGCACTGACCACGGCCGAGTTCTGGAAACAACCAAGCATCCATTGGCAGGTGCCGGAAGAAGATGGGGTATATGTCACCACACAGAACCATGCAGCTATTAATTTTAAAAAAGGATGAGGGCCTCCCTGGTGGTGCAGAGGGTTAAGCAACGCACTATGAAGCAAAACCGCGGCCACTGCAGCACGAGTTCGATCCCTGCTGCCGGCCTGGTAGGGAACCCACATGGCGCGGCAGACCTCTCCTGTTGTGCCCGCTGCTCCCCTCAGCAGTGTACTTCAATTGATCTGCCTGTTCTGCTCCCCACTCTGTCTATGGTGGATCCTCTCACCACCCGCACCTCTGGCCTGTACCCTAGTGCTTGTATTCATGAGTAAATAAATCTTTTTTAAAATAAGTAAACAAACAAATAAATAAAATAAAATAAAATAAAAAAGGATGGACCCTGCCATTTGCAAGACGGATGGGCCAGGAGGGAGTTAGGCTTAGCCACATAAGCGAGATGGAGAAAGACGATGTACGACTTCACTTTTTATACAGAAGATAAAGAAAACTAGTGAAAAACCAAAACCAAACCAAACTCTTAGATGCCAAGAACAAAAGAGTGATTACTGGAAGGAGCGGGGTGACTGGACGGGGTAAGGGAGACCAGTGAGATGGTGAAGAATAGAAACTAGCCCCTGGGTACCGAACTTGACATAGTAGATTCAGATGCTGAGTTACCATTGGTCCGCCTGGAACCTACGTAACGGTATAAGCCCATGTGACGTCAAGAGATGGCTTTTAAATAAAAAGTGTTCAGAGGCACATCCAGTGCGTTCAAGAAAGATCGAAAGACACAAGACAAAGAGGTGTTAGTAACGGTTGTGCGTGAGTGCTAGGCCTGGGTATTTTCTTCCATTTCTCTCTGCACTTGAAAAGGTCTGACAGCAAGCACACGTTACATTTGTGTCTGGGGGGCTCGGCGTGGAGGACGGGTAGCCCCCCACCCCCTCTCCAGGTCCATGGGCTGGACGCTCCTGGGCTGGGCTCCCGCCCGCCTCCCTGCCGTGGCTCTCCCTGTGCGGGGAGAGCCTGCATGTCCCCGGCCCCACAGGCCCGAGGTTTCCCAGGCAAAAGGAGCTCCAGGGAAAGGCCGTGGTCTCCAAGCCGCGTGCTGGGCCGCACTCACCGCGTGGTAGTGGTTGGCGGTCACGCGGGCCAGCCAGGACTCCGGGAACAAGTTCATGTGCCTCAGCTCCTCCAGATCCTTGCCTGGGGGAAGCATGAAGGAACGTTCGCGGGCTGTTTGCCACACGAGTCTCACTTCCGGAAAGGGCACCAGGGGCTAGGGGTGGCCTGATCTCAGGTCTCGTTGATAAAACGGGCACAGGAATCTCAGCAGCGCTGTGCTGCCGAACCCCTGCTCTTGGCCCCAGATTAGCTCCCGTTCAAGAACCTGCACAAATCCGTATCCACAGGAAAGGGCAGATGCTCCCCCAGCTGGGTGGCAGCTGCGTCGACACTAGCGACTTGTCCGGACTGTCTACCCATGGTGCACTTTGAAGTTTAACTCACAGTATTTTGAAAGAAACAGAGTCTCAACAAGCCTGCAAGAAGTAGTCACTGCCAGAGGCCGGCTGGGTGGCTGAGAACCAGCCCACTCAGGGAGAGGCCTCCAAGGTCAGCTTTGGCCAATGAACTAGCTCTAAAAATATCTCAGTTCTCACAATATCATAAAAATAAAATACTACCAAAGAAACAGCGGGAGGCATTCAGGCTGCACAAGGGTGCGAGTCAGTGCGTGGGCTTTTCTTTTTCTCTCCACTTTTCCCTGGGTCTCCCCTCCCAGGACCCTGGGTCTCATCGGGCGTGCAGAAGCCAAGTGGGCAGGGCTGGCTCCCTGAGCGGCCGTCCTGCCCAAGAGGGACGCGTGGACGTCGGCAACGAGGGTCTGGAGCAACTCGGACAAGTCCCTGGGCCCCGTGGCCCAGCCCTGGGCGCCACCGCGCTCCTGCCTTCGGGGTCAGCTTTGGAAAAGTTCCTTCTGGATGCAAAGATCTCACAGGGCGGCCTCCAGGCTGCCCGAAACAAACACTCCCCAGGATGCCCTTCTCCTTCCAAGCCGCAGCTGCCGTCCCCTGGCCCAGCTTCTGGTTGGGGCGTCCACGTGTGGCTTCAGACCAGGGTCCTCCTCTCCCCTGCACAGCCAGGCGAGCCACCCAGAGGGGACACTGCCTTGAGGCCCTGACTGTGGGGAGGGGATGCAGCTCGGCGGCCGTGCGTGCCTTCACGTAGAGAAGCCCCTTCCTTCCACCATCACTTTGCACGGAGGCTCTGAATAGCCCCATTTTACAGATGAGGACACTGAGGCCAGGCAGGGACGGCCCAGAGTCCCCAGCCTGGACGGGATGCTCCAGGTCTCAGCTGATTCCCCCGGAAGGGTGTGGTGGGGCTTTAAGGGAGGGGGTGATGGAGCCATGACTGAGGGCAGGAGGGCCCCCTACCCCCCATCTCCCAGGGTGCAGGCGCGAGGGCTGGAGCTCACCTCTGGTGATGCCGTGCAGACGCAGGCACAGGAAGAGCGGCATCAGGCACTGCCCCGTGTCCCGGTTCAGGAAGGCGCACTGCCTGGGCAAGCTTCAAAGCACGAAGAGAACAGAGGTCTTAGGACGCGCCTCTCAGGCTGTGCGGTGGCACCGAGCCGGGACTGCACCAGCCAAGGCCCCGCAGCTCTCAGGGCGGGCGAGGGAGCCGCTGAGGGCACCCTGGGGAGGGCTGCCCCGGACCACAGGGAGAAGGAGGCTCTGCTCCCGGCACCAGCTACCGCGGAGCTGCACACAGTCAGCGCCAACACACTTGTGAAAGGGGCTGGGGACACGTCGCTGACCCACAGAGGGTCAGAACACATCTGCTCGCCCGAGTCGCACAAACTCCCGGAGAGACGGACCAGGCACGGTCCCAGGCTCCCTTTTATTTTATTTATTTTTATTATTGTTTTTTAAAAGATTTATTTATGCACACAATCCCTGGGGTACAGGCCAGAGGTGCAGGGGTGAGAGGATTCACCAGAGGCAGAGTGGGGAGCAGAACAGGCAGATCGACTGAAACACACTGCTGAGGGGAGCAGCGGGCAAGGCAGGAGAGGTCTGCTGAGCCCTGTGGGTCCCCTCCCTGGCCGGGCAGCAGGCAAGGATGCCCCACAGTAGGGTGCTTAACCTCTTGTGCCCCAGGGAGGTCCCCTGGCTCCATTTTACAGGAGGACCAACCACGGCCAAGCCAGAACCCAAGCCTGGGACTCGAGACCCTCTGCGCCAGCTGCCTTCAAGTAAAAGGCCCATGTGGGTGCTCGGCGGCCCTTCTGGGGGCATCAGGAAAAAAGAAAGGTCTGACGCGTGGGTGACTGGTTTTAGCAACTGGCTTTAGCTTCTGAAACACCCAGCGCTGACGCTAACGTCCAGCCTGTTTCAGCACGGCCGAAGGTCAGGGCTGGGTCGGAGGATCAGCTTCCCCGAGGAGACGGCGCACACCCACTCTTGTTTTGACACAGCTTGCGCGTCGACGGTCACGCTCCCGAATAGGGGCAACGGGGGTCATTTTTCCCAGTCCCTTTGGAAACTCAGAATCATCCCCTCCAGGCAGCTCCGTGTGACGCCAGCCAGGGGCACCGGCCGATGATTTTTCCACGAATCGAGAGTGAGGTCCAGCTCACGCCCTGTCCCGGCCAGAAGGCACCGCTGACCCCGTGTCCGTCTCTGCTGGAGGCACTCGCTGCACTGCTCTGTTTTCGTACGCTCTGGGGTAACAGAGGGATAAGCTAGAAGGTGCCGTGGCTGGAGGCAGGTGTCCAGCAGGGAATAGGGCTGAGCGGGGACATCAGCACCCCATGTCGGCGGCCCCGGGGGTAGGGTTTTGGGTGCCAGGGTGTGAGAGAAGCGCAAGGACCAGGCGTGGGTGCGGCCCACGGTCCTTGACACGCCCTGGGTGCCCGTCTCTGGCGGTGGACAGACAGACCGGGCACAGCTCTCAGCAGTGGGCTTCGATCTTGGGGGCATTGCCCAGGCTGGGGGAGCCGGCTGTGCCCCGAGAACAAGGGTATCTCAGCTGGACAGATGGCCCTCGCTTGCCTCCTTTCCCTGATCTGGTGCCCCCACCTCCCCTGCCTCAGTCACCATGGACAGAGGGACAAGCTAGCTGGCATCGTGCCGGAAGCAGGCATCTAGGAGGGAAGAAGGGCCGAGCTGGCCCGGCCCTGCCGTCACACAGAGCAGGAGCAGCCGGCCGCCACTCGGGGCCTCTGGGCATGGCCAAGCGGTGGAGTCAAAGGTCGGCCTGGCCTCCCCCGAGCGTGCAGAGACCTTGGGTCCAGCGCTGACTTTCTGGGACACACTCCAGGGCCTGGCGCCTGCTTCCTGACACCAGGAAAACGGCCATTTGGGGAGGAGAGTCTGCAGTTCCTGGACACTAAAAGACACCCCCAAGTGGCTGTGGGTCCCGCTCTCAGGCCCAGGACCAGCCCCTCTGCGCAGACTGTCCCCCTGCATCTGTGGGGCCACTCACCCTTCCTGCTTGGGGCGGACTCAGCCCAGATGGCCTAGCACTTTAAGCTTTAGCTTAACACACACACTTTGGAATTCTGGCACCTTCCACCACCAGACGAGCCCCGAGGGCATTATGCTAAGTGCAATTCCCCAGACACGCAAGGACAAGCCCTGTCCGATCCCACTCACAGGGCCCTGGAGCAGCCAAACCTAGAGGCAGCAGCTGCAAAGGCTGCAGGCGGGTGGGGTAGGGCTGGAGGCGGGGAGGGGGCATGGATGTTGGGGTGGCCAAGGTGAGCCCGGAAGGTGAGAAGCCCTGCAGCTGCACCCCAATGTGACCGTACCTAGTGCCGCTGAGCTGGGCCCCTCCAAGTGTTCTGTGTACCTTACCATGGGGAAGAAGAATCAAGGTTACACGACTTAGCTACATGAAAAGTAACTGAAATTCTGTGTTAAAATGTTAGGGCAAAAAGGCACACTTTGGGAGTTGCCCAACATGGCTTTCCTCAAAGGCTGCTCAGCGGGGCCTCCCTGGTGGCGCAGTGGGATAAATAACGCACTAGGAAGCAAACCTCAACCACTGCAGCACGAGTTCGATCCCTGCTGCCGGCCGGGGAGGGGACCCACATGGCGCAGTAGACCTCTCCTTCCCCGCCCGCTGCTCCCCTCAGCAGTGTGCTTCAGTCAGTCTGCCTGTTCTGCTCCCCACTGTGTCCCCACTGTGTCTGGGTGAATCCTCTCACCCCCACATTCTGGCCTGTACCCCAGTGCATGTGTGGTGGGCGAAGCGGATACTTCTCCCGCCGCCACCTGCCAGGCCTCTCCTGCGCCCAGCATGTCCTGCCGGCGTGGGCTGAGTCCGGGGCGCTGGCGGGAGCCGGAGGAGCGCCCCCCACGGGCTCAGGCCCTGCCAAGTCTCCAGCGGCGCCGCATGGGGAGGTGGGCCCGACCCGGCGCCATCCGAGACGCCCGCCTTGCTCAGCGTCCATCTACCCCGCCCCAGCGCGCCCCTGCGGAGAGGGTGCGGAGGTGTTGCCTCCTCTGTCTTCCCGGCTCCTCTGCGCCAGCTTCCGTGCGGGGAGGGGGAGCAGCCGCTGAGCTGGCCCTGCCGACGCGCCGACTCAGCGCTCCCCTCTCACAGCGCTTTGCACCTCTGCTCAGCCACCTTTTATTTTCCAGAGATCCGGGCAGAGCAGCCCTGGTGTGTCCGCACGTGTGCACACACACACGCACACGCACACGGGCACTCACAGGAACGCGCGCACACGCAGACCACCCCGTGCCAGTTTTCGAGGCTCGTGGGGCCTGTTCAGCCACCGCCAAGCTTATTTGTGAGGCCGGGTCCTGTGAGACCAGCTGGGCCCCGCCCACTGTCATCCCCACCGCGGAGACCGCTGGACCTCTGTCCAGGGCAGCCCTGGTTTGGAACTGAGGCCGGCAACTGTCTGCCTGTGTCCGGGCTCCAGCTCCCCCACAGTGCTGAGTGGGCCCCAGCGCCCCCTCCTGTTGTAGAGGACACGCTGGGGGGTTGGGGAGCTGGAGACGTGAGGGTGGGGGAGCCAGCGAGGATGGGGAATCAGTCATGTTTAGAGAGGAGCCTCCAGAGCCCAGCTAAGGAGAGCGGGAGCTCGCAGAGCAAGAGAAGGAAGGAGAAGCCAGGCCGCGAGACGTGCTGCCGCCCCAGGCAGGATGACCTCCCCGCACAGGCGTGTCCTCTAAGAGAGGATGGATTTCCTCTTGGGAAATTTCAAAATGAATATTCTGGCAGAGATGCTAGTGACGCTTTGTCAGGAACCCGACTTTGCATCACCCAGTGGTCACACCTGCAGGTGCCAGTCCTTCATCACAAGACACACGTGGCTCCTGCCAACCCTGGTACAGCAGCCAGCGCATCCCCTAGGACTTCAGCGGGCTCGGGCCCAGGTGTGCAGGGTGGGGCTGGGGCTCGCTTCGGCAGGTCCCCTCTCACGGTATATGGGCGGTCTGTGCATACCCCCACAGCCAGCACATGCCCTTGTTTTCTGCAAAGAAGCTCAGAGAAGGAATGTGTCCAACATGCAGGTAAGATCCAGGAAGACTTCCTGTAGGAGGGGGGCTGGTAGGAGATACATTCAGAGCAGCTTAAGTTGGGGTGGCGAGGGGTAAGCATGCCAATGGTTTTCTGCAAGGAGGACTGTACTGGGAGATCAGGTGCTTGGAGGAAATACTGGGTGGAGGGGTGAGGCTCGGGGGTTAAAATGGAACCAATATAGAGTCAACAGATTGCAGAAATATCATGCTGAGAACTACCCATGCCAAGGAGGAGCTTTGAGATACCAGCTCAGGAAGGCCATAGAAACCCCACTTTCATTTGGGGGCCACACACCTCAGCTCTTCCATCCCAGTTTGTTTCTCACATTGAAAACACAGTTTCAATGACTCAATCACATTCAAGCTCATTTCCCATCACCCTGTGCTCAGACCTTCCAGCAGGAGAGCCAGCCCGGAACCAAGGACCAATTTTCCAGGGGCTCATGACTCATAGGAAAACATGTCTCTTGGGCTATTAAAAGAATGGGGGTGGGGTAAACATTTTGGCTCAAAGCAAATTCTATAGAAACCAAACAAAGAACATACAATTCCGGCACTGAATACTACTTTCCCCAAATAATGAGACAGAAAAAATAGGCTCTTCACCTGACTGGTGCACAGATGTTCCAGAAAAGGATTAAATGCTTCAGAGCATGCAAATGAAACAGACCACTGCCGAGAACATGGAGGAGGGTTCGCGTGTGCAAAAGAAATGGGGTTTCTTGGGGCCTCCCTGGTGGCGCAGTGGGTTAAGCAACGTACCATGAAGCAAACCTCAGCCACTGCAGCACGAGTTTGATCCCTGCTGCCGGCCAGGGAGGGGACCCACATGGCGCAGCAGACCTTTCCTGCCTCGCCCGCTGCTCCCCTCGGCAGTGTGTTTCAGTTAATCTGCCTGTTCTGCTCCCCACTCTGACTGTGGTGAATCCTCTCACCCCCCAACACCTCTGGCCTATACCCCAGTGCTTGTATGCATAAATAAATAAATCTTTAAAAAAAAAAAGAAATGGGGTTTCTTGGCTTTTTTTTTAATGCACCTACTATGCTTGGCAATCCCAGCCCTGCTGTGGGGCAGAAACATAAACCTGACGGTGACCGTGAAGCCACCAGCCACTCTGAGGCCAGGGTCTCAGAGCCACGTCACGTGGTCCGTGGCAGCCTGCACGATGGATTCATTCTATGACATCTCTGCACATTCAAATGCCTTTGTGCTTTGTCCTTTGTCCAGAAAATTGTGGTGACAGAGAAATGAAAATGACCTGGTCCGACTTAGGAAGGTTCTGAGTATACATGGTCTATCCTGACTAAGAGGCGCCCCTTTCCTCAAAGGCGACAGGGCCTACTCTGTGTTTGAAATGGGTTTTGTTTCCAATGAAATAAAGACACCCTTTGCATAATGTCCTTCGCTGGACACAGAGCAAGTTCTTAGAGGCGCGTGGCCTTTGCTCGTATAATGAAGGATGCTGTGAGGCGTCACATCACCGACGCTCCCCTGAGCCCATGACGTCACAAGCGCAAACACACAGCCCCCAAACTGCCCAAGCCCCTTTCATCAGTCAACATTCTGACGTTACCTGCTGAAAAAGGCCAGCACCGTTTCGTGGATCGGAATGGTCTGGGTTTTGTGATTTAGCTGTAAGTAGACCCACAAAAGCATTGTTTTCAGGAGATGAAATTCACTGAAAGTAAACAACCTGGTCAAAGCAAAAGACAGGAAGACGTTTAGGAAGGGTCGAAACATGCATCTGGGGGAATGAGACGCTCAAGGCGACTTCAGGATGAGGCGCCCACCCCTAGTCCGCGGTGACAGGCACCGGCTCCCTGTCGCAGGGCTGGCGGGTGGGGAGCGGGCTCAGCCCCCGGCTCCCGGCCTGCACAAGTCCCTGCCCACCTGCTGTGGCCGCAGCCGGCAAACCCATTCCCAAGACGTCCCCACGTGTTCTTTCCTGGGCTACGTTCTTATTTTTATAGATGTAGAAATTGGACAGGCCTCATGTTTATTTTAAAGATTTATTTATTTATGCACACAAGAACTGGGGTACAGGCCAGAGGCGCAGGACAGAGTCGCAGGAGGTGGGAAGATTCACCAGAGACAGAGCAGGGAGAAGAACACGCAGATCGACTGGAACACACTGCTGAGGGGGCAGCGGGTGATGCAAGGAGAGGTCTGCTGCACCACGTGGGTCCCCTCCCTGGCCGGGGATCGAACTCGCACTGCTGTGCGGCAGATGCTTCACAGTGTGGTGCTCAGCCCCTTGTGCCACCAGGGAGGCCGTGTTTGCCAGCTTCTATGGCTACTGGCATCCCTTGGCTTGTGGTCTCTTCCTCCGTCTTCGAGCCGCAGCGCAGCATCTTCAGGCTTCTCCACGGCGTTCTTCGGCTTCCCTCTTCCACGCTGAAGGAGCCCCGGACTCCACGGGCCCTCCCGGGCAACCCAGGGGGGCCTCGCCATGCGAGGTCACCTGAGAGCAACCGCTCTCCCTCCGCAGCCCTGATTCCCCTTTGCCGTGCGCCCACCATGCCCACGGGTTCCGGCGCTGGGCTGCTGACATCTCTGGGGACTGCCATGGAGCCGGCCATGTGCACAGGGCTGCGTCGCTCAGGGCCTGGTGCAAAGCACCACTCAGCAACAGCAGCCCCGATGCTGCACCCTAATATTCTTTTTAAAATGCAGCCACAGGGGGCCTCCCTGGTGGCACAGGGGTTAAGTCTCAGCGCTATCAAGGCACTGTGGCCTGAGTTCGATCCCCGGCCGGGGAGGGGACCCACGTGGTGCAGCAGCCCGCTCCTGCCTCCCCGCTGCTCCTCCGGGGGCTCAGCCAAGGAAGGAGCGTCTCTAGCAGCCCAAAACTCGAGGCCCTAAGATGACATTTCAACGATTCTCAGACTGGGGGCTGACCGTGGGGATGGTCACGGAAGGTGAGGCCAGCAAGGTGTGACGTCGGTGTGGGCTCCAGGCAAGGGCAGGGAGCTGAGCCTGGCTGTTTCTAGCCATCTCTTGGGTGGGTCCCTCCTCCTGTGCCCTCTGCCCTCACCTCCCTCAAGCGCAGAGCAGCACCCTCCAGACACGAACGGGCGGGAACGCCAGCGCTGGGGGCTGTGCGCCGGCCCGGCTCCCCGCTGGTGACGCCCGGAGCAGGGCTGGCCCTGGGTGGTCCGTGCGGACGGTTCCCGGGTGGCTCCAGTGCCTGCTGCGGTCATGTCTCCCGTGGCCAGTCTAGACGCCTGCACGTCATGTCCCTGACCGCGTTCGGGTCCAGCGCATGTTCTGCAGGACCTGCCCGCGAAAACCACAAGCACTTGCCTTCTGGCTGTGGCCCGGTGTTTTCCCCTCTCCTGGTTACGGGAGGCCGGGTGGGGCAGCTCAGTCTTTCCAAGGGAGGGGCAGTGACGACAAGTCCCAGGATGCCGTGTTTATCTTATCCTCAGAGGTTGCGTAACCTTTGCTCGTTGGGAAAGCTGAGGGGAGCAGAGCTGGATGGCCCAGGGCCCAGGCTCCTGGAGTCCTCTTAGCTGGCAGGGTCCCCCCGCCAGCTCGGAGCCCCGTCCCATCAGCCCCGTTTCACGAGTGGGGGGCGCTGAAGCTGCTTGGCAAATTCCAGTCAGCAGAAAAGACACCGTCCCAGAACTGCTCTTTGCCTTAGAACATTTCCTGCCGCCTACGCAAAGCCAACGCTGCTTCTCTAGCCCACCACTCACACTTTTAGGGGCGCTTAGCCCTGTGTGTTGAGGGTCCCGAAAGGACACGTCTCAGCAGTTGGTGGTGGGCACTGGAGACGTGACAGGTCAGTGCAATGTGGGGTCCTAAGGGGACCCCCGCTGGGATGAAGGTGTCAAGAGGAGGTGCCCTGGGCTTGAAGCTCCTGAAGCTGATTGTTGCACTGAGACTGTATTTTAGTTTAGTTTTGTTTTGTGAAGGTTTTATTTTGATTTATTTATGCATACAAGAACTGGGGTGTAGACCAGAGGTGTGTGCGTGGTGTGTGTGAAAGGACTCACCAGAGACAGAGTGGGGAGCAGAACAGGGGGGTCCACTGAGATACACTGCCGAGGGGAGCAGCGGGAGGCAGGAGCGGGCTGCTGCGCCACGTGGGTCCCCTCCCTGGCCGGGGATCGAACTCAGGCCATAGTGGCTGGCGATAGCTTGATAGCGCTGAGACTTAACCCCTGTGCCACCAGGGAGGCCCCTGTGGCTGCCTTTTAAAAAGAATCTCTTTATTGGGAAATAAACTCCGAAGCATTTAGGAGCCCGAGGCAGGCCACTTGCCCTCGCAGTCGCGGGAGAAGCCGGCGGTGGGAGCGCCGAGAGACGCAGGCCACGGACGGCAGGAAGCGGACAGGAAGGGCAGGTGCCGCTGGGCTCTGCTGCTCTTGCAACTGTTGCTTGAGATTGTTGTCCCATAAAGCATTACTTAGACTACGAATTAAACATACCGGAAGCCCTTTGACTCAGTACTCTCACTTGGAGGAATTCAAAGTGGGCAAACCACAGGAGCAGCAGGTGATGCTCGCGGGGTCGTCACCCAGCTCCCACTTGGGCGATAAAACCCTGCAAGTGACCCAAAGGCCAAGCTCGGGGGTGTGTCCAGGAATAACTCCAAGCAGCCGCCTGCTGCGGGGGACGGGGTGCCACCCGCGGCCCTGCCGGGGCATCAGGAGCTCAGCGGGGGCCCCCAGGCTGCCGTGGGTGGGGTGGGGGGTGTGGCAGCGCCCAGGGCTCCTTGGCTAGAGACGCTGGGGGCCAGAGCAGGTGCTGGGTGCACGGTCCCCGCCATGTCCAGGCAGGAGTTTGGCTCCCGCTGGGGCCCACGAGGGGCGCGGAGAGCGGCACTGCCTGGAAGCAGGACTGGCGGGTGGGGGGGAGGGCCCGGTGGCGCCCAGAGCACCCCAGGTCCGGCTGACAGAGGAGCCCTGGAGGGACGGCGGCCGGGCAGGGCACCCAGCGTGGGGCCCTCTGGTCACGGAGGCAGGCTGCAGCCGCCGGTCAGTGGCCGGAGCCGCCCAGAGAGGCCTCAGGCCCACAGAGACGCTGACTCAGGTGAGAGATTTTATTTTCCTTTTTCTGCCTTTCCTTGTTTTCCAAATTTTCCATGATGAGTGTGTTGCCGTGTCAGGATTGTTTTAATCCTTGCACAGTAATGACTGAGTTGCCAGGTGAGGCAGGGAGCTCCCAGCGCACCCTTCTCTGATGAAGGAGCGAGAAGGGACCCCACCCGGTGCCCCCAGTTTCTGCCCGCACTGAGGCAGGGTTGTCTGTAAGGGCAGGAGGTCTGGGACAGAGGCAGAGCTGCCCACTGGGCACGTCCAGAGCTGCCCACTGGGCTCCTTTCGGGCTCGGTCCTGCTCCCCTAACTCCCACCTCCGCACAGGGCAGTTCCTGGGACCGGCTCTGACCTGGGGGACCTCAGCACTTTGAGGAGCAGCTCCTGTGGGATCTTCTGGAGGTAGATCTGCTTCCCCACCAGCGGGACCAAGTTCATTTCCAGCCACTTCTCGCAGGCGCTGGTGAGCTGCTCTTCCTTGTACTGGGAAAGCAAGAACGGCCTGCTGGCAAGGGCGCCCCTGCCCCTGGCGCCCCCTGCTGGGTGGGGGCCACACTACACCTCCACTCTCGGGTGGCGGGAGGCAGCAGCAGCAACTTCCTCTGAGTGTTTGCCAGGCTCAGGGTCCCTCACTAGGCCGATCTCCGCCCTCTGCAGGCAGTTCCTTGCAGTCCCTACTTACTATGTAGCCCAAGGAGAACGGGAGGCTCTGAGCCCCTGCCTTGCCGTCCCCCCACGGGGCTGCAGCCGGAGTCCCTGGACTGGCATCGGCGCTGACCAGAGAGCCCCGGGTGCACCCCGTGTGGCGCCTGAGGCTGCTTGCCCGGCGGCGAGCGTCCAGAGACAGTGGGCACGGGCTCGGGGCCAGGGGCCTGGCCAGGGCCTCGGCACACGCTGGTGTCCCCGCGGGAGGCCCCTCCGAGACAGTGGCAGAAGGGCCGGCCGGGGGAGGCGCCACATGCCCAGCAGTGTCTGCCCGCAGCAGGGTGAGGGCGAGGAAGGCCAGCGGACTCCGGCAGGACAGGCACTCGGCACACCGGGGTGCTGTCACGCAGCGCTGGGGCACGGCCGCGCTGAGCTGAGGGTGCGTCTGGACCACGGCACAGGCGTCCGTCCGTCCCGCTGGGGCCTCGTGGGCAAAGGCTGCGTCGCCGTCAGCTCTCTCGTCGCCTCCCGGCCAAGGGTCACCTGGCGTCCTTTTAGCCACAGACCCCGCTGGGCCCCGTGGGGCAGCTCACCTCCCGACCCGGCAGGAGCCCCACAGGGTGTGGGGTTTGATGAGAAGGCTGTGCCTTCTGGTGCCTTCCTAAGGTGAAGACATCGCCACTCCTTTGGTATTAAAACGTCCTTTTAAAAACAACTTGAGGGCCTCCCTGGTGGCGCAGTGGGTTAAGCAGCGCACTATGAAGCAGACCGCAGCCACTGCAGCACGAGTTTGATCCCTGCTGCCGGCCAGGGAAGGACCCGCATGGCGCAGCAGACCTCTCCTGCTGTGCCCGCTGCTCCCCTCAGCAGTGTACTTCTGTTGATCTGCCTGTTCTGCTCCCCACTCTCTGTGGTGAATCCTCTCACACACACACACACACCCACCTTTGGCCTGTACCCCAGTGCTTGTATGCATAAGTAAATAAATCTTTAAAAAAAAATAAAAACAACTTGATTTTCAGAAATTGTTCACTTGGCAAAATAAAATATCGGTGCCCCTAAGCTGGTGCAAGGGGGCAGGTTTTAGGGAACCTGCCTGGCGGGGAGATGGAGCATCTGCCTGTGCCCCCCCAGCTGCTCTCACCTTGTGGCCAGCCAGGTAGAAGTTCTTGATGGTGCTTGGCGAGAGCCTGTTCATCATCAGGGTCACACACCTGCAGAGGAGCGAGCTCTGCTGTGGCTGGGCCTCCGCCCGGCTCGGAGACACGGGACCACACCGGGCTTCTGCTCAGCTCCGGCTGGGCCCGTCCACCCAGGAGGGAGCTGGGACGGCGAGCCGGTGGGTAAGACCAGGGAGGACCGTTACAGAGAGCGTTGGGAGGGGAGGCCTGAGGTGGAATTCGCCAGAAAGAGACTAAGCTCAGAGTCAAGCTACCGAAGGGGCCTTGCTGTGGTTTCCTTCTCAGAGGCCCGAGGGTCAGGCGGCACTGCCCAGCTGGCTCCCCGCCGCAGGACTGAAGCCGTGCCCACCTGGCTCAGCCCAGCTCTGCCCAGCCCAGACACGGAGGCTGAGTCCACGCGACAGCGTGGGGTGTTGCCACCTGCACACGCCACCCCGCAGACGGGCGCCTCAGGCAGGCGACCCTGACCACAGCAGCCTCTGGGGACCCTGCCCTGGCTGCCGCACAGAGAGGCCCTCGGGGCCGTCCAGCAGTGGGTGAGCTGGGGCGTCGTGCACGCTGCCGCGCCTGCTGCCACACCGCACCCGCTCCGCCAGCCTTGCGAAGGTGGGGAGCCAGCCCAGCGTGTGCCACCTGCCGGGCCCCGAGCAGCGTGCGGCCCCAGCCGAGCTCTGCAGGACCGCGGCCTTCCCGCGCCGGCCTCCCAGACAAGACCTGGGAGGAGGAAGGAAACAGGCCTGCCGTTTCCGGCTCAGCTCTCGGCAAGCCGCGCGAGGCTCTGGCCGAGTCGGGGCATGCGGTCAAGGCTGCACCACCCCCGCCCCTGAGCAGAGCGGACGGGCAGCCTGGCGGCCAGGCCCGGCCCACTCTCCTCCGCGCCTTGGCTGCTGGGCTCGGAAGCTGTGTGCGTGGGGTGGCCACCGGGCCCGCTTTCTCACCCTGAGTGAGCCTGGTGCCCGCCCCCGGGGGCAGGCTGAGGGGCGTCCCTGCCCGGGGCTGAGAACGGCATCTGGCCGCAGCACAAAGGCCCAGTCACAGCCCTCCTGCCGGCACCCGCCCCAGAAGTCCTCTGACGGAGGCAGGGCAGGGGCTGTGCCCGTCACTGCCGGGGCCCGCGGCCCGGGGACCCAAGGGGCGGAGGCCGTCAGGCTGGCACGGACCGCGGCTCACGCGCTCTGCTCTCGGGTGCAGAACCAGCCGGATAAAACCAGGCCGCTGAGCCTCAGGCCGCTGGGCTGCTCGGACACGGGCAGGGGCGCAGGCGGCTCCCCACACCTGAAGCCCGGGGTGCGGCCCACTCTGCAGCACCCCAGCCCCCGCCAAGTCCGCCCACCCTGGCTGGGATGGGGAATCGCTCACACCCCACCCCCTGTGAATGCCTCCTGGGCCTCCCTGACAGCCCCCGTCATGGCACCCCCAGGGGGGCCGTGGGGTTGTTGAGCAAGGCTGGGCCCCGAAATGGGCAGTGGGGTGACTGGCATGCCAGGTTTGAGCTTTGCATCTTCCTCCCTTCCAAATGCTCTCCTGAGACTGCGCACAGGGGTACTGAGGTTTGCTCTGACCCGAGGGGGTGCGGCCCCTCATCTCAGAGGGTGGGAGCCAGCTGTGTCCCCACGGCCGCAGAAGGGCGTGGACATCAAGCATGGGCGAAGTGGACAGGCCGGCATGGCCAGCGTCGCTGCTGTCCCGACACCTGCAGGACACCCCGGGGCCCGCCCTGCCTCGCGGCCCGGAGGAGATGGAGGGGTCACACGAGCTATTCTGGGGCGTGCCCCTGGGAGCCCACACCGTGAAGCGTCTCTGTCCCCTGCAGGCCGGGCCCTCGCCCAGGGACCGACGGCTCATGGCCGTGGCGGGGAGCCCCACGGCCGGGCTGTGGCCGCCTCTACCTTTGGAACAGGCTGCCGAGGCGGAGGATGTACGCCGAGGCCAGCACGCCCAGCACCTCGTCGTTGTTCATCTGCGCCTCGCTCACGTACAGGTTCTTCAGGGCCGTGGCGAAGGCTGGGGTGCGAGAGAGCGCGTCAGTTTGGGTGCTGCACGCCGAGGCCTTCACCGAGGGTGCCTCTGATGGGTGCTCTGCCGTGAGCTGGGGGCAGCCGCCCCGGAGAAGAGGCACGGGCAGCGCCGGGCGCCCAGCCTGCCTGTCCCCTGCCCCGAGAGCTGGGGTTGGCGCTGCAGAGAACCTGCTGGAAGGACGCCCCAAGACTCTCCCAGCGCTTGCACCTCGGCTCTCTCCAACCCGGGCCCAGGCCCTGCGCAGGGGGAGGTGGCCCGTACCCCAGGGGCGCCTCTCCCTCTAGGGCAGCTGACCCAGGCTTCCCCTGGAGTCTGGTGTTCAAAGGGCCGAGGGCTCCCGGAGAGCCAGGAGAGCTGCGTGGTCCTGGCCAGAGGGCCGCAGCTTGGGAGCAGAGGGACTGGGCTTAGTCCAAGCTCTCCGGGGTCCCCAACTGCCTGGAACAGGCCCGAGGGGCCGAGGTCACGGCTGGGGCAAAGGGGCCCTCCCGATGCGGGAGCCACGGGTCCGAGACCCCACGCAGGCCGTGTCAGTGCAGACGTCCGCTCGCGCAGGGGCGCGGTGAGATGGGCGAGTCCAAGGGGCCTCCAGCAAGGGGCCTCGGGGGCACGGTGGGGCTGGGCCAAGGCTTTGGGGAGCAGGGTGGGCCTTGGGCAGGGCAAGAAGCCCACGATTTGCTCTCTGCCGGCCTCACGGCGGCCAGGCCACTACCCTCAGCGGCACGGCCCCCTCCTCCGGCCTGCCGCCACCTCCCTGCCATCCCTGGGCTGCTCCTTCACCTCAGCAAGTTGGTGCTAGGCGCCGTGTGCCGGGAGCCTGTCTGCTCAGCGCCGGCTGGCACGGCGGGAAGGCGGCCTTACCGACCTTGGTGACCAGCGGGTCGTTGACCTTCAGGGAGATGACCACCTTCTTCACGGGGGGCTTCTGCTTGCTCTTCTCGGGCCGTTGGACTAGCAAAGCGAAGGGGCAGCGTGTACGGAGGGGCCCGCAGTGCCGATGCCAGGGCCCCGCTCAGCCTTGACCCTCCCGCTGCCCCCTTCTCTGCTCCCCTCCGCCTCACCTTTCTCACTAGTCTGCGAGCAGTCTGAGGGTGGGGGCTGGAACTTGGTCGTCCTTGCGCCCCGAGCACCCCGCTCAGACTGGTGGGAGCAGCAGACACCTCCTGCTGCAGGATGAATGGGGGATAGAGGCATGGACGCAGCAGCCCCAGGTCTCACGCGGGACCGCCTGCAGGCTTCCAGGGAAGGGGAGTCACCCACTCCCTCGGAAGCACGCCAGGGGCGAGCTGGCATGCAGGCTGCTCTCGGGCTCCGGCGGGGCCCCGCGTGGGCATGAAGTGCACGCCCCTGCAGCACACCCCAGCCACCCCACGGCTCTGACTCAGGGCCCTGAGCCTGCCTTCCAGCAGCTCAGTCCACAGGAGATTCCTGGGCTCCCTCCCTCCCCCCTGTGGGGTACATGACCCCTGTTGGGCGACACCCTCCTCCCCCAGTGGCTCTCTCCTCCCCGAGATGGTCCCCTGGAGGCAGCAGGGGACAGCCCAGCGCTAGGGACGGGCTTGGTGTCCACCCCAGCCAGCTGCTCCGGACCGCCGGGCCCCGGCCCTGCTGTCCCCTAAGTTCAGGGTTCTGGGGGCTGCGGTGCGAGGCAGGAGCCGCCAGGCAGGTCACACTAGCAACACGGAGACTGTGGGAAAGATGGCCGGTGGCCCCCCACCCTTGGCACTCTCGGCCCAGGCCTAGCTCCGGCTCTCAGCACACCCTGCTCAGCACCTACTAAGCGGCAGGCCTGCTCCTGGCTCTGGCCACTGCCCACTCCTGGGTCCCACTCGGCCTGTCCTGCCGGCCGTCACAGCGCAGGGGACAGCACCCGCACAGGCTCGCAGGGGGCGCCAGCAAGGACCCTGCTGCTTACCGTGCCGCCTCCGCACCTGGGTTGGCTTGTCCACTCCCGGCCCTCGTCAATCCCCAGCGATGGTCAGGGTGGGCGGCACCTGACGATCGCGGGGGCGAGGGCCGGCCCAGAGGGGCTGCTCCGCTTCCCCCCACCCCCCGCTCTCACTGGGCCCCAAGGGGTCAGAAAGGGGGCGTCTCACGGCGGGCTCTGCGGTGCCCGGGTCTGCTTTGTGTGCTGTCTGCTGCTTGGGTTTCGTCCTGGGGAGTCTGCGTGTGCTGAGGGGCAGCTGCTCCTGTCCTCGGAGGAAGGGCGTGAGTGGCCGACAGCTGGTGTGGCCAGTCCCAGACCCAGTCCCGACGCGCGGCCAGCACCCTGGGGCTCGGCCAGTCCCGGCCACGGGCCAGCACCCCGGGGCTCGGCCAGGAGCTGTCTCGGGCCGATCCGCATGATACAGGACAAACTCAAGTCAACGACAGGAAACGAACCACCTAGCCAGCAAGTGGGCAGCAGACGTGCGCGACCACCAGAGGGTGTGCCGAGGCCAGCAGACGTGCGAAAAGCGTCCGCCATCGGGCCGTCCCCTGCCCACCCGTGCCTGTGCAGGGGCTTCTCCGCCCCAGCTCTCTCCCCCGCAGGGCAGCGGCCTCCCCTGCCCGCGGCCTGTCCCTGCGGGGCTTCTCTGCCCTGACCCCCTCAGCGGAGGCCGCTCTCCTCAGGGCCGCCGCCTGCAGCCATGCGGCCTCTCGGCAAACCTGTCCCTTTCGGGGAGCCCTTTCTGCCGCTTGCGTCCAAGCAGGCACCTTTTACTTTCCCGCCCCTTTTCCTAATAAACCTGCTCTCCAAATTCAAAAAGAAAAATCTTCACTGTCGCTCCCAAGAAGAGACAAACTAGCGGGGCAAGACCCTCCCGCGCCCTGAGACGGTGCACGTAGGCCCACAGTGCCCGGGTGCCGCACCCGCTTCCTCTCCGGTCTCCACAGCAGCGGCTGGGAACTGCCACCCACCTCAAGCAGAGGAGACGGAGCACTCTGCCGAGGCCCCAGGAGAGACCCGACCCCACACAGGCTGGGGTCTCTCGACCGGGGTCCCCAGCAGGGTGCCGTGGGGAGTACCTCTCAGGAGCTTCTCCATGTCCTTCGTGGGGCCGGTGCTGGTACGGACCAGGGCCGCCAGGTAAAGCTTGGCCAGCGTCTCAGACTGAAAGATCTGGGGCTGGTGGAGTTCCCACTGGAAGCCCAGACACTCGAGAATCACATCTGAGGGGAGAAGGGGTGCTGGACAAACCCCAACGACAGCGCAAGGTGCTTCCACCGCACCCCACTGCTTCACGGAGGGTTGGCTGTCAGGGCCCAGAGGGAGGAGCTGTCTCAGGCAGCCCGCCAAGGCCAGGAGAGCCACTGGCCCGCCCTGCAGGTGTGGGGACGGAGCGTAACCCTGGGGGGGAGGACGAGGCTTCAAGGGGCTGGGTGCATCTGGGGCCTGCCCTCCCCCCGAGCTTCTCCACCTGACTCGGTGCCGCAGGGCCCGAGCCGGCGGCCAGGAGCGCAGCTGCCCGAGTTGCGACAATGAGAGGTGCCTGTGGAGAGCCCAGACGTCTGGAGAGCGACGTCCCCCGCCCTGGCGGGCTCTGGCTTCCTTCTGGAGGCCGCAGGCCGCCCCAGAGCCGCCCACCTTCTGGCGACAGGAACTCACCGGGCTCCCCGCTCTGGAGGGGCTTCAGACTCTTCAGACTCTCAGGGAAAACCTTCTGGACTTGGGAAATGGATAACCTCAGGAAACAGACACAGAGTCCAGCGGTTAACGCCAACACGTGGCCGTCCCGCCACAGGCACCGTCCGGGGCAGCCCGGAGGGCCCCGCGTCAGCCTCGTCACGTCGCTCGCTCACCACGCGCCCTTTGGGGAGGCTGCCGGGCCACGCTGGCCTGCCGCCCGCCGGGCACTCATTCCTGCTTCAGTGTGGGGGTCGCCCAGAGCAAGGGGGCCTGAGGACACCCCACGGGTGGGGCTTTGAAGCAGCGTCTGGTCCCCGGAGTCTGCTGGAGAAGCGGAGAGAAGGTTCTGCGCCTTTCCAGGGGTGGACCCCCCATGACCTCTACACGCCGCGTCCCAGCGTCTCCAGAAATGGAGCTTGGAATCGCCCCTGCGCCCACGCGCCTCTGTCAGGAAAGGGCGCCGTCAGGCCCCGGCTGACCAGGCCGGCACCCCGAGCCCCCTCACAGATGGCCGCCGGCCCGGCCCTGGTGAAACGCTCTTGAATTCACCACCCCTCTGTGCCCTTGTGGCTGTGACCTTCGCCAAAGCTGCTGTTGACTCCCCAGCGTCTCCGCGGCCTCCTCGATGACGCTCCAGGCTCAGCCCAGCGCCTGGAGCCCGTCTCCTCAGCCCTCCTCTCAGACGCACGCTCCTTCTCTCGAAGTCCTGCCCGCCTCATCGCCCGCCGCCGAGGCCAGCTCATCCGTGGGCACACTTCTCCGTGCTTCCTCCGGGAGGCTGTGAGCACCTGCGGCCCGCCCGGCTGCGGCGGCCTTTCTCCGGCATCCCGGTCGCGGCCTGTGCACCTGTCTCTCTGGTCTCTGCTCCACGAGGCCGGCGTGGACTTGGTCACCTGCTGCCTCCCTCGCACAGGCGCCCGGCTCGAGATAAGCCGACACAGGTAAGACACGTCCATAGCACTATATCCATCCGCTGGACAACGGCGAAAGCTCGAGTCGCACATTCAGCTTGAAGGCAGTCGCCCCAGAAAGCCCGCCGGCCAGCCAGGGACACATCCGGTCGACGGCACCTTCGCCCAGCTGTTTCCCCAGGACCTGGGCCCCACGGGCTGGGAGCCTGGGGCAGGACTTGTGGGGACCCCATGTCCAGCTGCGCTGACCGCGTGCTGCCCATCCAAGCGGCGCCCACGTGCGACTCGGCCCAGGAGGGCGGGCGCTCAGGTCGTTCACCTGCTCAGGTCGTTCAGCCCCCGCTAGTTTGGCCGGGTCAGGAGGTTGAGGGCGGTCTGCAGCCGGAGCTGCGGGGGCCTGCCTGTGCGTCTGTGCGTCAACCCCCGTCTCGAGCACTGGCGGCGGCGTCTGAGCTGGGGTGCCCCCTGGTGCCAGGGCCGCCGGCCAAGCCCGCAGGCCAGGGAGCCCTGGGAGGTGGAGGCACGAGGGAGGGCCGCGGGCGCTGTAAGTCGTCCTGGGAGATGCGGCCGGGCCGGCGGGCTGCGGGGTGCGCTGCTGGGCTGGGGCTCGCTCCCCGTGGCCTGACCCAGAGTGGAGGGCCCGAGGGAGGGGGACCCCACGCAGTTCTCATGGCAGGCTCGAACCTGCTCGAACCCCTCGACTTGTGAGATCCAGCTAGATGCTCTGGGCAGAGGCACGCAGACGTGGGCCCTGATCCCAGCCCCCGCTGGCTGCCTCGGGCCAGCTTCCTGGACTCAGGGCTTCCTCCGTACGTGCAAATAAAGATACCTGCTCTGGAGCTGCTGCGGGGCAGAGAGCGGAAGCCGGCAAGCCTGGCTTGGATGGGAACGCCGTTCTCGCCACAGCCCTCACCCACTCACCAGTCTGCACAGCTCCCCCAGAATTGCTCTCTGGTTAAGAAATCGAGGGGTCCCTTCTTTCCAGCCTTGCCTCTTCCCATGACCTCCACCTTCCCCCAGTGGACTTGATATTTTGGCCAGCGTGGAAGAAGAACTGGGGCACGGGAGGGCTTCAGGCCCCTCTCCCCAGAGCCCGAGCCCCGCACAGCGGCCTTGTCCCTCCCGCGGCGTGGCCGAGGCAGCCCTTCTCCCCCTCCCGGTGGCCCCAGCCTGGGGCGCCTCCCGGCGGGCCCTGGACTGGATCTCCCTACCTCTCAGGGTTCTTCAGCACCTCATCGAAGTCGATGCACAGAGCTTTGCACATCTGGGAAAGCGCCAGCAGGTCCCCGGAGAAAGGCTTTTTGGAAAAACGCCAGCGGTTGGTGGCGCCCACGATGCGGCGCTCCAGCTTGGCTTGGGGCTGCTGGGAAGTGAGGGGAGAGGGGGAACCTTTTCTGCAGCCATCCACCTGCCAGATTCTCTGCATTGTACAGGAGAAAGAAAAGACAAATTCTTAAATGCTGGTTGATGTGCAGTGCCGGCCGCAGTCCCTCACGAGCGTCTTCTCCAGGTGAACACACATGTTCACTGCACCGGATGTCAAGCTGCAGAGCAGCTGGGGACTCGGGAGCCAGGAGAGGAGAGGGCAGAGGCAAAAGTTGGGGGAAAGAGGCGTGTCTTGGCAAGTAGTTCTGAAGATACCCCAGCAGCGTTAGGAGAGGCTTCAGGGAGCTGCTCTTTTAAGACTCATCCAAACAGGCTTCTCAGAGAGACACAAACTGGAAATTTGGGGGCAGGGGCTGCTTTGTGACTTTTTTTTTTAAAGATTTATTTATGCAGACAAGAGCTGGGGCACAGGCCAGAGGTGCGGGGGATAGGAGGATCCACCAGAGACAGAGTGGGGAACAGAACGGGCAGATGAGCTGAAACACACTGCTGAGGGGAGCAGCGGGCAAGGCAGGAGAGGTCTGCTGTGCCTTGTGGGTCTCCTCCCTGGCGAGTGGCAGGGATCGAACTTCTGCTGCACTGACTGAGGTTTGCTTCATAGTACAGTACTTAACCCACTGCGCCACCAGGGGGCTCCTGCTTTTTGATTTTTTAATGATAGAATATACAAAACATAAAGTTCCACAATCTGTCCATTTTGTACAATGTAGTGGCATATTTTAAGCTGTACTACCTCACTCTCTCATCCAGGTTATTTTCATCACCTCAAAGGGAAATCTGTACTCATGGAGCCATCACCCCCAATCACCTTCTCTCCTGGCACTTGGCACCCACTAATCTTTCTGTCTCTATGGATGAGCCTGGGCTGGATACTTGGTAGCAATGAAAGTAGCCTTTAATGTCTGGCTTCTTTTACTTAGCAAGCGGCTTCTAGGTTCAACCAATTTGTAGCAGGTGTCAGAACTTCATTCCTTTTCATGGCTGAATACTATTCCACCAGGTGGCTAGCCCTTCCTCAGTTGATGGACACTTGGCTGTTTCTACTTTTTGGTGATTGGTGAACAACACTGCTGCCAAGACTCACTACGAGTTTCTCTTTGAACCCTGTTTTCTGTTCTTGTGGGTACATACCTAGGAATGGAACAACAAATCACCTACTGGCTTGTGAAATTACTCACTTACCTGATTCAGCATGTTTGTGAACAAGAGTAGAGATGACACAGCAGGGCAAGAAGAAGCTCCTGGAAGACAAAAGGCAGAAAGTTTGTACTTCCAAAAAATTTCAAATCATTCAAATCATTAGGAGATTGGCCTAAAGAGTCTATGTTTTGCCACAAAAGTAAGAAGGAGGGAGCTGATGTGTGGTTTATCTCATTTTTCTCTTATTTTTTAAAAGCACATGAGTAGCGAGATGAGTCTCGGGCATCATGCTGGGGATGTGGCCCACATAAAGCAAAACGGGAGGTAACCAGCAGCCTTAGCCCTGTACCCGGGTGACCCCAGGTGATGGACACCAAGGTGAGCTCTAAGTAGGCCCATCAGATCATCTGCGGCTTGTGTGGCCAGTCCCTGCCCAGCCGGGAAGCCCCAAGGCCCTCACGCCCACCGTGGCTGTTACCGGGACGCCCTCTGTGCCTGAGGGGACGGTGGGTGCCAGCCGCACTTACCGTCCTGAGGCCCCACCCTGCAGCGCCTTCACAGGGGCCGCGCGCTCATTGCCTCGTCTGGGTTACAGGTGCGCTGGGGGCTGTTCGCTTTCTGAGACGGAGCTGAGGGCGAGCGTGACATCTGGGGCACTGCCCTTCTTTCTGGGGCCTATCTCCGGCTTCCTGGGGCGTTGCGGGCACCATGGCAACGGTTGGATGGTTCTGAGCACTTCCTGTGCCCGGCCCTGCTGCAGGACGCATGGCTGAGTGGCCGCGGGAGCGACAGTGGGTGCCACCTGCTTCCTCCTCGACCTCCCTGCTGGGCGTGGTGACTCTTACGCCCCTAGGGCCCTGGAGGCGGGCAACCCGGAATCTCTGATAGCACCCTGTGAGAACGACCCCCAGATCCTCAGGCCCCGCCTGGGGCAGGAGAAGGCCAGGCCAGCAGGCCCTCCCGTGCCCTCAGCTCTGGCTCTGGCCGGCTCCATGTCTAGCCCGAGCAGCCAGAAATGTTACGACAAATGTTTACATGAGAAGGGAGGGTTGTCCATTACTCCAACTTATGCCTGCTGATTCGTTTGTTGATCGATGATTTTTAATTTGCTTTTCTGGGAACTAAGACCTGCTGAAAGGCAGGGCCAGAGCCAGTCCCAGCGCCTCATCCAGTGTCCGGGATCTGTGATGTCGGGGCCTCCGAGTGGGCAGTGGGGGGTGGGGGGGTGGGAGGTGGGGCTGCACATATCCCACTGGGAAACTTAGCCCATTGAGTTCCTGGGCTCCTGCCAGGGGCTCCCTGAAACACAACACAGTGAGAGGCCTGGCATCCAGGTGGGGTCCGGGGACAGGCATCCTGCTGGCCTTCCTGTGTGGCCTCCAAGGAGCCCCGCGATGAGAAGCAGATCAGCAAAGCGGCGCTCAGCCATCACCACTGTGTTCTGGAAACTGTAAGAAACCAAGAACGGGGCCCTCTGAACGCACCTCCTCCCGATGCTGCCTCTCCTGACTCGTGTCCTGCCTTGGGGCTAGCTGGTCTGCCTGGGGGTGCAGCTTGCCCAGCCCTGTACCCTCACACCGCAGAGCCACCAAGCTCAGAAGAGCCCGAGCGTCCCAACTCTCCAAGCAGGAGGCCTTTGCACGTGGAGGGCACCGCGGCGTGCGTGTGCACACATGTTCATGCGTGTGCGTGTCTGCTTGGGCGTGGCCTCCTCAGAGACGGCTGCACAGATGGATACATTAGCTCTGTGATGCTCACTCCCTGGCACCCCAACATTCCCCAGCTCCCTGTCCCTGGCATGTGGGACCGCATGCATGGCTTCAGTTGCAGAGCTTGAAGCACACTGTCTGGAACCATCTGAACACCGTCTCTGTTATAGGCTTGGGGCAGGGGTGCCCTCAGCTGGCGGCTGGGACACAGTGTGGGCAAGCCCTCGGGCTCCCCCAGTGGCCACCCTGGGAAAGCATCCCAGAGGGTCACATCCTCTGCTTCTCCTAAGTAGGATCTGACCTAGGCCTGGACTGTAGCCCCGTAAGGTCTGAGCTCAGGGGCCCAGGGCGTTCAGCTCGCCCCCAAAGCCCTTCGTGCGCACGTCTCTGATGGAGCTCTTGGCGGCTGCCCTACCAGCCACGGTCAGAGACTACAAGCACAACAAGCATGAAGCTCGCTGGAGGTCTCCTTGGTGGTGCCGCGTGCCGGGGGGCGGCGCACCAGCCAGTCGTGCGGGCGCAGGGAAGTCGCGAGCCCCGAGAGCACAGGCCTTCGTGGGCCCAGACTCCAGGCCTCACGGGCGCGGCCCCTGGCCAGACCACCTCGCACCGACACCTCCCGCCCAGCCACGGAGGACCGGGGGTGCCGTCCACCCTCTTAACACTCCAGAACCCATCTCAGCCCCTCCACCCAGCCACCTAATGGGGCGCAGCGGGGCTGAGCTCCTCAGAGGTCACCCCTGGTGTTCCCTGGCACTGAGCCAAGCGAGTGTAGGGGGAAAGCGCTGCCCGGGACCGCGGGGAGGAGGCCAGGCGCGGCACAAGGGCCCTGCGGGTGCAGACCCAAACCACGCCGAAGGGGTGAGCCCCTGCCGCTGCACCGTGCTGCGGGGTGCTCACTGGGGCTGCTTACAGGCGTCCTGCCCCCTCGCTCTCCATGGGAGGGGAGGAGGAGAGGCCAGCAGGCACGTCCTCCCCCTCCAGCAGGGGCTCCCCTTGGCTGTCCCCAAGCTTTGGAGGGGGAGACCAGTTGGCTGGGCAGCACCCATGAGGCCGGCGACAACGGAAGGAGACTCAGCATCCGCTGTCCTGTGATGTCCGAGGAGAGGCGCCGAGCCAGGCAATGCCAGGGCTGAGTCGCCGTGGGCCAGGCGGGGCCATGCCCCGAGGCCGAGCTGCGGGGCAGACAGCAGCTAGGGAGCCAGCTCCCAGGCCCGAGGGGGGGGCGTCTGTGCACGCTGGGGTGGGGGGGGTCTGTGTGCGTGTTGGGGGTGTATTTCACAGTCTCACTGCAAGGCTGTCCGGCAACGAGCTTCCCAAACTTTAAACATGTATCTTTGAGAAAAACAGCTGGGCCCTCGAGGAGCTGGCCCAGCTCATGGCGGCCTTGCTGCTCCCCTGATGACCATGAACGATCACAGAGCTCAGGGCCGAGGACCCAGACGCCCCCTCCACGGAGGGTGTAGGGTCAGAGAAACGTCATCAGGCTTTTCTGCCCTCCCGCCATCAGCGTGATGATGGACGCCTGCGGTGCTGCGCGCAGGCCTGAGTGGGCGTGCGCAGTGGGCGCGCCTGGGCTTGGACACCGGCGTATGAGGGCGGCGTCACGAGGATGCCGGCGGAACGAGGGCAGCTGAGCAGCAGAAGCAGCAGTGGTAGAGATGAGAGGCCAGAGAGCCCAGAGAGTGAGATGTTGTCTTGCCAGGAAGGCAGCACCGAGCAAGTTCTGGATGGTTCTAGCGGACGGGGTAAAGGAAGGAGTCCTGGAGCCCTCGGTGGCTTTTATGCTTTGATTACAGAGGTGGCATCAGGCACACGGCAGGCGGGGTGCCGCGGGGCCGGAGGCTGGCAGGTCTCCCGGCCCCGGCGCATCTCATCCTCTCGGCTGCTTTGCTGCTTGTGCTGCTGCTGGCGGCCCGTGCGCCGCCCTGGTAGCCGAGTCTGCCGCAGGTGCGCCCACTGCGCATGCCCACCCAGGCCTGCGCGCAGCGCCGCGGGTGTCCATCTTTGTACCAGTGGCGGGAGGGCGGAAAAGCCTGAGACTTTTCTCTCTGACCCTACAGCTGTGCCGGGGGCTGGGAGCTGCCAGCCTCCTGGGCCCCGGGCCCCCGCCTGCCGTGTACCTGGTCGCCTCTGAGATAACGATGCAAGAAAAGCCGAAAAAGCCACCGAGGCCCCAGGGCGCCCCTTTACCCGGTCTGCTGGAATCCTCGAGAACTGCTCTGTGCCCTTCCTGGCACCACAGAGGGTTTCCAACAGCTTGGATTTTGGAGGCGCGACTAAGGTGACACGGGCACAGTCGCCGCTTATAGCTTGACAAACGTCACACACGCACAGCTGGGCGGGCGGCCACACCCAGGCTTAGCACACAGACGTCCACCACTTGGGCAGTCTCTCTGCCCATCTCCCGTCAGCCCTCGCTCCCAGCCGGCCACTCCTGACCGCAGCCTGTCCCCCTGGTCTCGCCTTCAGGAAGCTACAAGAGGAAGCATCGCACCTACCATAACGTCTGGCTTTTTATCCGGCTTCTTTGCTTCTGAGCTGTTGCAGTAATGCCTGAACACCCAGACCAAGCAGCCTGGTTCATTTATATCAGCAGCAGCTGCTTCCTGACCAATTACAGCCGCTTCCTCCAGTAACACTGACCAAACGAGACTTGTGCCCACGGCCAGCAGCGTGAGAGGAGCGGAGGCCTGCACCCTCAGGGCGCCACAGTCACCCAGGAGGCCAAGTCCTCACCGCCGGCTCCCGGCCCTCTAAGAAGTCCCACAGCTCCCCCTGCCGGGCGTCCTCCCGCACTGCAATGGCCGGTACCCGCTTCATCCCCCGAGGGTGCCGGGTCTGTGGGACGCACCAGGCCCTCCACCGCAGGAGCTGAGCACTGGGGTGCTCGCACTGGGGTGCTCGGGCAGCGAGTGCACGATGACGGCGAACGCTGGGAACCACGTCAATGCCGATGGCCGCAGCTTGCTAAGTACGTTTGGCTCCGGGACTCACGCGCAGTTCAAGACGGTGATCAAGAGCCGAGTTTATGGACAGAAAGGCGCAGCGCTGACGGTGCTAGGCCAGGAGCGCCGCAGACGGTGACCAGAAGCTCCGACGATTTCCTTTGAAAGATAACGGCATGTACACCTCACACAGAAAGCAAAAGCAGAGCCTCCCTGGTGGCGCAGTGGGTTAAGCAACGCACTATGAAGCAAACCACAGCCACTGTAGCACGAGTTCGATCCCTGCCTCCGGCCAGGGAGGGGACCCACATGGTGCAGCGGACCTCTCCTGCTGTGCCCGCTGCTCCCCTCAGCAGTGTACTTCCCTTGATCTGCCTGTTCTGCTCCCCGCTCTGTCTGTGGTGAATCCTCTCACCCCCCACACCTCTGGCCTGTACCCCAGATCTTATATGCATAAATAAATCTTTAAAAAAAAAAAGAAAGCAAAAGCATAGAAAAATAAATATGAAGACACAGTTACTATCTCTTGCTTTGGGGATGATGGCTGTTTTTCTTCCTCCCTTCTCTGTATTTCTAATTTTTTGGCAGTGAAAATGTTTCTTTTGAATAAGAAAAAAGGTCGCAAGATTCAGGAGCTGGTGAGGCGGGGACTGCGGCTAAGAGCAGAACCTGGGGTGAGGGTGATGCAAGGCGTGTGCCTGCCAGGCAAGCTCCAGGGGGAGGGGTGGCGGCCGAACCCAGCAGAGGTTGGCGGGGGGAGGCAGTGCCTGCCCTGGCTTAGGTGCTGGGGTGCGGGCGCCGACCGCAGGCTGGGGCCCTCCCCCGAGGCAGCTCTGCAGGAGGGCCGGGCGCAGGCGAAGCGGTAGGTGCCCTTCTCCCCGAGCCGCCTGTCTCACCGGCACCGCACCCCATCCTGTCTCCACACCTGAGGTTACCTGGGAGGGAAGGGGCCTTCCGCGCAGCAGCCTGTGGCCCCGAGCTCGGGCAGGAAGCGGGGCTTTGCAGCCAATGACCGTCGAGGGCTCGGGTCTGCACCCCAAGATTACACCGCACCCCACCCATCCCCCAGGAGCATACACATCCCCCAGGAAGATGCACCCACATCCTATCTGCTGCTACTGCAAAGGCGACCTTATTTGGCCATAGGGTCTCTGGAGACGTACTTCAGTCTTGAGATCATTGGATTTGGGGTGTAGCCTGCCCTGCACGGCTGTATAGGGGCCCGCGAGATCTGCTCTGGCCTAGAGCCACGTGTCCTGTTTCTGGTTGGGGACCCTTTGTGCCACTGCTTGGGGAGAGCTGGGGCATCTTTATTTTTTTTTTTTTAAGATTTATTTATTTATGCACACAAGAGCTGGGGTACAGGCCAGAGTCATGGGAGGTGAGAGGATTCACCAGACAGAGTGGGGAGCAGAACAGGCAGACAGACTGAAACACACTGCTGAGGGGAGCGGCGGGGATGCAGGAGAGGTCTGCTGCTCCATGTGGGTCAAACCCCTGGCCAGAGATCGAACTCGTGCTGCAGTGGCTGAGGTTTGCTTCAGTGTGTTGCTCAACCCACTGCGCCACCAGGGAGGCCCCAGAACTGGGGTTTCTTAGGAGACGAGAAATTCAGTCCTCACCGCAGTCCTGCCCCAGCCCTCACCAGCTCACCTGAATAGGGTTCATTTGGGGTGGCCCCTAAACCCAATGCCTGGGGTCTTTAGGAAGGAGGGATAGTTGACACACAGAGAGGGGCAGGTGAAGAGTGAGGCAGAAACTGAAGCAACGTGGCCAGAAGCCCTGGAAAGCTGGTGACCACCAGGAGCGGCAGGTCTGGGACAGAGGCCCTCAGAGGCCCCTTGGGGTGGGGGTGGGGGGTCCTGCTGATTTCCGGCCTCCCAAACTGCCAGGGAACTTATTTGTATGGTTTCAAACGCCTAAGTGGGGCCTAAGTTTGGGGTGATGCTTCGGCAGTCTTAGGAAACCAAGACACCTCCCATCCCTCCCTCCCACCCACACTCCCACGGCCCAGTAGGGAGCCCAACAGCAGACACCTCTGCGCTCATCTCCCACGCACCTGCTCAGCCTTTCCGAATCCTCCGGGGTCGGGGTAACCTTTCAGGGTGGGTCCTCACACCAGGGGAGCAGACAGGAAGGCCAACAGCCCGCTACTTCCTTGAATCCATCACAGGAAATAGCTTTTGCCCCTAACGTCAAGGAGACTTTGTACGAACAAAATCTAAGTAATCCAATATGCTCACTTAATTATTTAAGGAGCAAGTCAATATTCCTCATTAGCTTCATCTTAAGCTTCATCTTACAAACTCTGGCACAATAAGGAAGGGAAGGTTATTTTTAACCCTCCAGACAAACAAACAAGGCGAGAGGAGAGTAAAAAGCCACATTTGCTATGGCCCAACAAGGGCGAGAAAAGAACCCTCCGAGAAAATAAATTAGAGCCACACTTACTGCCAAGATCCAAAGAAAAAAATTTATTTACAATAGAGAATTTTATTTGAAACATGCATCATTTTTTTAAAACAAATCAGCAAATGCAGATCAAGTTTACGCTCTTTAAGGCAAGAGTCCCAGTGCAAGCTGTACAGGTTCATACGAAATCCAAAAGCTGCTCGCCCTGGAAGTCAGGTACAACGGGCAAGGCCAAGGTCAGCGCTGCGTCTTTTATTAGAGAATCAGACAGTCTCCCTGATACAGGAACTCTGAGGTCAACTTGCTATGAATCATACTAGGAAAATGCAAACCAATAGCAAGAAATCCTGATAGTCTCCTTAGCACTGCATACAATCAAATCAACTTTATTCAGAAAGGAAATACAGTAGTGCATACGAAAAAGTGGGAACAGAACCTGTCCACGCGGCGGGCGGACAGCAGAGCGCCAACGCGCATATTGCACGCAACGGTCAAGTCCAGACATTTGGTTCAAAGTTAGCTTTTTCCCATTTTGGCGATCAGTTCGTCACAGATCTTGGTGAGTTCTTCTATCTCTTTATTCTGCAAGAAGAGAAAGCGAGGTTGCTGAGCTCTCTCGGTGGTTTGAAATGAAGCCAATTAAAATGGCCATTAGACCTGTCAGGGGTCTGGGGTCCCCCCGAACACCTGGTACCTCTGAAATGCTCAAAAGCAGCGCGAGAAGTGACAGAGATGAACCATCTACGTCTACACCCGCTGCTTGCTGTGTGACCTTGGGCAGGTTACACAGCCTCTCTGAGCTTTGACTTGTTATCTCTAAGTGTGGGTGACAGTTGTCTCCGAGGACTAGATGAGGGGAGAAGCGTCCAGTGGACGGGCACAGCGACCAGCACGTGCCGGGGGTTCCCAAGACCGGCTCCTTCCCCAGCCCCGCTGTCTCGCTCCCGTGACCCACTCTCTAAGGCGGACCACTGGCTGGGGCAGGGCCGATCCGAGGCCCCAGGGCTCCAGACGCCGAGGGGGTCACACACGCGGCTCCCCTGCAGCACAGCCACGCCCCCAGGCCTGAGCCAGCCACGCTGGAACCCGGCTGCAGGCAGACCGGGCCGAGGCCCACGGGTGCTTCTGGGGTAGCAGAGACCACGGAGGAGACACGCTGGCCTCCCGGCCACCCTCCCCACCACACTGCCCATCAGGCCCTGGGCTGCCACCAGCCTCCGTCCCCATGAGCGCTCAGCGGGGCGCCCAGATCCGGGAGACGACGGGAATGGGGCCTGGAAGCGCCTGGGGCCTGGCCTGGGCAGGAGGTTCCAGGGGACTGAGCGCCAGACTGGGAACCAGGACACCTGGCACAACGGAGGGCCCCAGCGAGCTCAGCCCTTCTGCCCCTGCCGGGAACAGCTTTTGCGTCAGTCGGCTCTCTCTGCTGGGCCCCGTGGGGACGCCCCACTCAGGCAGGCGGGCTGTGAGGCGCCTGCGCACAGGGGCTCAGTGGCTGCTGGACAGGCACGAGGAGTGAGAAAGGGCAGTGAGCGCCGGGCCAGGAGGCCGGTCTCGGGGCTGGCACTGCACCGCATCTTCGGCGGGGGTCTCTGTCTGGCTCTGTGGGAGCCAGAGCTCAGACCCGCCACCCCTTACCTTCTGCTCCAGCGTCCTCTCCAGCGCGTCCACCCGCAGCTGCTCCTTCCGCAGGCTGGCCTGGCAGGCGGCCTGCTCCTGCTGGGCCCTGCCCCGGACTTGGGCTATCTCGGCGTTGGCCCTGGAAAAGGGGCGGGGTGAGGGGAGCTGGAAACGGCCAGTGTTTCCTGCACTTTCCTCCTCCCGCCACTGGCCAGGGGGAGCTGTCTGGGTCCAGCTCCCACCAACGGGGTCCTGAGTACAGGGGCTCGTGAGAACCCCATCCCCAAGGTACACTGAGGGGCCTGAGGGGTGCCCTGGAAATGGCAACATGCACCCCGCACTTCTCACCATGAACGCCAGCTGGAAGCACGTGCTTGTTGTGCAGAAGAAATGCAGCACCGTGTGCCCATCCCGAGCCAGCCCTGGGCCCGGAGCTCCCGCGTGCCCTGGCGGGGGCCCAGGTTACCTGTCCAGCTTCTCCTCTGCGTGCACCTTCAGGGCCTGGTACCTCTGTTCCTCCTTCTTCACCCGGGACAGGTACTCCTGTGCACACTTCTTCAACACCTCTTCATTCTGCCTCCACAGACAGGGTCGAAACCACAGAAGACACGCTGAGCGATGGGCACCCCAAGAACACTGATGTGCACGCGCCCCTCCCAGTCGAGGCGGACTCCCCAGCCGTGAAGACCAGCTCCCAGCAGCTCCCAGCAGCTCCCAGCAGCTCCCAGCAGCTCCCAGCCCGCCCGGTCCGCCCGGCCTCTCCGTCCCACACCTCCAGCGACCCGTAGGGCCCTCACCTTGCGGAAGCCCTCCAGGACCTCCTTCATCTTCTCGTACCTCCTGAAGAGGTCGGCCAGGGACTTCTCCACGGAGTTCAGGTCGGCCAGGGCTTGCTCCTTCTCCAGGACCAGCTGCTGGACCGTCTGGTGGGAGACGGACTTCTCCCTCTGCTCGTCCTCTGGCGGGAGACACAGAACAAAACACGCGGCCCGTGGTGTCGCAAGCCGGCTTCAGGGGCCAGGGCGGCCTCAGGCGCCACCGCCGACGGGTGAGGCGGTTCAGACTTGGGATGGGCCACCCCCAACCCCGCCGCACTCCGACTCTGCCTCTGCAGCAGCAAAACCACAGCCAGAGCCCCACACCCGGGCCCAGCAGTGTCGACGGATGGCGAGCAGCCACGGTGCTTCCACGTGCTCCGTGCGGCCCCTCGGCCTGTCTGGGTCTGACAGCGCAACCTTCACCGCTGACTGTGTTGAGCCAGCCTAGAAAGCGGTGGGCTGCGCTGGAGCGGGGGAGCCTTTCAGGGGCTCCAGACAAAGAGAGGACCTTCGGAAAGAAAAAGGTTTCTTCCCCCTTAGACCCAAAGCCCACGCAGCTGCCGCTGCTGACTTAACGCACAGGAAACTGACGGCCGTGGCCACAGCCGGGACCTCACCCCAAGGAAAGTGCAGCTATTCCTGGCACGTGCCGGAGGGTGAAGTTCTGGCCCCACCCAGGCGGCTGTCTGTCCTCTGCCCGCCTCCGACGTCCCCCGGGAATGGGAGACCACCTCCGCCTTGCTGGGTCACCCCGCGGAACAGCCGCCGGCTGGTGCTCTGTCCGCTGTGCTGCCCGCAAGTGGCCGCGGGGGCGAGGAGGAAGCCCCTGCTCAGAGTTCCTGAGGGAAGGAGCTCCACACATTGTCCTTCCTCAGCCCCAGGTGCCCGAGGGGGATGACGCTGCCCACACGGGGGTCTGCTGCGGGATGGGGCCCGTGCGATACGGGGCCAGGACAGCAGGAGCAGCTGTCCGGACGTGCGGATGGGGCTCCTTAATGCTGGGCCCGTCCCGCAGCCAGGCTGACCAGGAGCACACGCCAGGTCTCCCTCCCGCTCCGAGCCCCGAGGACTCCCCTGCACGGCAAAGAACACCCGCACGCCTTCCCCAACAGGCTCTGCCCTTGCTGCTCCAACCACGGCAGCCCCCACCCGCCAGGCTCAGCACTGCTGTGCTGTTTGTGGGGAACACCCCAGAGCCCCCCAGGGCTCCCCCACTCAGAGGCACCGCCCCTGGGCACGCGCCACCATCACACTGGACGTGCGTGCACACGTGCATGTAAGCCTGTCAGCGGCTGCCCCAGAACGCACGCCCCCGGGCAGAGCCCCCAGCCTGCCGTGTCCTCTGCTCGTGCCAGGGCCCGGGGCATCCTGGCCCACGCCCCGCAGCGAATGGACACATGATGCATCACGGCGCCAGGCCCAAGCCTGAAGCCACTTGGCCCGTCTCCATGCGGGGCACAGGCCCCCAAGGCCAGGGACAGGCCTCCGAGGAGCCTGCTCCCTTAGAAGCGGGGGTGTTGCTCAGGGTTCCTTCCCTTGGGTGCCTGAGAACAGTCACCCCAGGACACGGGCCCAGCGCGGGCCAGCCCCGGCCTGTGAAACTCGCTCTAGAGTTCTGACTCTCGGGCCCCAGGTCCCAAGAAAGGGTCCTCACGTGCGGGCATGCACCGGACACACAGGGGCTTGTTCCAGCCCCACCTGCACCCCACCCAGGTGCGGTACGTGCGGCCCCCCTCTGTGCCAAGCTTCCCAGAGACGCCGAGGCCGCAGGCCCAGGGGCCCCGCGGAGAAGCACGGCCGCACGATGCCCACTGTCCCGCGAGCCTGCCTCTAGAGCCACCGCTACCGGCGCAGCGAGGAAGCAGGTTCCCCTGCCCGGGGAACCCTGCTCTAACGCTCCTGGCTGTGACCCTGGCGGGGTTAACCCTTCTCCCCCGAATGGGATGACCACAGCCAGCCCACGGCATTCCCGAGAATGTGGCTAAGCCCTAGACACAGCAAACGGCAGCGTCTGAGACCCACTACCCCCAAGCTGGAGTGACGTCACACAGGGTTGCCTCCACACAGCATGAGAACTGCCAGCAGTCCGTCCCCTGGCTGCTTCAGACCCCATGACAGCAGGCGGCTGGACGTGTCGCTGGAAAGCCCGAGCTTGCTCCCAGCCGGCGTTCTGCAGCGCCCCGGCTCTCAGCACGCGGCACAGCACACCAGCCTGGCAGGCCGTGGCCACGCATCGCTGGGCTCGGGAAGGGAGCAGAGCCCCTGACGTCCGCGTCTGCGACTGGCCTCCTCAGTCTCCCGTCCTCCCCACCCACCCATCTAAAAGTGCCATTTCCCTGAAGACCCAGGAGGCAAGAACCCTGCCGAATTCTCACTGCCAAGGACAAAGGCAGTCAAGTGTCTTCCTTCAGGTCAGCGGCAAAGCAACGCAACACGGCCCTGAGCTCGCCTGGCTTTTCCCGCAAACACCATCGCGCCACGGGGGATGCAGCAGATAAAGCAAAAATAACAAAAACAAACAAACAAACAAGGGTTGCCGGGGTCAAATCAGGGGTCAAACGAGGGGAAAAGCATCTACTTACCAGGCTTGCCTGTGTGTTGTGCAAGCAAAGGGAAGAAGCAACAGAAAATGGAAGCAAAACAGATAATCAGGGCAGTTGTTAGGAAAGCAGGATAAAAAAACAGTCGCAACCACCTAGAACGCAGAAGCAGAGGTCCTCGTTCCGAATTCTAGAAACTCAACATCCGAGCCTAGTGAAACAGGTTCCATTAGTCACACGGAACGAGGACGGGGGGCGGCCAGGCCGGCGTGGAGCGGGTGGGACGGTTCCAGGGGGCCGTGTCTCCAGGAGGGGTGCAGGTGGGAACAGTCTGAACCCCAGCGCCTTCCCTCCAGCCTTGGCTGCCAACGCCCTGGGCTGAGCCCGCCCTTCCACGACACCAGCGGGGAGTGGAAGCGAGGACATGGGGTGCAGGCGGGATGCTGGGGTGCGACGCCACACACACGACCCTCGCCCGGCCAGGGGAGGGGGATGCGCCCACCGCCGCGTCCAGGCCCGGCCAGGCCTCAGCCCCGCGTGGCCGCTGGCCGGGACACCAGGACTGGGTCTATGTGGCCCTGCCGTGACCGGCAGTGGTGACGATGAGGACGTGGCGGGCGCCTGCCGTGAGGACAGCCCGGCAAGCGGGCGAGGAGGACAGGGAGCTGCTTGTGAGGGCGGGAGAGGACCCGCGAGAGGCTACCTGAGTGAGGACGCCGCTTCCGGCCAGGGACCAGGAGGGAGTCACAGGGCCCCGGGAAGCTCAAGCACTCAAGAGGGGCTCTCAGATCTCGGAGAGGGCGCCTCAGGCCAAGCACACGCCTGGCGTCTCCTGAGAGGGCAGCACGTCGGGTGGGGAGGAGCAAGCGTGTGGGGGGCAGTGGGGAGGGGCCCTGGGGGGCGGCTGGGGCTGTGCGGCCATGACCCCTGCCCCAGGGTCCACAGGCTCCTCTGGAATGCAAAGTCTTGTTCCGAGCAGTCTCACTTGGACAGGCCGAGCGGGCTCATGGAACAACCTTGCTGAGCTCCCAAGGACAGACCCTGGGGCCACCCAGAGACTCTTCTAGTTGTTGACAGGGGTGTCTGCTCGTGTGGAGACACCAGCGGAGCAGTCACAGATGGCCTGCGGCCTTCCCTAGGGGCACGGGCCTTATACCCCCATTTGGACACCTGCTTGAACATCACCGTAAGGGCGGAAGGGCAAGCACATGACTGCGATCAGAAGGAAGCTCCAGATGAGCCCGGGTGTCTTCCTCCCAGGCTCCGGGAGGCGTGAGGGTGCGCTCGCTGGTGAGGGTGCGCTCGCCCGCCAGGCCCCGCATACTGAGACATCACTCCTTCCTCCCACACTTCTACCAGCAGGTCCAGTCCAAGAGGATTTCCTTTTTGGTTTGTACTTTTTTTTTAACCTCATCCATATGTTTTCATAAAGCCGGGCACCAATTTAATAAAGAAGCTTCCTCTCGTAGGAGCACACGAGGGGCCCACCCCCAGGGGCACCCAGGCGGCTTCTCTGAGCGCTGGGGAAACAGCCTTGTGGTAACAAATCAGAGCCTGAGCTCTCCGAGTGGAGCCTGGACCCGGCCTCCTCCCTGCCCCGCTGTCCTCGTCCTTCCTGGGATGAGCGTGAGGTGAGGCCAGCGGCCGGCCCAGCGCTACCATGGACATTTAACACGCGGTTTGCACAGAGCTGGGGCTTTCATAGTGTGTCCTTAAAAACAGAAGATAATTTGGAAACCCGGAGTCGTGGGCCTGCGCAGAGAAGCAGACACGACGTGGCCCCTGGCCGCTTCTGAATAGCGGGCATCAGTGACAAGCTCGGCCTGGAGCTTCGGTAAGACCTGTCCTCGTTACTAAAGACTAAGAAGGAAGCCTGTGTGTGTCGGGGTAAGACCTGTCCTCGTTACTAAAGACAAAGGAAGCCCGTGTGTGTTGGAGTAAGCTGAGGCCGCCCGGCGTCGCAGGCCCGAGCCGTCCGTCAGCACCAGCTGTCGGTTGCTGCTGAGCGGGACTCTGAGGCGGTGGCCTCGGTCACGGGGCGGGCTGTGGCCGGCCGACCGCAGCCACCGGTCACGGGAGGGGCTGGGGCGGGAAGGGGCGGCCGCGTGATCTGCTTGCCTGGCCTGGACCCTGTACTGGCCCTGGGCACTGGACACTCCTCTGCTGCCCCAGGCTAAGTGAAATCGGAACTGAGGAATCTGGTTCCCAGTCTCTCCTGCGAGCAAAACGGTCCCCAGACATCCAAGGAGCCAACCAAGTCTCTGCCCCTTGAGGTGGACGGTCCTGGCGGGTCAGATGGTGGCCGTGGCTGCTCCCCCCGGGACCCCTCCCCACACCTACCTGCCCCTCCCCACTGCCCACCCTCACACGCTTATTCCTCCCCACCTACAGGCTGCCCCTCCTGCCTTAGGGACCCCCCAAGACACCAGCACGTTCGACCTGAGGGTGTCCTCCCTGAGATCTGCGAACCCCTCTTGACTGGGCTTCCCGGGCTCTGTGACACCCTCCTGCAGCGCTTGCTGGGAGCAGCGTCCTCACCCAGGTGGCCTCTCGTGGGACATTTTAGCAGGGGCCCGGGGTTCCCCAGGCTCACTGCCCTGGTGAACCACCATCGGAACTGGCTGGGTCCCTCCTTGAAAGACTTGGTGCGCTGAGCCCCCTTCCTCAAAGTGTCCCCATTCAGAGGCCCCAGAGCGGGCCTGAGCCCCGAAGTCAGGACACCCACCTATCATCTGAGCGATGGTCTTCTCATACTCGGCCACTATTTTCCTGCAAGAGAAGTAAAGACACGTTGGAGCCACGGCACGGGGTGGTTTTCAGCCTCACAGGGGCTCTGGGCCAGGCGCAGCGGGCCTGTTACTGGTCCCGCGTGGCTCACTGCCGCCTCTTCTCCAACCTCAGACTTCTGTCCGCACCAAATGGGTTCACTTTCCTAGTGGGTGACTGTGAACCCACCGCTCCCCTGTGTAAAACCTCCCGTGTCTCCCCACCACCCACTGAGAAAAGAACCTAAGCCAAGCCCTCCGCTTGGCAATCGAAGTCTTTGGCAACTTGGCCTGGCCTCCCTTCTTCAGCATCATCCCGTGAACACCGTGGTCCAGTGAGAATAAATGGTTTCCTGTTTGATCTGGGCTTCCTCGCCCCACACCCTTGCCCAGTTATTCACTTCCCCTCTCCATTTCTCCTCACAGTCTGTTTCTCAAGATCCAATTCAATTGTCATCTCTTCCAGGAAGCCTTCCCTGATTTCTCTCTATAGAACTTAACATTTTATCTGAATCTTCTTCCCAGACATCTCATACATATGGCATCACAGAGCTTCACTGGAAGCTCCCAAGGCCTATGGCCCTATGTTACCAACTGTGGGTTTTTGTTTTTTCGGTGGGGGAAGAAGTGGCACTTCACAGGTAGCCTCAAGGAACAGCAGCTGCAAAAACCCACTCAGAATCCCTGCTTGTAAGATGGCCTCATTGCCGGTGAGGACCAAGGAGGTGGAAGGACCAAGGAGGGAAGACGCCCTCCCTCCAAAGTCATCTTCTGGAAAGACCGTCTCGAAAACAGCTTGGGGGCTGCATCCACATTATCTAATAATTGTTCCCACGACAGAACCAAGAGCTGCCCGCCTACAGAGCAGGCCACCGCGGGGCGTGGCTGGGCGCGCTGGGGTCTGCGGGCTTCCTCCCAGGCGTAGCGAGGACCGACCAGACCCTGAGTGTCCGGGCCGAGGGAGCTGTCAGCCAAGGGGGAAGGCGATGGTGTGAGAACACGAGCTGGAAAGACGAGAGGCCTGGCAGCTGCCGGCTTCCCGACATGGCCCCCAGGCCAGGGCAGACCCTCTGGGGTTCTCTCTGAACCCCACAGGGCAACTACCCCAAACGAGGCTGGGGAGCACCTCTCCGAGGCTGCAGCTCTAAGTCCATCACCCTCTGGGCCCAGAGCAGGCAGGGACATGCCCTGTCGGGATGCAGGAGCTGTGGGCCTGGAGCTGCATCAGCTCCACTGCATCTGGAGCGCAGGGGACTTGCCAGGTCCCGGGCCACAGGGGAGCGGAGCTAGGACTAGAATTCGGGCACCAAACTCTGGGATCTTTGTTTGTTGCCCTCAGGCTGCCTCCAGGCACTGTGCTGTTCACCCACTTTACAGAGGAGGCAAATGAGGCCGAGTCAGGGGACAGGCCCGGAAGCAGCCTGCTCCAGAGACCGGCCAGCCTGTCTCTCCGGCCATCGGGATCAAGGAGCTGGACGGCCCGTGGCTCTCGAAGCCCCGCCAGGGACAAACAGCGCCCCCTGGAGGCCAGCACCCCCCATGTCCTGCTCCCTAAAGCCACCTTGTTCCTCCTGCCCTCCCACCACCACCCCCAAGAAAAAGAGATTAAAAATAATGCAACACCAGGGCCTCCATTTGAATGTGAAGTAGCACACTAAAATTAACCTCCAGAAGTGGTAAGAAAAACAGCAGCTGAAAGAGAACAAACAGGAGAATTTTCAGGAAGAAACCACTTGACCCAGAAAACAGACAGGACTGCAGAAACGGTGTGGCTGCTACTTGAAACGGTAGCCCGATGCCCTTGACCCTGAGACAGCCCAGCACCTGCGCCACACTGCCCACGTGCGGCACTCCGACCCACTTTAAACTTTCGTCCGTGCCCTTACTCCCAAACTTTGAGGCTGAAAGGTGAAGTCTAGTACGTATTTTCAATGGTGCCAGCTCTGCCGTCTTGTAGGTGGGCTCTGCCTGGCTCACCTCCCCCCTTCCTCCTGGAAGACCCCCGTGTCAACGCAGCCGGTGCTGAAGAAGGAAGGCGTGCAAAAACGGACCTAGGCGCAGGAGCAGCCCTCGGACCCGGGCGGAGCCAGGTCCTAGCCAAGGAGACTGACCCGCTGGCCAAGGCCAAGGTGAGGGCTGAAGATGCTTCAAAAATACCACTAACGAGAAAATGTAAAAAGCACATCCCAGGGGTAACTCCTAGAGCTGGCTCCTTAGTTCCTAAGAACTGAGGGAGAAGGGAGGTATCAGAAGGGATTATGAGGCGGCCAGGTTGCCGGGGGCAGCGGGAAGAGGTTGGGTTTTGAAATCAGAAAGGTGGATTCAAGCTGACGTTCTTCTAACTAGAAGCCCGAGAACCCCGGGCCATCACCGAACCTCTCCGCGCCTGCACCACAGGGAGGGCCGGTGGGCGGTCCCTCCTTGCCAGCCACAGGGAGCAGAGGCCAGCCGCACAGCGCCTGGTGCGCGCAGGCACTTAGCCCACGGAAGGCCTTCTGCTTCTATCGCAAGTGCAGCGAGTGAAAAGAGTCCATCACGGGAGCTGGGAGAGAACCTAAATATTTATCCATTGGCGCTGGAGAAATAAATATGTGAGGACTATTAGCACCAGCTAAACAATGAGGTCCAGATGTATAAAAATCTGTCCAAGACAAGCTGTTACATTAAAAAAGAGTGGAGGATAATGTATATTTGAACGTTTCCATTTGTTTTGAAGAAAAATGAAGCTCTCTAGATATATTCCCACATCTGCCATGAAAAATAGGAAATTTCTGGGAGGAGACCCCAGAGTGGTCCCCCGAGGGCCGTGGAGCCCTCGCTGGGGTGACTGCTGCTTACGTGTTGTGTGTATATGTATTTGATCGCAGTACTTAATGCATGTGCGTGATGCTTCAGTAGCTGTAACAGACCAAAAACGCTCCCAGGAAAACACAGAGTGCGAGCAGTTAAGACAAGACAGCTCTTGGGGGAGCGAGGGGGGCACGGCCCCCCGCTACAGCTGCCGTCAAGCCACAGGGAACCCCTCAGCGCACTGACCTCATTTCCATCACTTCCCGCCGGCTTTCTTCGTATTTATCTTTCCACTCCGAGACCTCTCTCTCCTTGGTTATGATCTGGTATGGGAGGCGGGTGGGGGAAGACGAGAAAGGTTAGCTCCAAGGAGCGAATTTACATCAGAGCAATTCGCGTCCAAGACCAGGAGACAAATGCAGAATGGAGTAAATGCAGAATTAGAGCTTCCAGCACTAGCCAAGACTGTATTCAGAGTTTCCTCTGGCAGGAGACTGCACCAGGCCAGACAGCAGAGACAAGCCACAGCCCCTCTACCCCGGGGCACTGAAAGGCGCCTGCTTTTCATTACAAACAACCGAAGAAGCCACAAAGGCCAGTAGGCAGGACTGGGGAGGGACTGGGGAGGGCGAGGCCACGTCTCTGTAGAGACCAGCAGGCTTGAGAGCCCGGGGATGGGCGCTTTGGGCGGGGGGAGAGGCAGGGCTCGAAACTTTGTCCTGGGCCAGGCGCCGCACCTCGGCTCTGGCCATCTGGAGTGCAGAGTCCAAGCTGGGTTGCTGGAACAGAAGGCCGGCGGGCTTCTCCACCTCGGCCGCCCCGATGCGGGAGTACAAGGCGCTTTTGGAGATGGAGACATCCGTCGGGTGAGCAGCCTCTCTCTGCAGAACGATTTTGCATTAAAAAGGAAGAAAAAGAAAAAGTCAGCACCACTCTCACAAGCGATCACACGCACGCCCTCACGCATGGGTTGGGGCATGGTTCTGACACCACGTTGGCAGTATGGAGCGATGGGGGACCGATGGGTGGGGTGATGTGGGTATGATGCTGGAGATCTGCTGCCTGGCGCTGCACGGGCGGACAAGGAGCTGGTGGTGGAGCCCCGAGACTCCCAGCCCCAGCCCCGCGCTTATCACTGGGGCCTGCTTATCACTGCCACTTATCAGACGCCAGGCTTCCGGCCCAGCGCAGGACCCTGGGTGCCAGCCAGCAGGCTCCGCTTCCAGAACAAAGCCGGCGGAAACCACGTGGGATGCTGGTCTGGTCTGCCTCGTCTTAATAACCACAGAGCTGATGGTTTCGTGAGCAGGTCCTCGTTTCGATCTGGGGCCATCTGTTTAGCTCCATTTAAAAGGACATGCTCCACACAAAGTTTAAAGCCAACCGCAGTTATCAGCCAAGGTCACCTTCAGCAGCCAGTTCCTGGATCCTGCCAGCTGCAAACCGGTCAGGGGATCTTCGTCCAGCTGACAGGAGCGCAAGAGAAGGCACGACCCCAACCCGCCCCAGTCCTGCTACTCGCAGTTTACAGCCTGAGGAGGGGCCCCTCCCTGCAGGAGGAGGGGTCTGGAGCTCCCCCCAATGCACAAGATGCTCAGCAATTTCCGACACACTCGAGATGCAGGGTCAGGAGCCCCAGCCAGTGCGGGGCTGTGTCTACTTCCACCGCCAGAGAAACAGCAAACCAGCCACACTCTCAGTCCTATTCATCGACCTGCCGGTGCCACCCTGGCCACCAAGGGCCGCGGGCGCTGAGCTGGATGTGAGGCAGCGCTGGGTGAGCGTGCAGGTGTGACCGCTGCTTCCTTGGGAGGTGGGGGAGAAGAAACCGAGCGACTCCAAAAACCACAGCGCGGTAGAGAGAGCAGGCGGTTCGGGCAGAGACTGGCACGGGCTTGTCCTGTAAGAGGCTGCTGGTGGCAGTGCCACTGGCCCCTGCGGGACGGTGTCCTGCAGGCACGTGGGGAGGGCTTCTCTCTTGGGCCACAGACGAGGCCTGCTCGCCCTTCTGCAGCACCAGGAAGGGGCGGGAGCTAATGGATAGGACTGGAGGTGAGTGAGTTAGCCCCGCGAGTCGCACACATGCACGCCGCGCGGAGTGGCCCAGCGCTCTCGGGGCAGGCTCTGTCACTTGGGCTTCAACGTCCCTGCCTGGCCACGAGTGTTTCTGCTGACTCTGAAAATAGCCCCGAATCACTACTGCCTGCAGAGGGGGAGCACCCAGACTGCCGGCAGGCAGGGGGAGCACCCAGACTGCCAGGAGAAGGGGAGCACCAGACCTTCCCCAACCCCACAGACACACGCCTGTGTGGGGGCGGCCATGTGGGTTCTGAAGCCTCCGCTGCAGAACACTCGGCCAGAACCACCTCCGCATGGACCTCCCAGAAGAGAGTGCCACCAGGCGAGGGTGGAGCCCCCAGCAGGGCTGCCTGCCGTGCCCTCGTGGTTCTCGTCACCAGAAATGTCTCAGGCCAGGGGTCGAGTCTCGGCATTTGGGTTATGGAGAAAGTGCATAGAGACAAAATTCTGTAGAGGACTGAAAACAGCCGTTCTTGCCACTTTTTAAGCAAAGTAACGTATTCCTTTAGAAAATTAGAATAAAGTTTCAAAGTGGCAAGAATGTCAGGCACCATCTAACTCATCCGGGGCCTTCTGAAGAAAGGACGGGGGTCTGAGAGGCCCGGCTGAGGGGGCTCCCAGAACGAGGTTCCGCTCCCACCCAGAATAACCAGCTCCCTGGAAGCACAAGAGAAAACGAACGAAAAGTAACGTTCTCGTTCGGGGCTGAGGCCAAACAAGCCAGTGCGGCTGCACGCTCTTCGAGCTGCTCGAAACAAGGACAGGAACAGGGGGAAGAGTTTTCCACATAAACGGAGAGGAGGGGACCGTTCACGGGGGTCCCCACCACCGTCCACCCGGCCAGCTGCTGTTTCAACAAGGAACAGCTGACTGCAGAATTCATCTGAATTTCCGTCGAGGGTCTGCCCGTGAAACGCAAGGGGCGCCCAGTCCGGTCTTCCCTTACAGCCGGTCTGTCTGACCCGCACCGAACAGGCTTGTCTCGCACCGATGTTTTCAGATCAAACTTAGAGATCAAGTTTTGCTTCTTCTACGTAATCCCCATCTGCCGCTTTAAATGGCCCAAAAGCCACCAGAAACACAAATTTAAACGTCAGAGGACCCTGCCCGCCAGCCAGGCCTTCAGAACCAGCTTCCAGCTCCGTGACTCAGTCTCTTGGTCCCCAGAGGCCCGTCACCAGGTGACACCGCAGACCCCGAGCCTTGCAGTCGGGAGCGGGGTGAGCAGGAGGCGCACACAGGGTGAGGACCGGGGCCAGGCCAGGCCAGGAGGCCACGGTCAGTGGGCTAAGGTCGCGGAGCATGGACACAGCCTAGACCAGGCAGGAGCGAGGCTTCGGCATGGTGCACCCCTCCGGCTGACAAGGGGGGCTCCCAAACCCAGGCTGGCCAGGAGGAGTCACTGCCGGCCACTCCATAGGGGCAGAGCGGCCTGGCCTTCTGAACCAGCCAGCAGGCGGTGACTGTTCTCAAAACAGACACGCCATGTCCTGGGGGACCCTCCCCTCCCTTCTCCTCCCCGCCCCGACCTCACAGTTTTGGGGTGTCTTGCTGTTCGTGTTGGGTTGGGGGAGCCATGTCTGGGCACAGCGTGAGGGGGTGACACAGCCCGTGACATCAGCCGCTGCCAACTGCCCAGGGTGCCCCTGACCTGACTCCCGTCTCTGCTGACGCCAGGCCAGGCACCTGTGCACCTCAGAGACGCGGGAGGACAGGCGCCGGGGAGTGCACCCTTCCCTCACGGAGGTGCCGTCATCAGGTCTGCCCTGAGCGCACCGAGTGTGGGATGCTTGTCCTTGCGTTATCCAGACACTTCCTTTCCTCTCTACACGGGGTCCCCACCCAGAAGGCCAATGGTTGGGGCTCCCCAGCAACCCCTGCTATGTACTGAAACGCCCTCCTGGAGCCCCGCACCCGGAAGCACAGACGGGCACTAGGTCCGCACCAGCTCTGGTCCTGTGCTAAACTGCAGCAGCTGCAGCTCGCGGTGAGGGCGGACACCCAGCAGGATGCAACCCGATGCTGTTCGGCCAGAAGCAAAGGGCTGACCAGCGCCTCCTGACGGGTGGGACGCAGCTTTGGCCCTTCACGGCGGGCCCAGCCGCTCCGGCTACGGGACAGCTCAGCCGGACGGCACCACAGGCGACCGGAGAGCGCCCATCACCTCGCACGCCGCTCTTCACCCCCTCCAGGGCTATTTTTTTCATTCCAAAGTGATTTCGTTTTGGGTTCAGCAACAGTTTAAGACCAGGCTGCCAAAAAAACTGGCTGTCACCTTTGGCTGGCGTATTTGGGCCGAGCAGAGAGCAAACTGCAGGTGCAGCTGCCGTATCTCCACACGTCAGCAGCTCGGCGCAGGAGGGCCCGAGAGTGGGTGTGCCCAGACCCACGGGCACCTGCTGAGGCCCGAGGGCTCACCCTCGGCTGCTCGGCCACAGGCCACGTCACGAGAGCACGTGCTCTGTGGAAAAGCAACACAACCCGGGGCACGCCCGAGGCAGACGGGGCCACCGGGGCCCACTCTCAGTATACCTCTGAGGCAGCCTTGCTAAATCAACACGGGCACACACAGTCTCAGGGCGCCTGTCCCGGACGGCGGTCAGCTTCCGGCCAGTACACGCCTGCCCACCGCCACCACGGAGGTGGTCTCAGAGGCCGGAGGCAGGGCCCCGGGCAGCCGAACACTTGACGCAATCCGAAGCCCCAGTCCCATGCTCAGCACCGCCTCAGACACAGGGGCTGTACTTCACTGAATTTACAGTGGCCAAACTTCCACCTACAAATAAATATCAAGAGATAAATCTAATGGGGAGATGCCCATTCTGTAAGCTTTCTGAAATCGAGTCTTCACAGAAATTCTGCAGAAAGCTGGTGGGTTGGCAACAAGGACAGGGACGGCAGCCATGGTGCTGACGGTCTTGTCCCTGCCTGGGGCCCGGCATCCCCTGTGGCTCTGAGAAGCCGCCTGTGGGTCACCCCCCAGGGAACCCTCACCGAGGACGGGAGATGGGAGGAGCTGCTGGGTCCTGCTCCAAGGGACGTGTCACTTGGGATGACAAGCCAGGGCTCTGTCTGGAGACCCAAGTTCCAGCTCCAGGCCAGTGACTATCAGGCCTCAGGCTGGTTGGGATTCCCCCATCTGTAAAAAGGGGGGACTGGGGCCCTCCTGCCAAGGAGAGATGCTGTGAACTTCCCATCAAGCCATGCACAAAAGTGAAGATTAGCTACCATAGCAGCCTTGTTTATGCACCCTACTGTGTGCAGGAAGGACCTACTGTGTGCAGGAAGGACCTACTGTGTGCAAGAAGGACCTACTGTGTGCAGGCAGGGCCTACTGTGTACAGGCATGGCGCTGCTCTCGGCAGATCCCCCGGGGTCCTTCAAGCAACGCTGTAGCTTCCTTAATCTCATGATGGAAAACCTGAGGCTCAGGGAGGGATATCAACTCGCTCCCGGCCACAGAGCACATGGGCGCCCAGTCCTGATCTGATGCTGTCCTGGGCTGCCACACACGGGTGGGAACAAGACAGCCCCTGGAAGCCGGCAGCCCAGAGGGCGGAGCTGAGCCTGAGGCCGCACGCCATCTTGCACGTCATCAGCACCCCGTTCACACGGCCAAGCAGCAGCACCCCAAGCTCAGAAGCCGGGAGGGACGTCAGCCGATGCCCTTCCCCACGCGAGAACACACTGTGTGGCCCACGGCCCTGTGACACGAGATGTTTCACAGGGGCATCCGCACTGCTCCTCTGCGTGTCTGGGGCTGCTTTCACGCCCCGGTGGCCGGTCCGTCGCTCCGACGGGCCAGCAGAGCCCAGCGACTGCCGGTCCACCCCGAGGGAGCGGGTCTGCCGACTGCCGGCCGCGGGGCCTCGCTGCTCTCTGCGACCAGGCTCGCCTCAGCGGGGTGGGGTGTTAACTTGCAGGAATCAGAAGAGCGACCGTTCATGTTGGGCAGAGAAACAGAGGACTTTTGTGGAAACCTCACAGGCACGACCGTCTGTCCGTCCCCACCGGTCTCCTATGCCGCTTTGCCATCCTACGAGCCCGCTTGGTCCCGACCCTACACGCTTTCTTGTTCTCTCCCCCTCCAGCCAGTCTGACCCCAGCTGGCGCCTCAGCACGGAGTCAGGGGACCCGAGATGGGTGTTCGGGGAGGACCGACGCCCCAGGCACAACTGTAGCTTTCCGGAACATTCCATGTTGTGGCGCCCCGGCAATGCCTGCCCCGTCAGCAGTTAGCAAAGCAGCGTGGGACCACACAACATTCTCAGGGGGCAGCAAACCGGGCGGTACCTGGGCGTCCTGGCGGCTGCGGGAGGCCAGGGCAATCTGCCGGGCCAGCTTCAGGGCTTCTATCCGCATGAGGGCGAACTCTAGCTCCTCCTGCCCGCGGGCGGGTCGCGGGCACGACGCGGGGGAGACGTGGCCAGACAGGAAGGGAAGGTCCCCCACATCCAAGAAATGAAGGTGCCACGTGAATGGGCATGACAGGTACTCAGAGAAACACACGCTCCAGCTCTCTCTCACAAACCACCTCAGCAGATCATGAAATAAGTGTTTAATTTCCTTGGCTTTTTAGTGACCCTTTGGCACGAACGCCAGGAAGTAGCAGGCAGCGGAACAGGCAACGGCTTTTAAAGTGGCATCAAAAAGTTGCCTGCTCGGTCTGACCGGCTGGCTTTCCTTTTGTTTGTGCAAGGTAAAGACAGCCGGCTGTGCCTGGGTTTGCATCTCTCTCAAATGTGCACGATCTCTAAGTTTTGCTCTCAGCATCGGTGTCTCGAGGCATCAAATTGCGCTGTCAAATTTAGAGCACAGAGTTGCGCTTGCCCTGGTTCCAGATGCCACACTGAGGCGTTATCTCGGCGGGCGTCTGAGATGCCTCCGGCCTCGTGGCTGGGTGCCCCGATACCTCGGTTCCGTGAATAAGTCACAGAAGCTGCCCTGGGCAATCAAAACTGGAAAACGACCACTTGGGCCCAGTTTGCAAACCCAAAGACAGCCCGCTAAGACGTCCTTGGCATCTCTGCAGTCTGGCGTCTCGGATCAAGAACGCCGCAGTCCCCTCTTTTTGGGGAGACCCGCTCGTGTGCAACGTTCAAGGCCTCCCTAAGGCCTCAGCCATCTGGGCTTCGGAGGTTCATTTTCTACTGAGGTTCTGACAAACTCCCCAGACGTCACACGTGGGCTACAAACCTGGAGTTTCTGAGCAAATACTGGGGGGTTCTTTTCTGCTAAGTCGGGCTCCAGATAGTCAAGCGCGCCACAGAGAGAGGCTGGATGAGCCAGCCTGCTGAGAAGGGCGTCAGCACAGGCCGGGGGGCCCTCGGGAGCTGTCTGAAGGCCGCAGAGGAGAGCACGGAGGGGAAATAGAGGAGAGCAGAGTGATAAAGAGCCCGGGCAGGGGCCCCGCAGACACCTGCTGGACATTCCCGCCTGAAGGCTAAAGAGAGTATCAGTTAGGTGCCCGCGCCCCTGCTCGGGACGAGTGCTCACATGCTGGGGGCCTCCTCTCACCGGCAGGCCCTGCCCCCGCCCCAAAGCACAGACCCTGCGCCCTCCCGCCCCACCCTCCAGCCCTCCCCGCTCAGCGGGACGGGAGTCACCGTTGGCTCATTTATTTGAAAATCTCAGGGGGCGGAAGACACGCTAGTTGACATTTTCTAGACATAACCTAACTCGTCAACAAATACCTCCAAGAATAAATAGCAAAGGAAGTACGGGCGTGGTAAAGGTCCTTTTCTACGCCAGGAAGGGGGGAACAATGCTCCCCTGTGGCTCACAGGGACTGCAAGTCAGGAGCCAGCCTTGGGGGGCGAGCCACCCCGCGGGAGGTGAGGCCGGGCCCCTCGACCGCACTCACTCCCGGCTCACTCTCCTCTCCCCAGTATCCCACTGCCAGACACACAGTAGGCGCTTCCAGCCCTCCCTGGGGAGCTACTCGGATAGTCTGCTAACACAGAAGAGCGAAGTGACCACACACTGCATCAGCCACCCCGGCCCTCCCGCGGTTGCTAGGAGGGAGGGAAAGAACAACAAAGTGACCTAGAAGGACGCACTGGGGGCGGGTCAGCTGAGGCCCCTTGCTCTGCCAGGCCCCAAGGCGGCGAGCTACCAGCTGCGGGATTTCCCATCCCTCAGGCCCAGAAAACCAACTGCTGTTCAAAAGGAGAGGACCCCTGGCCTGGACTCCCTGGCTCTGCCCAGAGCGCGAGGAGCAGGTACAGCCACTGAGGGCAGCTCAGTCACGCCCAGCGCCCAGGGGCTCAAAGGGGACATAAATGGTCCTGAGGGCCAAGACAGCTCTCGCGGAGAAGGAGGCTCTCTCTGGAAACTGGTCCAGAGTGGGGCCTCCCGGGCAGGCGTTTGGGCCTTGGGGGGGGTGGGCCCACACGTGCGCCGAGGGCAGGCCCTGTGGTGGCCGACCTGACTGGACAGCCCTCACCCCAACCGCGGCCCGCCGACCCCGCTTACACTTGGACCCCACTCACGATTTCGATTGCTTCTGAAGTGGTGCCCAAGGCCATGGCCTCCAGCTCTTTCTGGGAGGGTTTCTCTGGCACCTGCATGTGTGGCTCCTGGCTGGGGGCCAGCCCTCGTGGAACGGGATGCTGGACCGTTGCCCCGGCATTCACAAGCGCCTCAGTCTCCTCAAAACTCGACCTGAGGACGTGAAGGGCACCTTCGGTCTTCTCCTCAGGAGCCCCGTGGAGGTGGACCACACGGCCCCTCCCGGGAGCCTGGGCACCCAGGGCCAGGCTCCAGGTGCCGAGAGGGGCCTGAGGGGGCTGGTGCAGCCTGGCCCAGGGCCTGGCAACAAGGGGGAGGTGGAGCCTGGACTCCACCCGCCAGGGCCTGGCGGAGCGAGGCAGAGGCCGGGCTGGCCGTGTGCCCCCGGGGAGGTGACCAGTGTACGCTCAGCCTCGCGCGTCAGGTGGAGACAGCACACCTGTGAGGAGCTGAGAGATGCAGCCTATGACGCGCTTGGCCCGGCCCCTCACACGCCGCCTCTGGGGACATCTCACCCTCGTCCTCCTCCTCCCCTGGTGGGAAGTCCAAGCGAGGGCAGTGGAGGGGCAGGCATGAGGGGACAGGAAGGCCCCAGCTCAGGGACACCTTGCCGGTCCCCGGCCCAGCACCCCGGCTTGGCGCGTGACCTTACGTGCTCACAGCCACGCCCCTCTCAGTCACGAGTGTCTCCCGGGCATGATACACACGCCAGGCCCCAGCACAAGCGCTCTGCTCTCAGTGCACCCTTCAACGGTTTCAGGGCAGGGGCACCCTGACCCCAGCACACAGCTGCGGGTGTCAGTGAGGGCCTCGTTAACGGTCACGAAGTCCCTACAGGGGGGCTTATGTTCACCCTCAGCCTGCACGGGGAGACCGCAGGAGGCCAGTCACTGGCACCAGCTCACACAGTCAGGAGGGCCGGGGGGTACCGGGGTCTCAGTGAACAGCAGATGTCAGGGGCCTGCAGAGGGGCTCGGGGTGTTAAAGGAGTTCTCCTTGGTCCAAAGGGCAGCGGACACCAGAGCCCCCAAATAGGTGTCCATGAAGAGACAGAGCTCACTGCTTGGACTGCTGGGCACGTGCAAGTGGCCTGGGGTCAGGACAGCGGGTCGGGGCCGGGGGACGGCTGGCCTGATCTGAAACCCTTCCACCACGGAGTCGTACCCTGAACACGGCGTCGGGGACTCGGACATCCGCACAGGGGGTGACTTGACCGGGCTCTCCTGAGAAGTGTCGAACATAAGGTACAAGGCCTGCTTCTTCGGGGCGTCATCGTCCTGCTGCAGAGAGCAAAGTCACACGTCAGCTTGGCCATGGCTGGCCTGAGCATGCCACAGAGGTGAAACCAGAGCATCCCGCAGGCGCCAACAGCGTATCGGGGACAAGCCTGCCCTTCTCATGAGACCCCAGCAGAGGAGCAAGTGGAGGGGGCTGGGGCGGCGACACGGGAGGTCTTGGAGAAGGTGGTTGTGGGGTCTGCTGAGCTGTATGCTGCTTGTGCACCCGCATTTGCCACCCACTTTCTCTGGGTCGCTGTGGATAAAGAGGGTCCAGCAAGAGCAAGTTCAGGCACTGCCCAGTCAGATGGGGAGGCCGAGCATCGTGGCCCAGCGGCGTGATGGACACAGCCACTGGGGTTTGCTGGTGTCCAGCAAATGGTGGTTGAAGCAGCAACAGCGGAGCCACCACCAATGCAAAGAAAGGTAAAGATAAGGTGCAAGTCCCGTGCCATCGGTGTTCTGGCAGGGCCTTCGGGCCCTCCACGCCTCGGGGGCGTGCTGGGCAGCAGCACAGGCCAGAGGGACCAGACGCCCGTGGCCACTGCCCATCTTGACCGCTCAAAATGTAAAGGCGGGGGGTGGGGGTGGGAGGAGCTTAATGCCTGAAGAGACAAGCCTCAGTTACTAAAGTTAATTTGAGGAACACAGATTACAGTTCACCTGAAAATCAACCAGATTACTCCTTCCTACCTTTTTCACAGAAATCTCTGACTTCTCATCAATCTAGGGAATGAATTCTGCAAGAAGCTTAAAATGCATCCAGCATCGTCTTGCAGAAAATGCCACCGAAGTGGGCTGAGGGCAAACCTGAACCCCCTCCCTCCCAGTCCCCATCAATGCCCACCCAGGATGCTGCAGGCACAGGGGACCCTCGACAGGCCCAAGCTCCAGGAGCACTCTGTACCCCGGAGGAGGCCAGAACAAAGGACAGGGCAGGAAAGCAGGTCCTGCAGGCCGCAGGCAGAAGACTTACAGGTAAGGAGGAGCCAATTTTCTCCATATATTCAATTTCATAGGCGTTTCTGTAATCCAACTCTGCAAAAGAAATAAAAGGAAAGGTCAGCCAGAGACAAAGATGAAAAGGTTTGGGCTGGGCAGGGTGGGGCGGGGCCAGGGACAAGCCTCTAAGCTTCATGAGAAATTGCTGAGCGTTGGGGCAGCGCCGCGCAGCTATTTTCAGACAACTGGTCAACCTCTGGCTGCAGTGGGGCTTCTGCCACCCAGAAGCGTGAGGTCAAGGGGCGAAACATCAGGCCGCACACAGGTTTGACTGGGGACGGCTCTGGGCCTTCTGTGCCCGGTTTGCAGGCCGGAGTGCAGCCCGGGTGCTGGTTTTCTCCGGCAGTCTCCTGTGCAACACAAGCAAACCTCCCCACGTCCCAGCGGCCCCTTTGAGAATTCAGCTCCGGCTCTACTCAGAAGCCAAGGAAAGCCCACCGCTACTGCACCTGCACTGGTAGAGGAGCTCAGTGGGCCGCCTGAACCTCTCCCAAAATTCCAGCACGGCCGACAGGCCGGCCCAAGTCATTTGCAGACGCCAAGACTACCAAAGTCCGACTGGCTGGAGCAAGGAGCGCCTTCAAATATTTCTTGACATAAAAATAAATAGCAGTTCTGATTTAAAGCTCTCCTGTTTCTACATACTGTTGAAGGCGGCACTTAAGAACTCTTCTTTAAGGGGAACTGCAGAATGAGCTCCTTCCTGGAAGGCTGTCTCCAAGCCCGAGAGGCTGGCAGTGGCTGGATCAACTCCCGCCTGAAGCAGGCAGGCGACCTCCAGCCGCCTCTGCACCTCCAGGTGAGGCAGGCACACCCCCTAGAGGCACAGCCTGCTGGGGGCCTTGAGCCCGGTCCTGGGTTTTAATAACCAGAAAGACCTCGGGCGTCCGGCCGGCTCAGGCCCAAGTGAGACATCACTCGGGAGGGCAGAGACTCCGCGTGGGCCAGGAGCCCGGCGGCTCTGCAGCTGTCCTGGGGGCCTGTCCCAACTTCACACAGAAGCAACTGTTTACAAACTTGACTCCCTCTCACCTTAAAAATGAGAAGCAGGAGAGGGCCAGTAATGGACACATCGATTTCTAGGGCCTTGTCCAGATCTATCTCTGCCCAGGTCTATCATTTTCTTGTCCTATAAAGGCTGTAAGTGAGCCGACCACAATGATTCAGCTGCCTCCCTCTCCAAGGAATCGTTAGTATTGCCAAGTCCCTACTTAACCCCAATGCAGACTCCATGGCGGATGCACAAAGTAAGCGAGGAGCGTCCAGCTTCTGGCGGCCCTGGGGCCCAGGTCACCCGAGCGAAACCCCTCACGCGGCTTCCAGCAGCTGCATCTGGGCGAGCTTGAGTCAACGAGCTCACTCACCCGTTTTCTCCCAGCTGCCTCAGTGCCCCCCAGTGGTGGGGCTGGGGAGTCTGGGCCTTCAAAGAAGCACCTGCATCAGCTGCACGCAGGCACTGCGTTGCCAGGGAGCGGGTCCCGCCGACTCGACCTCCAACTGCCCATCAGAACCATGCGCGTTCTCATTTATAATTTATAAATTTGAAAATTTATGATTGACAAATGGCCTGGACAGGAGGTGCAGAGGAACTAAGGCCTCTGTTTGTCCCTGAAGTGACGGCCGGTGTTTGAGGAAACATCGGCGTGAACCCGGTTTTCACAAATCTCATTCAGCTGCTTTGAACCCTAAGCTCAACAGGGCTTGCAGGGGGGCCCCATTCTTTATACTACGGCCCCCACAGCTAGCAGGCCAGGAAGTGGCACTGTCCCCGCACCTAAGAGAGGGGCGCTGGACGGACAAGGTGTGGCCGAGCCAAGGGGTCTGGCCCCGGACGAGGGCGGCTCTGGTGGGATTTCTTTCGGGGCGCTACAGGGCGAGGGCGGGACAGCCGCACTCAGCTCACGCTGGCTACTAGCTTGTGGGGGACCAGATGTTAGTTTTCTGGGGGCCAGAAGGAGGCCTGGGCAGAAGCCAGGAGGAGGTAGCTGAAACCAGCTCACCAAGCCCAGGACAGGGAAGGCGGCCGCGGTCGCCTCCAGAAGGGAGTTAAAGTGCCCGTGTTCCGTAGGCTAAAATGACGCGACGCAAGACAGAAGCCACACCTCACGTAAAGGCCAGAGAGTGTGACCGGGTCCACGCAGGCTCATCTCGCCAGTACGTGTGTGACTCTTCACCGGAGTGGCGAGGAAAGAAGAGAACCTTCCGGAAGGATACGGGGCTGTTCCAACATCCTCTGAATGTCTGAACCCCGGGGATGGTGCCACCCGAGTCTCGGGCGGGGTGACGCACCCAGCGGGCCCACTGCAGAGGTGAGCACGGAGGCGAAGAGGAGGCCGGAGAAGGCTGAAGCCAAGTCCCGTGGCCCTGGGCTTGGATGGAGTGGGAAGGCCACTGTTGTCTCCCAAACGCCCCAGCCCCGGGGCTGAGCGGCGACCCCACCACGGGCCCCACCTGTGCAACGCACACCCCGTCACTAGATCGTCTCTCGTCTTCCAGCCGGGGACCGTCACCTCAAAGCCTGAGCTGGCTCTCACTGCGCCAGGGGAAGACTCGGGGGCACCAAGCACCCCCCGACAGGCCTGACCGCGGAGGGACCGAGAGGGCGTCCCCGAGTGGACGACGAGATGACCTGGGCCTCAGGTACTTTGCCGCCCGCCCGTGGGGGGAGTGTCCTCACGGAGGGCAGTCTCCGACTCGAAGCCGAGGAGCGAGGCCTCACGCAGACTGCCCCTCGACTTTGTTTAGTTGCCAGAAATCAACGCGTTGGAAGGGGAGGCCGAGCGCTGCCCCAGTCCGAGTGCTGGGCCCACAGCCCGGTTCTGGGTCACGGCTGGACATGGGCTGAGGGGGAGCGTCAGGAGGGGGACGGCAGAGGACCGAGGCGTGAGGGACGGCTCATCCCCCCAGGAGAGGGTAGCCTTTCTCACCGCTGTCTACCGAGAAAGGACAGGCGGACGGAAGCGGCAGCTCAGAGAAAGCAGAGGCAGCGGAACGAGCAACACTTAAGTATCTGAGCTGGCCGAGCCGAGCTGCGCTGGCGTGAGCTCCAGGCCAGGCGGAGCACCAAGAGCGAACACCAGAGGACGAGGGTACTCCAGGAAAGTAACGTGCAGGGGTCTCTCCCCGCTGCAGGCCAGGGCCGTCTTGGGGCTGCAGGCAGGCGAGGCACCAAGGGCAGGCCCTGGCACGGCGCCCTGCCCCGAGTGCCGGGCTCGAATGCAGGCCCTCGGCGCTGTTCTTTCAGATGGCGGGTGACGGGTCAGGCCAGCGACGCACCGACACGGCCGCTCTCAGCGGCCAGGGACCAGGTAGGCACGGCAGGGGTGCCCTGGGGTCAGCCCCCGGCACAGCGAGCGGCTTCGTCGCTTCTCTCCCAGGCTGGGCGCGGGGGCAGTGGTCCGGGCGGGTGGGGCTGGCGGCCACGGCGCTCTTACCCTCCGCGGGGGAACTGAACTTGGTCTCGTTCACGAAGGTGGACAAGTCCGAGGGCTGCGGGTAGTCCTGTTTGTCCGCCTCCAGGTCCACCGCCATGCACGCCCACTTCTGGCTGGTGACGGCCAGCTTCTCCTCGTCGGTGGCGTGCACCACGGCCGAGACCACCGGCGGTGCTTCTGGGGTCGCAGCTGGTGTGGAGTCCTGCAGGGGGGAAGCGGGCTCTCTCTCCACCCGGTCTCCGTGTCTGAAACTGCACTCCCCACAAGCCTGAGCCCCCCACCAGGGCAGCTCCCTGTCCAAAGCCCCTGTACCCCGAACCCCAGTGTCTGTTCACTAGGTTCCCAAGAAAACCTGTTCTTTCCTCCACGAATCTCCTTTTCTGCTATTTTTTTTCAGGTGGTGACCACAGGTTTATAAAAAAAAAAAACAGGATCCTAAGTCTTGTTCACTTTTGAAAAAAATAAGGAAACTTTTGGGGGGGTCTCCCTGGTGCCACAGGGGTTAAAGTCTCAGCTCTATCACGCTATCTCCAGTCAAATGAGTTCGATCCCCAGCCAGGGAGGGACCCACAGGGCGCAGACCTCTCCTGCCTCCCCGCCGCTCCCCTCAGCAGTGTGCTTCAGTGGATCTGCCTGTTCTGCTCCCCGCTCTGTCCCTGGTGGATCCTCTTACTCCCTGTGCCTCTGGCCTGCACCCCAATTCTTGTGTGCATAAATAAATAAATCTTAAGAAAAAGAAAAGAGGAGACTTCGGCCACTGGTACTTTCATGGCTGCTGCTACTGTGCTGTGCCCACGCCCTGCCTCGGGGCCAGCCGCAACGTCCCAGACAAGCCTCACGCCTGTCGCTGGAGGGACAGGAAGGGGCGCTCGTCTCCATTGCACAGAGGCGTGCGGCAGAGCAGGGCAGAGCCTGAGCCAGAAGGCCCCTCACGGCCGACGGTGCCTCTCTCTGAGCTCCCACCGGGGCTGGCTGAGGCTTGGCGGCTCAGACAGGAGGGGCGGCTGTGTTGGCTGTGGCCCCGAGGCCCGGCACCCACACCGGGGCTGCCCGCCATGGTTCGAGCGGCCAGATACACGGCGTCTACTTGGTCGAGGAAGCAGCAGGAGGGAGGCTGGGACACGGAGGAGAGCCCAGGACCCACGCCCCGGCACGGGTGACAGCCTGCAGTGCTCCCCACGGTCACTCTTTCTGCTTTACACTCACTTATCACCACACTCCCTCAACTTGACACTCGTGTACGGGACCAGCCGGACCCTGGAGCATCGTTTTACCTGGACACTCTGGTCTTCCCCAAAGCACTTCTCTCGCACACGTGGAGGGAGCCCCCCACGCGGGAGGCAGGAGTGGGGATGGACACGTGCCACGATCAGGACAAAGGAAAAGCCCTTGAGGAATGGGGAGTAAACCTCCAGCCCCAGGGGGTGACGAAATCATAAATCCTGTGGGAGCATCATACCTGAGAAGGTGGATCAGAGAGAGGAGACCGTTTTGGCGACTTTTTCACCCTAAATGTGTCACTGGAGACAAAATAGAGAGTGTAAACACAACTGACGGGCACAGAACATTCCAGAAGCACAGAGCAGGTGGAAGCCACAGCCCTGCTGAGGGCCCGCCCGCAAACCCTGCACCGCCCAGCACCCACCAGAGGACGTGCACGGACGGCCCTCCCTGCGGTGGCCGTCCCCGAGGGGGAGCTTCAGCAGGCGGGAGGAGATGCCATTTTGGAGAGCTGACCCAGAAAATGAGGCTAAATTTAGCCAGATGTTCTTATTTTAACAGCAAATGTTTTGGCGAGCACAATAACGAATCGGGATTCACCCAGGAACGTCTGAACCAGCTGAGGGGAATGAGGCAACGAGGTTCTCCACCCCCATGAACAGGATACGGGGTACAGGCGCTGGCAAGGCGGATAACGAGGGGGGAGCCCAGCAGAGCAGGAAGGAAAGTTCTGGAAGCTTCCTCCCCCTCAGGAGTCCTGCCTCTGAACTTCCCAGTGGAACTCTGACCAAAGGCAGGGCCAGGATAGTTCTGAAGCCAGGGTAGAAGGAGCCCCTGACGTGGAGCCGCCACGGAGACCGTTCTTATGTGTCCAGAGCACACACACGTGGGCACCTGTCTCGGGACGTGTCAGGGAAGACGTGTTTTTTTTTCTTTTCCTGACCCAGGTTAACACTTTCAACCTCTAAAAGACCGATGCTGAAAAAGTTACTAATGCAGGTTTCAAAACTGGACAACTGACGCCTGAAGGAGAGTGGCATTGACTACAAGGACCATGAGGCTTGGGCTCCAGGAGACGCCCTGTCAGGGGAGCTGCTGCAGAAGGCAGTGGCGTCACCGGTCCGGTTTGGAAACTGAGCAGAGACGGACCTGCTCAGGGAGTTTCCACAGCTGGAGGGAAAGAGCCTCCCCACTGCCTTGTTCTGGAGTTAGTCAGGCGGGATTCAGACGCTTTCTCCCTTTCACATAAATAAGGTAGGGCCACGGGAGGGCAGGAAGGGCCCTGGGGCAGACCCTGCGGGCCAGAAGGGCCTTTCAGCACGACTGCTGGGGGGGGGTCTGGGGCCACCTGACCCGCCAGCAGGCCCCTGCCTGGGTCTCGGGTGCTCTGTGGCACGCATGGCTCTGCCCCCACCGAAGCAAGGGTGGGGGACCCCTTACTTTGGATCCCACTGCCTCCCTGCTCTGGGCATAACTGGTGGAGCAGGACAACCTGGCACTCCAGGCCCGCCCTCCTCACGCTTCCTCACACAAACACCCCAACAATGGCATCGTCATGAGAACACTCTCAGGGGTTATTTGCAGCGTAGATGGTGGCGCGGTCACAGCCTGCAGCATATATTTATTCATGCACATAAATATACAGCTGCGTATTTTTAGCTGCTCCGTGAGCCTGGAATAACTGAGGACACCCCTGGGGCAGAAGCGGGCCTGAGACGCAGCCCTAACCCCGGCGGCCAGCTGCCTGTGACCAGGTCTGTTTCCCTGCAAGCTCCAGGGGCAGAGAAAGGGCCTGTCCTCGGGACCCCGGGAGCCGGACCCCCTCCTGCCCGGGGAGGCGGAGCACCAAGGTGGCCCCACTTGCACCCAGCGCTGACAGGCCGGTGCTCAGCGTGATCCTGAGCTCCGCTTTGGGGTGACCCTGCATTTCAGGGGCCTCTGAACAGTCTCCCTTAGGAGCAGCCCACACAAGTCTGCTACGCAAATTTGCAAGAACAAGCCACAACAGGCACCACTGCTGGACACACGGGCTGGTTTGCATGCGAAGCCACAGCGCCGCTGCCAGCTGCCGCCCTGGTGCAGTCTAAGATGCAAGAACAGAATGAGGGTTTGAACAAAAAGGTGTTTTAGACGAAGACACCCAGTAGGGAAGGGGGACGGCCCATCCCTGGCTGCAGGCAGATGTGCGCGACCACATTCCCAGCCAGCAGTTCCAGGGATGCTGATCGCCGGGAAACAGGAGAAGCCTCGGCGGCTGGGAACCCCGCCCGTCTTCCCCAGGCGCGCCGCAGAAACACGTAAGCAGCAGCCACGGAGAGGAAACGAACAGGACGTGAAAGGCAGACAAAGGGGCAGGATGAAGCACAAGGGGCGTGAGAGTCCACTGAATTTACTTACAACAGAGAACACACAGACATCACATCTTCAACCATCCTAAGACAAGAAGACAAAGAAAAAGAGAGACAGACAGAGGGAACTGACAAAATAGAACATCTGCGCACATCTGGTTTAATGGTTAGACCACAGCCATCCAGCCTGGTCTGGACACACCCCGGCGCTGGCACCTTCCTCTCTTGGTTCCATCACTCCGTGGAGTGTTGGGGTGCAGAGGGCCTTCAGGGTTCCCAGCCAGCAGCGCTGGAGGGGAGGCCTCCTCCCTGGCCCCCGCTAGCTCCAACGAGAGACAGAACCAGGCCTACCTGTGGGGGGCGCGGGTAGTGGCTGCAAGTGAACTTCCACCCCCAAAATGAGAGAACACGCCTTTGGGGGCTGGGCATTTCAGGTTTTCCCTTGGAAGCTTAAACTTCCACCTCAGAGTCTAGTCTGGGGCAGTTTGGGGCAGGACTGCCCTCCCCCAGCCCCCAGGCAGCGGCCCGGTGAGCCACGCCAAGGCCTGCTTGGAGCACCTCTCCTCCGGAACCCCAGTACCTACCAACGTGAGATGCGACATGGGCCCCGAGGTCCCGCCAGGTCCCTGTCCAGGGCCCGGCAGCCGCAGCCTGCTGTGCTGAGAGGCCCAGGACACCGGGTCTCCAAAGCCGGGTAAACGGTGACTACATTTCGTCACGTGAGAGCGGGGACAAAGTCTTCAAGCACCAAACCCTGCTATTCTGGGGCCAAAGTCCCGGGGCGGCCCTAAGCCCTGCCAGCCAGAGCTGGTCGTGGGAGTGGACACAGGAGTTTGAGGACAGTCTCCTCACGTGTCCGGGGGGCTGGCGGCTCCGTCCCCCCACTGACCTCTGCTGGACAGAGAGGCCGCAGGGCCTGACTGCAGAGGTAGCTAGAGAACGGGGTCAGACAAGTGGGCGTTTCTTTGGCTCTGGTTGGGGAGCAGCGGGAGGCCCAGGCTGGACCTCCCGCCCACTGGGGTTGCCTCCTAGGCAGCTGTCCCATCCACGGGCGGAAACCACGGCTGTGCGCCTGACACTATTTTAAAGGGCACATCTCCAAGCTTCCAGGCCATTCTGAAAGGCAATTCCCATGCGAAAGAGGGCCAAAGGTGAGGCGCCAGCAGGGAGGCTGGCCTTTCTCACGGCCTCTCCCACGCCTCCCTGGAGCTGAGTGTCAGGTCGTTGGCTAAAAGAAAAGCTTTGCCCGTGACCTATTTAGGCAAAGGGCCAAGGGTTCTGGGCCCAGAGGGCCACGGGGGTGGGAAAAGGCCCACGTGGGACGCAGAGAAGGAAAGCAGGTGTCCAGTCTGCCTGGGCGTGGCCAGTGAGTGGGGGGCAGTTAGGGTGGCCCCGGCTGTCCAGGCCCTGGAGCGAGGGTTCCCACGTGCACCCCTGAACTTACGTCTTTAGGGGCGTCTTCTTCTTCTTGGCGGGCTTGCTCAGCCCGTCCCCATCCACTCCGTTGGCGTCTGCGGCGCTGGCTGGGATCTCAAAGGAGGCTGGGGATTTGGAAGGTGAGCTGGGGGTCTTAGAGGGTGCCTTAAGGGGTTCCACGGACTCATCACAGGCGTCCGGGTCAAAGCTGTACGAGTGTTGGGGCAGTTTGGGGGACTCCTGCATTTTTGAGGTGGAAGAAAAGGGGTTAAAATTGGGGTCGTCCCACTTGTCAATATCAAAGGTGTAGGTACCTTTAGCAATAGGGGCGTCGCTGGGCTCGGCGGGCGAGCCAGTGGGTGAGGCAGGAGTGTTGTCGAGTTTCTCGGGGTTTTTTTTCATCTTTGGCCTCCGCAGGGGCATTTTCGCCGCCGGCTTCTTGCCCGGCTTTTTGGTAGGAGGGGGGTTATCCTGCTGAGCGTCCCAACTGCCCTTGTCCTCGGAGTAGTCAAACTCCAGCCTCACCGAGAGCCCCTTGGCCGGGGAGTCCTCCTGCCCCCCGCTATCTGCCGGGGGCACCTCCGTGGCCTCCGGGGCCGTGGCCAGGGGCAGCGTCTTCCTGCCGACGGGGGGTGAGTTCTGCACGCCGCCCCCTCCAGAGGCCGGGGGCTCGGCCCCTTCCGCGGCCCCCGAGTCCGGAGGGCAGGCGGCCTGGAGCCCCGCGGCGGGCTTGACGGCTGCCTCTTCCGACGAGGCCGGCCCGGGACCCTCCGCCCCAGCAGCCTCGGCTCCGGCCTCAGGCGCCGCGGCGTGCTCGCTGGGCGCGGGGCCCTCCTCGGCCGGCTCCCGTTGCGTCTCCTGCACCGGGGGCGTTTCTGGGGGCTTCTTGGTGGTCTGCTTCTTCTTCAGGGAAGGCGGCCTGGGTTTTTTAGTTCGCTTGAGGGTGCTGGACGCGCTGCTCGAGCCCGTGCCGTACGCGTCCGGGGCCGGGGCCGCCGCATCCGAGGCGCCCGAGCCGGAAGCACCGTCAAAGTCGCCGGCCTGCAGGCTGAGCGAGCGGGACAGGGCGGACCTGGACACGGGCACGGACTCCGTGGACTTCCTCCGCGTGCTCGCCCGGCGCTCCTGGCTCCGGGAGTCCGAGGCGCGCGGCTCCAAGGTCTGGAAGGTGTCGACCAGCTCGATGCTGTCGAAGTCCAGGTTGTACGCGCCGCTGCTGGCTATCGGCTTGTCTTCATCGAAGACGGCAGAGAAGGAGTGCGACGGCGGCCGGAAAGGGCTTCCTTCCACGGAGCTGCTGCGCGGGCCCTCGGGGACGGACGCGGGCTCAGGACCACATCCTGGGGAGGGAGACAGGCTGTCACTCGAGGGCCGGCAGGCAGGCAGCACACTCCCCTGTAAGGGCCCCAGCCAGCCCTGGCCCGACTGCTCCGCGGATCCTGCTCCCTCCCATTCTCAGCTCCAGACCCTGGGCTCCCCCTCAGTCCCTCCGCTGCAAAAGGGGAGTCTCAAGGGCCAGTGGAGGAAGAGCTCAGGTCACCCCGTCAGTCGGGACCAGGTACTACGATGGTCACTGGGGGACTCAACAGTGAATGAACCCAGAGACGGGCCCTGCCCCCCCGGAGCTGACGTCTCTCAGAGGCCCGGGCAAACACGGACCCGTCAGGGGCTGAGGAAGCCAGGGGAGGGGGCGTCACGAGCCTGAATAAGCTGGTTTGGGCCAAGTCCCCCAAGGAGAAGGCGTCCAGTGAGACCAGAACAAGGCCGAGGTGAGCCTGGAGGGCAGCTGGGTGGAAGCGTCCTCCGCAAAGAGCACAGCAAGTGCCAAGGTCCTGGGGTAGAGGCGAGCCCACAGGCCACGTGCACCGCCAGTGCAGCCGCAGCAAGGGAGCGGCGGGAGGCGAAGACAGAGACAACTCAAGGACAGCGCAAGGAGCCTCCCGCTAACATCAGCTGCCCTCATCACCAAGCCCGTCTGGGCCACCATGGGAGTAAGGGGGAGCTGCCGCTGCACCCCAGCCCGGACTCACCCCTCCAGCCCTGCCTCTGCTCATCTTGTCTCACTCTGCTGCCTCTGCCCAGCTTCTGTCTCCTCAGCTCTGCTGGCCGGGAGGCGGCGCCCCCACCCCGCGCAGAGTCCCAGTGCGACAGTAGGTCCGCCGCCCGGCCCCACCCCGCCCCAAGCCCCGGCACCCCTGGGCGGCCTGCGTGGTTTCTGGGTTCACGCTGTCTGGGGAGCCGGCATGTCGGGCAGTGACGGCCGGTAAACCGGCATGTCACCGGCGGAGGCAGCCAAACGCCCCGGAGCAGCCTGCAGGCCCAGGGTGGGGAGGACGGGGAGCCAGGCCCCATGTGTCCCGGGCGGGGATGGGGAGCCAGGCCCCATGTGTCCCGGGCGGTTCCCGAAGTGGGGGACAGACAGAAGTTACACCCGGCGCCCCCGCCCCAGTGCTGCCGCTGCAGGGAGAAGGCCACAGTGAGATCTGAATTTCAGGGAAATGGATCTGCTTTTCAGGACGCGTGTGCCTGCCGCCAGCGGGCGTCGCGGGGCTGCGGTTCAGGCCCACCAGGCGCCCTGTCCTTCCATTCGCTGAGCCGGCAGCCCCGCTCTACCCCCAAACCAAACAAGGTTCGGAAATAAGCTCAACCTGGCTTCTTGCTGGAGCTTTTCTCGGGCGGTCCGGGCCGCCGCTGCGCACCGTGGGGGTGGGTGTCTGGTGTGGCTCTTCCCAACGCGGGCTGAGGCCCTGGGCCGAGCAGGCCCAGCACGCAGCACCTCGGCGATGCCCACGCCGGGCCTCCCGGCCTCCGAGCTGCTTGTCCTCGTGCTGGGCCCACGCTCTGTCTCGCAGGCTCGGTAAAGGGCCCGTCGTGCAGGCCCCTCTGGAGGCGCATCTACGAGGCGGTCGGTGTGAAGCCTTCCTCTCCCCAAGCGCCAGCGCCACCAGGCCCGCCAGAGCAGATGCCCCGGAAGGTGGAGCTTGGTCCGAAGTGCTCAGCTTTTTCTCCACCCAACGGTGCTGCTTCCTCCCCAACTCAAGAGAAGGGGTGTCCCCGCCCTTCTCGCCCTTCTCAAAACCAACTCCTTTCCTCTCTGCCTCATGACCGCCCTCCTCCATCTATAGCTGCTGGTCCTCCCGGCTGAGACAGGCAGATGGGGCACGAGTGGCCAGGCGTGCAGAGGCCCAGCTGCCCCGAGTGGGCCTTGCGGGAGGAGGAGCTTGGCCCAGCGTCTCCAAAGAAGCCCACAGCCCCCTCCGCCGGGCTGCCCCCCAGCCTCAGCAGTCCAGAGGGAGCCCTGGGCCCTGATGTCAGGCGGCCCAGATGGTGCAGCTTCAGCAAACCCTCAGCTTACCCATCTGCTTGCCGCTTCCCCAGAAGAAAGCCCTCTGCCTGCTTCACATGCCGCCCTCCCTAGAACCCACGCCTCCTGGTTACATCACCACGGGCTGATTAACACACCTCAGCGTTCCCCAAGCCCCGCGCTGAGGCCGTGCAGGCCTGGCTCCAGCGCTGGCCAGCCTGATGCAAACTCCGCAGCCTTGGCCGTGACACGCTAAGCTGCCCGAGGAGGGCCGGCTGTGTTAGTGCTGGCTGCCACACAGGCTCACCAGCGCGGGGCCTAGCGGAACGACGGGCCTGGCTCCCGCCACCGTCCTGCGCGAGTCTGAGGCCGCGGCAGCAGCAGGCCCGACCTCTCCGGAGGCCTCTCCTGGGCTCGCAGAGCCATGTGTCCATGCGGGCCTGGCCTGACTCCCTCCTCGTCCACGGGACAATGGTCCCATGGATTAGGGCCCCACCCCCGTCACCCCGTTTCCCCCTCTTCACTCTTTAAAGGCGCTGCCTTCAAATACAGTCGCACGAGATTAAGCTTCATTGTGGGAACTTGGGAAGAACACAAAGCAGCCGTGACAATAGCACTAGGCAGTAACACTCCCCAGCTAAGAAAAACGCGGGGTCTGGAAAGAGGGGGGCTTGGGAGCAAAGGGAGAAACCAAAAAGGGAGTAGTCGACGCCGCCCAGCGTCTGCACACACACACACACACACACACACACACACACACACACCCCACAGCCTTGCAGGCTGCGCTGTGCACTGCCTCTCCCGCCGCCTTCCCCGGCGAGCTCACTCTGGGCAGGGACCAGGCCCGGGACCGAAGGCGGCGGGGAAGCCGGCGCCCCGACCTGACCCCGTCCGTGGGGCAGCGGGCTTGCGCTCGGAGCACGGCGCAGCTCCACGCCGGCTCTTGTCACGGAAGCCGACCGTGTTTACTCTGGGACAGGTCTTCACTTAATGGGCTCACAGCACGAACGGGGCGGCACCTCTGTCCTCACGTGGCCTCCTGCGACCCTCAGAGCGGGTCCGTGACGGCTCCACCGTCTCCCACACCTGCCTGCCCAAGACACACCTGGCTTCTCCCGGAGGAGCAGTTCAGCAGGGCGGGGTGGGGGTCCGAACCCCCATTTTCTCAGGCGCCACAGGTGGCTGCAGGAGCACGGGATCGGGGCTGAGTTGGTTTCCCTCACCCACCGCCTACCAGGTCCTGTTCCAGCTCTGAGCATCTCCAGGGCTGGGGTTTTGGTATTTGGCCGCAGAAATGACTTGGAGGCTGAGTGTGGGTTGGCTGGATTGAGCTCCGATGACCTTGTCTGCAAGGTGACGGGTGGGTGGAAGTGACAGTCCGGTGGGCACAGCCCCAAAGGGACCAGCCTCAGAGGCCGGGGGCCAGGTAGAGGTGGCACCCCCACTCAGGCCCAGACTCTCAAACCCACCGCGGGGCCCCAGCACCCGAGCCTGGTGGTCAGTGGCCACTGCTTCCGGCACCTGCTCCGCCCTCACTGTGTCTCAACCCGCCATCTGCTCCCGGCGGCTCCAAGAGCGGAGACCTCAGGGGACGCCCTCTAGGGACACCAGAACCCAGGCTGTGGGCAGCACGTTCGGGGCACTAACTCGGGGACGGGGCAGCCGGAGGAGGGCCGTGTGGGGAGGTCAAACGTGACGTCACCCGGAGTCAAGCTGGAGTGTGCTGGATCCCGGCCGGCCCGCAGCACGCCGAATGTCACCTCTCTGTCCTGCTCTGCTAAGTCTGACTCCCCTCCCCTGCGTCCTCCCGGTCAGAAGCTGGGGGTCCTGCCTGGGGACCCCACGGCAGCTCAAAGGCACCCCATTCAGTAATGGTGGGGAGAAGGACCCGCTGGCGTCGTGGGTTTGCCCGTGGTGACGGGGCCCCACCGGCCCTTCGGCTTCCGTGTTAGCCCGTCCGCCCTGCAACACCATTGTGAGCACAGAAAGAGCAGTTCGGGGAAAAGCGAAGGAAGACGGGGACAGACCCCAAGGGAACCCCGCCTGCCCAGGTCAGCTCAGAAGCCAGAGCCAGGTGAAGCGGCTAAGACTCGGCTCGATCCGCTCGGCAACCGTGACCGAGTTTCCTTGGTCCGCTGCCGTCCCAGGACCCCTTCCCGGCGGCTGCGGGGAGGGGTGATGCTCCCACGGGTGCCCTCCGCCAGGAAACGCTGCCACGTGGCGCCGTCATCCGTTCTTGTGAGCAGACGTCGCTGTCACACCGGGGCCTGGGTTGGCCCGTCCTCCCTGGGAAGCCGTCAGCCCGCCGCGTGGGGGTGCCCGCAGCCTGGGGTATGTCCGCACTCGCGGAGCTGGCTGTGAAAGCCACGTCACCAGGTCCACCAGGGCGTGCAGAGGGCCCGGGCACGGGGTGGGGACATGAGAACCTGGCGGCCGCCTGGAGAGGAAATGCTCCCCTGAGCGCTAAAGGGATCACGTTTGACCTGAGGGTCACAGCGAGTTGTCAGCTGGCCACTGGGCACTAAAAACAAAGGGCAACATTCTCATGAGGTTACGGGAAGTGCATTTTTTACGCTGTACTGTGTGAAACAAAGTGGCACACAGACGTTTCTGAGAAGTGGAAGACTCCTCTGGCGGCTTCACCTTCCTCTAAGCAAGTAAGTGCCAGCGGTCAGTCCTCGGAGCCCAGCGCCTGCGCCGCTGTGCTGTGCCGGCACCCCCGTGGGCGGCCAGGCGTCTCCCCAGTGACGGCAGCTGGGGCCACCGCTCCCCCAGTCCCAGCGACCCTCTCTGCTGAGTACACGGTCTTGGGGGCCTCGGCCCTTCCGAAGACAATGGCCTAGCTAAAGCCAGGGCAGGCAGAAGAGAGTTCCACCATTTCTCTCTAAAGCCAACGTCAAGGTCAAAGTGTTATTTTATTTATCCTGCCGCTGGCTCCCTGCCAGGCCAAGAGCACAATGGAGGCCCACCCTCCACCTGCCCCTTCCTCTCCCGCCCAAGCTCCACCCCTCACCTGGGGTGGCTTCCAGCACAGGTGTGTGGACACCCGCCTGACCTGTTCTCGACTCCCTGTCCCAGCTCAGGGGCCAACCTGGGCACGGCCAGCCTGGGGAGACAGGCCAGGAAGAGGGACTGACCAGGAATGGGACACGGCTGCTCCACGTTAACCAGGGTGTGAGCTTGGGGAACAGCCCTGCACCCCACTCTGCAGCCAGGGCTGTGACCGGGAGGCCAGTGCGGGGCCCCTCCCGCCCGAGCAGCCACTCCAGCGGCTCCGTCTCCTCCCAGGCCTGTGATGGGCTCCCACGCCGGGGCGGCTGTGCTGAGAACACCAGCGGCTGGGCTTGGGGACAGACCTGCCTCACCCTGGACCCCTCCAGGCGCCACGCGTCACTGCTTCTGAAAGGGTCAGAAAGGCCTGTGCTTTGTGTCACGCTGCGGGTGAGAGGATGCGGGAGACGGGCACGAAATCAGGTGACCGCAGCTTGGTGAGGAGTAGGCGAACGTCCCTGAGACTCGGCTCGCTGGCCGTTTACAAAATCCGCCCAGTCACACACGTCTTCACGCCCCAGCCGGGGGTGCTCATGCTGGAGACGCAGGGCCACCCGGCCAGCCAGACGCGGGTGCTCGCGGGCCAGACCAAGGGGCCAAGTATCAGAATCCAGAGAACCTTCCCGATCCACTTCCCCACTCAGGGCTGCTTCTGAGTGTCAAGCAAAGGCACCCCGAGCTAAAGGAGCGGTTTCTGCAGAGGACACCCCCAAACTTCTGGGAAACAAAGGGGACCCTCAGTCGCGGCTGGCTGCACCCGCTCACCTGTAGCCTGCACCCACATCCGCCCCAGCCCCCACGGGCGGGGCCCTCCCTCCCTGGGAGGAGGCGCTGAATCAGGGCTGCTGGCCTCAGCCCCCCGAGGAGCCTGGCCCGGGTTACCTGGATTTCCTGGCTCTTCCGGGGGAGGCTGCACGCTGAGCTCAGGCTCCGGGATGACTTCGGGGGGCGGAGGGGGCGGGGCTGGCGGCGCTTTGACAGGGGTCGTGGACTCCGGGGTCTCAAATGCTTCTTCAGAGTCAGAGCTCCTGGTGGAGAGAGGGGGAGAATAACGTGAGGGGGGCTAGAGCCGCCTCTGCCCGCGGCGGTTGAAGCCCAGGCCCGCCGGGGGCAGCGGATAGACGTGAGCTCACGGTCACCAGCTTTGTGCCCAAAGGGTCTGTTCGACTCAAAACACATCTCTGGCCTTATTGGCGAATGCGGCGGAATCTTCTGGAGAACGCTGGCGCGCTCTTTGGCTTCCATGCTGCCCAACGGCTGTGCAGCTCTCCAAGGAGCTCTTTTCAGTCTGGGGTCCCCACAACCCACAGGGTCCCCACCAGGTGAGACTGAGCCTCGCTGGGCTCCCCCCGCCCGCCCCGCCTTTCTCTCATGGAGCCCTGCCGCCCGCCACCCCGGGCTTGTCATCGCAGACAGCCACTTCCTGACCGTGCGCCTGCTCCTGCACCGAGGACAGCGGCCCTCTCATCCTCCCGAGCCCGCAGGAGGCGGCACAGTGAGGGGAGACTGAGTGGGCTGGAGGACGTGCCAGGCCGGGGTGCGCACTCTCCAGAGGGTTCTTCACCCAGAGAACAGGTCCAAAGCGCCTCCCCCAGAGGATGCCCCACCCAGGAACAAGGGGTCCCCAGACCGAAGCCCTGATCTGGGTGCTGGAAACCCAGAGCCCTCTCCATCACCCCGCTCCTCTGGGGACTCTGGCTTAAGCCAGACCGAACGAGGCCTCCCCAAATCACAGGCCCTGGCACGTGTCCTCTGGCCAGCGGGCTTGAGATGCCCATGGCCCACAGTCCTGGCCCAAACCTGCTCTGAGGATGCAGAGACACAGCAGCAAAACGCCACAGAGAAGGGAATTCCCGGGGGTGGCACGGGAGCTCTGCTGGCACAGCACCCAGGGGGCAGAACGCAGGTGAGGTCCTGTATCAGAAGGTGGCGCGTCGGGGGGATGGAGCGGAAACACTCACTGCCGAGCTCCCTGCCGGCCAGCCGCGAGCACTAAGATGCAGAGCTGTGCCACCGCCGCAGCCAGGCCCGGCAAGGAGCCGCTGCGGGGAGTGTTCGTAAAGCCGACAGCGATGTTGCTTTCACCACCGTGCGTCAGTGACTCACGCCGCCCATGCCGAAGGCTCGTGCCACCCCCAACCCGGGACCTTGGCCACAAAACCTCCCAGGGTGCTACAGAGGCAGAGACACAGAGCAGCCTCCAACAGGATGCAACACGCTGCCACCGACAGATCAGATGTCCCAGGTCAAGACTAATTCACGCCCACACCGCAGGCTATGCCGACTCCTTAAAACCCGCTTTAGGACTAAAGGCTTCGCTTGGTTCCTGGGGGAGAACTGAACCCCGCTTGCATGACCACAGACCTACGTGCCTAAAGTTTTGCAAAGTCTGTTGCTCGTCTGAAAAGCACGAGCAGTTCCAAGGGGCCCAGAGTCTGCATCGGCCAGCCTGAGGAGCGGTGCGGACCCCACTTGCCTCTCTCCAGCGCGCTCCGGGGCCAGCAGGCTGGGGGCCCCACCGCCGCTCACCACGGCCCACATCCACCGGGCCCACTGCGTCCAGGAGGCAAAAGCCATCGCCGAGGAAGAACAGCGTCTGCCCCGCCACACTCCCAGCTCCTACTCCTAACTCCTCTGTTGGTTCTAAGTCTCCTGGCGTCCCGAGAGCGTTGGTGGCATCACCGGCTGGAGGGAACGCGCTCCGTCAGCCTCTGCTGCGAGATGGTGGGGAGGCTGCAGCTAGGTCTAGTCCGGCGCTCTCTGCATCCCTGGGCCCCCCACGCGCCGCTTCAGTGGACAAAGGGCCCCTGCTCCTTCCCAGCAGCTCTCACAGGGGCAGGGAGGGCCGGATGTCCCTGGGTTCAAGCTCCTGAATTCCAATGAGGTCTCCGGGGCTGCAGCTGCCCGGCGCACACCTGCTCCAGTGAGGAAGGGCCCGCCGGCCCACCCCACCCCGGGCCCGCGGGGGAGGCAGCGCGGGAGGCTTGCCAGCGCCTTTGTGGTTCTCTGCTGGCCTCCCTGGACACTGCGGGGCCTCAACACCCGGGCCCAAGAATGCCATGCACTTCCGGCGCTGCACGCACTGCTTCCGAGCCCCACACCCGCTCCCAGGAGTGGAGAGCAAGTTAATTAGAGGCGGCGGATGGCAGCTTTTTTAATTAGCTCCTTTTCCCCTGTGGAGTTTCCCGGGGGCTCAAAAACACTTCCAAGGGCAGGATGCCTGACGTCCACCACAGAGAGCCGCGCATGAACACAAGCAGCATTCCGAAGTCCGATGCACAAAGGCAGTGCTCACGGCAGTTGCCTTCGCATTTCTTCTCTCCTTCAAAACAACGTACAATACGCTCTCGAAGGCCCCGCGCACTTTCAAGATGAAGGAGAAGGAAATTAATTTACTACAGAGATGTACGAGCAGGGGAAATGTGTCTCTACGGTCAGCTAAAATACCCTCAGTGCTAGAAAAAACTACTTACCAGGACACGCGCGGCCACGCGCCAGATACGCAAACACACAAGCAAAGCAGCGCGAGGAAACCGCGTCCGCAGCGTGTGCAGACGGTGCTCAGGGCACGAGCGTGGCGCCCCCGATCCGGCCTGGACAGCACCCCCTGAGCTGCTGCCACGCAGGCAGGGCGAGGCCCCTGGACTTCTCCCGCCGGCTGCAGAGAGCCTGGGCAGAGCGCACAGCAGCGGCTGGGGGGTGACGCCCGCCGGCCGCGCACTCAGGCAGCAAGCAGGGCGCCGGGCGCTCATCCGCAAGGGCGGCCCAAGTGGGTGTCCTTTCCGCTGGCAGCACCAGCGGCTTCCACACGTTTCCTGCAGCAGAAATGCTTCTCCAAGCGCCTGACACGAAACCGCCACGCGTCACTCTGGTGGACGCTCTGGATGCTCGGTGCATCATAGACGCCGTGAATGTCCATCGTTGAAAGCAATGTAGCTCTTTGGAAGAGCTGCAAAATCTGAGGGGAGGGCTTGGGGTGCTGGTCACCTCCAACTCCCTCCTGGCCACGCTGTCAGGGAAATCTGGACACAGCACCTCCATCTCAGCAGCCTGTCGTGCGGGCGCGGCACCGTGTTAGCTAACAGAGCAGACGGGCCGGGGCTGCCTGCCGAACAGCCCGAGGACTGCGCGCGAGGCGAGGTGCTGCTGCGGTCCCGTGGCCACGGGAGAGGAGGAGAGGGGAGCTGGAGCCGCCCTGGTGGCGCAGCGGGTTGGGCAACGCACTATGAAGCAGACCGCAGCCGCTGCAGCACCAGCTCGATCCCTGCTGCCGGCCAGGGAGGGGACCCACAGGGCGCAGCAGACCTCTCCTGCCTCCCGCTGCTCCCCTCAGCAGTGTGTTTCAGTCCGTCTGCCTGTTCTGCTCCCCGCTCTGTCTCTGGTGACTCCTCTCACCATTCCCCCGACCCCCCCCACCTCTGGCCTGTACCCCAGTGCTTGTATGCACAAATAAATAAGTCTTTAAGAAAAAGAAAGAGAGAGAAACGGGCCCAGGACACCGAAATCCAACCGACCCAACCTGCCCACAATTCCCGGCTGGGCCGGGAAGGCTTTCAAACGTTTGTTTTTTCTTGGTTTCTAGAATCTCTGTAAGCTATGAAGTTTGAAGTACGCTGCCCTTCTCTGCAGCCCGGGCCAGGGGAGTGGCCCGGAGAGGGGAGGCTGGTGAGGCACGTGCGAGGGGGTGCATGCCCCACGAGGTGCACCCCACCCCAGTTCTGAAAAGGACTAAGTGACCATTTTACAGGCACTTAGCAAAAGAGAAGCCGTTCCTGTGACCGAGGGCCTCACCGAGGACAGTGACGCTCCAGCACCCGGTGTGCGCCAGCACCCGGTGTTCACCAGCCCGCTGACTCCGTCCTGTTCTGCCTCCCCTGAGAAAAACCAGAGGGTGAATCAAGTCCCAGGGGAAGAGGAAGGAAGGAGGGAGGGGGGAGGAGGGAAGGGGAGGAAGGAGGGAGGGAGAGGGAGGAGGGATGGAGGAGAAGGGGGGTAGGG
>JAGFMF010011658.1:11735607-11762836 GCA_019455555.1 Galemys pyrenaicus | reverse complement strand
AGGGGAGGGGGGAGGGGAGGAGGGAGGAAGAAGGAAGGAAATAAGGAGGGAGGCAGGCTGCCCTTGGCTCTCCCGGCCTCAGGCGCGGACAAGCCCGAGAGTGCACCTCTGCAGCCCGACTCCTGGAACGAGTAACTTCCACTGGGATCTTTAAACTCACATTCTTGAAAACCTACCTGGAAATAAGGTATTTACGGACGCTAGTGAAAAATACATATAACACACGGCTCGAGGAGACATCAGGAGGCGCCTCGACCAGAGCCTCTCCAGGAGGAGACGCCAGCGCCGACCGTCCTGCGCCCGCACAAGTGCACCGCAGCCCGCTCAGGAGACCAGCAGCGTCTCTGCCCAGCCGTCGGGGGCTGGCGCTGCCGAGATGGCCCAGCTCTCTGAGTCCCCAGAGTCACGCGTCGAAGGCCGGTGCCCACCAGACGACCCGCAGGCCGGGCCTCGGGCGGGGTCAGGTCGGGAGGGCAGGGCTCTCGGCCTCCTGCATCTGTGCCCGGGAGCTGCCCCGTGGCTGCCCCGGAGGACACGGAGAAAGCACCAACGCGCCTCGGAGCCCACAGACAAGGAGGCAGCAGGCTGGCCCGGCGCGGGGCAGGCCCGACCCCGCCACGCTCCGCTCCGGGACTGTCTCTCCTGCGTCTGTCTCCGGGTCCCCTTCAGCTGCCTCCTGCCCCTCCCGTGCGTGCCTGTGCTCCTTGCTTCTCTTTCTCTATTCTCCCTTCTGTCGTCAAAGGGGGGAAAGGCACATCTGGAGGCTGCCCTGCTAATTTGAGTCCTGCACGTTCCATCGATAATTAACGCTCATCTGTTCTGACTTTCTAATTCATCATTTACAATTTTGCCTTTAAAGTGGTCCTCTGAAGGCTGCAAATTATTAGTAGTAACAGCAGAGAAAGGACCAGGAGGCTCTCCCTGCATCCTATACTCATCTCTTTTTAATGTTTCAGCTCCACATAAAGACCTTCCTCATTCACACAGGGAAGTCATCGTTTCTAACAAATAAGCAAGTGCATACCTTGCACGTGGGTTTCAACCAGCCTGCTAAACCCCGCAGCCCGGGACGTGAGCTCCAAGAAGCTGCGCTTCGCCATCACAGGGTCTCACCCCCCCAGGCGAGGACGCTGACCTCGAGTGAGGTTCTGCAGGCTGAGAAGATGCTTCTTCATTTTTGCTTTTATTTCATTTACTGGAAAATTGGTCCTTCTTGCGGCCTGGAGTGCTGACAGACGCCCAGCTGGACTCCCAGAGGCAAGCTCCCCAGCAAACCTCTTTCCCAACTTGCTGAGAAAAGGCCAACACGTGCCCACTTTAGGTCGTAGTGAGTCTCAGCCATGACTGTGGACTTTGCACATGAAAGAAAAGGCACAGGGGTCTCCCTGGTGGTGCAGCGGGTTGAGCACCGCACTGTGAAGCATCCACCACACAGCAGCACAAGTTCGATACCCGGCCAGGGAGGGGACCCACAGGGTGCAGCAGACCTCTCCTGCCTCGCCTGCTGCTCCCCTCAGCAGTGTGTTTCAGTCTGCCTAGTTCTGCTCTCCACTCTGTCTCTGGTGAATCCTCTCACCTTCCACGACTCTGGCCTATACCCCAGGTCTTGTAAAAATAAAGATAAAAAACATAAAAAAAGAAAGAACAGGCACGGATTTGGGTGGAAGTCGGATGGGGCAGTGAGAAAGCTTTGGTTCAAAGCTTGACATCTAGAAAAGTCTTAAAAGCTCAATTTCTAACAATGTTGCAAATAGTACTTTTTAAAACTAGCTAAGCATATATATACACACACACACACTTCACTAGAAACAGCTTTAGACTTACCAAAATTGCAAAGATGCGCATGTATCTCGCGCTCAGCCTCACAGATGATTGCCATCTCACATTAATGCGTACATTTGTTATAACTGAGGAGCCACTATTGACATATTTAATTAACTGCAGTCCATACTTCATTCAGATTTCCTTAAATTCTGTCCTTTTTGGCCCATTCGTCTACTCAAACACGAGTTAAGCCTGTGGCTCAAGCCTCCTTTGGCTCCCGGTGGTCTGGCCATGACAACTGGTCAGACGTCCCTTGCCCTTGTGCTTGAGATGTGACAGGTTAGGAGTACGCGCCTGCTTCGTAGCTGGTGGCTCAAGGCGGGAGCTGTACAATAAAGCAGGAGTCTACACCAGTCCCTTCCTCCAATCTCTTCCCCCATCAAAAGGAAAACAATGGCTTGGAAACAGACTAATTGCCGGGGTGAGGTGCTGCTGTCTCAGGCCCCACCTGCTTCGCTGGCAGATACTCACAAAATCCTCTCATACATAATGCAGCAGCTCAGCCTTTGACCCACTTATTACAAATCCTGAACTGATAAAGTCTGAATTAACGCACTTTCCTCGCCTGTAGCACACGAGCGCGCCAGTTGGATAATCCTTGAAGAAGCCGCGCCACGGCGCTCACCAAATGCAGAAACGAGTATCCACAGATCTGGCTCCAACACCTGCGAGCTGCCACTTGTGAGGCGGGCAGTGCTGGGGGCCTCTGTCTCCTGAGCTGGCTCGTGGGGCGGCCTGGGGCTCCTGCTGAGAAGCCCCTCGGCTCTGGGTAGGTATTTACCTTCTCTGCTCGAGAGGCTCAAGGTTCTGCAGCCCCAGCAGGTGCCCCTTTCTATTCAGTGTGATCCCAGAAGCAAAGCTGGCCCCACTGACGGGACAATCTTGATTTTGGCATTTACTGAGCAATGGAAAAAGAATGTGCTTTTCTGGCTCTTCCCACATACGCAGCGCCCCAACCCTGGCACACAGGCATGCCTGGGCGTGCACACACACGCACACGCACACGCACACACACACACAGCTGAGATGGCTGTGGGCGAGGAATAGTGAAATGAAGCAATAAATTCACTCGCGTATTTACTGAATCAATCCCCAGCCACTCAGAACTCCAGTCAGCACGACAAAAGACGCGCTGGCGTGCCGGGCTGCAGGCTGGAGCACGAGGTCTTGCTCGCGCGCCTCCTGGAAGGGAGGATGCTCGGGGTGAGCCCGCAGGAAGGAAGGACTCAGGTGTTCCCGGGCGGGCAAGGAGGTTGCCGCGGGAGATCCGACGATGGCGAGCCCAGGGCTGGAAGAGGCCAGCTGCAGGGCCAGGCTGCGGCAGGGCAGTGTGAGGAGGAGCGGGTCCTCCGCGGGGCAGGCACGGGGGCCGGCGGTCTGCCCTGGGAGGCAGGAGTGCGTGCTGCGGGGTCGGGTGGCGACGGTAAGACCAGCAGGGAACTACTGAGTCTGGAAGGGGCTTGAGACCAGGCGAGCGGAGACTGCAAGGAAAGACGTGACCCGACTCGAGAAGCCCGCAGGAGGCCCACCGACGGGTGTCCCAGGATGAGCTCCAACAAGTTTTGTCAAAAATAAGCATGTATTTGTTTTGTTCGTTCATGCACAGGTCTTGTCTGTGTTCAGAGAGCTTGTGTGCACGTGTGTGTAAATGCACAAATTCAGGCATCACTGAAAGTTCTGAGAGCTGCCGCGTGAGAGATGATGCGTGAAGGTCGTCAGTGGAATTACACGGACCTGCTACCGCCGGGGCTGCAGGGAGCTGCGGGGACACGACCCAGGGCTGCCAAGGACCCAAACATCCAGGTGGGGGAGGACAGGTCCCCCAGAGCTCAGCTCAAACCAAACCCAAACACCCCCAGGTGGAAGCAGTTACTTTTACTCTCACTGTAACTGACACCAGGAACCAAGTAGATTTCTCAACTCCAAGAACTCAACCGCCTTTCATACAGACCAACTTAATAAAACAAAGTCTGGGAACTATATGCAAGGCTGATCAGCAGCCTCCGATCTCAGTTCTACTTCACGGAGCTCCAAAAAACAGACAGTTTCGCGCATGAAACAGGCGAACTGTCTCAAGGTTAGGGGTTTTGTGACAACAACTCCGTTGAGTTACAGTCGGGTCTCAGAGCTGCCCTTGCCAAGAACCACGCAATTCTAGATCAAAGGAGCAGAACAAGGAATAAATCCCACAATAGGCACCTGGCTATTTATATCCCTCGTGCCTTCACGCCCTCTGGCTTACAAACGTTCTCTCTTATTTTTGGGATGAGATGTTAAAGGTCAGCTTTGTGCTTTGTTTTTCGTTTTATGTTTGTTTTTGTTTTTTTCAAATCTCTTGCATCAAAGTTTTCCATTATTTCCAGATTCCTGCTATTTAAAAGTCACGCTTTTGGATTTAGCTCGAGTTTAAATGTAAGTTCAATGAAACAATTAGAAGTTCGATCCCCGGCCAGGGAGGGACCCCACACGGCGCAGACCTGTCCTGTCTCCCCACTGCTCCCCTAGCACTGGGTTTCAGTAGATCTGCCTGTTCCGCTCCCCGCTCTGTCTCTGGTGAGTCCTCTCACCTCCCATGACTCTGGCCTGTACCCCAGCTCTTGTGTGGACAAATAAATAAAAATCTTAAAAGAAAAAGAGCCGGTGCGGGGTTGCTCTGGCCGGCGCGGTGATGTGCAACACCCAGCACCGAGACGAACACCCAGCACCGAGACGAACACCCAGCACCGAGCCCCGCCCCAGGCTCGAAACTCAAGAAAATCAGCACCTGCTGTTGTGAGAGGTGATGTCCACGATACAATGTTGACGTCCACGACATAAAATAGTGAAGGAACAAAAAGTTGTTCAGCCAGAGAAAACCACCAGCCCTCAAGGAGCACTGCCAGACAGAGGCCCCCAAACCGCACTTTCCACCGAAGGCCCATCTGAAGGCCCATCTTCACCCTGGGACTTGAAAGCAACGCCTGGGCACGGGGGTGGGGTGGTGGTGTTAGAGAGCAAACAGGGCGGGTGTGTCACTCAGAGCAAGGGCCCCGGGGCAGGGGTCTCAGCAGTCGGGGGCCTTTTGGGGGACAGCAGCGGTGAGCTCACCCACCCCTCCACCCAGCCCTTCCCAGGCCCCAGACAAGAGAAGCTGTGGGCTTGCTCCTGATGCTGGGCCCACAGCGAGCTCCTCTTGCAGGTTAAAGCTGCTTTTCCACAGCACAGGCCTTATGGGTTTTCCTGTTATTAACGTCAGTGCTAAAGAAACCCCATCAGCACAGCCCCCTCTTTGGGTGCCATCGGCCCCAAGTGTCTGTATGATTTTCACTTTCAAGGGAAGTGGCTGGCTCAGGCCATGGAGATGGCCCGAGGGGGGCACCCCTGGGGGCTGCTCTGCCCAAGGGATGCCCCCTGGACCCCATCCCTTTGTCACAAGACGTGCCTGCTTAGCGCACACACTTCACCCTTGTCACCCCACTCTGGTCGGAGTGCCCAAGGGACCAATAGCCCCCAGGCACCCCTTCCCCACCTTCACCCCCTGCCCACACTTCATCCTTTCCCTTCTCCCCACAAAACAGGCGTCCTGAGAGGCTGATGCTCTCAGCCTCTCTGTCCCCCAGGACCGTGTCTTGGGGCCCATTCTTCCTCCCCTGGAGCGTGCAAGGAAGAGAAGGGTCACGGGATCCTCTTCTGCACAGGGCTGGGTCGGGAAATTCCATGCATGACCTACATGTGCACAGATATTTTCCCCAAAGTAAAGCCAGCCTCTCCCTCCTTCCTGGAGGGAAAATGCTTCCAGACGGTTCCAGGCGTGTCCCTTTAATGCAGAACAATGTACAATTAGCAGCTTCCACCAGGGCCCCAAGGAAAGCCAGGAGGGGCGGTGCTCAGGAGCTGGGCCCCGACCCAGACTGTGCCTGAAGCGCCAAGCGCCCAGGTCTGATGCCCACTGGCAATGGCTCTTGCACGGGCACTGTGGCCAGCCGTGCCTCCCACAGAGCAGTCTCGCCTGCAGGGCACAGGGAGCAGCTCCGTGCGCCCTTGATGTCAAGCTCCAATCTGACACGTGTGCTTTGCCCCGGAGCAGAGCGTGAGGTAAGAGCCGGGCCCAGACCACGACCCCGTGGCTGCGAGGGCAGTTCCAGGGCCACCCTGCGGCGCTTGGGCGTGAACCCGGGAGCTCGCACCAGGCTCCAGCTGCTGAAAGGCCGGGGCAGGGGCACGTCCAGCTACCTCTGAGCTTGCTGGTCCCCAAGGAAGATCAGCTTTTTCTAGGCCTTTTCCCATCGGGGTCAACACCCAGCACCTCCAGCCTTGGGGATGGACTCCTGGGAAGGCGGGAGGAATCAGGGGTGCCGTGCAGCACAGGCGCCAGCTGAGACCCCAGGAGACCTTGGCGAGGGTCACCTCCCGTCACTTTTTATCCTTAAATAAACTACCCACCCTATTTCCCAGGGGCCGCAGAACGCACTGGGGGTTAAAGGGCAACCAGTGAAAAGACAACCTGACTCACTTGGAGGAAAGACTGGAGGAAAGATCTGGGCTGTATTCACAAGCGAGGTGCGTGTGGGATTTCAGTCAAACCGGTGAAAAAAGGACACTGCAGTTTCTGATGCCTCCAGTTCTGAAATTCAGTGTCAGACCCTGACACTCCACAGTTGTAGCTGAAGGGCGACTGGGCGTTGCTGGCGCACTGGTCCAGCCGTCACCTGAGTTGTCGGCCCCATCAGGACACAGCTATGGTGACCTGCCTCTTCCCAGGGCTCCAGGGCCGTCTCCCTCCATCCCCCGTCACCAGCCCGCTCAGCTCTGCCCAGAGCCAGCGGCTGCCGTGCAGCTTCCATTTAAGGAAAACACAGAGGCCACCACGCAAGCAGCAAGCCCACAGCCCTTCTAAATAAGGAGGGCTGGCAGGTACGTTTCGAAACCTGCAGGAAATCAGCCATCCCACAGGCCATTTGCTGCTCAGCCATGGGGTGCACCGCGCAGAAACCCACCTTCCCTGCCCCCGGAGTAGTGAGTTGTGCTTTGCAAAGGCTGCGGACGCAGGAACAAAGGTAACTCACACTCACAATCCTCCCCAGCCCTGGGAGCTTCTCGTGCTGGCAGTGCCGCCCCAGCGAGCAGATGAAGGCGGGAAGAGACCAGCCAAGGGATGCACAGAGAGGAGCTGCGTGCAGAGAGACAGCAGGAGGGGACAAACAGGGGAGAGGCTTCAACGGTTCCCAGAGTGACCTGCTGATGACCTGTAGTGCTTCTTCCCGGGGCCACCCTGTGAGAGCGTCCAGGCAGGGGCTGCCTCCTTTAACCAGCGGCACGGGCAGGACCCCAGGGGCCTAACGCTGAACAGCAGGCTTTGCACCAGGCCCACAGAACCTTCATGCCCGAGGTCTCGCGGAGCCTCCCTGGCCCCTGTGAGCTCCTCCAAAGCAGGGCTGCTCGGCACTGCTCAGGATGGGTGGGACAGAAGTGTGTTTTGCTAGTAAGACGTTCATTCCCTTGTCCAGACACGTGTCCATCCAACAAATTATCAAGTTCCTACCGTGGACCAGCCACGGTGCTGGATGGAGACAAGAACATACCTAGCGGAGCACCTCTGCAGGTGGTCTGCATTTCGGTGAGAACAGTTAGGTAACAAGGGTTCAGTAAAACAGAAACATCGTGCTGAGTTTTACAAAGAACTCAAAGCAGAGACTGCTGGAGGGCTGGGGTGTCCAACAACAGCCCCTCGCTGTGTGTGGCTCTGTAACTGTAAATTAAACTAAAATTAATATTCTGTTACTGAATGCAACCTGACATCCTGAGTGCTTAACGGCCACATATGGCGAGTGGCTACCACTTTGGACAGGGCAGACTGCGGGACCTGCCCTTCATCACCGAAGGCCGAGAGGGCGGCCCTGAAGAGCACAGGCAGGAAAACAGGAGGAGCCAGTGGAGCCTGCAGGGAGCAGGTGTTTTCTAGCTCGCTGACATGTGCAAAGGCCCTGGGGCAGGCAGGAACTGTATGTTCAGGTGACCAGTGGCTGGAGATCTGCAGCTCGTGGAGGAGAGTCAGGAGCCAGACCTGTGGAGTTCAGGGATCCCAACGGGGGAGGCTACAGTTACACTCCAAGCAACAAGAAGGAGATACAGGGAAGGAAGTGTTTGGGGAGTGTTTTAGGAAGAAGGGAAGTGAGGGGAAAGGAAAAGTGGGTCAGGATTTCCCACTTTCTGGCTGGAACATCTGGGGGTGGAGGAGCCCTGTGCTGAGGGGGAACTGCAGCAGGGACTGGCCTCACTGAAATGTCCTTTTTTGTTTTGGACAAGAGAGAGAGCACCAGCTTTATCTTGTACGCATCGAGCCTGAACTCTCCATGAGCAAATCCAGAGTTAGACACAGGCAAGCGGAAGGCGAAGCGCAGGGCTCGGATGAGGGGGAAGAACACAGTCGGTAGTCTCAGGACATAACAGTATTTAAACCCAAGAGCGGGTGATACTTTGAGAGAGGACCCGGGAAGAAAGACACGCCCGGGCTGAGGGCACTGATGCTGACGGAGGGTCATGAGGTCCCCAGTCAGAGCATGGGTCCGACCCCACACCACGCCCAGCAACCAGGTGTCAGCAAAATGCAGCCCCCATCTGCCTTTGTGAAGAGCTTTTCTGGAACTGGTCTTTGAATTGTCTATGCTGCCGAGACAGTACTTGTTACAACAAAGACCGTGTGCCTGCAAAATTGGAAATATTTACTCTGGGCCTTTACCGAAAAGTATTTTCTTTTTTTTTTTATTGACATTTTTTTAATTTACATATACTTGACATCAATTGTAATCCCCATGTACTCCCCATCACCATCTCACCAGTGCACCAGCACCTCAGTCCCCCGTGCTCCCGTCTGCCCTCAACCCTCCTCCACTTCCCTCCCCACCAAGTGTCCCCAATTTGTCCTTTTCTTTTCATTTTTGGTTTTTGTGTCTTTATTGTTATTATTATTATTGTTCTTATCCCTTTCCTTGATCCTTATTTGGTTCCCTTATATTCCTCCTAGGGGAGGAACCATCTGGTATTTTTCTCGAAAAGTATTTTCTAAGCCTTTGCCTGAAGTCATCTGGAGGTGCTGGTTTCCTCACCCCTAAAATGGGGTAGATGTCCCAGCTGATAGGATGATGGGACACCTGACACACAAAACCTGCTGCATCTCAGTCCATTCGCCAGGCTTGGAGGACGAGTGTCCCCTCCGAGCTCTGACACTGCCGCATCCTGCTCTGGTTCCATCTTCGGTGATGGCACCAGGACAACCACAGAAGCAACTGCTGAAGGGAACGTGGCGCTGTGAACAGAACAAGCGCCTCGGAGCCCCACGTAGGCTGGCTGCGCTCCAGCTGTTCAGACCAAGTCAGTTCCCTGTGGCCAACCCGTCTCCCCCAGACTCTTCTCTACCCCAAAACAAAGGCATCAGCCGTGAACAATTGCTTTTCACAGAACAATTGTTTACACTGCCTAGGTCCTCACCATTAATCTTAAGGGGAAAGGATGGCACTGTTCAACATCTTCTGCTTACCCCGGAACGCTGCCCCGGCACAGGCAATCCATCTGGCAGGAACAGCCAGTCATATTTCAGGCTAAAGTGGTTCCTAGGCAACAGAGAGCGAGCCACAGATTGTGGCAAGAAACCTGGAGATGGGGACAGGGTGGCCCGCTGACCTGGATGGAAGGCTCGCCCACAGAAGCTCAGTCAACACCCCAGTCCCAGCTGCTCAGGGGCCACGAACCAGTGCCCTTCCCCAGTGCCTCGGAAGGAAGAGATGGCATTCCCTGTTGGACAAGGGTCAGCTACTGAAAGGTCTCAGAACATCTGGCCTTGGCTTGCCTTAGAGAAAGCCTGCAGGTGAGTCAAAGAGAAGGGAGCGAAGGGCCAGGATCTCTCTGGAACAGGCACTGTTCCAGAATGCTGGTGACAGGCATGATAGCTGAGGAATGAGTACCTGCTATGGACTCAGTGGGTGCCTGAGAGCAACAGTGAGGCACAACCTCCAGGCCACTGGGTGGGGCTCGTCACCAGCTCAATGGCAGAAGGTAGAGTTTTTCAGACTCCACCCCCAAAGAGAGGCTGATGGGAAATGAGGGCTGAGCTGGGGCTTTTTACCAGTGAAACTGCAGGGGCATTGGAACAATTAAATTGCTGGGCTTTCCCAGCTGAATTGTTGGCACTTGGGCAGTTGTACAGCTGGGGTTTTGGCAGTTAAGCCACTGGTGAGCAGGGAGGGGTGTCTCTGCAGAAGCCGCCTTCTTACTGTGTGCAGCTTCGGTTTGGGCCTTGGTCTGTGCTCAGCGGATGCTATCTGGGGTAGGAAGACTATATCTGGCCATGTGCCAGCCTGTACGCTCTTTTTCTCACTCCCTGTTTAAGTCAGTCCTGCTATTGTTGTTGCACACTGTATCTGCTTTTTGATCATCCTGTAGTCTTAGGTGCAGATGGGTCATACCCCTGTCTTGGCTTGGTTTCAGTTGTGCCCCGCACCCCAAATTGACACATTAAAACTCTAGTCCCCAGCATGATGGTGTTAGGAGGTCGGGTCTTTGAGAGGTAATGAGGTCCTGAGAGGGGGGCCCTCACCTATAAGAAGAGACAGGAGCAAGCTTTCTCTCTTCCTCTCTTTCTCCTCCGTGTGAGGACAAAGCAAGAAGGGGTCACCTGTACATCAGGGAGTGGGCCTTCACCAAATACCAGATCTGCCAGCAGCTTGATCTCTGACTTGTCAGCCTCCAGAATGTGGGAAACAACTGTCTTTTGGTTAAGTCCCCAGTCAGGGTATTAGAGTAACACAGCAGCCAAGAGGTTCCTTTGGGACACAGGCAACCGCCATTCTACAGATAACTCTGCAGCATATTCAGTTTTAGAGGGAAGAAAACTAATGTTGCCCAGAGACAGTGTCAAAGTGGTATCTGTCTTCAGGAACTGGGAAACTGTCTGCACGTCCTTAAGTTACAGGAACACCATCTTCTCTGACTTGTTACAGATATGGCACCACACCCCTGAGAAGCCCTATAAAGCAGGTGGGGTGAAACCAGTCACCAGACTGTCCCAACAGCCCTCAAACTGGAGGAGAGGCGGAGGGGTAGGAAGAACCACGCACCCCACAGTCTAATCTGTGACAGCAGATCTGGGGAGAGCACCACCCCCCAGAGAACCATTCAACCTAGGGACTCGTGCCCAAGATTTCTCCCTAGTCCTGTTCTTGCAGCCGCAATTGAGAAGTCCACTGACTTCTCAAATCCCAGCCCAAACGCAGCAGCCGCCCCCAAATGTGCTCCCAATCCAGTTTCCCGGTCGTTGCCAATTCCAGACCCTTCTCAGTCACCCAGTGGAACGTCCCCGCCTTTGCATTTGCCACTGCTGTCCAGCTTCTCCGACCTCCCCGATCACCTGGGCCTGCAGCTTCATCCTTCTTCACGTCTCTCCATCCACCCCGGCCCTCTTCCGCGCTGACCCTCACAGTCCCTGGTGGCAGGGGTCTACGGCTTGCAACTTGTCTTTTAAAGCTTAAGACGTGAGGAGTGCCACAGAGGGCGATAAGAGCCCCCAGCTGCCTGTCAGGGGAGGGCTGCGGGTCTGGGAGAAGCCGAAGGAGCGAAGCCAATGGGGTCTCCAACCACACAAAGGGAAAAGTACTTGATGGTACCTGGCTTAGCAGAAGCTGAGCCACAGATGACGCTGGGAAGGCAGGAAGAGCAGGGCTAAGTAACAGACACAGAGCACGTCCACCCAGCCTTTTCCTGTGTGCATGGCCCACCGAGCCGTGCAGACAAGTATGAGTTTTCTGCAAGAGAACTCTCTCCCTGCCTCCCTTTTCCAGTTTTGGAACAATGGTTTCTGTCACTCTCAGTTTTTTCCCCAGGCTGGAAAAGACAGACAACTAGAAGTGGTTCCTCATAGACCAGCACGAAGACCTGCTCAAGGCTTCTTATACCCTTTTGCCTACAAATCACCCGGGCATCTTACGAATCACTGGTTAAAATGGAGCTCCTGATCAGTCTGGGGCCTGAGAGGTTACATTTCTAACACGCCTTTAGGGGAGCTGCTTCCAGCCCCGAGTTAGAAGGGGCATGTCCACACCTGAACCCTGAACCCAGCTCCCACGTGCCTCCCAGCTCCTCCAGCTCTCCATACGGGAGATACAAGACCCCGCTCCCTGCCTCCTTATCTTGGTAAACTCCTGTACAGGAGGAAGCTAGTGGCCTCGGCCACAAAAGCTGCCCCCAAACGAGGACCCCAAACCTGAATTTGAAGAAGAGATCCTAATACTAAAAAATTCCCCGCAGGCACTTCCAAATCGGGCCCACCTTCTTCCAGCTTTTGGTTTTACTCTTCCTGAGACCCTCCCTAGGCCACTGGGGAAAGACATGCATGTCCACTTTTGATTCCAGCGGGCTGTACCCCAGCACACATGTGCACCCCAAGATCATCTCCAGCCCTGCAGCCCTGACAGTGTTCTCTTCCCAGCTGTTTTCTGCCATGTTTCTGCGCATAGCATTCATGCGCACGTGTTCTCAGGTGCATGGAGAAACAGAATCACAATAGACTTGTGCCTGTGTAGAAAGGAGGTTCTCTTAATATAACTTTTCAAATACTCTAGACTGGAAATGAACAAATCTGTTGTAGAGCATCAAGCCTCAGTAATCCAGAAGCGGAGACGGGACTTCAGAGAATATAGCTCCTAGGCAGGGCACTGGCCCCAAACAGCTCTCGCTCTCATTTCTGAAAATGAGAAGGTTAGGGGACGGAAAGGGGGACTTGGAATGACTAAGTCTACAATCTTAGAGCTCTTCATGGAGAGACACTTCAAAGCGGCAGTTCCAGGGAGAAGCCTCTGGCTGGGGCTTTCGGAGCGGCTCAGTGGGGCAGTACTGACTGGTCAGCAGCCTGCAGCACAACGCGACCCTTTAGCCTGAAGTTGTATTTAAACCCGAGAACCGCACGGGCCGAGCCCTGGCAGCTTCCATCAGACAGCACCTCCCCAGGCTCGGCCGCCAGTCAACGGAACACTGATGGCTCACAACTGGGCGGGAGGGTGGGGGAGTGGGGACTTGGGGAGCTGAATCTCCGACTGCAGAGAAACACCGTCCCCCACATTCAACTTACGGCCAGGCCCGGGGCAGGATGGCCAGGCAGCCGGCGCCAAGTTCTGCTGAACTGGCTTTCTGCTGAGACTCACAAATTGGGTTCAAACAGTCCCTCTTCTGCCTGGGCTCGCACCCTTCACGGGTCCACGTCCCCCACACCGAACAATACTACTGCACGTGAACCAAAGCAGGGCGGGCAGGCGCAAGGCTCACGTCACCACAAATAAAACCCTCAGACACGCCGCGTCTCCATTGTAACATGGTGCTTTCTCGCGCTCCGCTCGGGGGTGCAGACAAATGATCGGGGTGCACCTGTTCCTGAGTATGGTGGGCTGCTCCGGGGCGGGTGGCTGGACAGCCCAAGGCTCAGCCTCCAATTACATCAGCGCTTGGCCAGCTCCTCACTGAAGCCCAGGGGGGTGGGGGGAAGCCCCGGGGCACCCCAGCCCTACTACAGCACGACCAATCCCTGCAAGCGTGTAATCTACACATCCATGACTCACGAACCCACATTACCACCCCCACCCCGAGTCCCCGGAAAATACTCTTTTTGGAAACATTCTTCTCTTTGGGAAAGGAGAGCAGGTGAGGCTGGGTGTGGGGGCTCACACTGGACGCAAGCCCACTTACTGAAACAGGACCCGGCAGCCAGACCATCCGTCAGTCCCATCCCCCCAAACAAGCCTGGGGAGGTAATGGAGACGACCATCTAGAAATGGCAATTCTAATAAACACCCATTCAAGAGAAAGGCCACTTCGGGAGCACATTAGCTCTGTGGTTTAGAGAAAAGATCCAATTCCTGGATCGATACTTAGTCCGATCCTGTGTCGGCCATCAGCCCATGGACAAGAGGGTTCAGCTGGTTTTACTAACAGCCGAGGCCCCGTTGGCCAGGGCTCAGCAGGGAGTCTGTGGATGCTCGCGCTGACCAGACCCAGCGTCCACTAGCGATGCTCCAGGCCATCTGCCAGGACATGCCAGGCGCTGCCCCCAAGCTGCTCTGTCTCCACAGGCGCCCAGCTGCCACACTGGGGTTCTTCTCCTGAGCGCTGCTGATCCCGGCCCTTGCAGGAAATACCACCATGCCAGGGGCTGCAGAGTTAAGATGCGGATGGCAGGTGAAGCCGGCAACGTGCAGCGGGCTGCCGAACCACGGGAACCGAATTCTTTGCAGGGGGTCATTTCTGCCCTGGACAGTATTATTCCATGACTCCGGACGTTCATTCCAGCGGGCCCGCAATGCTGGAAGCAGCAGCCACCAGGTAAAGCCTTGCAAGGCTGCCGACAACCCCAGGCCAGCCCTGGTGCCAGGCTGCCCGGCATCAGGAGAGGCGACACTAACAAAGCCCGGGCGGCCTCTCCTCCTCCCGGGGGCTCCGGGCTGCCCAGCGGCGCACTTACATGGCCTCGGAAGCCTCCAGGTTCAGGTCGCTGGCGGGGACTGGCTGCAGGGACTGCGACCCTCCCATCCTCGCTGCGCCCAGGAGAGCCGACTAGCCGCGAGCCGGGCCAGCGTCCTGGTGCGATTCCTCCGGCGGGCGCCCGGGGCGGGCCGGCCGGCGGCCGGGGCTGCTGCACTGCGGAGGGGCGCAGCTGCGGGCATCCGTGGCGGCGGCGGCCGGGAGCTGGGGCTCGCGGCCCGAGCCGGAGCCCGGGGAGCGAGCGCCGCGGGAGTGTGCGCGTGGGACCGGCGCGCGCCTCGGCGTGTGCGCGCGTGGGGAGCGCGAGCGCGGCGTGGCCCGAGTGGGTCTGCGCTCAAGGCCCCGCGGCCCGGCTCCCGCGTGCAACACGGTGATGTCACCGGCGCCGCGCAGCCCCCGCGCCCGCCGCGCCACAAAGCTCCACCGCGGGCTCCGGAAACCCGGCCGGGGGAGGGAGCGCTAAGACCCTCCCCCGCACGCCGCCTCCCCCGGCCGCGCCCAGACCGCCCGCATTGTGTGGCTTTGAGATGCAAATGCGCCGCGGGCAGGGGCGCCGGCCCGGGCGGGGAGGGGCGTGGTGGTCTCCGCGGTGCTGACCGCGGACTGGGCGGGGGTCTGCTCGGCCGGCTGGCTCTGCCCCTCCAGGGGGAGGAGAATGCGCTCTCCCGCCCCGTGGCAGGGAGCGGAGCGCAGCGTCGTCTCCCCTGTCCACTTCTGCCTCCTTCCGGCCGCACCGAACCCCGGAGCAGGCCCAACCTGAACCCGGGAGGACCAGGACCTCGAGCCCCTGGCAGTAGCCGCACGACGGGCCAGGGCATGGGACTGGCCGGCGAAAGACGCCCAAGCCCGGGCTCCAGGTCTGCAGCGCCACCTTTGGCCCCCAGATGAGCCTCCCAGAAGCCGTGCGCGCCGGCTCACCCTAAACACAGGCCGGGCAGGCCGAGAAGCACCGTCAGGTCCCCGGCTCGGCACCTCCGGGTGCACAGGGGAAAGGCAGCTTGTGGCACACGCTGTCAAGCGCCCGGCTCTGTCATTCTAAACACTGGTGGGCCTGGAGGACTATGCCCAAGCCCACGCCCCATCCCTACTGCACGCTGGTTCCCCAAGGGCCGGCGCTGGGCCCCCCACCTGACCTCTGGCTGGCTCAGAAGCACTCGAGGCTCGGGCCTGCGCGCTTATTTCATCTCCCTACCAGTTCAAGAGGTTGGGGCGCACCTGGGAACCAGCGGCCTGGGCTACCGAGCACGGAGCACCAAGCACCGCTGCCACACAGCCTCAGCCCTGCTGGTCTGAACTGAGGTGTCAGCACAAGGTCTGACGGGCAAGTTGAAGACGCGGCTACATTCCCCCGTATTTCTTTGCCCCACAGTGCAGGAAGCCTAAGAGGCATCTCAATGTAGACAAAAGACAAATACAACGAAAACAAAAAGGCTCATAATATTTTGAGATGTCCTCAGAGGTTCTGAGTCTCCCCCCAAGCTGTGCCCAGGGCCCAGGACGCGCAGGGGGGACGCGCAGGGGGCTGGGGATGCACCAGGACAGTCCCAGAGCCTCCTGGGGCTGGTATTTCCTGTCTGTGTCAAACAAAAAGTCAGAAAATCAAAACTCTTCCAGGGTCTCTGCCACATGAGGCGTCTAGGACACGGCGAGGCTTCCTTCTGCATGAAAGCTATGAAAACAGCTAATGATGGTGTCAATCTCCTGGGGAAGGAAATGCCAGGAGCAGTCCCCAGTGGCCAGCGCAGAAGCGCCCCTGTGGAGCCATCACTCACCTCCACCTGGGGGCCCCCTGTCCTCTGGGTGCTGGCACCTGGGACTCCTGGAAAGCAGTCCCCGTGGGCCCCTCTGTGGTTAGGAGTCCAAAGAGCCCCACGTAACCCGTGGAGCTGAAAAATTCTTCTTTTTTAAAAAAGATTTATTTATGCATGCAAGAGCTGAAGTACATGCCAGAGGTGCGGGGGGGGGGGGGTGGGGGTGAGAGGATTCACCAGAGACAGAGCGGGGAGCAGAACAGGCAGATGGACTGAACACACTGCTGAGGGGGGCTGCAGGGAGGCAGGAGGGGTCTGCTGCGCCCTGTGGGTCCCTCCCTGGCTGGGGCCGAACTTATGCTGCAGTGCTGCAGACAGCCTCATGGTGCTGCGACTTAGCCCTGCACCACCAGAGAGGACCCAGATTCTAAGTTTTTTTTTGAAGATCGCGACCCCTCTCCTGGGTACGGGGGTGGCCTGGGGTGCACCATTTACTGTTGTGGATGATGCTATGTGATTATAGTTTGCCTGGAGTATCTTTTTTAATTCTTTCACTGTCAACGTACATGTGGCACCAGGAATATCGATGGCAACAGAATGAGGACCCACCCTTGGCAGGCAGGGTGCGTCCCAAGGGGCTCTGCAGTGGGACCAGGAGCCTAATGGGTGTCGAAGGGCACCCTTTTCTCTCCTTCTCCAGAGACCCCCACCCCCACCCCAGGTCTCTGATGGAAGCCAGGAGGCGGCACAGGCAGTGTCTGACAAAGCCAACGGTCGACAACTCAGGGCCCCGGGACCCGAGGACACATCTCGCCGGCAGTGACGTGACTGAGGACACGGGAGCGGAGCTAGTCTGAGCACCTGGACGGCGGAGGGAAGGCACCCGCGGGCAGGAGTGGGGCATCTGCTGATGGAAGACCCCGACGCCCACGCAGACCTCGGGAAGCAACAAACCTCGTCAGCTAGAAATCCGGCCACGGGAAGAGAGCTACACGCAGGAGGCAGGCTGACGGGATGCCGGGGACTGAACGCCCAGGCTCCTAATTCCAGGGCTGTGGCGCTGAGGTCAGCAGAGGCCTGAGCACTGATGTGCAGGAAGATAAGAGACGGACGGAGTTCGTGAGGTTTACCGCAGCACCTGGCTCACAGTCCTGGTTCACGGTTACGAGGGGCAGTTTAACCTGCACTGTCACTACTTTACAAATTAACTGGGTTTATTACTATCTGGGTGATAATAAACTTTATCACCCAGAGGATGTATGGACGGGAAGAAACATGGTAGGTAGGTAGGGAGGTAGGTAGGTAGGCAGACAGACTGATAAGCAGGGTTTCGTGCTATGGAAGGTCTTAGCATGTATCCCCCAGATAAGGGGGCTGCTGTAACTAGGGCGACCTTGGGTCACTGGACTCCCCTACAGGAGGACCGCGCCTCCCCCTCTCCTGCCCGGTGAGCACACAGGAGGAGGTGGCCATCGGCAGGAGGGAGGGCTCCGGGAGCCCAGCCAGGCCGGCCGCCAGAGGGCAGGTGTCTGGCTTCCAGTGTGAGCCCCCAGTCGGCGGTGTTTTTGTTACAGCAGCTGGAGCTGACCGAGCCAGGCTGCTTATGACCAGCGCCGGGACCAAGGAAAACAGCCGGCGGAAAGGGAAAAGCCAGGAGAGCAGCCAAGTCAGACCGAGGACGCCCCAGACAACAGCCCCCACCCCCAAAACACACACACACACACACACACACTAATTAGCCCGAGCACACACGCTCAAGGAAAGTAGGTCAAAGCAGACACTTCCAGCGGGGGCGCTAGGGATGTGAGGGTGGCTGGAGCGTGGGGCCCCGGCAGCGTCCTGCTTCTCCAGGCCGCTGGACTGGAGGACCCCGAGATACACCGAGGATGACTGAGGGAGGGAGGGGGCCGAACCATCGGCCCTTTGGGGGGTCCCTTTGGGGGGTCCCTCTGGGCTCCGATGGTCTCAGGACCACACGCTTCACACCTGGCTCTCCTCGGAGCAGGTCCAGCCCACCGAGTCACGCGCCACATCACGCCACCCCAGCTGGGCATGGCCCGAGTAGCCCCTCACGGAGGCAGCTCGCTGCCGGCACTCACACCCTCCGAGCGGGGCTGTCCTTCGTCCCGGCTCAGCAGCCCCTGTGACCAGAGCTGAGAAGGACCAGGCCGACCAGCAGGGACCGGCTGCCGGCGAGGGTGGCCCTGGCTGGCCCTGGCTCCACCAGCCCTGGGCCTGGAGCCTCTCTGTGACGCGCAGACTTTGCTGCCGATGCTCCAGAAGTTGCCCCCGCCTCCAGGACAGCCTCGGCTCCAAGGGCCGGCCGTGACGTGTCACCCGCTCCATCCTGCATTCAGCAGGGCTTGGCCCTCACTGTCCCCCATTGCCCAGGAGCCGCCACCCCCCACCTTGCCAGCTCTCCCAGTTCCTCTCTGCGCTAAGTACCTGGCCCATTGGCTCCTGGCTCCGGTAAGGGGTCAGCAGGCTTCTCCCCGCTCTGCCCGCTGCTTGGGAGCTGGGTGCTGGGCGCTGGGCTTGGCGCTTCCTCCTCCCCCTCCCATTTCAATCTCACCCGAGTCCTGTCTGGTGCCTGTGCCCCCCGAGCTCCGAGCCTGGCTCCAAGACAGAGAAAGGGCAAGGTGTCCTGGGGTCCCCCCATCTAGGCCATGGGAACGCTGTTCTTTCCTCTGACATCTCACTGCCCCCCCCGGGGAGGCTGCGGGGTTCTCCTGGGCCGAGGGCAAACTCAGACAGAGTTCTCCCCTCTTTTCCAGAAGATTCTCTTGCTCTCTCCTTGAAAAGGGCAATCAGGACTTACTATATGTCTTCCTCATCATGTTGACACGAGTTCTTTCAAGTTCCTTCCAATTAAGGACAGACCAAAGATTGCTTTTTTTACAAAAAAAAATCCTTTCTAGTCTGTTATGATGGAAGATGAAAGTTGAGGATTTTAATTTAGACTCAGGGAGGCCACCCGAAATGTGCCAGAGAAGTCAGTACAGGAGAGATGAGACTCACTCTAATTTTAAAATTAAGAATTCAGGATACATTTTAGTCTGGGATAGGAGGGAGGGAGGAAGGGAGGTTCTGAAAATGCCAGAACCTCCTAAAAGTTAAGTGTTGAGAAGCCTCACCATGGATGAAAAAGAAATCACTAACATAAACACCACATCCAGAAGTAAATAAGATACTCAAATCCTTCTTTCTTTACCAAATTCAGTTCTTTTGAGATAGAAATGATAAGAGACACTCTTGGGATAAATTCACAGAAATCTCAAGAAGAATGCAAGCTTTCAACTCAAGACAGCAAAAAGAAACCTGGATAGAAAATGTGTGTAAAACCCTCAGGGGCGAGGTTAGCCTGGAAGCCTCTACCTAAGCCTCTGTCGGGTAGCTTGCAAACCTGGCTCCATGTCTCCTGGCAGCCAAAGCAAAAAGGGAAACAACTATGGTCAGTTACCTGACTCCTAAAATCCAGCATATTAAAAAACAAAGGGCCTCCCTGGTGGCACAAGGGGTTACAACGTCTTTGCACTATAAAGCTATCTGCAGACACTGTGGCAGTCCGATCCCCAGCCAAGGAGCTGACCCACATGGCACAGCAGACCTCTCCTGTCTCCCTGCTGCTCCCCTCAGCAGTGTGTTTCAGTCCATCTGCCTGTTCCACTCGCCACTCTGTCTCTGGTGAATACTCTCACCACCCCCCCATACCTCTGGCCTGTACCCCAGTTCTTGTATGCATAAATAAATAAAATCTTTTTTAAAAAAATCAAAGACAAAACCAACAGGGTGGTCCAAGGTAGACATTTGGCCAAGTAAAACTCCAGCCTCCCAAGCTCAGGCTCGCCCTCAGAAATAAAGTCAAGATTCATTCACGCCTGGGAAGAGAGCCCAGCTGACTCACCTGGGCCAGGTAACTGCTTCTGTCCAGGATCAAAAGCATAACCAGTGTTATCCATCTTTCTTCTGGGGGAATGATTTCCAAGAACAGAAAACTCCATAGAAAAATGTTTCAGTCCTTGCTAAAGAGCTTAACCATGGTGTCTGGTTTGCACGCCAATGCTGGGCCCTCTGAGCGCCTCTACAGCTAACGCTTGCTGGTTTAGAGGCCACTTTACACCAGGAATAAGAGGCCTTTCAAGAGAACAGTCGGGTGAAAACAGAGATGGGCCCTCCCGTTGCCAAAATCGACATCAAGGCGGGTTTCTGAGGCTGAACTGGAGAAACAGGCTGAGAACTGCAGGTTCCACCCAGCTGCCGCAGGGGCGCCCTGCAGTGACCCCAAAGAGGTCGTGCCGGGGAGACGCTTCCAGGCGAAAATGCAAAAAAGCAAAGCCAGAACCTGTGCTGGTGCCGCCTTCACTGAAGCAGAGTGGGGTCTGGGGGATGTGCCCGGGACCCTGGCCTGGGGTGAACTGCCTCCCACTGGCCAGCAGCGACCCAGGGCCTGACCCAGGGCTGCCCTACTGGGGCGCAGGCAGGAGAAACTGGGAGAGGCCCGGAACCGCTGACTCAAGGCTCCACCAGAGCAAAATCCAGAACAGTGGGCCAGAAATAGCAGCCGGGAGCAACTACTGACAGCATCGGCAGCACCGAGTCTGGGCAGGGAGCGGGTGTGTGCTGCGTATGCCTGTGTGTGCACACGCGCGTGCCCTGCTGGGCCCCGGGGCATCTCCCCGCTTCTATACGTTCCTGAGGCCCCGTCTGTGTGACCCCCGCACCCTCCTGAGTCACCCCACATGCAGACAGCTCATAACTGCATCTGAAGATACGGGATGATGTCCCCAGATGTCCGGGGACACGCACCCTCGTCCGTAGGAAGGCACTCTGGGCCAACCGCCGCCTCATCCCCCTGACCGTAAGGAAATGTGTGGGTGTGGGACCAGACTCCCCAGGAGCTCGCGCGGCCCGGTTGTTTGCACAAAGGGAGCGCAGAAGAGATGCACGGCGAGGTACAGTTTGGCTGGGGGGAGCTCTTCGGCGGTTAATCTAGGAGACGAAGCTCCCACTTGGCACGGCATTCCTGCAGGGAGTGGATGTGAGGCCGGAGCAGGGCCCCGAGGGTGCCCCCCACGCAGCCTTGGCAGGACCAGGCTCCTGTGCTCCCAGAGGCCGACATCTCCCCGCCCTGCGAGCCTTCCCCTTTCAGTCTCCTTCGCCTGTTTCTTTGAGTCAGTGTCTCCATGGACCCGCTGGGCTTCCCACCCTCCTGGAGGCGTGCGGCATGCTGTCCACTAGCTGAAGCCGAGAGGCCGCCGGGCCCCGTGGTTCGGGGAGATGAGTGTGGAGACGGGCAGAGCAGGGCACAGGGGGGCAGTCCTTCCCCAGGGGCAGCCCCGAGGGACGGCAGCCCTCCCACCCGGAGCCGGGCGGCAGGAGGGAGGAAGCGGCAAGACATCTCATCTCTCCTCATGGCTGAAAACGTCTCCTGGGGCGGCCCAATCACGCCCTGCGGCTCCGGCCTCCCTCCGCGGGCACTGGGGCTGCTTCCTCCCCGAGCGGGCGCCCTCCCGCCGCGGCGGACCCTGGGGCATGCGGGGTTTCCAGAGGACGCTCATCTCCTCCGCCAGAAGAAAGATGGATAACACTGGTCACAGGGTATTTCCATCTTTGCTTAAATCCAGATCCCCGCTCAAGGCCAGCGACCCAACAGCTCCAAAACAGAGAGGGAGTCCCCAAACCACCCGCAGCAGTAGCGGCTGAGCTGCGAGCGGGCGTGAGCTCTGGCTAAGCCAAGGGTGCGCGTTCTCCAAGGGGCTCATTTGTCTGATTCGGGTGGGGGGAGCCGAGCGAGGTTTCTGCACCACCTCGCCTACCCAGAAAGGCTGTACATTGTGGAGAGGGGTTCGTTGGAGAAGGAGCTAGCTGGGGGCTGCCATGGCACCGGCGGGGATGTCTCACCCGAAGCCCTGAGAACCCAGGCAGCCGGCCTCCCCTGCCCCCGGCTGCAGTCCAGGGGAACCTGCCGGGGTGGGGGTGGGGGTGCTGTGCTGCGCTCCCTGACGGGCGCCAAGAACCAGCTTCCTCGCATGCTTCTGCTGTCTCTCATCCCTGCCCGTGCCAGGCAGCCTTCAGCCAGGGCTGCGAGTTCCAGTCCCCAAGGGCTGGTGGTCCCTGGTGGACAGAGGTGGTCAGCCCTGAACCGGGACGTTTGCTCCAGCTCATGCCCTGCCTGCCGCAAGGGCCACACGCCGGGCTCTTTGCCGTGAGTCCCGGAGAGTCCAAAAACCCACGGCAAGGTGGGCCGCTCGAGGCCTTTTCCACCCGCATTCCTGGAAGTCCTTCACCACCAGATTCCCAGACTGGCTCCAGCCTCCCAGAGCTCAATCCATCACTCAGATACGCTCTCCCAACAGCTCGGGTGAGGCAGGGGGTCTGCGAGGCGTGCAGGCTGCAGAAGGGCCAAGTTGGAGGCGGGAAGGCCCCGGAAGCCTGGCCACCAAGTGGGCAGTGTCCCCCCAAGATGGCCTCGCTCAGTGACCGCCGCTTTCCCTGGGGCTGGTCGCCCTGATTGCCAAGGGGCAGGAGAGGGGCCTCTGCGCGGACGGGAGGTGCCGCCGTCACCACAGCTGCCGGGCAGGAGCTGCAGGACGCGAGCGCAGGTCTGTGAGAACGGAACGTCCGCTGACGCCACAAGAAGCTGTCCTGGGGATTTCTTCGTCAAGACAAGACACCAGGTCCCGCCGCCCAGTGCTCCCCTCCAAGGCCAAAGAGGGGAGACAACGCCACAGATCGGGGGGAGGGCAGGAAGCGCTGCCGCTGCCTGTGTCAGCACAGAGGCTGCTGCCGCACGTGAGCGCCTGGCTGGACGTGCAGCCCGAGGAGACCGCGTCTCCAGGTCACCCGACTGGCGGGCACCTCGGGTTTCAGAGAAATGAGGTTTTCATCTGCATTTTTGAAACTTGCTTTGAAAACTCCGGAGACCCACAGAGGGGGAGAAACACAAGATTGATCTGGACCCCTGACCCAGGCCACGCCCTGTGGCGAAAAGCCACAGAAAGGGAGGCGCTCGCCCCCCTTACATGCACGATGAGAGCCGATGGGACCAGGCGTCCCGTCCGATGGGACCAGGCGTCCCGTCCGATGGGACCAGGCGTCCCGTCCGATGGGACCAGGCGTCCCGTCCTGTCCCCTGGGCAGGACTCAGAGACATCAGTCCTGAAGCCACTCTTGCCTGCAGACTCCTTAAAATTGCAAATCTGACCGTACCTCCGGCTGCCTCCGGGCTTCGGAACCCTCTTCAAGCAAAGCCCTCTGTGCCAGCGGCCCAGAGGCCAAAGCTGAAACAATCTGCGCACCAGACCAGTCCTGGCTTAGGGCCTCGGGCTGCTGACCTCAAGTAGAGGAGGGCGCCAGGGGCCGCACAACTGCAAGCCGGGACCGAGACAACAGATGCGGGAGAAGAGCGCACGGAATCTGCGGAATTCCAAATAGCTCATGTGGACGCTCCCCTTAAAAAGAGGAGGCACGTAACTCCCCACGTCTTGCCTGTGGGCTGCACCCACTGACTCCTTCCAAAGGCACAGAGGACCGGCCGGTGGCACAGCCCCTGCAACACGATCCCCGGGCCGCAGGCGACGCCCTTCCAGAACACGCACACCGCAGCGGGCGGGCCCGGCCCTGCGCGTGCGCCTGCCTGCACGGCCTACCGCCGCGTGCGGCCGCCTGGAGACGGGCTGGCAGGCTCTCTCTGCGCAGCGCGGGCCTCCTGAGCCACCCCAGGCCCCAGGCAGGGCCCACTGCCCATCGGGACCGGGGCTGGGCCATGGTCTCGTGAGAACGGGGCTTGCAGCTGCATGACAGCAAGCTTCTCCGCCGCGGCCAGGCACACGCTGTTCCTCACTCACTGGGGTTTCTATTTCAGGGGCAGTGACCAGGACAGCTGCTGCAGCACGTGGCATAGCCGGGTCTGTGTTTCCGGTCTCTGTGGACAAACACCCAACGTGGGTGCCTGGGTCACGTGGGACCTGCAGTCTGTGTGAGAAACTGAAGGGCAGCGCGTCTAAGACGGCCGATGCTCTTCTCCAGCGCATTTGGCCAAGCACCCCGAGTCCAAGCACGCCGAAGGGCTCTCCCCAGCACCAGGGCGCTCACAACACCTCGCCCCAAAAGCAGGCTGCCCACGGCCCTGCTGGGCCTGGGAGAGGCGGGGGCATCTTCCTGCCCCACCCAAGGGGTCCTGGTAACGGCCCTTCTTAGGACCGGCAGCCCTGGGGGTTTCAGGAGACAACGGCAGGCAAGTGCTGGACGCCCGTGACGCTGTCCGGACGAGTCGGGCCTGGGCCACCCCACCCCACCTCCTCACCACGCGCGTGTAGCTCCACCTCTGCCCAGTGGCCCTCACCCCATTCCCCCATCACAGCTGTAACAGCAGGGATGCCTTGGGGCTGAGCCGTGAGCCTCGGGGACGTCATCACGGCTGGTCTCAGGGTCAGGGTGTGGCACCGCGCTGGGACCACGATGGGCCCTGCGTGGCCGAGGGGTCACACTGGGGCGCAGCGCTGAGCTCCTGGGCACCCTGACTCGGCAGTGGGGTGTCGGCCCTAGTGTCACTCTTCCCTCGGCTTCAGTCCCTTCGCCGTCCCTCCCTCCCCAGGGAGCAGGAGGCCTGTGAGGCCAGGGGCTTCTCCCTCTTGGCACACACACACCCACTGAGTTCTTCGCAGCAGGTATCGTCCGACAGGGCCTCCCTGGTGGCACAGGGTTAGGGCGCAGCACTGTGAAGCACGCGCAGCCACTGCAGCACGGGTTCGATCCCCGGCCGGGGAGGGGCCCACAGGGCCAGCAGTGCATCCCCGCTGCCCCCTCAGCAGTGCATCCCAGTAGATCCACCTGTTCCGCTCCCTGCTCTGTTTCCGGTGACTCCTCTCACCCCCGTCCCCGTGCCTTGGCCTGCACGCCAGCTCTTGTGTGCATGAGTAAATTTTTAAAAAGCTTAAAGAAAATACCGTCCAAGAACCCCGGAAGCTTCGCCGCCAAGCCAAGTGGCTCAGCACAGAGCCGGTGCGTGCGCAGCCAAGAGCCCGCGGCCGCGACGGGCGGCACCACGTGCCAGCCCCCGGGCCTGCAGCGACCTACTGCCGCGGCCCGGGTGCTGCTGCGAAGGCATCTTTGTGCGAGAGGACACCGCATCAGTGGGGTCTCGGGGAAGCACCCCCCGCGGGGGCTTTCAGCTGGGGCCCACCTCAGATCGGCACAGCCCAAGTGACCGCAGACAAGGCCCCACGGTCCACACCGGCTCGGTGTCAGCCGCAGGCGGCTGGCCCAGGCCTGGGGCGGATACTCAAGGCCCCGCGGGGCAGCGAGAGCTCCTGGGCAGACCCGGGGCGAGGGAGCGGGAGCGTCTCCTGCACAGCAGCCGGGTGGGGCGAAGTCGTGTGCTCTGAGGCCGGCCAGCGTGGGCCACACGGGCAGCAGCTGGGCAGGTGCTGCGGACACAAAGGAAGGGGACCTCATTCCCAGGGCAACTTGGCTCCTTAGTGGCCGAGGCCCCGGCCCCACCCAGACCACCCGCCAACACGGAACGGGCTATTTAAAGACCCAGCACCTCCTCCCCAGGGCTGCCCTCGCCGCTGGGACCCGCTCGGCCCTCCGGAGGCACAACCTCCAGCACAGCAGCCCCGCTGGGCTGCGAACCCCCCCGGCACCAGCAGAGCCTGGGTTCCGATGGAGGCAGCTGACGTGTTCAGGACACGCTGAACTCGTTTGGCTTCTGCTTTGGAGAGGGAACTTTCATAGTGTTATTTCTAATAACTTATTCCTAGGCAATGAGACAATGTGAGCTGAGAACTAAAATCCCACTTTGAAAGCCCCCCCGCCCCCCGCCCCAAATTCAGAGGTGGAGAGAAGTCCAGGTGAAAGGCTGGTGTCTCATCAGGAACCAGGGATCTACCTGGCCCTTTTCCCCAGTGGAGGATCCACAGCAGGGGCCTTCTGTGAGCGCCCCCTGCTAGACAGACTGGGAAGTGCCCCGAGAGCAGGGAGACCACAGGGTTGGGGCGGGGGTGGTGGTGCCAGCCGGGCAGTGACCTGTCCGGTTCTGGGAGCCCAAGCTGGAACCACGATGACTCTTTCTGCACAAATGGGGGCAAATGGAGACCACAGAGCACGAGTCGGGCAGGCCACGGAGAGCAGAGGGCGGGGCGGATGCAGCCGTAGCGTGGCCGCTGCAGAGGGAGCCCGGCCTCGCTGCCCAGATGGCGACGGTGACCACCTGGACAGCGGCCGAAGCTGCTCCATAGAGGAATGGCTCCAGATGAGTCACCACAGCGTGTCAGCTCCCAGACAGCCGTTTTCACACGTCGGGAGCCCACATTTTATTCATATTCATAAGCTGTGAACAGCCCGTATGAACACAAACTCCTCGGCTACCATGCAGCTTCCCCAGGAAGTGGCCCTGGCCGTGCTCCTCCCAGGCCCCCGCACGCCCCAGCCAGGTTTTATTTAGCTCCGTGCAAGCTGAGGGAAGGAGCTAAGTCTGAAGCTCGGGGCTTGAAGGACGGTCTACCCAGCACAAGGGCAGGGCCTGTGTCTTTGAAAACGCTGGCAGAGGCCGGGAGGCCGGCTGTGAGGACACCCCTAGGCCACTCAGCCCATCCCCCAGCCCCGTCTCAGGCCCCACAGCCCAGCCCAGCCTGAGTCCAGGCCTCCTCAAAGCCTCCCAAAGCCACGCCTGCCCCCTCCAGCCCTAAGTCACCCTGACCTTCCAGGCCACACCCTTCCTGCTGGCTCGGCCCCAACGCCAAGGCACCAAACAAATAAATGACTCAAGTGCTCTCTGAGAAGGGCGCTCCCTCCCCCTGGCCTCCCGCCCACTGCTGCAGGGCCCAGAGGCCCCAGGGGTCAGCCCCAGGGAGACACTCATGACTCACCAGGGCTGGCAGGCCCGGGTACCCCCAGCCAGATGAGTGCTCGCTGCCCCCCCACCCGCCTCCCCCAGGCCTCCCCAGCGTGGCTAGTGGGGCCACCTAGCCCCAGAAGCCGACTGTCCTTGACGCCTGCTAACTCACCTCAGCCCCGACCCCCTTCCCAGCCAGCACCCCTTCCGCTGAGTCACCCCTTCCCGGAAGGCGTCTCCCTGGCCTCCTGGGCAGGTCCGGCCTGCCCTGAGCAGGGCTCCGCTGCTGGCTGTCCTGTGTGCCTCCCGCCCCCAC
>JAGFMF010011658.1:11643837-11735256 GCA_019455555.1 Galemys pyrenaicus | reverse complement strand
CCCCCCCCCCCCCCCCAGGGCCGGTGCCCTTTTCCTTGCCTCTGTGGGGATTTGCCCAAGCAGATCTGCCGCCGCCCTCAGGCCCTTTCAGCCCCCACAATTATCCTCAGATGCCACCTGACAAGGACGCCCCGGGAAGCCATGCTCCCCAGCCGGGGCTGGCCTCTGAGGACCCTGTTTCCTGCCAGCATGAGGCATCTCATCTCATCTCAGAGGCCCAGCGAAGGCCTCTCTGCAGGCCCACACAGAGCCTGGCCAGAGTCCGCGGACAGACGTCCTTGTACCTGGGGGCCCAGAGCACATCCTGAGAAGGGACAGCAGCCGCCTTCCCGCACATGCAGTGCAGAGAGCGCAAAGCGAGAATCAGCGCTCTGTGCACCGAGCATCAAGGCTCACGAGGCAGCAACAGCAGCGCTGAGGCAGACACGGGAGCGTGTGAAGGCACCGCCCAGGCCGCGCCACAAACCAGCGGGCTCTGGACCCCAGGAGATGCTCGCTCACCCGGGGTCCTCAGTGCCCTGAGCGGCCAGAATGTGGTGCGGCCCAAGCAGAGCAGGGGAGCTAGGAGGGGCGGGGGGGGGGGGAGCTAGGAGGGGCAGGGAGGAGTGGAGAGTTTCGGGGAGGACAACTCAGCCCCTTGGCCAGCTCCCAGCTCTGCTCAAGTCTCCACGGCCAGAGGCCACTGGTCTTAGAGAGCATCTTTGGGGGTGGGGCCCTCCCAACACCACGGCCACCTGCAGCCTCAGCAGGAAACCAGCAGAGAGAGGGGGTGACACCAGCCAAGAGAGGGGATGAAGCCAGCCCAAAGAGGGGGTGAAGCCAGCACAGAGAGGGGGTGACACCAGCAGAGAAGGGGGTCTGCCCAACCCATCCTGCAAGGATGCTCTGCCCGTGATCTCCCCTGGAAAATGGGGGTGGGGTGAGGAAGGTGAAGGCTTTCCTAGCTGTGAAGAGACCCCTCTGAGACCCCTCTTCTCATTTATCGCATTTCTGTGCCCAGCCTCACTGGAATAACAAAGAAGCTGGATTCCAGCCTTGGAAGACAAGGGAATGTTGATGTAACTTAAGCTGCTTTTTTTGAAAAAGAAGCTGACACAAAAGGACACATGAGACCTCAGCACTGGAGGCGGACAGCCCTGCCTCCCTGGTGCCGGCGTCCTGCTCTGCCGGCGCAGCTGGCCGGGACCGCAGGCCCTTCTCCACACAGGTCCCTCGGGACCACCGCTAATGGGTCCGCGTCCGCCCTCCCTGAGTTGGTCCCTCACCAGCGCCCCACGGACGACAGCTGGTCCCACCACCCGCTCGGGCGCAGCCTCTGCCACACAGGGCCTGAGGCACATGGACGCGGCCGCCCCCTCCAGCTTGCACGCCCAGCTGTCGGGGGGCTGTCAGCCACCGGGGTCTTCGGACTCCCTGGACAGGGCTTTTGAGTCTTTCTTGGCGGATCCGCACTGAACCGATAGCAGATTCATTTCAGAAATCAGCTGGAGTTGCCAAGTTAAGCCCCGGCCTGAGGACAAACAGCAGTGACCCCGGCTGTCCCGGGGAGCGATAAGGGGCCAGGATGCAGGCCGAGCAGACCCCATCACGTTGGGTCAGTTGGGCGACAGCGCCTTATCTCCCACTTCAGAGCGCCATCTGGAAGGCATTAGCACACAGCTCTGCTCGGGCTCTTGATTTTTTTTCTTGGCTCCCCAAGGGCTCACGATCACATAATAGAGCCGGGCTAAGGCCAAAGGCTTGGCTCAGATGGAGAGTGAGACGGAAGGCAGAGAAGGGAAAGTGCTTTGACATCGCTGCTCTGGATAGCTAAGCCTGGCCGATCGGAGCCAGCCCACCAGCCGGAGGCCTGGGCTTTGCTGAAACGAGCCTCAGCTAGGAGCTGGGAGCCGCAGCTGGCAGCAGGCAGGCCGGGCGGAACCAGGCGTCCAGAGAAGCCTGCAGGCGACCTGGAGACTCCGGCAGGCGTGGGACCCAGCCCGGCTCAGAGAAGCAGGGTCTGCTTCCAGACCACCGCCTGGAGCTGCCACTGCCCCAGAGCCAGCCGCACACTGTCGCTCTCCCGGACGCAGCAAAGCCACAGCGATGCGGCACCGTCCTCTACTAGGGGAGCCACGCAGCAGCCTACCTTTACAAAGTGTCACGCATGTTCAGTTAAATGTAATTTAAAAACAGTGAAAAAATGCTCGAGCCCCAGCGGGTTTAACCTGTGCGGGAGGGTGAAGGCCGGGCCACTCGGCAGCTTCTTAGACAAGATGACCGTGAGACCTGCCTCCCGACGCACTCTTCCACAAGCCCTCTCTGGCACGCGATGCTGTTTTACGCACCTGCCCGTCGCACGGCTGCGGGGTCCTCTCCGGCCCTGCCGCCCTGCGTCTGCCACACCCTCGTGCTCTCCTGGCCCTCTGGTCCCCGGCGGAGCACGACACACGGCCGCGGCTCAGCGCCGTCGCCACGCAGCACCAAGGACCGCGGAACAAGAAGACAGTAAATCACGAATCACCGGTGTCAGGGAAGGAAGACGAGCTGTTGGCAAAACAGTCTGGGAGGTTCGCGCCCCACCAGGCCCCCAAACCTCGCATCTGTAGGAGCCGCAGAGTCTGTGAAATGCAGTAAGACGCGGCTGCTTCGCTTACACCAGCCCGAGCACCGCACGGCCTGAACCCAGCCCGGTGGGAGCGCGGCCAGCCCCGTGCCGGCTCCGCTGCTAGCCCTGCGCCCCCCTGTGACCCCGGCCCCGCGCGTCCTCACCCGCTCCCCGCAGAGCCTGCCCGTGCCGGGAGAAGCTGCTGTTAAGCCTGCCCCGAGCAAAACTTAATCAGGAAGGAAAATAGTCACTGAAGGAAAAGCCCTAAACGCCACCCAGCACGAGCCGAGAGCCGTGACCCGGGCTGATGACCCAGGGACTGGGCCCACCTCCAGCCGGGCAGGACGCCCTGGCCCCAGCGCCCCGCTGGCCGACGGAGACGGGGCAGTGGCAGGCGGAGGGAAACTGACCTCGGTGAGTCCGACCGCTGTCCAGAAGGTCAAAACCGACCCACAGGCAGAGCAGCTCAGGAGCCCGAAGCAGCAAAAGGAGGCCCAAGCCTGAGCGGTGCCGAGCGCCGAGCGCCACCCACTGCGGCCTGCCGGGGCCACGCCGGCCCGGCCTGGAAGCAGCAGCGGCACCGCGGGGCCGGGAAAGACACAGGCGCCCGCCCTGCTCTCCCGGGCACTGGTCTGCGACCCGTGTCCTGACCCGCACCTCTGACAGGTGCCTTTACGTGGCGCGGAGAAAGTCTGCTCCAGAGAGGACTCCGGGGTCCCTTTTGGAAATGAAACACTCGTTCCTTCACAGCGCCCCGCACTGGCTCTGGCCCGCCTGCCCGGCAAGGTGTAGCTGCCACTCCCTTCTGGAGGCTTCTGCTTCCACTTGGGACTCCAAGAGCCACAGGGAACACACCCCTAAAAAGGCTGTGCAGGGGTCACCTTCCAGTGTCCCCCCAGATCATTCTAAGACCTCCCCCTAAGCCCTGTGCGGGAGAGAAGCGTGCACCTGAAGCTGAGGGAGGGCGCTAGGTCCCGCCACCGGCCCCAGCCCCAGGCCCCACCCCACCCCTGGGCAGCCAGGCCCCTGGACACCCGGCGGCTGATGGGGCAGGGACGGGGAGAGGCGCTAAGGGGGGTCTTAAGGGCAGCTGGCCGGGTGACGTCATCTGCTGCAGGTGACGGGGGAGAGGGAGGCAAACGCCCGGCATAGGACAGCCCTAAGGTAGTTTGCTTACTGGATGTGGACTCTCAGCTGGACCCTCCGGAGAGAAGGGGCTGCCCTGGCCCAAGCGTGGCCACAGATGTTGCTGGTCCAGGGCGGGCAGGGGCCACCCCACAAGGACAGCAGGGAGACCTGCGGGGGCTCAGGAACCCCCAGGGCCACAGGCGTCATTGCTGACCCAGTAACACAAGCCACGGCTCGTGTTGTGCAGGTCCCGGCCGGCCGGACTCAGCCAGGGCCGGACGCAGCCAGGCCCGAGGGGACACCGGCAGCGTCTGGACACATTTTTGGTGCGGCAACTGAAGGAAGCAGATACTACGGGCTTCTCGGCGCAGAGGCCGGGCTGCACCGCTACAGTGCCCGGGCCCTCCCACAGCGAAGGGCATCTGCGCTCAGGTCAAAGGGTCGAGGTCAAGAAACCCTGGCGCTGAGTTTGCTTTTGTTCCTACTCATTCGTTTCATGGCATTTCCATAAACGTTGACCCACAGTGAGCAGGAATGAAAGAAACACCAGTCCCTCACCCATGAGATGCTCTGCGCTGCCGACCGCCCAGAGAGGCTGGCCCGGCGCAGGGGGGACGCGGCCGCTGTCACAGCTTCTCCGGCAGGAGAGGGATGAGGGAGCCTGGAGGGAGAGGTAGGCGGGACCAGGTGACGGGCGACAGTCGAGGGGCTGGTGCTTGATCAAAGCGTCAGCCCGAGGTTCCTAGGGGCGCAGGCCAGGAGCAAGGCAGGAGGCCCCGGGGACGCCCCGAAACCACCTCGCATGAGCTGTGCCCCCCTCGCTGATTCCATAGGCCCTGTGATGCCTCCTCCTTTTCCGCCACGGTTCCCACCCCCATTCCTAATGCCCAGAACACGACCAGCTGTTTTATGACAATTCCCAAGGAGTCAGCGGGAACCCGGGGTAAGGTGAAACCAGGAAGGCACGAGCTGGAGGAGGCAGGAGGGAGGGTCTCTGGGGGTCTTTGTTGGGTCAGGATTTGGAGCCTCCTTAACTACAGGCTGTATCATCTTTCCAAAGTCATAAAACCTGAGCAGAAAATCAGAGCCCTGGAGTTTTGGCAACAGGCACCGAGACTCTCAAGACTGTCGACACGGCCGTTCCACTTTCCAGAACGTATCCGAGGAGGTGAGCAAAAGTGCTGACCACGCTGTGACCGTAACAGCAGAACAACTGGACGCTCCCGGGCATCCTGCAGCTGGAGGCGGCTGGTCTGTGCACGCGCAGCTGCAGCTGTCCGAAAACTAAGGTAGGTCCCCAGGTGTGCAGGTGCAAGAATGTCCATCATGCAGCTAGAAGGGATGATGCTCAGTGAAATAAGCCACAGGGTGAAGAGCAATATAAGATGGTTCCACTTTTAGGAGGAAGGTAGAGGAACCAAAAAAGGGATCAAGGAAGAAAAACGATAGCAACCAAAAAAATCACAGCACAACAAGAACAAAAAGACAAAGACAAATCAGAGGCACCTTGGGGGGGTGGAGGGAAGGGAGAGGGACTGGGATGAAGGCAGAAAGAGCACAAGGGACTGAAGTGATGGTGCCCTGGCGAAATGGTGGTGGGAATTCCGTGGGGACCACAATTAATGTCAAATATATATAAAGAAAGAAAAAAAGGGGGAGCTATTTAAAGCAAAAAAATAAAATCTGAGTCACTGAAAAAACAAATGTCCATCATCAGCTGAAACTGGTCTACACATGACTGAGTGTGATCTGGATTTCTGTGCATGTGTTTTGACATAGCTGCGTGTGTACGTGTACATAAACACACACCCAAACACACACACGTGTGCGTGCACACACACACACACAGAGTAACAGTGAACAAGACACAAACAAGGCACGAGACACCCAAAGTGTTAACAGTGAATCTGTCGCTGGTAAATGCTGAGTGTTTTCTCGTCTTTGTTCATTTTGTCTCTATTTGGTACTTCTGTGCTGAGCACATACTGCTTTTATAAGCAACATACGTATGAAAACATATCTAGGGAAAACGTTAAGTGCCAGGGAACAATTTCAGCCCATAACTCAGTGAGTTTTGGAGACAATCGGTGCTGGCACCTCCCCACTCTCTTCACACTTCCCACCCTGCGCTCCAGCCCTGCAGGCCTCTCTGGGCAGAAGGAGCCTCGCCCCACTCCAGGCAGCACTGGGGAGAACCTTCCAGGTGACAGGTATCTGCCCGCATAAACCACGGGATGGCTTTCGATTTAACTCTGGGGTGGAATTATTTTGCAAAAGCAGGCACTTGCCTGATTTCTTCAGAACAGAGAACCTGGAGCCTGCCTAGATGCTTTCTCCATGACACACGCTCGGCCCATCAGGAGCTATGACGTCGGGGAGGAAGTATGCGGCTGAGAAAACAACTGTGATGAAGTCAGAGCGCTCGGCATGGGCCGGCCCACCTTGGGGAGCTCCTCTGAGCCCAGACCCCCCGTCTGTAAAGGGGCACGCTGGACCCCAGTGTCACACAGGTCAAGGGCAGCCTTGCCCGCGCTGGCGACCTGTCTGTGGCTGCTGCTGCACTGGCCCTCTGACTAGCGCGCGTCTTCCTTCCGGTTCTCCACTTCTGACACACAGACCGAGAACCAGGAGTCAGCAGAGTGCGTGGAGCAGAGCTCATACGCTCTGGGGAAGACGCACAGACCCCCTCGGGTGACATGCCTGTGATGACCTGAAGTGCCCGTGCAGGTGTGTATACCCACACATGCACACCGAACCGTACAAGACTGCTGAAAACACTGGGGCAAACTCGCCTTCACATCACCTCCGGGCTCCCTCTCCTTCCTCCTAGCTACCGGACGGCCCAGGATGGGGGAGCGCTGGTTCTCTTCTTCCACTAACTGCACGAGGCTATAAATGGCTTCTAAATTCTATGAGTGATGGCACTGGGACTAGCATGACTGAAATGTTTTTCAGAGGGCAAGAAATTTGTGAGCGATTTTAACCACCAGCTGCCGCCACCAGCTGCCGGGGTGGCCCGCTGTAAATTTAGTCAGGCCAGCAGAGAGGTGATTTTCCACTGGAATGTCGGGAGGGAGCTTGTATCAACAAGTGCGTCTCCAAGGGTCACGAGCCACCTCCCCCTGCAGAGGAGGAGGCAGGGAGGGCTCTGCTTCAAGAGGGACACGCTCAAGTTCACAGAAGCCAACGCCTCGGGTCCCATACACAGACCCTGTGCGCCAGAGCCAGTGGCGTGAGGGCGGATGGCCTGGGGTCATTCTGTGGTGGTGAAGACGGAGATGATGATGGTGGGGGAGGAGGCGACAGAGATGATGGTGGTGAAGGAGGAGATGAGGGTGATGACGGAGGAGGTGATGAGGGCCGTGGTGGAGGTGGCAAGAGGAGACGTTGGGGTACGGTGGCTGTGTTTATGGTCTTGATGGTGATGGTTTCATAGGCATATACTTGTCCCCAAATTCATTACGTTGTATATATTACATATGCAAGCTTTTTACATGTCGATCACGATAAATAGCTCACAAAAGAGATGAAAGCCACATACTGCAGGGCCGACAGGCTTGTCGGACAAGGCGAGTTGACAGTCTAAAGCAAGAGCTGGGAAGGTGGCAACAGGCTTGCGTGGGGCTGGGTGAAACGGGAGCGCTCGGGGCGAGGAGGCAAGGGGAGCGCTCAGGAGGCCAGGAGACAGACATGCGCACAGGGCTTCCCAGGCCGGCAAGTAAAGCCCCTTCCTCCCTGATGGTTTGCTGGGAAAACCATTAGTCCTCCCTTCCCTCGGGCAGGGCCAGAAGGGATTAGGAGAGGGGACAGGGCTGCAGTGGCACAAAGGAGGGGCTGGTGTCTGGAAAATCCCTGCCCACCAGGAGACTAGCAGGAAAAAGAACCCTCTGTCAAGGGTAACAGGAGCCAGGTTCTCACAGCAGAGAAGAATCCACGTAAACAAAAGGTGTGCGGGGCCCCAAAGAACCAGCAGGCTGGATGCGGTCTAGGCGTCAGACGAATACCGAGCTGGACAAAGGGGCGAGGCGCACACACCTCTCTTCCCAGCTCTGCTGCCAAGTGGCATCCTGTCAAAAGCACGTAAGAACCGCCTCGAAGGGGCTGCCACGGGCCAAATCTGGGACTCTCTGAGCATTAAAAAATGTAGCTGCGAATGCATTATAAACCCACTGAATGCAAGAATCAGAAAAAGAAAAGCTCTGAGTCCACGCAAACTGTGACTGCCCTGAGATGCTTGGGAACGGCCCCCCACCCCAACCCCACCCTGTCCAGCAGGCAGGAGCAGAGCCACCTGCACAGACCCGGAGAGAAACACCAGCAAAAATCGGCTGCAGGTGAAAACCAGCTCTCCAACCCCCATAAAGATCCAGGAGCCGGATAAAGGAGGTTTAAACAACGGGTACCAGCCTGTGACTCTCCACAGGGCATTGTCCAGAAGGAGATAAAGCCCAGCACCCCCTCCCACAGATAACATCAACATATCTTCAGGCCAAATACTCAGAGCCAGAAGTTCCCTCCCCTTGTAAAGAATAATCGCATTTGTTGTGCAGGTCACCAGAGGGGGTGGGGGACGCAGGCAGGGGAGGGGCAGGAGCGCTCATGAGCACACATGGGGTGTGAGGTCATGCCCCAAATGACGTCATCACGCACAGGATTGCCAAATCAAGAACATTTTGAGAAAACAACAAAAACTATGATGAGATGATCCCTCACACCTGTTAGAATGACTATTATCAAAAAATGAAAAATAACAAGCTCTGGCAAGGATGGGAGAAGAGGGAACGTGTATGCTTATTGGTGGGAACATAAATTGGTGCAGCAAATACAGAAAACTGGGTGGAGGCTCCTCAAACAATTAAAAATAAAACCACTATAGGATCCATGAGATAAATACATGTATATAAATAACGTGTGCATGGATATATATCTATACATACACACATTACTTTTTTTGCATCGGTGACTCACTGCTCCTGTCTACATAGCGAAACTCAAACACGTCTGCAGAGGCAGCCCGCAGTTAATCCGCGGACGGCCTGACTCCCACTCAGGTGGTCTAACAACTCCCTGTCCAGCCACCAGGCTCATTCCAGTTAACAGCTGCGAAGACAGGAACCAGCACACAAACGGGGGAAGGTCCCCCCTGACAGTGCAGTGCCAGCGAGGCTAGGTGAGAGCCCTGAGGACACCCCCAGTTCAGAGCTGGAGCTTGGTCGGGGTCCTGGCTCCAGTAGCACCCAGGGGAGTCGGACAGGTGCCCCACAGTGGGGCCGGGACCAGCCTAGCAGAAGCCTCAAAGGTCAGGCCCAGAACCTGCTGTCTGGGAGCGATGGGGGAGGCATCAGAACTGGTGAACAGAGGAACAACAGAAGATTCTAGAGACAGCACTTGGGCCCCCCAGTGGAGGGTCGGGGCAGGCCACATGGGACAGAATCTGAGCATGCACAGAGGAGAGGGGGTGGGTGCACTGGAGCCCCCCACCCAGCTCCAGGGGGGCGGGAAGGGGCACGGGCCCTCGAGGATGACTTGTTTTGAGTTCCAGTTGGCAGGAGAGCTGAATTATCTCACACATGACACCTCAGACTTCCTGCTCTATTATTTACTGAATATTTACTTTTTGATGAAGTTCATTGTTCCATTTAAATGAGTTTACATTATTTTAAGTAACAATACCAGTGGGTCCGGGCTCTACTGCTCTTTTACATTTTTTCTCATACAGAACAAGAACCGGTAACTCTGAAACAGTCAAACCAGGCAACTCCCAGCTCAGGCAGGCGCCCGGGAACCGTGCACCCCACTTTGCAAAACTGGTGCAGCCCTGGGAAGCAGGGCCCGCGCTGCTCACACCTGCACCCCATCTTCCCCCATAGAAAAGCACCGTCTGTCATAAATCAGCGAGAAGGAACCTCTTGAGGCCTCACGTCTCCATGGGCTGCTGAGCGGCTGGGCTGGGCTGGGCAGGACCCAGCTGGCAGAGGTGAGAAGCAGAGCAAGTGACACAGGCCCCTCAGCTCCCCTGGCCTTCCAATGATGTCATTTTGTTCAACGCTCATTTTTTTTTTTTAAAGATTTATTTATTTATACATACAAGAACTGGGGTACAGGCCAGAGGTGTGGGGGGGGTGAGAGGATTCACCACAGAGAGTGGGGAGCAGAACAGGCAGATGGACTGAAATACACTGCTGAGGGGAGCAGCGGGCAAGGCAGGAGAGGTCTGCTGTGCCATGTGGGTCCCCTCCCTGGCCAGTGGCAGGGACTGAACTCGTGCTGCAGTGGCTGCGGTTTGCTTCATAGTGCGTTGCTTAACCCACTGCGCCACCAGGGAGGCCCCAATGCTCTTTTGTTAAAACTTTGATGAGGGAAAAAATCAATTCCTGGCAGGGGCACTGTCTGCCACGTTCTCCCCACGCCCTGTGGGTCTTCTCAGAGGACACCGGCTTCCTCCACACCCCACAGCCGCGCCCGGGAGCTCCAGTGGCTGCCCCAGCTGCCTCAGTCTGAGCCGGTGGGGTGAGATGCACAGACACGGAAGGGCGTCCTGTCCAGGGGGATCCAGCCCTGTCCCCCGAGCTGCTGGGAGAAGCTCTGGTCACCCGTGACCCTGAACTGCAATGAACAGGTTGGCCAATGAAGCAACGACTGCTTATGTGAGTGGTGTTTCCAGTCTTTACTGAGAGGTTCGGTGGCATTTTCGTGACCAGAAATTCACTGCAGTAACCAAGTCTTGTTTCTATCAATGCTCTGTGGTCAACTTGGTTCTTCACTGTCCTTTCACTTAAAGTCTCCACCCTGGGCCTCCCTGGCGGCGCAGGGGTTAAAGTCTCAGCGCTGTCGAGCTAGTGCCAACTTCAGCACCCTGAGTTCGATCCCTGGCCAGGGAGCAGACCCACAGGGCGCAGCAGACCTCTCCTCAGCGGTGTGTTTCAGTCGCTCTGCCTGTTCTGCTCCCCACTCTGTCTCACCTCCCACGCTTCTGGTCTACACCCCAGTTCTTGTATGCATAAATAAAATAAATCTAGAAAAATAAAGTTCTCCACTTCCAGAACTACCGGCAACTTGACGTGAGCACTCGCCCTCCTGGAGCTGTGCTCGTGCTCTCGGGGGTGTCGCCACCGGTCCCCAGCTCCACGCCGACCCGGGGAACGACGTGGGACGAGGGGCCCAGCATCCCCGTGGGCAGGTCCCGGACTCAGCGGGTGGCCACTCCCAGGAGAGATTGACCCTGCGGGCTCGGCGGACCTGGCCAAGGCCTCAAGCCCGTCGTGCTTATTGCTAACGATAATGTTTTAATTCCTGCTAAGAACTGTACACACTTCTCTAATAACACAAATTAATAAAAATAAAGGGTAACGGTAAAAGCAGCTACGTCGCTGGGGCTTCTGTGAACAGCTTTGCGGCCCTGGCTCATCCAGCCTGAAGAGGGGGAAAGGTAGCGGGATCTGGCCCAAGCGGCCCCCTGGGGTGCCCTGGGCTGGCTGGAGCTGAGCAGGAAGACGATCCCCACAGGCTCCGTGGGAAAGACCCTGCAGCCCAGGGCAAGGAGAACGGAGACTTCCACTCCCAGGTAGGAGAGCCCAGAAATGCAAAGAGTTAACCACTTTAAAGATATTTAAGTACACAGCTACTTATATTTGCATAGTTATCTTAGTGCTTTGCCAAATGCTGCCTTTCATGATTCTCCCTCACCGGCTTGCAAACAGCAGACAACTTATTTTATAGACCAGGAGACTGAGGCTCCAGGAATTAAGTAACTTGGCAAAGAAACAGCAGCCGGAACCCAGGCTCCCGCCCACCCATCCCCAGGGCAGGAGCCCAGGCTGCCTCTGGGGCTCCCCCTACCCCCAGCTCCGTCAGGGCAGCCCCGACCTGCAGAGGCAGAGTCGACCCACAGAGGCACAGAGCTGCCGAGCAGAGGGGGTGCGGGGAGGTGCGGGGGGGTTGCGGAGCAGTCCCAGTCCCAGCAACAAGGAAGGACCCTCCCCCGTCCCTGCTAGACCCTCAGCCGGCTCAGCGGACGAATGAAGGGCTGGATGAAGGGGGCAGCGGCAGAGCCACGGAGCAGCCGAGGCACGGAAGGGGGCCCGGTCCAACAGGGCCTCACGGGCTCCCCACGGGCAGCGCAAATGGAACACCCGCCCACTTCCTCAGCGAGCTGTGCGCTGCATACCTGGGACCTCCAACTTCAGAGGGGCCAACGTTTTGGACACTGGAGCATCCTTGCCTGCACCCTCCACGGTCCCCGAGGCAGAGTGGAGGGGAGGCGGCGTCGGGGCCAACCAGCTGGGCCTGACCTCCATGCCAGCTTCGTGGAAAGGCCCCAGAGCCTCAGTTTCCCCATCTGTCAAGGCTGGCAAGGGCGGCCCTGCGTTGGGGAGTCGAGGCCTGGCTGAGACCATGAGGCAAAGGGCTCCACAGGCAGGGGCAGTGCACCGGAAGCATTCACAGAAGACACCCCCGGGGGAACACAGACACAGCAGGGTGCTGCCGCCCACGGGGCGTGCTTGGTCAGCGTCCAGGCGCTCTGCCCTTCTCACTGCCCAGGTGTGTGCCCTCAGGTGTGGGTGTGCAGGTATGTGCTCCGGCTGCTCCTCGCCCAGGCTCTGAGTGAGCATCAGCTGGGGCCGGAAGGGGCACCCAGACAGGCGGCAGCAAGCGAAGGGAAGGGAGTTTATGGGACCTACTGCGTGTGAGCACTGCCACAGTGCGCAGCAGCTGCAGCGGGGAGGCTTCCCCGGGCCGAGCTGGGCTCCAGCACAGCCTCCCCTGCCCAGAGCGATCCAGAAGGGACCCCAGATCGCATCTAGACGGGATCCCAGATGGCATCTAGACGGGACCCCAGATCGCATCTAGACAGGACCCAGCCGAAGCAGCATCTCTCCCGAAGCAGACTCAAGGGTGGTGGGTGAAGCAGCCGTGGGGGCCTGCCCCCCGTGACAACGTGGGCGCAGGCAGGGAGGACACCGGCTTGGCTCTGAGCACGGCAGCTGAGCAAGGCCGTTCGCAAGGAGGCTGCAGGCCCCTCCTCCAGGCGATGAGGACTGCACTGCCCTGTCCGCACGTCCCTCCCCGCCCAGTCGTCTGCTCTGAGAGCCCCGGGGCTCAAGGGGTGCACCCCTGGGCCTGGCTGAAGTGGCAACTTGGCGGGGCTGTGGGCAGGGCCCACCTTGGCCCACTTGGCCTGGAGTCTCGGCCAGGGGTCCAGTAGGGTGCAAGGATGGGAGGCGGGGTGACTGCTGGCCCACGGCTCGCGCCCTCCAGAGAGCTGTGGGCGGGAGGGGAGCGCGGAGAACCTTCCCCAGGAGGCTGACCCACGCCCACGCCCTCAGCCTCGGCATGGGGTTCTGACAAGCTCAACAGGGAGGGGGTCCGGGGGACCAGGCAGGGCAGCTTTGCCGTGTTCTTCTCAAAAGACCAAGAAATAAACCCACTGGGTGCCGGAAGGAGCCACGCAGTCAGAGAGGGTGACAGAGCCGTCCCGACCGAGGGCACAAAGCCGAGGGCAGATGCCTGAAGAATGGCCGGAGCCAGCAGGTCCCTTCTGCACGGAGGCCGAAGCCCCCAGGCGCCAGGGCCCCACGGGGACTTGGGGACCAGGAGGGCATGGTCCCGGGGAGAGGGGGAGCAGCGAGTGCTCACAGGCAGCGCCGGCCTGGGACTGCCGGGTCTCACCAGCTCGGCCTTGTGCAGCCCTGGGCACGTGCACGAACCTCTGGGGGCCCGTGAGCCTGCCCTGAAACGGCGGTTCACAGAGACACGGAGAGGACTGCGTCCCGGCCCAGAGGAGCCCAAACCACGCCTCGCAGCACAGACCGCAGAGACCCGTTCCCACCACACCTGCCCACGCCGAGGTTCAGCTCATACACTAGACCTGGGCCATGAACACCACTAGCCGACGGTGAACAGAACGAGCGGCCGGATACGCCGCAGCCACAGCGGCGAGAACGGGCAGGGGCCCTAACGCGGGTTGCCTCGCGCGTCTTCCTGTGTGAGTCGGACTCCGGGCCTGCTTGGCCGCGGATCCTGAGGGTGCCGCGTAGGAGCACGGAGCCCCCGCAGAGCGGCCTCACTCCCACGGCAGGTCCCCCCAGACCATAGGTGCTCACTGCGCCGCTGGACGTAGGTGCGAGGGAAGCAGCAACAGTCAGAGGTGAGAGCAGCTCAGCCACCCGAGCAGTCTTGCTGCCTCTGAATTCAGGTCTGCGGAGATGGGGCCACCCAGCCCGAGCCAGCACCCGAGCAGGCGCCTGGGGTCCTGACACGCACAATGCAGAAGTGCAGCTTGTTTTTCTCAACTTGGATGGGTCCTCGGTCCCTTACGATGTCACCGATTGCCCAGTGGCAACATCACACAAGCAGCGAAATCCCCGGGGGAATCCCCTCCTAACGGGGGATGCAGCGAGGGCTAGGCCCCCACAAGGAGCAAAGGCCAGTGCCCCCAAAGCTCCAGCGAGGAGCCGATTCAGAAGGTCACGGCCCCAGGGAAGGGCTGCCGCGCACAGCAGTGGCACCAGGAGACACGGCTGGCGCGGGGCTGACCACAGCGCGTCCTGGGAGCTGGAAGCAGGGAGCTGTGGGGCGCACGGTCCCAGGTAACTGGTGGGGTGCAGGGCCAGGTAACTCACGGGGTGGAACTTCAGCCAAGGTGTACAGGATAAGATGGGACCTCTTCCTGTCTGCAGGGCAGCAGGCGGCCAGAGCAGGAAGTCACAGAAGCCAGAGGGCTGGAGGAGGGGTGTTCTGGTCACGGAGGAGGGAAAGGATGCCCCGACTTCCTGAGGCCCCTCTGCAGTCCGGAATGGGGCCCCAGGCAGGCAGCGTCATGGCATGAAGCCAACCTGGCGCCCTCGGGAGCTTAAACATACCTAGATGATAGGGACACCACAGCGGCTCCTGGCCCTCCAGGACCCGCGTGGACACGGCCACACAGGAGGTCAGCAGAGCCGCACCCACGAGCCAGTGAAGGCTCCTCCTCGCCCCACTCCCAGATCTGCTCCCTGAACGGCCGGCACGAGTCTCCTAACCTTTCCTGTCTCCTTATGCGCTCCAGAAAGTGCAGATGAGCGCATAGGAGAGAAGGTGGACAAAGGGGCCGAGAGGACAGCTTCTGAGTAAAGACAACTGCTCTGACTGGCCCACCTGCTTCTCCTGCCTAAAAATAAGCTCTCAGGGATGTTAGGAAATCTGCTTCCCCCGAAATACATCCCCGCGGCCACACAGAGGTAAAAATACTGCATCTGCATCTGCACAGCACTTAACGTCGGCAGAGTCCTCCACGGTCACGATGCCACCTGCCCCTCACCCCAACTCTTGGAGCCAGGCGGGCAGCAGGGAGAAGTGTCCAGACCGCTAGAGAGACAGTGCTTATAACTCAGAGACGGCCAGCGACTTGTTCAAGGTCACACGCGCGTCAAGGTGGAGCGGGTATTTGTCTCTAAATGCACAGCCTTCTCTACGCTGTCCCCCAGCCCAGGGCTGTAGGTCTTGGGAACGTGGCTTCCTCTTAACTGGCAGCTCTGGACACACTGCTGGACACGAGGGAGCAGGGGAAGAAGGAGAGGGGCCCACAGCTGATACCGCACAGATCTGAAAGGAAACCTCCACGCCAGAGAACGGCTCCACAGCCCCCGGAGAATTCCCTCCGGGGCTCCGCTCTATTTTTAGAGGCACTTCCTTACTAACTTTTGTTCCCCGGGTCTTCTCTTTCACGCCCTTCATTTCTCCCAAATGATTTCATAATTCTTGGGATGTTTGGTCATCCCAGTGAGTTGCTGTGGAAATGATTATTGGTTACAAACAAAGGATGTGACCTCGGTGGGGCCGAGGCAGACAAAAATCCAGTCCCCGGGACGGATTTCACACGCTGCAGGCACAGGGCACGCGGAGAGGCCAGGCGCCCAGCCCTGCGGCCTTCGCCGAGACCAGCTTCTCTCGCCGGAGCTAGCAATGGCCGTCACCAGCTTCCAGAAGCTCCTGAGGCACTGCGCAGAAGTGCGGGCTCGCTGAGCCCAGATGGGGATGAACAACAGCCAGGGGGTCACAGCACACACGGCGGCTCCCCGCAGCTCACACCGGCAGCACTGGGCGTCACGAGCCCACGGTCGCCGGCTCTCGTGCCCCGTGCGCCCATTAGAACTGGTCACTCCAGGCTCCTCGAAGCCCCCAGGCTCTGCAGCGGAGCCGCTGGCAGCTGGACGAGGCTGTTCTTGGTTGTGCTGGACGGTCCCTCACCACTGAGGCCTCAGGGTGTCCACTGCAGTCACTTGGGGTGACAGAAACACCCTGTGCATGTCCAGGTGCCCCTTCCTGGGGTCAGGTCCCCACCATGGGCTCTGCCCACGTGTTATGTCTGTGTAACACACACACACACACACGCACACACCCCTCTGTGAAAGCAGCAGCTGTGTCTGCTCACTTGCCCTCCCAGGCCCGTGTCACTCGTGGAGAGCCAGCTCAAACTAGACAAGCCCTCCTCCAGCACCGTCTCAGCAGAAACCACAAGGTAAAGGGGTGAGGCCCCAGGCTGCAGAATCCAGCTGAGAACACCAGGCAGGTGCCTGCACACCTGCGTTCAGTCCCACCTTGACCTGTGACCCTGGCCAACGCCCTAGACCTCTGCGTCTCCCTTTCCAGTGAAAATATTCTAAGTGTGCAAGGACCGAGAGAGAGGGGAGGAGAGGGAGAAAGGATGGAGATGAAGGGGGCCCAGTGGCCAAACTCCCCCCCCTTTCCAGAGGGAGCGAGTGGGCCCCGCCTGCATAATGCCAGTGTACCCCAGGGCAGGACCGCTGGATGAGGACCTAGTGATGACGCGGGAGCCAGGGACGAGGCTGTGGCTACTGAGGGTGGTCCCCCGGAGGCGCACCTCACCTAGTCTGGCTCCCCTTGCCTGGACGCCCCGCTCTCTGGAGGTGACCCCCTCCAGGCCCCAGAAGGGAGAGCTGAAGCGGCTGGGACGTGTGGCTCCAAAACTCCCCTGTACAAAATCCTCCCAATCCACCTACTGTCCACAGGGGCGCCCCACGAACATGGGGAGGACTCCGCTTTTCAGGTGGAAACACACAAGGGATCTGAATGAATGAAGCCACTGAAGCAGCTCAGCCCCCAGGCAGAGCCAGAGGACACGTCTCTGAACAGCTGACCACAGCCCTGGAAATGCAGCCTCCACGGGGACTCCAGAGAAAGAAGAACCAAGTTCTCCCCGTCACAGACCGCACCGTCCTCGGGAGGAAAACGCGCGGAAACTGCCCCGGCCCTGCTCTACCCGGTCCCGCGGGCCCGCCCGGCGCGCGCACAGGCATGGGGCCGCACCCAGGCACCGGGCCCTCCCCAAGCCTGCGCCTCCCGAGCCCCGCTGGTGTCTCCAGCTGGGAGACACGTTCTTCTCCCGAAGTCCGTTTTAGTTGTCGTTTAACCGCCAGCCACTTTCTGTCCTGGCCTCTGACAGCGGCGGAGCTCGCACGCGCCCTCGGTGGTGCCGCCGCCTGCTGCGCGCCCTGGGCCTGGCCACCCGCGCTCCCCGCGGCTGGACGGGCCAGGGCAGAGGCGGCCGGCGGGCCGGGGCCGCGGGGGGAGCGGCGGGTCACGTGCTGCACGGAGCCCCGAAGTGCGCGGCCGCGCTGACGTAAGTCCTGGAGAATTTAAAAGTCCCAAACTCGAGGCACGGCCAGTGCGGAGTTTGCCGGCTACTTCGCGCGCGCCGTGGCCGGCCCGGCGCCCCCGCGCGAGCGGCTGGGGCCAGGAGAACGCGAGCCGGGCCCCGGGTGGGACCCCCAAGTCCGGTCGGGGGGCCCCGGCCACAGGCGCGGACCCCGGCGGCAGGCGCGGGCCCCCCACCGCGGGCGAGGACTCGCGCAGAACCCGCGCAGCCTCCGCCGCGGGCGCGCACCCCGACCACCCGCGCGCACCCCGCGGGGCTCCCCGACGGAGCGAGCCGGGGGGCGGCGCCCGGCTCAGCCGCAGACTCAGTCCCGCAGAGGACGCGAGTGCGCGCCCCGGCCCGCCGCGCCCGGCCCCGCTGAGGACGACCCTCCCGCACGCCTTTGTCTGGCGGCCAAGGTCCCGGGGCCGCGCACCTCGTCCTCGCCCGCCGCCCGCACTCACCGGCTCGGGGCTGCCCGCGGGGCCGCCTTCCTCCGGCCGCCGCTGCCGCGAGCCCGAGCGGCGGGCTCCTCAGGCCGGCGGCGGCGCCGAGTCCCCACCGCCCGGCCGCGGACGCAAACTTTCCCGGGGCAACGACGCAGGGCGGGCGGGGGCGGCGCGGCTCCCCGAAGGGCTCGGGCAAAGTTGCAGCACAAAAGGCCAGTGATTGGGAGAGCGGCGGCGGCGGGCCAGGCTCCTCCCCCGCGCGGCGCTCCGCGGCGGCCCGGCGCAGCCAGCTGCTCGCGGGGCGCCCGCCGCGCTCCTCCCGGGCCAGGAATGCAAGGGGCCCGCTCGCCGCGCGCCCCGACGCACCCGCGCGCCCCCGGCCGCCGCGCCCGCGGGGGACCGGCAGACGGGCCGACAGACCGACGTGCGCCGGGCCGCGGCTGCCGCAGGCCCTACCTCGTCCGGGGGGCCTTTGAGTCATGACAACTTGTGACAGTTCTGCGACTTTTCCACAGCGCTTTCCGCCACGGGGCAACGCGGGGAGGGCGCCCGCGCGCGCGCGCGGGAGGAGCGAGGCGCCAAGGACCCGCGGGCAGCCTGGCCTCTGCGGCCTACACGTGCCTGCTGGGGCGGGAGGCGGGCCCCAGAAAGAGGGTGGGAGTGCAAAGACGCCTCTGTGCCTGCAGCCAAACCCCGACCCTTCGACCCTTCTTTTCTTCACCTGCCTCATGGAAGCTGCTCCACCACAGGTGCCACAGGTGCCACAGGTGCGAAGAGGCCCGTGCTCTCGTCCTGGGCCGGCTGCACCCTCCCGAGCAGGCAGAGGTAAATCCAGACCGCTCTGCGCCTGCACTTCTGGGGTGGAGGAGTTTCTGTTTGCAGGGGATTTGCTTCTGCTTTTTCCCATCCAGGGTCCCACTTGCTAATATTAGCCTATATCCCACAGTGGCACTTACCTGTAACAGATCCCCCTTTCTCTGGCAATTTCTGTATCTGCGCCCCAATCAAGAAGAGCCCGTGGAGCCAGGCCTCCTGGAATCTCAGGCTCCAGAAAGCTTTGCTATATTTTATATACTCAGGACCAAAGGGTGAGAGGTTCATAAATGACTCAACGCTTCCTTCCCTCCTCTTAAAGGGACACATATACAGCACACAGTGGCCCCAAATGAGAATTCTCTGTAGAATAAAGACTTTTATTGCTGTCCTCCAAAATACTGTTTTTTAAAGCACCATGCGTCTGAGTCACATTTCTGATGGAAATTTAAGAAGGTTCCTTGTCCACGTGTTGACCTGGGACTCCCTGGTATAGTATAATGAACCAATTCAACAGATGGGGCAACTGAGGCCCAAACAGGCTGATTTGTTCAACTGAACCCTCAGCTGCTGGTGAACTGAGAACTGAAATGCTGGTCTTCTGTGTCCTGTGCCCTAAACCCTGCTCATACCCATTTATGGTTAAAACCGTACAAACAAACATCCCACTCACCACATAGAAAGTTCAAGCGTTCCAGTTTGGCAAAGAACTGAGATGAATTTGCGGTGCCATCCGCTTCTCATGAAAGGGCCCCCCTCGTTCCCACATGCTCACCCTTCACCACGCAGGGAGGCGCCACTGTGCATTGAAACCCACTGGTACAGTTGGGGGACGAGCCCCCAACCCCATGGCCAGGTCTGTGTATATGTTAACTGACGTGGCACCAGGAAGTGACGGGGAAGATGGAATGGAGTCTGCTAAACAGCTAACCTTAAATAGGGAGACTCTGGGTAGACCCCCTTAATCACAACGGTCCTTCGAAAGGGAACAGGGAGAGAAGCCCAGAGGAGGGCTGACTACAGAGGCAGACTCAGGAGAGGCCGTGCTGGCTTTGCAGCTAGTGTCAGGGCACCAGGACGCAACGAGTGTGGCGTCTCTCCCTCCTGGAGATGAGGTAAGGGGTTGCCCCGCGCCAGGAGAGCCCAGCGATGCCCTGACTGTAGTCTGTGCAGCTCAGGTCCCACGTCTCACCTACAGAGCTTTGAGAAATTAATTTGGGGCCTTCCTAAAATTAATTTAGGGCATCCGCAGTAGCCACCGCAGCGCGAGTTCAATCCCCGGCCATTGAGGCGACCCACATGGTGCAGCAGACCTCTCCTGTCTCCCCACTGCTCCCCTCAGCCATGTGTTTCAGTAAATGCACCTGTTCTGCTCCCCACTGTGTCTGGTGAATCCTCTCTCTCTCTCTCTCTCTCACACACCCCTCTGGCCTACACACCAGCTCTTGTATGCATAAATAAATAAATCTTTAAAAAAAAGCTATTGTCTTAAGTCACAAACATGTCATCATTTACAGCATCAGTGCTGTATATTTACACTGTGATTTAATCTCCCCTGTGACGAGTTTCCTGACAGTACCTTGGATTCCGGTTGTTTCCATAGCCGAAGGTCCTCCAGTACAGGAGAAACACCCTGACTGAGGAAGGCCTAGCCGTCCCCCATGCCACTCTGAAGTCTCCCCAAGATCGAGCGGGACAATGATTCTGTGCTCTCAGCGCCACAGAGCCTGGTCCGGGGCAGGATGTACTCACTAGATAAGTCAAGGGTCCCCCACATCACAGGGGACTGAGTTCAGAGCCTACCACCTTGCTGCGATCCACCCACCCCAGAAGTCCACCGGGCCCCGTCCCAGCCTCAGGCGCCTGATGCCCCCGCGTGAGGCCCCCCGTGCAGCCCCTCCCCTGCCCCACACCAGGGTAACCCCCAGTCGGTACAGAGCGGAAGGCGCGGGCTGGGCCTCCGGCCCGGGGTGCTTGAGTTGCAGGAAGAGGCGCTGGGGCAGCCAGGCCCTCAGCAGTGCCATCCACGGCTGAATCTTTACAGCGCGAGGATTTCTGCGAGTACGAGATCAAGACGTCCACCGAAATGTGGTCGGAGTGTTTCCGGCCGTGCTCGGGAGCAAAGCCGCAAACCATCTCCAGAGTCTTTGGGTTTCTGAAATCACCTCCAGGCTACCTGGGGCACACCCGCAGCGCCTGCACTGCTGCCTGCCTTTGGCCTCACATAAGGTTTTGTTCAGAGCGAAGGGGGGGAAGGAAATGACTTTATAGGGGACAAAAAACTTTACAGGGAAAATCCTACCTTCCGGCCTGAGATCCAGAGGAGAGCGACACAACAGGCCCAGGGGCTGGGGGCTGACCACGCCGGGGCCTGGGGGAGGCCTCAAGACACTCACGTAGCAAGAGAGTGCCTGCACACACCCTGAGCTGGAATAAATGCCAGAGAACAAACACCGCCGGTCACTTTCCTGTCACGAGCATTTAGGGTCTCTATTTGGAGGGGATATTGTGATATCCTTGTGACCAGAAATATGCCACGGGGACTTAGCTCTTGTTTATGGCAATTAGCCTGTGGTCAAATTGGTTTCGTTGTACATCATTTTGCTTCAAGTCGCGGTTTCCGCAGCGTTGAGGGAGGACTCTCTGTGCCGGGCTTGCGATAAGGCTGGTGACTGTCCTTCACCACGTTCCGTGAGCCCAGCCAGGCACCAGCTCCGTCCAGGGCTGACGGGCAGGCACAGGCCGGAGGAGCAGCCTTGGGTCCTGTGGAGAACACCTCTGGAGAGACTGGTGGTCACCTACACTACACTGATTGCCAGGGGCCGTGAGGACTGTGTGCTATTTAAACAGTCAAGTCCATGTGTTTTTACTGCACCGAAATGTGGTCTCCTCTGGGTAGAAACCCCAGCCTTCCCCAGTGCCCGCCCAGCCGCCGAGTGCCCAGTGCCCAGTGCCGTGTGTGATCGCTGAGTCTCCCTAAGGGCCACTCGGCCCCTTCCCATGGCCCACCCACCACCCTTCTCTGGCACAAGAGTCCTGCCTCTCCCCAGACCACTCCTTGAGGCGTCGCTAGAGGGCAAGTCCCAGATCTTCACCCACCAGAAACCCAAGCCAAAGGGCCCTTTGGCTCAGATCACCCCCTCGCCTGCCAGCTGGCACTGGCAAAACACCATCCACAGGTCAGCTTGTGCTCCACGTTCTCCGCTTAATAACCAGAGAAGGAAAACCAAGAAGACTGCTGGGAACATTTAAATGACCACGGCCGCCCAAGCTCGCACGGCTCGGGGGACTACCCAGCCTGCACCCGCCTGGCGAGTCACAGCGCTTCTCTCACTTGGTCCTCCGGTGCACTAGGGGCAGGCACTGCCACTGTCCCTGGCTGACAAAGGAGGAAGCAGGCCGGGGCCAGTCCCCACAAGGGCTGTCAGGCTGCGAACCCAACCGCCCGACGCATCCAGAACTTAGGGACAACCTGGGCGATTTTTACCACCGTGGCAGGACATGCCTCGGGGAGCCCAGGGCCCGCTCCAGCGTGTGTGCCGTCAGCCCCCACACGAGCGCTACCCATCCACTCCCCTCGAGACCTCTAGAAGCATCACTAGAGACATCTAGAAGACTTTGGGCTCAGTCCTCACATCCCACAAAGCCTGTCCAATCAACAAGGTACATTCCTGAACCACAACCCAGCAAAACTTATTGGAAGGGCAAGAAACATAATTATAGGTGGGGTTTGGGGCTTCAGAATATCCGGCCGTTACCTCCGCCTGTGCGAAGACGGAATGTCAGCCTGAACCCAAAGTGCACACCAGGGGCGGGTGAGGCCACTTCCCGCGTGACTTTTGGCCTCACCCAGCGTGTCTAGAGGCGGCCCTGAAATTGCCTTTGAGCACACACAGGCCCACTTCACACTCCGCTCACACTTGTGTTCTGCAGGGCTGCACTTGAACTTGATCTTCTAATTTTAAGTCATGGACCAAGAAGGAAGCAAGTTCTGCGGTTCTGTCTTCCTGGCAGGAAGCAATCATCTCCAGGAGTCAGACTTGGGTGTCTGCATGATACCAGAGCAATGTCTGGAAAATAAAATGTTTGGGGAAGCCCCATGGGTGTGGGCGGGCCGGGGGGACCGGGGAGCGGGCTGGCTGCAGCACTCGGTTGCACCTGCAGGTCAGTGACGATTACTGCGTGGCTCATCTCCCCAGCAGGAGGACACGCATCTAAATGCTGAGTCTGATGTGCTCCCCTGCCCTTAGCACAGCGGTTCTCAAACTGCCGCACAGTGGAAGCTGCTGTGACGAGTAAGTGACAAATTTGAGCCCAGATCGTTTGGCTCCGAGCACCAGGTTCTATGCCAGGGATGAAACCCTTTCTGACCAGCTCATGTGTTCACCTCTGACCTCCGGCTCAGCCAGGCCACTGCAAGCACTCTAGATACTGGGGAGGGGAGCAGGAGGGTTGAAGAGGTTTCCCAGGGACCACACTGCCTGAGCCCCTGTGGTCCCCAAAAGACTGACTGGTTGGGGAGGGAGCAAGGCAGACAAAGGGGGCACCTGGGGACAAGGCTGGGGGTCTGTGTGTCAAACACCTCCCAGCCCTCCGGAGTTCCTGGCTGCAGTCCTTCCAAGCAGGGCTGCCTGTGCCTTTACACCTTCCTCCTCGTTTTTATGCCAGAGGGTAAAAGGATTTCAAAGACATAAAACGCCCTTCAGTGGGTGAAGAGAGCTCGTGCGTAGTTGCATTTCCCAAGAACACGATGCTAAGGGACCTTCTGAAAAGCCCAGGCCCCCGGGTCTGGAGACAGGGACAGTTCTACTCTCCTTCTATAACTGGATAGTCGCTCTCCACCGAAGGGAAAATAGAATCCAAAACCAGGTAGAAACATCAGCTCAACAGCCTGGGAGTTTCTGACACATAAACTTCCCCTCTCCACAAAAACGAAACCCTGCAGAACAGTATCTTACTCCCACAGATTTGTGGCCAGACTGTCAAGAAGCTGGAAGTGGACTGTTGTAACCTCTGAGGCTTTCCAAAACAAACCTCTCACACGGGTACCCTGGGCTGGAAGGAAAAGCGCAAGTGAGAGTGGAACTTTCTCCTGTTTAGCTCTGATGGGAGGCAGCCCTGGCCCTGAGCATCCAGCACTCCCGCATCCTGGTGAGTGACAGAAGGTGCCAGCGCTCGTCCAGCTAGCCGCTGTCATCAGTGATTTCCCTGCAGTCCGACAGCAAATGCTATCAGTCAGCAGCCAAGGTCAGGCCTGGCACAGCAGCTGCAGCGAAATTCATTTGCAAAAAGGAGCTGGAGCAAGTCTTTCGGCAGGTTTCTCAGACACAGCCGGGGCCCAGATGACCCGAAGCTGCCACCACCACCTCCAGGAGACATCGGAGAGGTCAGTCCACAGCAGGTGCCCCGGGGCGCGGGCAAAGGTGCCACCTGCTCATGAGAGTCAGGGGCTTTGCTGAAAAAAGCCTGTGGCCAGAAGGCCCGCGCCCACTGTGAGTCCGCGTGGGGACTCCCTGGGCAGCGTGTGGCCTTGGGGGAGTCACACACCCTCTCTGAGTCTCAGGTTGCTCGAAGACCCGGGCAAAGGGGAGACTGGAGGTGCTGAAGGTCCTTCTGGTTCTGATACTTTGTGACTGCAGGCCCGAGCCAGGCACGAGGTGGCACCCCCTCCAAGAGCAGGCACTCCGCTGCAGGGCCCAGGAGCCAGCACAAACTCTGCCCCAGACATCCTGGCCAGAAGGCAGTCGGGCCCTAAATGAGACCTCCAACCCCAGCTTAACATTCCTCCCCCACCCAGCTTCTCACTTTCTGCCAGCCCTGGCCACACACATTCATACCAGCCCCCTGCCATCTGCAGGGAGGGGTCGGCAGCCTGGCCTTACCCTTTTCTGCAGGAGGAGGGGACGGGCTGGCAGCTCAGAACGTCGCGCCAAGATGGTCAGGGCCATCAGGTCCCAAGAGATGAGCCCAGCTGGCTCCCCCACACCGGCGCTCAGTCTCCCACAAATGTCAGGTTGCAGCCTCTTTGCAGCCCTTCTTGGCAAGAGGTTAACCCCAACACCCTAGCTCCCGCAATGAAAAGAATGCTCCCCCCACACCCTGGGCCAGATGGCTTGGCCTTGCTGCCTTCCAATACGAGATGGCAACACCGAGGCCGCCCCGTGGGAGGCTGGTGGTGAAGGGGGGAGGCAGCCACAGAGGGCAGCGGCGCATTCCACAGGGTCCAGGGCAGATGCAAAAGAACATCAGCTAATTTCAACTAGCCCATGTGTCCAAGCACAAGTGTTCCCCAGGAACCGCCTCGTCTTGTCCTCCTCCTCCTGAGGGGAATAATAAAACAACTGGGCGACACTGCAATGGTCTCCAAGCCAGGACCGCATGCACTATGCTTTTACACACACCACACCTCTGTCACCTCTGGAATTCCACTCCGTGGCAGACCCTCGCGTCGTGCATCGTTCACAGTGAGGAAGCTGAGGCTCGGCGGGCCCAGGGGTGCGCCCGGGGCTGCAGCCTACGAGCAGTGCTGGAAGGAGACCCAGCCGAATGTCCGAGTCGGCCGCCAGGACAGAGGTCTGCAGCGCACCTGAGAGCGGGTGGGCTCGCATCACACAGCAGGTGCTAAGAGTGCCTGTGTGTGCCAGGCAGAGCATCGGCTTCTGGGGAACTGGAGTCCCAGAACTAATGTTCCCGAAGGAACAAGATCGGGGCCGATTCTTGGCCAGGGGCCGAGACCCCCTCAGCAGAGACGACCACCCATGCGCCAAGCAAACGTCAGACAGAGAATCGGGGACCACGAGCGCAGCCCTGACCCTGCGGTGGAGGGCACCGAGGCCAGGGGGCATGGGAAGGGCCCCCTTCAGGAGGCCCGACATGAGTGGGCGAGCAGCCGGGCCCCGGGGAGCGTACTGAGCTGGGCCAGCAGTCAACGAGTCCACCCCCATTTACCCCAGCCCTCCTCCCAGTGGGGCCCGTGTCCAGAGCATCCTGGATGCCAGCTCAGCTCCTCTCCGATGGGCACACGCCAAGGCGTGACCACCCAACACGTGGCCCCTCAACGTGGGGTTGAGAGATGAGCTCCAGCCTGCACACGTTCCCTCCCTCCAGCCTGATTTCACCCTCAGCCTCATTTCTGACCTCCCCACACCCTCCTCCATCAACTGGAACAAATTCAGGGCCCTGCTCCCCTGCCCCTGGGGTCGCTCTTGGCCCAAGAGGACTCAGCACTGACACAGCCCTGGGCACTGCACCCTCTCTTGGCTGCCCCCACCCCAAGATGGTGGTTCCCAAACACCCTCTGCCCGCCTTGCTAAAGGAAAGAACAAAGTGTCAGTCATCAGCCCTGTTCCAGCACCTTCCCTGGACAGAAACGCTGTGCCGTCTATGTGCGAATCAGCAGGCTGTTAAAATATGTAATGCTGGATGACTTCACGGGCCTGCAGAAGAAAGGGGAGGCTGGGGTGCTGTTGGCAGGGGGCTGCTGGCATCACGCGCCCTGTGATAATCTCTTTCCCCGCATGCCAGCTTTCAGAACGAGAACAGAACAGACATGGCAACTGGAAGGAAAACCAGTTTCTGCTGTGGAGCCATGTCGGTTCCTCCCAGGCCCGGGGCAGGGGAAGCATCTTATGGGTGTGGCCACGGAGGGAGGTGGGGAGTGGGTGCTCAGGCAGCATTGCTCCAAGGTGAAGGGCTGCACTGGGCTCTCCAGGGCCTCCTTACCAAGTGAGCGTGCGTAGAACAGCCCCCCACCCCCGGGACCCACCCAGGACATGCTACTTTGGTGGGGGTATTATTTTGAGCTGAGACACACTATACTTAGGATCCTATAATACCACCTAGGAGAATGAAAATTGGCGTGTTACAGCCGACAGTCCCCACCACCCGCACGATGGCTCCTTAATGCCTGCGCAGGACCCTTCCATGCCAGAGAATGTTCTCCCAGCAACACCAGCCTCCCTCGAGCTGCTTCGAGGCTCTTGAGAAAGCTCTACAGAATCCTGAGCACGGGCGTCAGCGGGAGGTCGGCTGCGAGTTAGCGCCTCCATCGCTTCCCATTCCAAACCTCCGCCAGATACAACTCTCGAGCCGAGCGTGAGCGCCCGCTCCTCCAGCACCGCCGCAGTCATCTAACAAACCAGGTCGAGCGCGCGGTTTCCGCAGGCTGAGAGGTTCCGGGGGCAGGAGCCAGGTCAGTCCGGACACATTCATTTGGAAAATCACCACCCTGCCCTGAAATTGGCCCGGGTCTCCAAGTGGCAGGAACAGCCGTTCCCGCCATGGGTTCAGGGACAGCGTGACGGAGGCCAGGGGCCCAGAAACCCAGAGGAGCTGGACGTCAGCACCCAGGCCAGGAGCCCGCTCTGCTGCCCCCTTTGTGAGGGCACCTCGTAAAGCAGCCTCCCAAGCAACAGGCGCTCTTCCGAAGGACAGAGTCACCTCCACAGGAGCTTGTTTTAACAATGGAACAAAAGGCCAGAACATAAAGGCTATATTGAAAAGGGCCCTCAGACTGACACACAACAGTGCGGAGCTGTTGATGATCTCCACCCACGTGGTCTGGACAACCGCCCTGGAGCCTTGAACAAGCTCCTTGCAGCCCAGCAAGGTGGGCAGAAGCCCTCTGGCAGGCAGCAATAGAGGCACAGGACTGTCGCGCTTCCCCAGGCCTGCGGCTTCCTGCTCTGGTAGCGTTTCACGTGCAGACCGCATGACCTTTTCCTTTCGCTTCATTCCAGGGTGCACCTCAAGAAGTCCATTTACATTATTACAGTAGTTACCATTTTTCAAACACACATATCAGGCTTCACATGCCAGGCACACACCAGATACTGTAGTAGATGCTCTGGAAATATTCTAATTTGATCTGAACTCCAGCCCTGCCAAGCAAGGGCCACCCCCCATTTCATAGACACAGAAACTGAGGGTCGGAACCCTTGGTGCTTGTCTGAGGCAGCACAGCCGGAGCGAGGCTGTGGGGTGTGACTGGGTCTGGACCCAGGCTACTGTCCACATTAGGGAGAAGACAGGGTGTCGCAGCCGGGCATTTGGGAGGGAGGAGGAGAGCGAAGGAAGAGCCAGAGCCCAGTGGGAAGAAAGCGTGGGAGGGAGGGCGAGGAGCAGTCAGCCCTGCCCGGTGGGCCGGACTCCCTGGCAGATGCACCCCCTTGAGCTCCCCCCACTCCTAGCCGGGATCTAGTGTCAGGTTACACTAAGCCCTGAGCATCTGGGAATCATTTCATGCCTTCAAGAAGCACTAATAATTGCAAACGACACCTTTCTGATCATTTCCCCAAATGGAAGAGGGAAAAATGAAGACCCGCCGAAATAAACATTCAGCAGAAAGCAGCCGGCGAAGCCCAGGGCCGTGTCTGGGTGTCCGTGGCGCATAAGCAAACTGCCAAACTCCAGACGCCGCGTCCACACGGGACAGTCACCAGGGCCGTGTCTGGGTGTCCGTGGCGCATAAGCAAACTGCCAAACTCCAGACGCCGCGTCCACACGGGACAGTCAGCTGCGGCAAAATGGAACGCGTTCACGCCTCTTGCGGAGAAGCCCGACATAAAGGGGCAGCCTGCGGCCCGGGGCCGCCGCGGCAGAGCCAGCACAGCGGGCAGAGCCAGCGAGCCGCCCGCCAGCTCCCGCTGCCCAGCGCCGGCACCACGAGCCCGGTGTGCGTGGGGGGGTGGGCAAGGCCACAGGCACCGGGGACCGCCAGCAGCGCCCCGTGACCCCAGAAGGGGGAATAAGGCGCCAACATTCTTGTGTGCGCTCCCTGCATCTGCCTGTGTGCCAGACTGAGTTATCAAGCTCTCCTGTCGGCGGGTGGGAAGGAGACATTTTCTTGGATAGTCAGCAGAACCCACACATTTCAATTGCTGCGGAGCAGCTCGCCAGCAGATGACCGGGCTTTGCTCTGCTCCTCTCCGTGGCGACTCAAACCATATTTTTTGTTGACTTGTAAGGCAACATGGCAGACAGCGGAAGACACACACAGATTTTACAATAAAGCCATCTCCACCCTCAACTTGAAGCAGACCTCCGTGGGCTGCACGGCAGGCTCAGAGAGAATGCCCTTCCCGCCCTCATTAGAATGCGTCAGCAGCAACGCTTTCGGCACTGGCAGAGACAGGCGGTGGGTCCGGCGGGAAGCCCAGCAGCAGGACAGCCTCCTCGGAGCACAGGCGGTGGCCGCTCGGGGCGCTGCGCAGGAAAGCCCTGGGCAGAGCCGACTTGGGGAACCGCCCGACCGCCCAGAGCAGCTGTCCCCCTGAACCGGCGCCCTCGTCGGCCTCGCTGCGCTCCGCCGGCAGGTAGAGTTGACAGTGCCACCAACAGATGAACGCACCAAGGTCACGTTGTAGCCGGAAAGGGACAGAGCTGGGGTGTGAGTCTGAAGCCACCGCTCTGAGCTTCCGCACCACCCCAGGCCCCTGCAGCGAACGCTGAGGCCCGGCACCTGCTTCCCCCAGACCGCTGCTGCCTTTCACCTGCGAGCCCCCGGCCTTGACCGGCCTCTCTCGGAAGCTGCCCAGTTCCAGGGCACAGCTCTTTAGAGCCTCCGACTTCTGTGCTCAGCCAGCGGCAACAGTGTTGGCAGGCAGAGAGGCGGGAGCCTTTGGGGTCCCCTCAGAAACAGGTGGTCTTCCTGGTTACCTCCCAGGCAGAGAGCTCTGGGAGGGGCTGTGGTGTCCGAGGTAGCACCCACCCGCACTGCGCACATCGAGCGTGGCTGGTCCAGACCGAGATGCGTTGTGAGCATAAAGCACACTCCGGCTTTTAAAGACGTAGAGTAACACTCAGATAACGTCGATATTGATGACACGTTGAAATGATAGCATTTGTGATCTACTGGGTTAAACAAATATGTTATTAAAATTTCTACCTGTTTCGGTTTAGTTTCTTAACGTGGCTACTAGAAAACATAAGATTGCGCTTGTGACTCATGCTTGTTTCCACTGGGCCTATCGAGATGCTTGATTACCACTAAGCATAAGTTGGAATCTGTTTGCTCAGGTGTTGTCACCCTTGGAATTCCCCTTAAGAGAGAAGTCAGAGGTCACCCCAGCTGGCAGGCTGGAGGAGAGAGTCCAATCAGAATTCTCCCCAGAAAGCCTCTACTAATGCAAGGACGGGGGCCCCTTCCCCCAAGATCCCAGAGCACAGGAGAAGCCAGCCCTCTTCGTGCCCTATGGGGCAAAGCAGGTTCTGGAACAAAGTGATCTAGACAGGCTGGAAGCCACAGATGCAAAAGTCATAAATGCCATTTAAAATTGTTTGGAAGCCACATTGAAAACAGGAAGAAGAGGCCACATACATGTAACCTGTTCCCCTAGGTGGTATACAGTGTTATAAACCAACGTTACAATAAATATGTTACCAATGCTTATTAGAAAAAGGAAAAAGAAATAAGTGAAATTAAGGTAATTATACATATTTAACCCAATAGATCCAAGTATTATGGTTTATGTGAATGAACATGAAAATCTCCAGTGACGTGTCTTACACTCGTGTTCACACCAGGTCTTCACTGCATGCTGACACTCCCAGCTCACCTCCTAGGGGATGGGCTCTAGCGTCAGAGAGTCCACGCCCAAGCCCTCAGTCGGGGCAAGGGGAACAGAAACACAGCGTGACCAAGTGCCCACTGTCCACTGCTCAGCGTCCTGTGACAAGCCACACAATTCCAGCTACTAGGATTTACGTTTGCAAAGCATTCTGGCGGCAAGGGGGAAAATAATAAATAACAGCAGTGATTAGATGGCGTGGTTGTGGACTTTTCTCTTTTTCTTTACACTCTTGGAAACTTTACACATCTTCTAATGTTAATTCAGAAATCATAATGTGAAAATGTAAAGTAAAATAACGAGCCCTGAAATATACATTGAACTAATCCATCTCTGGCGCTGAGTCTTCCAGGAGTGCCATCAAACACGTGGGACAACAGAGGAGGAGCTGATGCCGTCATTTTTAGGAACAGAAAGAATTTCCCCAGTTAGACGCCTAGACATGATTTCTACACCTTCCCTGGAGCCGTCAAAAGCAAACGGGCTGTGTCAAAAGTCAGCAGCAGAGACAAGCGTCCAGGCAGATAAATTTGCATCTGTTCGGCCAGCACAGCCCATCTCTCACTGGCCTGGAGTTGGGGGATTGGCTTTGCGGGCAGGAAAGGCAGCTGGGCGTCGGCGGACGTGCTCAGACTCGCAAAACAGGTGACCGCGCATTCCTTACGCGTGTGCACTATGTGAATCAAATGTTTATGGAGTGCCAGCAGCTGCTCGGTAGAAACGCTGGCCAGCCACAGGTACTAATTTAAAGTCCAACCCCACCCCACTTGTGGGCACGCATGTACACACACGCAAACACACCACCACCAGAACAAAGGTCTAAGGATACCACAAAACTAATGAGACTAATGAGTCTGTGTGCTCATCTCCATTCCCCCCTAAAGCAGCTTGGACCAACGGAAGGTGACATCTCCCGCAGGACAAACAGGCATGACCCCCAAAGCGTGCCGGCTTGTTCACGTCATGACTACACCTGCCCTTTGTGCTCACTAATCTCGAGATCGGGGAGCGTGGCTGCCGCTGGCGATTACACATTCCTGCTTTGGAGATTAAATCTATATGGAGCCCTTTGCCTCAAAGGCAATAAACTAGATTAGTGGTTGTCTGGGGTTCAGGGAGGTGGATGGGGGACTCGAGGGGGTACAGGGTTTCTTTTGGGGGGAATGACAATGTCCGAACATGGATTGCAGTAAGGGCCACACAGCCATGTGAATACACGATGGACACAATAGTGAGTGAATTATACGGTACGTGAAGACGTCTCAGTGAGCTGTTTTTTTAAGGTAATAATATTAGCTCCGATACGAAAGCGGCTCGCTCAGTCCCTTTTGTAGCAGTGAGCCATCTTGGCACTCGGGGCCGGTAGAGAGGGGGGCAGCTAACTGCTTCTCCTTCCCTAAGGACTCCCACGTAAGCCGCATGCGTCACTGAGGTTTCCCAAGCCACCTCTTCACTGACCTTTCTGCTCCTCCTGAACTTCTGGCCTCAGCTGAGATGACCTCGCCGCAGGCGTTTGGAGCGTCCTCCTCAGGAACAGAAGACAATGTGGATGAGCCGGGCCCTGGGCTCTTCCTACAAGAATATCAAGAGAACACTCGATGGACTCGTGTGCGAGCTAGAAGGGCATTTCTCTCCAGGTCCTATCGGCAAGGTCCATGTCCCAACTGGAATGTCAGCAAACCCCCAGGGAAACGATAAAGAACTGCAGGTGGCCAGTGGCTTTGAGGTGCTCTGGAATCATCTGGCTTCTCCGCACCAATAAATCCAGAATCAAAAGCACATGTATCTGAACGCCAGAAACACACGATTCACTGTTAACCTTTGACACAGCTCAGTGTCAGCTGGCAAACACTGCACACTTCCCAGCAGGCTTGGTCACATGCGTTAAAGAGCAAAGGAGAGGAACAAGACATGTTACCCAAACAGCTCCCCCCGACCCACTCCTCAATGTATTTCCAACCTGAGGACACCCAAAGATGTAAGCAGGTGGCTTGAAACAATTCCACATGGAAAACTTAGCTTTTGGAAAACTGCCACCTATTCCACTTTGAAAACTGGGGTGGGGCGACCCTAGGCCTCCATGGGAAGTTGTCCCTGCAAATACCTGTCAGTGTGGAGCGCTTCCGCAGCCAGGATTTGCAGCTTCAGGTCCCGGGTTGCATCGGGTTCTGGAGGTGAGGCGACGTGGGCCTTCGGGTCCCCAGAAGGCACGGGGTGCTGGGAGGCCGGCTGCTCCTCAGCCTGCTGGTGCCTGGCGGGTCTACGCAGAGTGGCCGCAGCCCCCATCGCCGGAGCCCCGGCAGCATAGCCTGGGTCCTCACAGCCGCCTGGAGGCCCCGAGGCTCTGGCCTCGTCAGAGAACATTCTGGTAGTACCTGTCTCAGCCAGGTCATCAGATACACGTGCCCGGGTTGCAGCTGTGCCCGAAGTGACATCACCCCCTGCTTCCCCGGCTGCTCCCCGCTCCAAGCGGGGCTCCAGGGGAGCTGCCAGCACTGCCCCAACAGGTGGCTCACGGGGGCTCTGGCTGCCCAGGGCTTCATGCGTTTCCTTGATGCAGGCAGCACCCGTGTGCACAAGTGGGTCAGGGGCGCAGGGCACCATTGGAACATGCTGCTGGGGAGAAGGGGCGCCCGGGGCAGGGGCGGGCCCTGGGGGTGGGCCCCCCGAGGCCTCTGTGTGAGCAAAGCCCCTAGCACCAGCCTCTCTGGGCTGCCCGTCCATGGGGGGTGTTTCCTGGTGCTGTTTCCTAGAAGGAACTTTGTCCTCTTGAATGGAGGCCCCTTCTCTGTGGCTCTGGGGAGCCACCTGGAAGTCAGCGGCGGGAATCTCTGGAAAAGATCTTGGCGCTAATTCCTGCCAGCCCTCTCCCTGCAGTGGGTGGGCCTGGCCTCCCGGCCCTGGCTGCGCCTCCCCAGCCCCCTCTGGCTTCTGGCTTCCCTGCGGCAGCTGTGGGGCACCCGTCTTTTGCTCTACCACCTGGGCACCTGACAGGTTCTGCTCCCCAAGTCCTGCCAGCTTTCCGGGAGCTGGATCCTGGGGAGCCAGATTGGAGAGCTCAGCCTGTATGCTCAGTTCTTGCTGCTTCTTTGAGTCCAACCCAAGTCCAGCAGGAGAGGCGGGGAGAGGGGCTACGGCCCCTCCTTGAGTCCCACTTGGCAGCTTCTCTGGGCTTAGCGGCACCTCAAGGCCCTGGCCCGCCACGCTCCTCCCAACTCCTGCTTTTTCCCCAGGCGAGCTCGGGGACGGCGCGGGGCTCAGCGCTCCAAGCACAGTCTGCTCGAAGATCCTGGTGATGTGCTCCCGGAAGTCAGGGAAGCCAGTGACCAGGCCTGCCTGCTTGGGGCCTGGGTCCACACCCCCCGAGACACCCCCTTTCGGATGCCCGGGAAGCTCCCCGCGGCTCTCCGTCTCCACAGCAGCGGCCACACCTGTCCCGCCTCCCTCGCCGGCAGGGTGCGCTGGGCCCTCGCTGGGCTTGGCCCCTGCGCCGGGACCTCCAGCCACTTGCTCCTCTCCGGCCGCCTGCTTGTCCTTGGCCAGAAGGGGCACCCCGTCAAGGCAGGGCACAGGGCACACAGATCCCTTGCGGGGCCCGGCTTTGGGGCTCTGGCTGCTGCCTGCCCCTGCAGGGGCTTCCCCGTCTGCGGCAGCTGGCGCAGGTGAGAGGGAGGCGAGGGGGCCCTCAGACGGCTCGGTGGAGACGGCGCTTTCCGCAGCCCTCAGGGGCTCCTCTACGGGGCGCAGTTCAGCGGACGCGCCGGGGTCTTGAGCGCAAACAGTGTTGCGTGTCCTGGCAGCGCCATCAGTTTGCAGGTAAAGGGTGGCAGCGTCTTCTGGTGACACTGCCAGGACCCTTTCCAGGTCAGGGACAGCCTGGGGTCCAGAAACACCTGCCATGCCCTTGGGGCTCCCATGCGGCCCTTCAGCTGTACCCTGACTTGTGGCCCAGGGAGGCTCAGCCCCACAGGGCTCGCCTGGGGCAGAGGTGGAAACTTCCTTCCCAGGGGAGGGGCACCGCTCAGTCTGAGGGCAGCCGCCCCCCAGAACTGCTTCCCCTGGCTCCTCTGGAGCCCGCTGCACGCCTGGGGCTCCTCCTTCACCCCCACCGGCCTCAGCGGCCCCGCCTTCCGCACCTCCTCGCAGCTCCTGGGCAGACGGGAAGCCTCGGGGGAGCTTCTGGGCCTCTGTGTCTGAGCCGACTGGGCGCTCCATTCCCTTCTGTGGGGCTGGCCCCGGTTGCCTCCTGCCTGCCTGAGTTGCATCACACACGGCTGTCTCTGGGGCACCCTGGGTGGGTGTGGCGCGGGGGCTGGCAGGCGCTGGGGCCGGCGGGCCGTGAGCACCGTCCAGGAGTGCGGCTGAGTCAGGTGGGCAAGGCGGGGCCCCCTCTGTGTTCCCACTGGCTCTCTCGGCCTCACCCAGGCCCTGGGGCGGGGGCTGAGCCTCGGCCGCTTCAGGAAGGCTTGCACCCCCACGACGTGCTTCTTCACGCTGGCGGCCAGCTTGCAGCGCGCCCGGCCACACCTGCTGGGGCTCGCTCGGCGCAGGATCCCTGCGCCAGCTCCCCGGGAGCTGGGGGTCTTCGAAGGCCTCTGCGGCAGGAAGCCGGGCCCCGGGGGGTGGACCCCCACAGCATGCTCCCTCTCGCTCCTCCTCCCCTCCCGCTGACAACTCCAGCCTCCCGGGGGCTGAGGCCCCCTGCTGCCACGCGGCTGGGCTCCCTGGGGGCTCTGCTCCGGGCGCAGAGCCGGGCGCCGCAGACAGGCCGCCCGTGGGGAGCCCGCTCTGAAACCCTGACCCGGGCACCTGCCCGTTTCCTGCTGGCGCGGGCAAACCCGCACCCCCCTGGGGCTCCGCGGGCACGTGGGCTGGGGCAGAATCGGCACCAGGGTCCTGGAAACCTGGACCGGCTGAACCGGTCTCTTTGCCACGCTCCGGGGTTTGGGCCTTCTCCCCAGGCATGGCAAAGGCAGAGGCATCCGCGTCCGACAGCAATGCCCGGGGGTGGTTCTCGGAAGATGCTGAGGGCATCTTGGGGGCGACTGCCGGAGCCTGGCCGTGCCCTGGGCAGGAGGGGTCCCCCTGCTGACCCCGTTCCCGGCTGAGCGTTGTCAGCCCACAGCCCTCCGCTAAGTCCTCGCCCCTGGGGGGACATGGCCCACCAGCCCGTCCAGTTGCATCGCCCCCAAGCCCGTGAAGCTGGGCCGGCCGTGTCCGCGGGGTCTCCCCATCGCAGTGGCCGGGGCTCTGCGTGGGCCGGAGTGCCGGTGACCCAGTGTCGGGGGTGCTCTCCACCCCCTGAGCGCCGGGGACAGGCTCTGCAGAAGGGGCTGCCAGGAAAGCTGGCTCCTCAGACTCCGCGGCAGGAAGAGAGTCCGAGCTTCCCGGTCCTGTGCACGGAGGGGCCCGCAGCCCCGAGCCCTCCCCAGCCGCGTCTTCGGGAGCGGGAGCGACGGGCTCACCAGCTGCACCCAGCCCCAGCAGCCGCACAGGGCCGGTCTCCAGGGGCTTGGGCGCTGAGCCGGGGACTAGGCGGGCCTCTCCTATCATCCCACAGGCTGCTGAGCCACGCTCCGCGTCCCCCGGTGGAGGGAGGGGCTCACCCTTGGCCCTGGGGCCCTCCTGTCCTAGCGGCTGTGCTGAGCACGTGCTGAGAAGGACAGTGCTCCCCTCTGTGCCACAGGTTGGCTGTGAGGCAGCTTCCTTCTCTGTCCCCGGGGCAGGCTTGCCTCCGGAGGCCTGGGGCTGCTCTCCCTGCAGGCTCCCAGGACCTGCACTGTCGGGCAGCTCCAGAACGTCTCCCCATCCTCTGGGGTTGCCCCGAGGGACTTGGCTCGCCTCCTCAGCTTCAGCTGAACCTTCAAGCGTCTTGGCTTCATCCTTTGGCCCCCGCGGCCTGGCACTTTCCCCTGATGCACCGGGCAGAGGAGGGGGCAGTGCCCCTTGTGGGATTTGGCCTCGCTCCTGATTCCGGGGCTCTGTCTTCTCCTCCTGGGGCGAAGGGCCGAGACCCTCTCCCTCACCTTCCAGATTTGCTGCACGTTTCTCTGGTTCCACCCAGCCTGCTTGTGCAATCCCTTTGGCGGGATCTGCAAGAACTGGCATCTCAGCTAGGGATGCCGGCTCCCTGGCCAACAGGCTGGGGTCTTCCGCAGCAACAGAGGCCAGACCGGCTGGGTGTGAAATGCGATTGGAAGCCGGACTCCCTTCCTCTGCCGGCGAGCCCGCGGGCGGCTCTGCGCTCCTGGGTGAGCCTCGTGCCGGCTGGGTGCCCGCTGCCGCGCAGACAGCCGTCCCGGGCCCCGCTGCCCGCACCCCCGTCTGATGGCTCTGCACATCACTGGCCTCCAGCGCCTCCTTCCAGGCGCCTGTGGCCCCCGGCACCAGGGCAGGGTCCCCCGGCACCAGGGCAGGGCTGGGTGACACACCCAGTGGCTCTGGGCCCGGCCGCTGGGGTCGCGCTTGTTGTGGGCACTTTTCCAGGGAAGCAGTGCCAGATTTGGCTTCTTGGGCTGCCCTTGGATCACTCCTAGCGGGATGGGGGCCCCTGAGGAGCCCCAAGTCACCCGCTGAGGCCTGCAGCTGCTCCTCCACTTGGTATTGTCCTTTGTGTGAGGCTCTAGGGGCTGGACCTCCTGGGACCAGAGTCTCAGGTTTTGGGGGGCATGCCTCCTGGCCAGCTGAGCTTTTCTTGTCTGACTGGGCTGCAGTGACAGTCTTGGGGGCCCTTGGCACGGAAGCTTCCTGTTGGCTGGATCCCAGAGGGGGGAAGCCACCTGCAGCCTCTTTGCCCCGGGACTCGAAACCACCAGGCTGGTCACCTTCACCACCCAGGTGCCCCCTCACCGGCTGTCCGGCGGGTGCGGGTGACGCTCCTGGTAGCTGGTCAGTGCAGCCGGAGGGAGCTGATGTCTGCCCCTCTTCCTTCATCTCTTCCCCTCTCCCGGCACTGAGGGCCACGGCAGACAAACCGCGCTGAGTAGGGTCGCTCTCCCCGGGGACAAACGCCGTCAGGGCGTCCTGCAGGGAATTTGGGGAAGATTCCCTCGCGGGGTGCTGAGTGAGGGGCCGATCTTCAGGTGCTGCAGGTGGGTTCGCCAAGTCCGCTTCTGGGGGGCTCTCAGCAAAGGGCATGGAGGCCACGGAGCACTCCCGGGGTGCTGGTGGGCTTGGCAGTTGAGAACCTTCTGGCGCCCTGGCTTCCCGGGGGCACCTGCTTGGCTCAGTCACCCCCGGGGACACGATGCTGGACTCCAGGCCGGCGGCACCCTCAGGAGCAGAGCAGGAGCCTCCTGGTCCGACGCTGCCAACAATGAAAACATTTAATGTCCCTTCGTTCTCAGGATGCCAGGGCCAGAGTCACATCGCAGGCAGAGTCACCCCAAACCTCCCCCTCTAAAGACCCCAACACTGTCCCTGTGCAACCAATGCTCTCCACGAAGAGAATCTGCCCCCCCCCCACACACACACTATGTCTTGCTCCTCCCACAACCATCATGTGTCTACACTTTCTCCAAAAATCAGCTAAGGACTCGCTGACACGCAGCTCGCAGCTCGGGAGTTCCATGCTGGCCAGTGGTGAGTGGGAGGATGCAAACAAATGCAGGAAACTCAGAAAGTTTCAGTAAGTGAAAGGCCCCCCAGCGCGCTTGTCCAGCTCTGTGTCGTCTGCAAGGAGGCCGTAGGGATCCTGAGGTGTTGGGAGGGAGGTGGGCAAAGCCGCGCGCTGAAGTGCAGCGCCTCCAGCCTCGCCACGCTGAGCTGACTTCGCATGAGGCCTCACAGTCAGCGGGTGGGGGTGGGGCGGCGGCTCTACGTAGCTGTGGCGTGTCTGCGGGTGACCTGCGTGTACCTCGCGGCGCCCGATGCCCTTCATGTCAGTGTTTGTCCTGCGCACACGTCACACGACGGCGCGTGAGGAAAACCATCAACATGAAGGAAATTTGAGGAAAAGAGACTCAGAATGATGGAGTCACCGTAGACAACCAAAAGTCAGTTATTATAAAACAGCTAATCACATGTTATATTTGTACCTTGTCCTCAACTGTATATACTTTCAATTAAGCACATTTTTAAACTTAAAAATCATGCTTGGGCAATGCAACATTTTGAAAATGCAGAAAAAACCTCTTCCACATGCTTGCCACTTGAAGTGCTCCAGTGAATTTCCTGTTCTATTTCTATAAATTTTTGAGGGGCACATTTTAGTTATTTTACCTCACTGTGAATTGCATATTTGCTGTGACCATTTATTTTCTACCATCGACAGACATTACTAAAAGCCTAGATAACAGAAGTTTGGTTCTTCTAAGACTTTTACCATTTTCTGAAAAATTGTCAGAGGGAGGGAAATTCATTAAACACTCTCCAAAAATGGCAGGATTATATTCTTTTCAAGTGCAAATGAACATTCACAAGACAGGCCATGTTCTACATATTTAAAAGATTCAAGTTATTCATAGCACATTATCTGGCTACAATAGAATTAAATTAGAAATTAATAACAGAAAGACAGCTGAGAAATTCCCAGCCACTTAGAATCTAAACCTCTAAATAGCCCACGAATCAAAGAGGACGTTAAAAGGCAAATAAGAAAGTATTTGAACCCAATGTAAAGGAAAGCACAGAAATCAAATGTCAGATTGTCTTAACTGCCAGAAGCAGCTAAAGCAGATCTCAGAGACTTTAACATTTATATTAAAAAAGAAGTCGAATCAATGACCTCAGCTTCTACATTTGTTGTACAGTGTGAATATATGGGACACTACAGACTAACCCTAAGTCCTCACTTAATACAAACAAAATGATGTATAGCAAACCCGGGTCCTCAAATAACATTTTGTTCATTGCCAGGAATTCTATTTTTCCGCATCAATATTACAACCCAATGAAGTATTACTCAAGAATCTGCTCCACTTAGAATTACCTAAAAGAGCAAGTTGTGTGTTATGGAATTTTTGTTTACCATGATAAAAAATAATTTAAAACATCAATAAGTAGCAATGCATTAAAGAAGACAGACACCACAGTCTATGTACTGTTGAACTCCCTGTACAGGAAATTCAAGAACGGGCAAAACTGTTGTGGTACAAGTCATAGCAGCTATTCTTGGGCAGGGGTACTGACAGGCGGGAGCAGGAGAGAAGGTCCTGGATGGTGCAGCGCCCAGATCTAGGTCTGGGGCACAATCACTCATCAGGTAAGACGTAGACTCTTACGGTGTTGGTGTTGCTATTTAATACCAATAAAAAAAGGTAACGGGAAAAAAAGGGAAACTGGGAATAGTCAAAAGATCACTGGGTGGTTGGGGAGGAGAAGGGGGGAAGGGACGAGTGGGTGAGCACAGGGGACGCTTAAGGCAGTAAAGCTGTTCTGGATGACCCATGTGGTGGGTGCATACCATTACCCACCTGAGAACCTGAGACGGTGCCAGAGTGTAGACTGCAGACCTTAGTTCATAATAATACAGGGGCCTCCTCGGTGGCGCAGTGGGTTGGGCGCTGCACTGTGAAGCATCCCTGGCACAGCAGCGCAAGTTCGATCCCCCGCCAGGGAGGGGACCCACAGGGCGCAGCAGACCTCTCCTGTTTCCCTGCTGCTGCCCTCAGCAGTGTGTTTCAGTGGATCTGCCTCTTCTGCTCCCCACTCTGTCTCTGCTGACTGCTCTCACCTCCTGTAACTCTGGCCTGTACCCCAGCTCTTGTACGCATAAATAAATCTTTAAAAAATAATAATAATATATCAATATTGGCTCACAAATTATAAAAGATGTTCCACACTAATGTAGAATGTTAGTAACTGGGGGACATGTGTGCAGGAGGGAGGGATATACGGAAGTCTCTACTGCTTGATTTTTGTGTAAACCTGAAATTGCTCTAAAAAGAGTCTACCCATAATTTAAGCACACACATATAAATAGAGTCATATTAATAAATGTACTGCTTAAGCATACTCTTATTAAAATGTACACATACACATGTGTCTACACACACCATCTCACAATCAAACAAAGAGCAAGGTCGGGGGGCTCCCATTCTAGCTTAAGAGAGGACGCCTATACCTGTGGCAGTCGGGGTGATTCCCCCATCCCCGCCCCGGTCTGGTTCTACTTTTTTCTGTTTTGCACATTGCTACAATAAATAGGTATCTCAGAAGGGAAAAATCCTCCTCCTCCTGCTTTCCAAAGTTCTTGCTGAAACCAGATGACCAGAGGCACACTCCCAGCTGACCTGCTCGTGGCCTCCTTCTCCGGCCAGTGTCCCAGGCCACGCCTCCCTCCCCCTCCTCGTGTTTACTTCCTGCCTGGGAGGAGAATGAGTCAGAAGCAGGACAAGGAGGGGCAGAGGCTGCGCCCACTTGGCTGGGCCTGACACACTCGGACTGGGCGGGAACCAGGGAGCTGATCCCGACTGCACAGAAGTTTCTTTGGAAGGAACAGGCCCGCGCCCAGCTCAGGCCCGAGGGCCCCACCCTGGCGAGGTGGGCCTTGCTGGACCTCAGGAAACTAATGAGGTTGCTTCCATTTGTCTTTTATCTGCTGAGAGCCGACCCTGGTAAAGGGACTGCAATCGGGGGGACAGCTGGGGCCTGCTTTCTGACTGGACCACAACAAGGGTGTTTTCAGACACCCGTGGGCGTTCTTCAAAACGGCGTGAAGGAGCCCTGGCTTCGTACTGGGGCTCCCTGCCCAGCTGGGCGGTTCCGGCCCCATGACCTGGAGCCCTCTTGGAGGCTCGCTTTGGCCTCTCATCCCTCAGGTCACCTGCCTCATCCACACCAGGCTGCTGGCGAGGTGGCGCGGCAGGCCCGGCCCACGAGGTGAGGGCCTGACACCCGCTAGTCCATCTTTCCGCCCTTCTTGAAGCTGCGGCTACCCGAACACCAAGGGTCTTTTTGAAAAAGCCAAAAGGTTAAGTTTAATATGTATGCTACATCTCCTATTTCCCAGCTTAGAGAATTTCTAAAATTGTCTATTTAAAGGCCAGTAAATCTAGTCCTTCCTAAATGCTGCTTGCCGTAGGTCTGTAAAACCAGTTGTCCCCGCTCGTCCTTGGGGTACATTCCTAGAACCCCTCTGATTCCGCAGCTAGTGCCAGCCCCGAGCAAGATGTATTACATCTTTCTACACGTACGTGCTTACGATAAAGCTGAAATTATAAATTAAGCACAATAAGAGGCTAAAATAATAACCAGGGCCTCCCTGGTGGCACAAGGGGTCGAGCACCACATGTGGGGCTTCCACAGCCACTGCAGCACGAGTTCGATCCCTGGCCAGGGAGGGACCCACAGGGCGCAGCAGACCTCTCCTGCCTCCCTGCTGCTCCCCTTGGCAGTGTGTTTCAGTCCATCTGCCTGTTCTGCTCCCCGCTCTGTCTCTGGTGGATCCTCTCACCGCCCCCCACACCTCTGGCCTGTACTCCAGCTCTTGTATGCATAAATAAATAAAATCTTAAAAAAAATAACCAATGACAAACTCGAATTATAAAAATATACTGTGATAAAATTTATGTGCATGTGCTCTTTCTCAAAATAGCTTATGGTGCATGATATTTCTGGGCCCTGGTTAACTGCAAGAAACTTCAAACCACCTGACCTCGAATAAGGGAGGAGGGACGCCATGTTTCCAGCTCTTCGCTCTGCCTGGAGCCCTCTTCTTCCCTTGCCGCCCCGCCCCCTCGATGCTACTCCATTTAGACAGCCCAGCTGCAAGGCCAGTGCCTCTGGAGAGCAAACAGGCCTTCCCTCAGCAGCCAGCCTCCCCGCCTGGGGCCCACAGAGTCCAACAGCACTGAGCTTATTCTGGAATTATCTGTTTACATGTCTTTCTCTCTCTGTCACTGGGCCTAAAAGTCTTGTGCCTTTGGCCTGTGGGGAGTGGGGCACGTGTGTCAGTTCCATGGACTAAGGAAGTCTGGCTTCCACCCCCCAAAGGGTAAGATGTGTTATGGTATCTAAGGTGTGGGTGGTTAAGATTCTGCCCAGGGCCTCCCCGGTGGTGCAGTGGGTTAAGCAACGCACTAGGAAGCAAACCGCAGCCACTACAGCACGAGTTCGATCCCTGCTGCCGGCCAGGGAGGGGATCCACATGGCGCAGCAGACCTCTCCTGCTGTGCCCGCTGCTCCCCTCAGCAGTGTGTTTCACTTGCTCTGCCTGTTCTGCTCCCCGCTCTGTCTCTGGTGAGTCCTCTCACCTCCCGTGAATCTGGCCTGTACCCCAGCTCTTGTGTGCAAAAATAAATAAATCTTTTAAAAAAAAAAAGATTCTGTGCCCAGCTGGGGATCCTACAGGGCCACTCAGCTGACACTGCCTAGAGATGGCATCGGCCCCACATTCCAGGTCTCAGGTACCTACGCTTCTAACAGGCCAGCTACGGAGGTGCCATGACCCCATCCTTGGTCTCCACTAATTTGCTAAAGCAGCTCGCCGCAATCAGAGACACATTTTCTTACTGGATTTCAGGATAGTGTGGAGGGATAGAACTCAGGAACAGCCGGATGGAAGAGGCCCACGCCCACCCCAGCACACCACTGCCCTGCTCTCCCCAGCTCACCAGCCCTGGAGCCCTAAATTCCTTTCCTTTGGGGTTCGCTCCCTTTCCTTTGGGGTTTTTGGAGGCGGCCTTACACACGCATGACTGACTAAAACTATTTGCCACTGGCGTTCGATTCGGCCTCCAGTCCCCTCGCCCCTCAGGTCAGTGGGAACTTACAGTCCCACCCTCTGAAGCTGGTTGGTTCCCATGGCAACCGACCCAGATACCTGGGTGCTTCCAGAAGTCACCTCATTAACATAATAAGTCCCCAAACGCCACTCAGTACCGTTCTTCTTAGGAAATGCCGAAGGCTTTAGAAGCTCTGTCTGGAGCTGGATAAAGACCAAATAGAGACGTTTTCTAGGCGGTCGGAGTATCACAGGCGCCTGGCAGGAGATGGGCTGCCCCCACGTGCAAAGGGGAGCCCTGTCTTTCTCCAGGGTGACACAGGGCTTGTGGTGTCAGCTCCACCTGGCACCCACGAGGTTTCCTCACGGACACCAGGTCTTGCCGTGGACTCAGAAAGTCCACCCAACCGGCTAGTTTCTCACTTCCCACAAGAGTCTCTTCTACCCAAATGCTTAAGCCAAAGCTTCAGGAATCGTCCTTGATTTTTCTCAACCTCCTTCCAAATCCCACCCATCAGCACATCCCGTCTGCCCTAGCTCCAAAATCCTCAAAGCTGCACACGCTGCGCGCTCACCACCGCCACACCTCAGGCCACGCGTGGGCCCCCACAGGGCGCGCCGAGGGGCGGCCTCTCCCTGGAGGAGCGGCCCGGGGGCCTGCGCTTAGCCACCTGGCAGTGACCCTTTCTGGGCCCAGCTGAGAGCTGCCAGTGGTGTCTAAGCCTCCGGCTGCCGAGTTTCCACGCCTCCTTCTCTGGTGACAAAGGCGCCAGAACCCCACTTAGGAATCACTTGAAGTCCCTCCTGAGAAAATCCAATCACCTGTGCAAGGCCATCCTTGGAAGAATGAGCAAGTGACCTTGAAGCCAGGGAATGGCCACTAGTCCACCGCCTGTGCAGGGCTGGTGATGGGAATGGGTTGTCCATCGTGATGGTTGGTGCCCTGGAAGGGCCGGACACTAGCCCAGGTGCGGGTAACCAGGTGGACATTGAGGAAGAGTAAGGGGGACACCCCAGGCTTAGGGCAGGCCATGCCCCTCCGCAGCCCGGGGACCTGCTCAGCAAGGCACCTCTCCCAGTCTCCGCTGGGCCCGACCTTGGAGAAGTTACAGCAGCGCCACCATGTGGCGACTGGGAGGCAAGGCCGCTGAACTGGTGGGCCTGACGCCCTTTTGGAAAGATGAATTTACCCCCTGGGGAAGCACAAGCCAGTTCTCTTGCAGTTCAAAGGCAAGGAGCTTATAAGAGGGAAGCAACGGGCTTTATGCCATTGGCTTAGATGACACCCGGGCTGCAAGCCTCAGCTGCCCCGTGTGTAGAGTGGACAGCACACCTGTGTGGGGGGACAACCTTTGGCAAGATGAAGGTCACCCTTTCTCCCTACTTTCTTCTCTTCCCCCCAGGGCCGCCAGAGCCACTGCAGCCTTTCTATGTATCCTGTCCCTGGAGCATTTCCAAGCAGAAAACAGAAACAGTCTGATGTCGATGGTCCCTCCCATCTTTTATAAAACCTACAATATGTCCTTCGAAGAGAAAACAGACGCTCTGATACAGCAAGGGAAGGCAAATGCATTCGAGAAGACGAGAGAGCAGGGCAAGGGCCTCAGGAAGTCTCAGCGCCCCTCCCTGCTTCCAGGCTCACAGTGGAAGGTGGCGGTGGGACGGCCGGGCTCCCAGCCTCACAGAGACCCCTGCCGTGCCCGGTGGACAGGGCCTGGGCCAACAGCCATCTGTGGTGACAGGGCGGAAGGGGACAGTGATAGCCAGGAGTGCCAGATCGGGAGAGGGCGCCCCAAAGAGGCCGACCCGGGCATGCCCGCCTGGTGGTCCGGCAGAGTAAGGACAGACCAGAGATGAACCGACAAACAGGCTGTTCCGCAGACCTGGAGCGTTTGGCACCAGCTGCAGGACAAACGTCACATCCACCACTCCTGCTGTCTTGGGAACTGTGGCCGGCGGCCGCACTGTGCAGCACCCAAGGGTGCCCTGCGCCCTCTCAGCCCTCGCAGCCTGTCAACAGCCTGACCCCCATGGGCTCATCCTGGCCCCTGGCACTGTCCCCTCCGGAGAGCCCCTGTGCGGGGCCCTTCAACAGACACCGGTTTCCGGAGGAGACTGGGGACAGGACGTGGCTTCTTGGGGCCCATAGTGCGCAGGCGCCTCCTTCTGCTCCACTTATGCCCACCAGAGGCTTCTCCAAGGGAAACGTCACTAAGTAAAGCGGAGGAACAGAAAACAAAAGGCCTTTCAGCCGCTGTTCCTCTTCAGCTCAGCTGTGGCACAGCCCGGGATGAGTCCCCGACGCCTGAGAGATCCCAGCCCCCCAACCCCCGCAGCCCGCGAGGAAGGGCTGGGCCTGGGTGCAGAAGGCCCGTGTCCAGCGCCAGCAAGGATGTCCATCCGCTAGCTCCATGCTCATCGGGGGCCCGCTTAGACCCACCACCTGGGACTCGGGGCTGAGCAGGAATCTGTCGGTTACCCCCATGCAACCTTTGTGAACGTGGAGCAGCCACGGGGGCTCGAAGGCAAAGGAGAAAACAGCACAAAGAGCTGTTCCGGCATATTCGGCGATTCTTTCAGCAAAAAGACATAGAACCCTCCCGTTTGCCCAAAGAAATCCAATCAGTGTCACGTCCAGAGGCTGAAGAGAAGCGGCCACCGGGGCACCCCAGCCATTCCCGCCGCCGGGGGCCGCTCTTACTTGCCCACGTCCCACCGCCTTAGCGTAAAGCGGGCCTGCAGATCGCTTCACACGCAAGGTACAAGGCGGTGGCGACCACGTGGGGCCGGATTTCGGTCGCATGTGGCTGGGTCGTGCTGGAATGTCTGTCACTCGTTTTACATCTTTGTTCCTTGCAGCTCTTGTTCATTTGTTCATTAGCCGCCCCCCCACGCCCCGCTCCAAACCTGGACTTCAGCGGTCCTGGGGTCCCCACCCAGATCCAGTGTCCGTTCCTGCTGAACCCTAAGCAGTTACTGATCACCCCGGGGGCCTGGCCCGTGGGTCTGCACGTTTATGTCTGCTGGGTTCTGCTTCCGAACGCCCCCAAACGGTGGTGTGGATGCCCCGTGGGGAGAGTCTGCTGGCCACCTCTCAATGGCCACCCGCGAAATGAGGGCCTGATGGTGTGTCCATGGGCCAAGGAGCACCCCGCACCCACTTCCCACAGCCGCAGGGGCTCCGCTGCTCCCGGGCGCCCCGCGCCACCTCGCTGGACACAGGCCCCGTTAGTGACTGTTCTTTGAGCTTCTTTCCTCATCCGGTGCCCCCACTGGTGCCACCAGGTAATACAGACCCCAGGTGGCTGCAGAAGAGGCCCGCAGCCTTGGTCACTCCCATTTTAAGTCTTCACAACCATGGCAGTCGCCTGGAGGGTTACAGGAACAGAAGCCTGAAGCTGCTAATTTCATCTCTGGTAGAATAACACGAGTTTCCGGCCCTGCAGGCCTATGCACTCACCAAGGGGCCCAGGAGCCCATGACCCGCCTGCCACTGAGGACCGAGACTGGACTCAGGGACAGCCCAAGCCCACGGTGCGTAGGTGGGAGTGGCCACGCCCTGGGCTACGCCACTTCTCTGCACCTGGCTCCTACCTGGACAAACCACCAGGCTCAGCGCTTGGAAACTTCTCCTCTGGCTTCTTATTTTCGTTCTGGCTCTTCGCTGGTGGTTGCAGGGAAGCTGGACTCTGTGCTGACGGAGCCCTCTGTGCCAGAAGAAAGAAGACGAGAAGGAAATCAGACAGGAGCCTTGAAAACATTCACTGACATTCGAGGGCCCTGCTGCTGATTTGCTTTGTCTTTCGACCGGCCACCTGCTCTGCGCTGGCCCGAGCTGCTGGGCTTTGAGGCTCTGGCGAGCAGGCGCGCAGGCCCCACCCTCGCATCATGGAGAAGACCCACAGCCAAGGCCTTGAGTAGGGTGGCTGCTTTGGTACGGCCAGGGCTGGACGCCCAGCCCATGTCCGGGCCGTCCGGGCCCTGGAGAAAGTGGAGACGCTTATTCTAAGACCCGAAAGTGTCCAATTTGTTTGTGGCACCACCTGGAAGAAGGCACTGTCCTCCCCTGCCCCGGCCCTGGTTTTACACACCGGAATTCAGCTGGGAGCCTTGAAGGGGGTGTGTGAACAAAACAAAAGAAAACTGGGAGGAAAACTGGGAGCCCTTGGGAACTGGGGCGCCTTTTGAGGTCCTGCTTCTGAGAGCTCCTCCAGGGAGCTTGTCTTCTGTCCAGTGGACGTCAAAACCAAGATGCAAAGGTCAAGCACACTCAAAGCTTCAAATCACAGCTGTGTGTGGGACTGTGGAAAAACATAGTTTTCTAGAGCTTCTCAGGGTGTTTCACCGTGACCTTCCTGCACCAGTGACCTGGCAGGTGGCTTCCGGCACAGGTGACCTGGCAGGTGACACGCAGCCTTGAGAGCGGCCCGCGTGTGCAGGGAGCAGTGACGACATGAGCCTTGCTTAGAGTAGCACGTGCGAACACATACTTCTGTCAAGCAGGCTTAGCCGTGGCCCTGTGCCGGCTTTGCCTGTAAGTCACTAACAGCCAACAGGCCTCCTTCGGAGTCGGGGCACTCACGGGCCACTAGAGCCAGAGCCCAGGGGGCTGCTGCTGTTGCTGCCTTTGCCAGTGCTGATCCAGGAATAGGGGCCCATGGGAGCCCAGGGGCCATGAGAGCCCAAGGGGCCGGAGGGGTCTGGCACCACCAGGCCAGTCTGGGGCCACTGCTGTCCAAGCCACTGGGCTGGGCATCTCCCGCCAGGCCAGCAGACAGAACCGTTTCTGCAATAAAGCGCCCACACGTGGGCTCCGTGACCCACTCCTCATCTGCTGCCATCGGGAACTGGCAGCTGGAGCCTGACACTGTGATAAGTCAAAATACAATACAGAGTGGGTGACGTTTCTTTTTTTAAGATTTTTTTCAATTATGCACACAAGAGCTGGGCACAGGCCAGAGGTGCGGGGGTTAAGAGGACCCACCAGAGACAGAGTGGGAAGCAGAACAGGCAGATCAGCTGAAACACACTGTTGAGGGGAGCAGCAGGTGAGGCAGGAGGGGTCTGCTGCGCCATGTGGGTCCCCTCCCTGGCCGGGGATCTAACTCACCCCACAGTGGCTGTGGAAACCCCACAGTGCGGCACCCAACCCCCTGCGTCACTAGGGAGGCCCCGTTTCTGTATCAGGGCCCTGAGTGTTTAAAACCGTAACCCAATTCCTACCTGTCTGGCTCATGCAGACCTGGGCTCTTACACCTGGGGCAGGCTGCCCTTTGGACCACGTTATCTGTGTGAACTATTCTACAGACAACCCAACCGCCACGATCTGCCTTTAGTCCACGATCCATGCTGCTTTCAAGCAATGCTGCAAAGACATTAGCATGTCTCGCAGCCCAGACAGATGCAGACAACAGATGGAATGAGGAGACAGAGCTTTGCTGTCAGGGAAGGGAAAAGGGGCCGGGGCTAAATTTCCTCAAGCGGAGGAAATAGAACGAGAGTTGAGATGTGTCTTCGAAGACGAAACAGAGTGGGCCTCAGCCCTCGCTCCTCCTGAACGCTGGTGTGGAGGACAGTTCTCAGCAAAAGCGTGCCTGGAGGGGTTGGGCTGGCGCGTGACTCCCACGGGGCTCTGCGCCTCTCAGGCCCACTGGATGTCTACAACACCCCTCTGAGCTGAACAGGCAGGAAAAGTAACGTTTTTCCTTTTTCCAGAAGAGAAACAGAGAGCTAAGGGGTTGGCAAAGGCTTCTTCCTTGGATTCAAGGCTCTTTCCGTGATAACCACAGCGTCCAACAGCAGCATGACACTGTTCCTGCTAGAACGGTATCAGCAAACGCATCATGTAAACACTTCCAGGTGCCAAGGCGCCTCTTCTGAGTGCTTCGGGTTAACGCCTTCGGTCCTCACAGCGCAGAGATCACTTAGCACAGAGAGGTCAAGCCACTTGGGCGCAGCCACACAGCTTCGGAGTGGTGCAGCCAGGACATGGGCCCGGCGGTCGGCTCCGGAATCTGTGTTCTGGACCTCGGCCTGCCCCACCAGACACGGCAAGGGCTGCCCTTGAGTCCTGCCGCGCCCCAAGGAACCGAGACAATAAGAGATTTATGAGGGCCGCGGAGCGCCAGCCCAGCTTGCATGCCCAGAATAGCCCCTGGCACAGGGCATCGCTCCATGAATATCGTTGCATGTATGTGAGATAGGTGGTTTCTGTCTAGCCCGGTGGCCGGCCGCTGCTGCCAGCCGCGGGCGTACCCTCAGAATCCGAGCTCAGGTTGGGCCACAGCCCCCACGGGGCTCCCGCCCAGTCTCCCCTCCTAGCAGCTGCCCCGAGGCTGTCGCCCGCAGCACCCCAGGGCTCTGGCGTGTGCACAGACCTCACCGCGGAGCAGCGTGCATGGCTAAGTCAGCCCTGCCTCCCAGCGGCAGGCTGGAAAAGCTTGGCACCACTCCCCAGGACAAGCTGACTCTCAAGCTGCTTCTTCAAGCCTTCCTTCGCTGCACGGCGTGAGTAAACAAACAGCCTTTCTTTGGCTCCGGAACACACCAGGGCCCTAGCTCTCTTTCCAAACAATCTTCAGCAGGCACTGGAACTTTCAAGTCCTGAAAAACACACTCGATCAAGAGCTAAAGGATTTCATCATTCCTCACACACATACAGAGCAGAGACCATTTCCCTGCGTCTCCTCCTAACTGGTCTCCTAACTGTGGTACGGAGCTACCCCTCACGCCCACAAAGAGGCTTCATTCACACCTCAGGTCACGGCCTGGGGGTCTTGCCAAGTCGCCTGAGTTTCCTGGGAGTGGGTGACTGCAGGTGAACGCCGGGAACTAGACCAAAGGTCATTCCCATGGCCCTGGAATGGCATCAGAAACAACTGCCAGGCTGGCAAGTATGGAGGACGAGCTGGGCTGGGCCAGGAGGTGGCCATCTTCCCAGCCCAGGGGAGCCAACGCGCAGGGGCTCTGCTAGTCACCCCAAGTCTTCCTTCGCCTCCGTGACAAAGATGACAGGAGCGAGAGTCTCGCCCAGCCTGGCCGCAGAGGACACAGACCTGCCTGGTGGGCACTTGGTCCGGCCCAGAGAGGGAAGGCCCAGAGAGTGTGATCTTCAGCTTTGTCCCAATGGGGTAGCACAGGCCACAGGGTGGAAAAATGAGCAAGCTTTGGAGCCAGAAAACTGGGTGTGACCCCCACTCTTCCTTGAAAGCTGCAAAAATAACAGCACAGTTTGCTGTGAGATTTGGATGATTCTGCCTCTTCCCCACTCAGGCCTGAGTCTCGGTGGTGGACATGGAAGAGGAAGAAAGCCAGACGTGGGTGTTGCCTTCGGGGGAAGCTGCGGAAGAGTATCTGGGGACCCCTCTGCTGTCTTTACCGCTTTTCTGTCACTCTGAAGGGTCCATAATCAGAAGCTGAATTAGAAAGGACAAAACAGGCCTTGGTCCTCTCCTCGCAGTGCTTACAGCTTAGCGAACCACAGCGTGGTACAAGGTACAAGGTCCACAGCCATGTCCATTCCCCCTCCAGAAGCATCTGGGCCAGGAGGACGAAGAGTCGCCCTCCAAGGATGCAGGAGCGCAAAGATGCCGGAGCGGACGTGTCCTCGCGGGGGGTGGGGGGAGGTTCTGAGACCCCAAAACACTGCTTAGCCTCACGCCCTGCGTATTTGATACTTTAGAAGCCATCCAGCTTAAGGAGAGCTAGACGGGTCGGAAACCCGCACAATCTCACCTCTTGAAATCGCTCACCCGTCAGTCACCTGTTTCTCCCTAACGGGCCACGATCCCAGGGGAGCCTGCCCTGTGGACCCCGGGCCCGGCCACATGCTGAAGCACTTTACCAGGGAGGAGATTCTGTCTGCTTGTCAGGAGTGACACGCCCTGGGTTTTACCAGATTGTACTGAAATGAAGACAGAGACCTCCTTTACTGATGTTATCGAGAACCCTGCGCCCACTCGTGTTCACCAGAGCCACGTGAGGCTGCCCCCAGCATCCGGAGCAGGAGGCCGCGGTGGGTGAGAGGGTGACGGCGCGTCATCTCGCTCTGCCTGCGGGCTCCACGCCCCTGCAGGACGAGGCCGCCACGAAGGGGTGTTCTGCAGGTTAAATGCACCAATGCTGATGAAGCAGCGTAGGCCTCGACCGGTGGGGACAGTCACCGTGCCACTTCCCGTCGTTATTATCATAAAGAGAAACCAATTCAAAACTCACTGACCAGTAATGGCTATCTCCACGCTGAGCTAAACTGCGCATCAGATTCCTCAGAGGATGAATCTGCACGAGCCCTGGGACCCTGCGGTCCAGAAATGTTACTCATGGTGCCCCTGGAAGTCAGCACCACCCCCGGGCCGTGTACCCCACAGAAGAGGCTGTGACTGCAGTTGGTCACAGTGGAGACCTTCTCCAATGCAGGAACACCGAGTCCACGCTAACTGTTGCCTCTCCCACATCCTTCTCACTCGGTGCAGTGAAGGCCGCGGCCAGGACATTGGGAGAGGCGAGCCCCCAGCTCTAGGGGGGTCACAGCGTCGAGACCCTTGGGCTTGGGGGCCAGAGAACCTATTTTCAAGTTGGGTGGGCGGAGGCCTTTGGCGCTTGAGTAACACCTGCACACACAGGGCTATTTATCCCACACGTGCCATCAGCAGCATCTAGCACCTGAGCTGCAGCTAACCTCAGCCTCCCGAAAGGAGCTCACTGTCTCTTGGGGATCAAGAACCGAGATGGCTCATGGGAGCAGGTTCTCCTGTCCTCCTAGCCCTCTCTTCCCGAGAGATCAGAAATTTCCACAACCAGCTCCCGCAGCCACTGCAGCGCAAGTTCGATCCCCGGGCAGGGAGGGGACCCACATGGCGCAGCAGACTTCTCCTGTCTCGCTGCTGCTCCCCTCAGCAGTGGATTTCAGTAGATCCGTCCATTCTGCTCCCTACTCTGTCTCTGATGAATCCTCTCACCCCTCTGTCTGGCCTGTACCCCATCTCTATGATTAAATAAATAAAAATCTTAAAAAAAGTCCCACAGCCCGCAGTCACAGCGCTAAGTCGCCTGCAGCAGTGAGCCTCAGGCCCGAGCTGCCTCTTGACCAGCATGACCAGCAGGGGGACCTGCCCCATGAGGGGGTCCGCCCGGTGACCCACAATTCCTGCACCAGCTCCCCAGCGGGCCAGGCGGGGACTTTGCACGGTCCTCCTGCAGAGCCCTGAGCCAGTGCCCAGGGCTGAAACGCTCCCTTTCGTCCGTGGGAGGGCGTGGGGCAGCAGGGGAGGGCTGCGGAGTGTTCAGACGAGGGCATTGTCTCAAAGGAATTTTTAAAATACACATGTTTAAGTCAGGCCACTGTAAGGATGTGGTCGGGTGGCTTTCTCTCCCTCCCCAGGCTGGCAAAGCCACGAACAGTTACCACGGCAACCCAGGGACGCCCAGAGCTGCTAAGGAGGGGTGTGATGGGGTTACTTTCCCCTCCCCTGCAGTCCACACGCTTGGACCTGGGGGTCTCTGCAGGGCGGTCCTGACCTGAACATTCAGTAAAGGACGCTGGGCAGCTGTCAGGCCACTTCTGTGACTGGGGCCACGGCTGACGAGGCCCCAACTTCCCCACCCAGCCTTCCTCGAAAGTCACGTGCCGGAGACCCCAGGAGGGGCTGTGAGAAGGAGCCACCAGCATTGCCACGCTCTCTCCTCCGTCCCAAACAGGGCTACATGCCAGCCAGGGCCTGCCGCTCTGGGAGCCAGGGCTCCCCCGGCTCAGAGCTGAGCCCCATATGTTGGAGCCCCACCTGCCGGAACCCCCTGCAGCCCCACGAGAGGCCCCTCCACAGGCTTGGTCACGCTCAGCAGGCCTGCGGGAAGCGGAGGTCCAGGAAGCAAAGGCCTGGGGCTGGGAGTGCGTTAGAGTCAGCCCTCCTGCCAGGAGGCCCCAGGGAATCAGTGTGGGGGCAGGAGCAGGAGCAGCAAGCAGGACCTGCTCAGCAGGCAGCAAAAGCCTCCGCTGGAGCTGGGCTGAGGCCCAGGCCTCCGTGAAGAGAGTAAGTAAATGCAACCCAGAGACAGAGCAGACGCGTGGGGCCAGAGCCTGCGGCTGGAGGGGCGTGGGAACATCTGCTTGACAGAGGGGGTTTCCTTGAGCGTGATGGGAACACTTTGCGACTAGATGGAGCAGCAACAGCATGCATGCCATTAAGTTGTAACGTTAAAATGGTTGACTTTCATGTTATGTGAATTCATCGCAATAAAAAATAGAAATCTAGCTCCTGATAGAGAAGTTTCCCATTGGCTCTGGAATGATTTGTTGGATAGCAGAAGCCCAGGCCACAAAAAAAAAAAAAAATAGGTACACTGGATTTCATCAAAATTAAAAACTGTGCATTTAAAGAATGCACAAAGCATGTATCTGAAGAGGGTTTGAGATCCAGAATGTATGGACTCCTACAGCTTCAACAGAAATCAAACAACCTGATTAGAACATGAGCAAAGGACCCGCGTAGACATTTCTCCAAAGAACACATACAAATGGTCACTAAGCAGAGAAAAAACGTTCCACGTCACTAAAGGCAAATCAAAGCCAGAATGAATCCCCAGAGACACCCATCAGGGTAACTGTTATAAAAGAAAACAAAAATAACAAGAGTTGGGGAAGATTCCAGGATTTGAAGGAATCCAAATCCTTGCACTTTGCTGGTGGGATGTAAAATGTGGAAAATGGCATGATGATTCCTCAAAAATACATATAAATAAGTAATCATAGACTTAACATATAATCCAGCAACTCAGCTTTTGGGTACATTGTATGTTCTAGCTGTCTTAAAACAGAAAAACAAAACTAGATTGGCTTACTAGATCGTCACCTGCTTTCCACCGCTGGAGCAGGTTATGGCTGATTACCCGCTGCTGAGTCTCAAGGTCAAGCATAGCCTGGTAGCAGGCACCATTCAATTAAATTGTGAATAAAAGCAAGTTGTGTTGTTGGTGTTTCTGTCTGTCCACTGCCTGTCCCTGTCTTGCTGCTGGGTGCAACTTGCATGGTGTGAACTGCACGCGACTAGGTTTGCCTGCTTTCTCCCTGGACCCATGGCGCCTAAACCCATAGCTGCCACCCAGGTCCCATCACTGTCCCCCAGAGAAGAGCAGCCCCGTTTATGTCCAGCCATGGGGGCCAGTGACTGACATTCTGAATTCTGCCGCAAAGGGCTATGGGAAGGGCTGAGCCAGACCAAAACCACCTTGCAAACCATCGACCCAGTTGTTTGTGGTCCCCAGGTTGACTTCCTAATTCTCCCCTCTCCACCCACCCAAAGGATGTGGAAGGATTAACCTTCCAAGCCTGCCTGCCTGCCTGCCTGCCTGTCTGTCTGTCTGTCTGTCTGTCAAGTGAGAGTGATCACCCTGCAGATGGCGGTAGAATCGGATGATATCACAAGGCTGGGGAACCGGCTCCACTCTGTGCACAAAAGCTGCTCCCCAGCCTCAAACATCATCACCCTTTGGTGAGGCAGGTGGCGCACCGGCAAGGCAGACCCCTGCCGTCAGCCTGGGGTGGAGGGACTCAAAGCCAGGAGACTCCGCCCAGTAACCGACACTTCTGGGAAGGGTGCTGGGATATCAGAACAGGCAGAGCGGGCCTCGCCCCAGTCACACCTGCAAGCACATACCGACCTCAGAATCCTCTGCAGTGGAAAATCCCGTGAAATGGAGGCAAAGCTCCCAGCTGGCCTTTCTCCACAGTTGGCAGACACTGTGGACAGAGCTTATGTGGGGCCCGGGCGGCGGTTTGAGTGCACAGCCATGCCGACAGCGGACTTGGAGCTCACTCCTTTTTATGACAAATCTCATTTACCCATTGGCGGCAGTGGGGGGGGGGGGTCACCATCCCATACCCAGCCTCTGTCCAGGACCAAAAGGAAATCCAGCTAGAAGGGTCTGGAGAGGTCAGCTTTGGTCCCTGGCACCCATGTGACGCACAGGACCTCTGCTTTGCCCCTCGCGGCATGTCAACCCAAGTGGTTCCAGAGCAGGCACACCCCGCTGACGTTTTCAAAATATCTAAAGATAAACCACAGACTCCCAACGTGGTTTACAGCTGATGTGAGGTGAAGAGGAGGACGCAATGGGAGAAGGAGAAGGAGGAAACCTCAAATCCAAGCAAGTGTGCTGCACCCAACACCTGCCGCCACGGAGGGAGGCGGGAAGCACACGTGCAGCACCTTCCCGGGTACCCGAGGATGCTCGAGTGCTGGAGGCCACAGGAGGGCATTGTGGGAGCCGGAGCCCTCTTGCTGAAAGCACAGGGAGCTGACTATCAGGGCCAGCGAACAGGAGCTGCAGCTCCCTGGCGAACAGGAGCTGCAGCTCCCAAGGGATGGTCTTGGCTGGTTTCCCCGTCTAGCTTGTTGCTGGGGTTCCTACCTCACCCTTGGCTAGGAGGGAGATGAGACAACAGAGGGTGGGGAACTTGCCCCAAGGGTGTGCAAGCAGAGGAGGCTCTGCACCCGCTCTGCCCTGGTGACGTGGCTGTCCTTAAGCAGGAGGTGCCTGCAGACCCACATCTTTCCTTCCAAGAGTTCTCTGAGAAGCAGGGTGCAGGCACCCCCAGTGCATCTTCTCAAAGCAAGCGCCCGTCAGAGAGAACCAGGGCAGGGTGGGGTGGGACTGATCCCAGTCACCGTGATAAGGCAAGTAAAGCAAAGAAAAGGCGTGCAGCATGAAAAGAAATACAACCCTCCCTATCTGCAAAACTGTGATTGTTTACATAGGAAATCCCAAGGAATCTACAAAAATCCTATTGGAACTACTAAGTGAGGTCAGTGTTCAGGACACGGGGCAGCACACAATGCAAGAACACGGGAGCCAGTGGAACCGGGTTAAACCATTTACAATCACTGCACAGAAAACGAGCTATGTAGGTATAAACTATCTTTATACTGAACATTAAGAAACAACGGTGAAATAAATAAAGAAGACCCGAGTGAACTGAGACACATATTTTGTGATCATAGACTCAAAGACTCTGCATAACCATGTCATGGCTCCCAAATTAATCTATAGGTTTAATGTAATTCCTATAAGAGCCTCAGTAGGTATTTTATGGACATAGACAAGCTTATCCCAAATGTACAGGCCCTAGAATAGTGAAAACAACTTTAGAAAAATAAGCACACAGGAGTCATCCCACCTGGCTTTAAGTTTATTAGACAGCAGGAATCAAGACAGCCCGGCACCCTGGAAGGACAGACAAAAGGTTATAGAATAAAAGCGAGAACCCAGAAATACACGCACACAAATGTGACGGGTTTTGACAGCAGGGCCAAGGTGGTTCTGTGGAGGAGCCCCGCCCGGGCTCGCAACAAACAGTGCTGAAGAAATGGACAATCGAGCAAAGTGTGGACTTCAGTCTAAATTTCACACCATATGCAAAAACCACCTCAAAAGATGTCATGGATTTAAATATAAAACTATAAAATTTTTAGAAAAAAAGTAGGAGAGAATCTTCAGGATGGAGACCTTGATAGAGTTCTTTGACTTAATACCCAAAGCACTGCCCAGAAATGCAACGCTTCGATTGTCCTGCAAAAAAACTTTTGTTCTGTAAAAGGGCCTGCCAGAAAATGAACAGATAAACTACAAGTAGAATGTATTTGCAAGCACATTTTGACAAAGGATCAGTCATAGCCTGTATGAAGAATTCTTAAAACTCAATAGTATGACAAAAATTCCAGACATGTAGAGCTATTTCACCAAAGAGAAGATACAGAAGGCAAGTAAAGACATGAAAGAAGTTGATCAAAGAAATGCAAAATTTAAAACCACAGTGAAATCCTGCAATACACAGAGGAGAAGGCAAGGTCAAAGAGTGACAACAGCTAACCATGGCCAGAGGGCAGACACCGAGCCACTCCTGGCTGGTGGGATGTGAAAGGATGCAGGGATTTTGGCAAACAGCAGGCCATCCTTTATGGATGCACTAAACATGCGACTACCATATGACCCAGTGATTCCAGTCTTAGGTATTATCTGAGAAATGAAACTTAGGTTTACACACAAAAGAGCCTGTGTACAAATGTTCATAGCAGCTTTGTAAGAACCCTAAACTGGAAAAACCCAGAAGTCCTTCAATGAGGGAATGGTTCAACCAAATGTGGTATGTCTGGACCATGGAATACTACTCAGCAATGAAAAGGAAGGAACTACTTAGGTATACAGCACCCTGGATGAAACTCGAGAAAGTATGCTGAGTGAAAATAATCCGCTCTTGGTGGTCATACAGCATCTGATTCCATTTTTGTATCATTTTCAGATTGTCAACATGATAGAAGAAGAAAACAAATGAGAGTTGGTCCAGGGCCAGGGCTGGAGGACAGTTGGGAGGTGAGTATGTCACTTAGAGCAACCTATCTGGACCTCGGCTGGATCACTGTGAGTTTCTGGGCTCTGGCATCCTACTTTAGAAAGATGTCACCCTTGAAGGAAACGAAGTAAAGAGTCCTTGGGAACTCCCTGTATTACTTCTTACAACAGCTTGTGATTCTTCTCATGATCTCAAAATAAAATATTTCCTTTTTTAAATCTTAAGATTTTAATAGAAATATGGGTTTCTGACTTCCCTTGAAGAAATGGGAAAATATGGTAACTCTGGGCCACGTCCCCACATGGTGCCCATCTGTGGGAGCTGGGATGGTCCCTCCTTCAGACAAGGGGAGGGCAGGACCCCTCTGCTTCCCACGCCCCACCACTCCCTATTGCCTCCCACCCAGTCATTTCACAGTTACCGTTTCTTTTGAGGATGACTGTTTTCCTTCTTGAGAAAAGAAGACAGTAAGTAGGGAAGAAAGGGGCAAAAGGAAAACTGGATTTCATCATGCTGACTTCCAGGTCTGACTTTCTCATTCAAAACACTTGACACCATAAGTCACAATGGCCGGCCACTGTGGAAAACTACTAAGAAGTGTCTTCCTGGCTTTGTTCGCCAGGACATGACTTCAAGCTCTCAGACTTCAAATGGATAACTGTAAAGCTTGAATACAGTTTAATGTCCCAGCCTCACATACAAGCGGGCAGTTAAAGCCCAACTCAACTGTCAGGGCCTTACCCCAGAGGCAAATGACAGTTCACACTTAACAGACTCAACATCGACAGACTTTAAAGATTATTTTTTAAGGGTCACACTTTATTTTGGGGGAACAGTGAGGAAATATTTTATTTGAAACTCCTTTGCTGCATCTTTGTAAGTGGATGGGTAGCATAATTTAGAAAAAACAGGTGGGACTCTCATAATGTCCATTTGAAAAACACATATAAAAAGTAAAACTAGTTTTTATGGCTTACAAAATTAGAGCTAAGCCTTCATAGGGGAATTCTGAAAATGAAATGAATAATACCTCCACCCAAGCCCAGTGTTCTAAGTGTCCTCCGCGGGCAGAGAAGAGATGCTATTAAAAATGCCTCCACAAGGTCAGCCCAGAGAGCCGTGGCCAGCAGAGCGGCCCTGCCACCCACCTGGTTGTCCTGGGTGCTGTTCTCGTTGCCCATGGTGACGCAGGGTGCCGGTCCCTCGGGGTTTAATCAGAGGCGACTGGAAGAGACAGAGTATACACATCTGTAAAATGGAGCCTTTTTCTGTCTGCTCATCTCCCCACACTCGAGCGTCAGGTGATGGGGGACATTGTTTATCTTTGCAGCCACATCACGGAAAATCGCTTTTGAAGGGTTTTCTTTTGCAATATTCCACCCAGACCTTTTTTCCCAGGGGGGTGCTGAGGTTCGATTCCCACGGGGGTTGGCAGCAGCGTCTGGCGTCTGAGTTAAGGCCAAGGCACAAACACGGGTGTGGGACGCGAGCGACAGGGGGGCTTTGCGGGAGGGCCGGGTCGCGGCGGAGTCTGGCCGGCTGGCGGCTTCTCTGCGCCTGGGGGTGCTGCTGGAAACCCCGTGTGGCTGCTTTCCCGCCGTCGGTGACAGCGGAGCTCCGAGTCGAACATGAGGAGGCGTGAAACCCACTTCTCTTCAACAACATATGGTTTTTATATTTGTTACTCTAAACACTTGTTTCATCCAATCGCTTTCACTTCTGCGCACATTTTTAGGAAGGTGGACTGGTTTCTTGCCGAGAAAATGGGTGGTTGGGGCCAGAGAAGGGATAAATGATCACGCACAGTGGCACGCTGTCGCGACGGCCAGAATCGGGTCCTCCGGCTCACGTGGTGACATTGCTTGTTTGTCGTTAGCGTGATGAGGACGCGCCCCACACAATTCACAGAAGCCAGGACTTCGCGATGGCGTCGAACTGAGCTCCGGGAAACCCCCAGACGCAAGCGGGCCCGCAGCTGCTATCTTCCCTCTTCGTGAGTGGAGCAATTTTCCTTACAGAAAACTTTCTAAATGATGGTTTTTGAGGCTAACCCAATGGGGAAACTGAGGCTGCAGAAGGCTAGAGGCTTCCCAGATGCAGTTTGGAGAAACCAAAGCTAAAAATAGAATTCACTCTCCTCCTTTGAATTCAAGATTTCTTTCACTTTAACATGGTTTTCATTATCATGTTCCCTTAGAAATCACGTCACTGACTCAAAATAAAATTCACCCATTGATGGCTCATCTACTCAGCCAACATTGATTGAGAAGTTGCCATATGCCACAGCATTGGACAGTCTCCAGGAAAGAAAGTGTAGGAATTTTGAATGGACTCAATTAAAATGCCCCAAACTGAGAAAATGGCGAGTGATATCACTTCAGTGATTAATTCTCTCACTCCTAACCCTTTAACCAAAAGAATGCAACCACTTCATCCTTTCTTGCCACTTTCTGTTTATTTGGTGAACAAATGAAAATCTTACGTTCACATATAGAATATAAAAAATCTCCATTTATATAAAATTGATCACTTCCATTTATTTTTGATGTTCATTTGGAAACTCATTAGAAAATCACAGTGTTGGGCCTCCCTGGTGGTGCAGTGGGTTAAGCAACGCACTATGAAGCAAATCACAGCCACTGCGGCACGAGTTCGATCCCTGCTGCCGGCCAGCGGGGGGACCCACATGGTGCAGCAGACCTCTCCTGCTGTGCCCGCTGCTCCCCTCAGCAGTGTACTTCCATTGATCTGCCTGTTCTGCTCCCCGCTCTCTGTGGTGAATCCTCTCACTGCCCCCCCACATCTCTGGCCTGTACCCCAGCGCTTGTATGCATAAATAAATAAATCTTTAAAAAAAAAAAAGAAAATCACAGTGTTACAATCAGTACGCCCTTATCAAGAAATAGAAGTATATTAATGTTATAAAATATGTGCATGTATTTTTTATGGCAACGTCCTTGTACCCCTCAGGGACAAGGAGCACGTCAGTGGGAATTGCATATGGCTCAGGGCAGTGTTCATTTGTAAGACCCACTCACCAAATTAAATTCAATCATTCTACTAAAAACCAGAGATTCCAAGCGTGCTTTTTAAGCAGGTGACTAGACTAAAGAGAACGGCCAGGCCAGTTCTGGTTCCGTGTCAGTTCCACTACCAAAGGAAGGCCCAGCTGGCTGGATCCCGGCAGGCCCAGAGCAGCCACCCCCTTAGGGCTTTCCCGAGACCTGGAAGGAGGCTGAGTGCAGCTCTGCCCAGTACTTACATTTCCCAGGATGGTCGGTGACTTTGGAGTCTGTGGTCCCTGGAAAATCTGCTTTTCAGCGATTGGACTTTCTCCTCCTCCATTCAGAAATGGGTGAGGTCGGAGCAGAGACACCGACCCACCCAAGCAGCTGGGCAAACAGCCGGTCTCCACCCTCACCGGCACAAACCAGCTGTGCTTCCTACCTGGGCAGTGGCCACGTGGGGCCGCTGTGATTGTGCAAACTCAGTGGCTCCCAGCCTCCGGGCCAGGGCCCTGCCCAGCGGGGATTCTCCCTGCATTCCGTGGCAAGACGCCTTTCAGGAACGGCTCATCCAAACTGACTCTAGCCCTGTGGTCTGCTTGGCCCGTCTCGGGCTGCAGGGCTGTCCTGCCCCCAGGAACTGGGTGTCATCAATCACTTACCACCCCACCCCACATTAGAGCAAGGGACAAACCTTTCTGTCTAGCGAGTAAAATAATCAAAGGCCTTCCTGTTGAAACCTGGGAAAAGTCGGCTGTAAATAACATGGGAAGACAAAGAAAACCCGGGGAGTGTGGGTGACGCCAGCAGGCTGGCACCTGTTGATGGTGTGTGTGCTGGGTGTGCTCACCCAGGCGGGGCTTGAGTTTCAGCAAATGAAGTCATAACAAGCAGTAGGCCCGCCAGGTCGCTGATGGCCAATCTGCCCAGCTCGGGGAGAAGGGGCCCCGCGGCCTCAGGACGGGCTGAAGGACAGTGGCCCCGAGACCTACCACCCACCTCCTAGGACCCCCTCCCCCCAGTCGGCTGCTCTTCTGCACGACGCGGCCAGTTGTCATTTTATTTTTTGCAGCAGCAGCAGAGCCTTTCATTCAACTGAGACCTCCTGCAGAAGCCTTTGCGTCTGCCACTAGGTGCAGCCTCTCCAGGGAAACAGACGAGCCTTTCGCCAAAGGCTCGCGGGCCCAGCAGGAGCCTTTCCACGCTGAATGTTAGGAGCTCCCTGGAGGGGACCGCTGGCTAGGGGCGCTCGGTGACCCACCTCTGGTTCAAGCAGAACAGACTGTGTTTTCAACAGATAAGCAAGTTGTGGTCTCTCCACACAGTGGAACATTATTTAGGCATAAAAGGGATGACATTCCGATGCCTGCCGCGGCTCTGGTGAACCTTGAAAATGTTATGCTAAGTGGAAGAGCTCAGGCACGAAAGGCAACATGATGTGCGATGCTGTTGGCATGAAATGTCCAGCACAGGCAAACCCAGAGGGTCTGAAAACAGCATGTGGGTGGATTAAACGCCACTGCCTTGCTTACTTTAAAACGGCTAATTTTGTGTTACACGACTTCTACCTCCGTTAGGAAAAGTGCATGTTCACATCTTTGGGTTTTGAACGAGATATTGTTTGAAAATAGGAACACGTTTGAAAACTGCTGCCTTCACCTCTATTAGCAGTAGATCTTTGTACAGTTGAGACCCAGAGAACTAAGACACGAGACACACTCCAGTTGTTGAGCCACGTGTGACTTGCAGGTTGTGAACATGAACCTGGAGCTCAGGTCACACGCTGTTTGGTGGACACCAGTTCCACCCACCCCGTGCCTGATGTGTAAATGCTACAATTTTGTCACACCTAAAATGGGAAATAGGGGCCTCCCTGGTGGTGCAGAGGGTTTAGCGCCGTTCTGTGAAGCATCCACAGCCACTGCAGTGCGAGTTCAAGCCCCAGCTAAGGGGGTGACCCACAGGGTGCAGCAGACCTCTCCTGCCTCCCCGCTGCTCCCCTCGGCAGAACAGTCTGACTGTTCTGCTCTGCACTCTGTCTCTGGTGAATTCTCTTACCCCCTGCACCTCTGACCTGTACCCCAGTTCTTGCATGCACAAATAAATATTAAAAAATAAGCCAGAAAAGTCAGACTTTAATGAAAGTTTCTTTCTCCTACCCACTTATTCTGTGCAGCTAAGTGCCATCTTGGTCTCCTATACATGAGAACACAAAATTCATTTATTGTTTCTTGTTTACTTATTTCTTTTTATTTGATTCAGGTAATGTCACCTTACAAACTGTATATGTTTTAGGAGTACAGGTTATGAAATTCATTTTAAAAGACAGGTGTTCAAGAGAATTTTTATTTTCAATTGCTGTATTAGTGCAAAATTATCACAAAAGATTCATTGATTCACTTATTTTTGCATTCAGTAATTACTGAGTTCCTTTTAAAAAAAAAAGATTTATTTATTTATGCTTACAAGAGCTGGAGTATAAGCCAGAATCATGGGAGGTGAGAGGATTCACTAGAGACAGAGCGGGGAGCAGAACAGGCAGATGGACCGAAATACACTGCTGAGGGTAGCAGCGGGCAAGACTGGAGAGGTCTGCTGCACCCTGTGGGTCCCTTCTCTGGCTGGGGATTGAACTCGTGCTTCTGTGCTGCGGATGCATCACAGTGCAGCGCTCAACCCGCTGTGCCGCCAGGGAGGCCCCTGAGTTCCTTTTTTATGGTCTTGAGGCATTCATAATCTCTTTAATATTTATAGCAAAGCTAAGGGGAAGGTTATTTTCTGGTGGAAGCCAGAGAGGCCAGAGGCATGTCCAGAGACCCGGGAGCAAGGGGAAGGCTGGAGGACTGCATGTAGGAGGCGGCTGCCCTGCAGGGATCCACCGAGCCAGGCAGCTGTCTTGGAGGATTTTGATAAGAGTCGTGGTGTGTTCATTTAATTCTGTGGTGGAGCATGGCTTTTCTGGTTTCAAGTGAAGTTGGTTTGGAAGGTTTCAGCTTAATGGGTGCCCCGCCCGGATCAGGGAAGCTGCAGCCGTTCTGGGCGTGGGCAGGTGACTAACCATCACCACAGCGCTGTAGGAGCCTCCAGCGTATTTGGGGAAATGAGGCCCAGGGCCGGTCAGAGAGAGGAGGGGCCGCCGTGGGAGCGTGAGAACTGGCACAGCAGCAAACACGCAGCAGCGGCAGGTGGGCGGAGGGCAGTCTCAGAATGCAGACCGAGGCCCAGGTCTGCTGATGCCCCATTTTACACGCTGCGTGTAGGGCGGGCGGCGTAGGTTGCTGGGGACTCAGAGACAAGATCACACAGGCCGGTTGTATCGATGATGTGACGGGGGTTCAGAGAGGTCGTCACTGTCACTGTCTTGAACGGCCTCTGGGATTTACTGCTGCGTCACACACCAAGGTTCCTCGTCAGGATTTTTATTGTCTGTTTTTAAAAGTTCTCTTTGGTATGCGGTCGAAACCTATCTGTTTTAGAGGATTAATACAATTAGATTTTTTTCTTTATTGCATAGATTGTTGATGCTGGAAGAAACTTGGATGTTGTCTTCTCCGACCCTTCTTGTTATTACTATTTTAAACGAGGTAGTGTTGCATGATAACAGTATATAAGCATCAGGCATGCATCGTTAAAAATCAGCATGTGTATGAGTTCATGAAAAGTTCGATTTTATCCCTTACCATACCGTGTCCCATTTACCCATGTCCTTTCCCCTTTTCTTCTGCTAACTGGCCTTATAGTCTGAAAATTTATTTTTGTCTTATTTAATTCATTCATCTTGTTTCTTTATATACCACATATAAAGGAAAGCACATGGTGTTTGGCTCTCTCTGTCTGGCTTATTTCACTAAGCATGATACCCTCAAGGTCCATCCATGTTGTTGCAAAAGGCAGGATTTCATCTTTTTTATAGCTGCATAGTATTCTACGGTGTATATGGGCCACTCTTTATCTAACTGTGCTCAACAGCGCTCAGCCAGTGTGCTTAGTGCTACAGGGAACACAGGATGTAGCTCTTGAATTACTGTTTTTATTCTTCAGGTCAATGCCCAGAAGTGGGGCAACTGGATCCAGGGGAATCCTCTGCCACCTTTTATGGAAGAAGCTGAGGTCTAAAGGGTGGGAATGAGTACTAACCTCTCACCGCAAGTAGGCTGAAAGCAGAACTAGGCTCAGCCAGGTTTGCTTCGAACAGGCAGGCAGCCCCCCTGACTGGGCACGGGGAGGCCCTGGAGTCACCTCCAGGGCAAGCCGGCAAGGTCAGCTGAGGTCCACGATTACTGACGTGTTACCCTCTGGCCACTACAGCCTCCAGCAGATCAGATCCTGCATCCGCAAAGGGTGTGGGAGGCGCTGCCCCAAGACGCCAGGTTATAAGGGTGAGCTCAGGGTCACCTGAAACTCCCTTGACTACTCTGTGAACCCTGGGACCTCAGCTCATTCCTGCGGCCACAGGTGACCCCTGCCCTCCCCCAGGCTGGCAGGCAGGAGACCTCAGCTTCTCCTCCAGCCACTGGGTTCAGTTGTTCCCACTCCTACCTTGCACAGCTGAGCGTGGAGCTACTTATAGCTGTTATCGTGTTCCTGTTTTAATACAAACAAACAGCCGTAGCCTGGGAAAGGCTTAGCAGGAGCCAGCGCCTGCCTTCTGCTTGGCAGGGGCCTGCGTGCAGCGCAGACCTGGCTGCTCTGTGGGGTGCCGGCATGCTCTCCCCTCACCCGCCTCCCTTAGCTCCAGCTGCTTCCCCTCCCCTCGCGAAACCACCTAGAAGTCTGGGCGTGAGAAGGCCAGCCTGGTGGGATGTGAGCACAAGAAGAACCCAGAAGCCGGCTGTTCTGCCCGGGTCAGCGGCCAGACTGAAGGACCCAGGCCCTGCTGTGGAGAGGCTGGGCCGCTCTTCACTGCGACGTCCTCGAGGCTGTTCCCACGACGGATCTTGCCTCGCCGTGTCCGGCCCGTTGTGGCTTCCAAGTGTCCACCTGTCACAGGCTGTTTGAATCGGGAGGGGTGGCGGCTCCAGGCCCCCTCCCGCACCTGCACACACAGGCTATGCGCGCGCTCACCCCACCCCTGCCCTGGGCCACAGACGAGGCTGCTTCCGGCCCACCCACCCCCGGGCCCCACCTGGAACCGCAGAGACCCCCGCGCTGCTGTGCAGACCCTGTCCTCACCCAGCGCCCTCACTGTGATAATGGACACGGTCAGGGTGTGGAACTTGCCTGGGTGCCAAAGCTCCGGCTGCCCCCAACTCTGGCTGGCCAGTGGCTGGCTGGATCAAATCTCTCTCACGGGTGAGATGACCATCTGTGAGTACGGCCCCTTGACCGGTGACCAGGTGTCGTTGGCGGTCACTGGGTCGGCGGCAGACTGCGAGGCACTGCCCTAGAGCACCGAGGATGAGGCTGGCCCGGGCTGTGCTGCAACCAGCCCCTCGGCCCCAGGTGCAGACATGAGGCTGCGTGTTGATTCACAGTCAGGTGTCTCCTTTGTTTCCTGCTCCCACGGACACGTGATGACACATCCAACACAAGGGTCTCCTCGGTCACCATTTCCCTGTAGCCCTTTGCTGCAGCCTGGGGAGCAGCAAAACCATTTCTCATGAAAACAAGCTGTGACATCCACGAAACTTCAGCCATCAGTCTGAATCCGAACCATGAATCTGTGCTGTCATTGTTGGAAGTCAAATGTAGAATCAATATCATTGGAAAAGGTGGACTGGCAGCGGGGAGGGAGCTGGGATGATGGGGGGAGGTGGGGAAGTGTTTCCATGCAGCGACATCTTGAGTGTGGACAGGAGGTGGGTGACAATCACCTCGGGAGACGCTAACACCGATGATACATGTGTCTGAGTTGTACTGGGGGACACATTTGCCTTTTCCATGACACAACAAGCCTTTGCAAATGCAAATATGTAATATATAATATATAATAGTCTCTACTTTTGTGCATGCTTGAAAAGTCCGTAATAAAAGATGGAGGAGGAACAAGAGGGAGAGGAGAAGAAACCCTTTCTCTTCCACTTGTGACTGGGATCCACGCCGTTTCCTGAGTCCGTCTTGGCTGAGCCAACGTTGCCTGCCAGCAGTGGGCTTTTGCAACGAGAGCATCTCTTCCGGAGCATGGAGCAGGGTCACCTGCCAGCAGTTGAGGCTATCTTTGATTGCATTTTCCAAACTGAACTTCCTTGCGGAACACAGATGTGACCCCAGTGGACCTCTAAGTCCAAGTGTTGCTTTGAAAGTCCTACTTCAACCCTCCTCTCCCCTCACGTGGGTCTGGCTCCAGTGCTCTGTGTCTTGCCATGACCTGGCTTCTGGAACATGCACCTGCAGACTGATCTCACCAGATATGGACCATCTCGCACATCTCCTGAACCCCCACCACTGGGACCTCCTTCCTGTCTGACGAGAAGCTCTGGTGCTGATTCCCGTGGACACTGTTCTTCCTCATTCTAGTGCCTTCTCCAGAGTTGGCATCCTTCCCTCCCACCACAACACACACATAGCTGTTGACTGGAATAAGTCAACCTGAACCTCTTCGCTTATGCTGCTTCAAGGAGCGGCATCTGCACAAGCACGGGCAGTGCTGGAGCATTGCACAGGCTGGTGTTGGGGAGGAGGGAAGCACAAATAGAGAATCCTCCACGAGGCCCCGATGCCAACAATAACATCAACTAATGCTCTTCAAAGAACGAGGACGCACAGAGGGTGATCTTGTGACCCATGGGATCCAAGAGTTTGTTGTCTCATCTGTTTGCTCTGACACATGAGAAGCAAGTTGACTTTCTCAGATCCTAACTTGAACTTTCTACCAGTCTCGGCAGAAGCCGAGTCACAGGAATGGACTTCTGAGTGACCAAAAGGGAGTAGAGTCACTTTTTTTTTTAAAAGGTTTATTTATGCATACAAGCACTGGGGTACAGGCCAGAGGTGTGGGGGGTGAGAGGATTCACCACAGACAGAGCGGGGAGCAGAACAGGCAGATAAACGGAAGTACACTGCTGAGGGGAGCAGCGGGCGAGGCAGGGGAGGTCTGCCGTGCCATGTGGGTCCCCTCCCTGGCCAGCGGCAGGGATCAAACTTGTGCTGCAGTGGCTGCGATTTGCTTCCTAGTGCGTTGCTTAACCCACTGCGCCACCTGGGAGGCCTTCGGGTCACTTTTTAAGCTCACAGAGTCACCTACAAAATTAAGTACCTCCAAGGGATAAATTTGGCCCCACTTAGAATCCCTCCAGCTTTGCCCTCCTCCACGCCCTCTTGCCTTTCTCCGTGCCCTTCACACGCAGGAGCACGGCCAGGAAGAAGGAGACGTTCAGTGCCTACGTCTTGCAGCCAGGACTGGCTGGACCTCGGAGGCGGCTCCTCCAAGGATAAGCTGCCAGTTCGTGGCTGGGTCCGGGTGTTCCCTTGGAGACCGGGAACACTGAGCTATCACCAACTCGACTCACTCTGGAACTTGATGCAGAGGCCAGCAGCTTGACGACAGAAAGTGAGCTCACTCCACTTGAACATCAGCTTGTGTCGCCGGGCTTAATCTCTTCACAACTCCTTGGCACCCTTTCTGCCACGGGGCTCTGTTAAGCCGTTCCCTGGCTCAAGCGTGGACCAAAATTTCCCCTTTTTAGGTCACAAACGCTGAGCACTCAGCCATCCCCGCGACTCTCCCCACCGTGTGCATTTCAACACCCTCGTGAACCACACTGATGAGACGCTGCAAGGGCGCCAGCAGCAGCTGTCTCGTGTCGCTCCCGCCGCCCACGGGCATTTCACGAGACGGATACACAGGCACAACCATGGCGGCGGCCGGGATGACGAAAGCACACTGATGTGCAGGTCTTCAAGACACAGCTGGATTAAGAGTCTCAGGACAAGGGTGGAGGTTGTCCAGGACACCCAAAATCTACAGGCAAGTTCACGCTTCCTGGGCTAGTTTCCTGGGCAGCAGGGCTGCCGCCTTGGTCCCCATGCCCTGCTTTTCCTGCCTGGGATTGGGACCCTGCACTGACACGGACGGCTCTCACCCGGACTGAAGAGCTCCTGGGGAGTCGGAGCACTGAACCACAGTCGGAGCCATGGGGAGTTTGCTCTCACTGGCCAACACTCAAGACCAGTCAGTTGCATCTGATCTGGCAAGAGCTGCGCCCTCCTCCCAGCAGGCTCCTGCCCTTCAAACACCAGCCTTCCTGCAGGGAGCAGAATCCCTCAACGCAACCTGACCTCTCCATGCTCATGACATCACACACCTGAGCAGGCCGAACTGAGGGCCCGCCTGCTCCTTTCCTCTGAAAACTGCCCATCCCCCGTTTTCTCCCGCTCCCACCCCCACATTGGCACCCACCACCCAAGCCACCTCCTGGAAACTGCTACACGGACTAGAGACCCATTCTGGCCAAGTGGGGCATCGGATTTCCCTTATGTTAGATGGGAGCCTGGATGTTTATCAAGGGAGGCCGCGGCCGCAAGGCAAGGAGGGTTGGGGGCCAGGTGCACGTGCTGATCTGGGGAGGGGCGTGATGGGGATTCCAGCAGAAAAGACCGACTCCCCTTGGGCCAGGGTGGGAAGGAGGCGGCCGAGAAGCAGGGGTGTAAAGAGGTGCCACAGCCCAAGGCTTTGTCTCTTCGGCTAGCTCCCGCCTCGTGAGTTTCTGTGTCTCACGACCACGTCCCCAGAATGAACCATGCCAAGTCGCACATCAACCCCACACTCTGGTCTTTTCTCCGACCCTAACCTCCCTCATTTCTGCGGCATCTGATACTACTCCCCACCACCCCCCTCCACTTTTGCCCACGTACAACTTTTTGAACAAGGCCGCGATCAGTCTCCTCCTTTCCCTCCCACTTGCTTCTCCAACCCTCTGAGCAAGCCTTCCAGTCTGGTCTTCTCAGAATATCCCACTGGTTCCCAGGCCTTCCATCATGGGATCCAGGAAGAAGGCTCTAGATCCATGTCCCGCCGTGGCAGCCCCTCCTTCCCCACCGGGCTCTGATGCTCTGATGGGCATGCCCCCTCAGAAGCCCCACCTGACCCCCTCAGCCTCTGGAGATGTAAATGTGCTCGTTCTCTATCAAGCTGAACTTCCCTCCACTCCCTCGTTTGCACCGAAAGACTATTCAGTAGCCGCGGCCCCTGGCCCACACGGCACAGCTGGGAGCTGCGTGAGCCCCAGATCACACGAGAAGGGCGAACAGCTCCCCCCACCCCAGGGTCTGCGCGTGTTTGCTGAATGAGTGGGTGGAAGGAACGGTTATTGCTTCTTTTCCCCTCTGCCCCATTCTTCTGTGTCTCCAGGATGCTCCCACAAACCCCCTGGAGGCTTCCTTCCCTGGGTCTCGCTCAGTGTCCCCTCTTCAGCATCCGCCTTGCTGCTGAGTGAGCCCTGTCGCCCCCCGCTGGGCACTCCAGGGACAAGCTGGTCACCCGGACTGCAGTGAAAAACCTGACCATTACGGGAAGAGGGAATCCCTCAAAAAACAGACAAAGCACCTAGCAGGAAAAGCCAAAAGCCTGTGGAATTTCCAACAAGCTTGGGACAGGTCTTTCCCACTACCCAGAAGCAGAGCATTTCCACAAAACCTTTCATAAGCCAAAATGACCTAAAGTGAAGACGTAATTACTATTAATTTAAATGGATTTTTGGAGCATGCCTAAGCCTCCCCCCCCCCCAAATAACCTGCCAAATCTATTAAATAACACATAAAATGTACAATAACACTAGCCTGCAGTAAAAGCAAGAATGATGCCATTAATGCACAGTCTGTATTAAGCAGCCCCCAGGGAGGGGGCTCGGTGGGGCCGCTCTCACTCCCTGGCCCTAGAAAGTCTCCTGCAAAACCAACACAATGCCATCTTGGTTCTCATGAGCAAAAGCAAAGTTCCTCTTTGGATTTTTCAGGTAGCAAGAACAGGGACTAATGTAGGTCTTTCGTAGAAGCAAAGAGACAAAAAGCAAAATTTTGAAAAGTTGAGGGGAGCCTCAACGATGCTTTCCCCTGAACCTCAGTAAGCTAAAGTCAGAAGACCTAGCAGGTGTGGCTGCCTGTGCAGACAGAAGCAGCAGGGCACTGGGAGAGACCCTCAAGAGCAGAAAAGCCCCCAAACAGTCAGCAGGTGTTCACACGAGAAAGGGCACGTGGGCAGTGCGGAAGCAGCAGCTGAAGCCTGGGAGCTCTGGCCCTTGCACACGTGCAGCTGGCGCACGCCGGGCCGCAGGCGGGGTGCGGGGGGCAAAGACCCGCAGTCCGCGCTCTGCCCAGCGCTGCGCACCGAGGGCTCGCTCTGGTCGCACTGTGTCTGACTCCACAGTGGGATTCTCTCGTCAGGCTTAGGATTGGCCCTATCAGCTGTGACCCCGAGGATTCCATTGTGATGGACTCAGTTACGATGGACTCAGGTAGGAAGGACTCAGTTATGATGGACTCAGGTATGATGGACTCAGTTATGATGGGCAACCTGCCACGCTCAGAAACACACGTTTTTTGTCCAGATCACGCGGTCACTCAAATTGGGAGTCACAGCATCAGAAGCAGGTCTGACAAGGCACGCGTACGTGAGTCCAGAGAAATTCCCAGCGAGCACATAACGCCGGCAGCACCAAGAGCCCTGGTGTGGCAGGGCCTTTGGGGTTCTTTTAAATCAACAACCCGCAGAGCCTTAAATACCCGAAAAGCTCTTTTGCAATGGCACACTCATAACAGAGGCCAGAAGAAAGTTTAGGCACCATCTAACCCGACCTTTCATTTCACAGAGAGACTAAGGCTCAAAAGTAATAGGGCTGATAAACTGCCAGTGACCAGCAGCTTATTAGAAAGAAAAAATGCAACAGGTGTGGCTTAGGCGACACTTAGAGGAGAGTTAGAAGCACAGGTGTGTCTTCAATCTCCCTTTATAAGGAAAAAAAGAGAGCGAAGTCACGTATCCCTTAAATCTCAGCAGCCAAACCAGTGTAAAGCCATCCGGGGCTCAAAGGAACAAAGTCATGTTTGAAACTTACCAGAATCCTCCTAGCCGAGGAGCAGAATGCGGAGAGGCCTGTGCTCCTGATGTCAGGTCGCTCCAGCACTGCCCTCAGCCTGCCTGCAGATTCGCCCAGGGTCACATGGAAGTGTTCTATAAATGTGCATTGGCTTAAGGCTGGGAACGCTGGCGTGTAAGCAATCTGACCGGGCCTGGCAATAGCTTTCCAGAAAACTCTGCAGCCCAGGGGGAAGATTATTGGTGGGGGGGAAGGGGGGAAGTTTGCAGAGAGCAGGTACCAGAACCTGCAGCTCTATTTTTCTCCAAGTTTGTTTGGAATATTAAGCCGGTCTCCACCTAGGCAAAGAGACGGTGCAGCAATTTAATTTATTTGGGGCACTTTTATATTTTGGTTCAGATGGGCCACATTTCCAAATAAAACAGCTTTTCAAAAAAAGCCATAACATTAGAAGTGCATCGGGTGAGGAAGGGCAGGCCGTCATCCCTGCCCACTAAACTCACAAGGTCAAGTTGTCCTCAAAACAGTGACTATGCTCCTTTGCGGAAGAAGGAGCAGTAACTGTCAGGCCAATTCTAAATGGCAGTTTCCTAAGTTCCATCGGTACTGAAGGAGCAATCGTGCAGTCATACAGTGGAAAACGAAGCAGGGCCTGGAAGGGGTGTGGAGCTCGTCCTGGTCCAAGCGGGGGAACTCTCCAAGCTGCATCCATCCCTGGGCGAACCCGGGAGGGCACGGGCCGCCATCTTGGAGAGAGGAGGCAGAGGCGGGTCTGCGCTGTGTGTGCTACGGTATGTGCGGTCTGCAGAGCCCGCTCGGTGTCGGGCTGTGTTGTAGCGCTCGCGCCAACGGCACCTTCTGGAAACCGAACCAAGACGCTAGTGGCAGTGGCAGCCTGCAGGGAGAGGAAAGGCCAGGGGTGGTGGAGGCTGACTTGCCTCCTAGTTGGCTGACTTGGTTCCTAGCTGACTAATCCAGAGTCAGTCGTTGGTCCCCGCCATGGTCCCCACGCTTGCTCCCCGGGTGAAATGACCTTGAGATATGCGAGTTATTTTTTTTATTTGTTTTTATTAAGATCTCATTGGTTTACATTGTTCTTTATGTTTTAGAGGTATTTAATTACACTGGACTCGCAGGCCAAAGCTCAGTGCCTCTACATGGTCCCAGGTCCCTCCAGAAAGCCTGCTAAGAACCTGTCGCTCACCAGCTGACGTAGCGCCACCATGCGGCAGTAGTGGAAGTGCAGTTTTTATCACGAAGCTTGCCTCTGTTTTTGTTTTTAAAGATTTATTTATTTATGCATACAAGCACTGGGGTACAGGCCAGAGGCTGGGGGTGGTGAGAGAGTCCACCAGACAGAGCAGGATGCAGAACAGGCAGATTGACAGAAAAAAACACTGCTGAGAGGAGCAGCGGGCACAGCAGAAGAGGTCTGCTACACCATGTGGGTCTCCTCCCTGGCTGGAGGCAGGGATCAAACTTGTGTTGCAGTGGTTGCGGTTTATTTCATAGTGCGTTGCTTAACCCACTGCGCCACCAGGGCAGGCCCAGCTTGCCTCTTTGAAAGGATGCTTCACCCAACACTTTTTAAATTAATTCATTTAAAAAGCTTTTTTTTTTTTTTTTTTTTTTTTTAGATTTGGGGAGATTTGAATTATTTCAAAACTTGCTCATAAAATGAGGTTTATTATCATCTTCATAGTTCTTGTTTTCCCACTTCAAATTCACATACTACAGAGCTTTGCTGGAAATGACTAATGTGGCAGAAAGCAGAAAGAAAACAAAACATTTCCCAGGCACTGCTCAGCACTGTTGATTAGTTAAAAATTCCAGAGGGAAATAAATGCAAATAAATGTTTACTTTGACAGTAAACAGGTTGATTTATAAAAATTAAAAGATAATGTTTAGGGTCCACTATCTCCAGGCACAATGAAAAGGAAACGCCCATTAGTGGGGCAGACAGAGGACACAGATTTAACTTTTTCCTTCAAGGGATGTCCTTAAAATGATATCAGAGGATTTAAAAAATAAAATTTGTCGGGACCTTCATGAAGCCGCCATCAGCCAACAAGAAAGGGCTCTGTTTTGTGGAAACCGGGAACTAGATGGGGGTCTGATCCAGGGGAATACGCAGGGGAACCCCAGCTCAGAGTTGTAGTGAGAGGGTGGTCGTAGGTGTGGGTCTGCCGCCCCGTCAAGACCCAGTCTGCTCTGCAGACCCAGGGGAGGCCCCAAATACCAGGAACCACCGAAGCAGCAAAACAGGGACTGAAAACTAAAAACAGGTGCAAGTAGAGCCTCCCAGCAGAACCCAAAGTCCAAAGCCCCCATCTATTTTGAACTAAAAAAAACTCCATGGAAGGCTGAAGGCAAACTTGAATGTCTCAAACAATAGCATTGAAGAATAATTTAAAACATGCAAAAAACACGAGAGGCTCAGGGAATCCACCCAGGAGCGCCCACAGCTGGCCCAAGGCAGATGAAGACACAAGACACACAGTGGAAGGAAGGAATTCTCTAAGTAAAAGTTTTCCAAAGCTGAAGGAAGCGAATTCTCAGATTGCCAGGGGCCGGGAAGTCGCCACAGTAATAAAAACCTGTCCTCCATGTCTGTGGCGTGGCTGAGCTCCTCCAGCGGGTCTCACGTTGGGAGCAGCTCTGTGGGACCGCGGGGGCACAGTAGTGAAGGTGTGGGTTCTCTGAAGGCCCCACGGGTGGGCACCCAACACGCCCACTCACGTGCTGCGGGGAGCTCAGGCTTCGTCTGGGGCTCCTCTGTGGCCCCTCCCTAGGTCTTCAGTTTCTTGCAGCGTGGAGGGGGGTTCTGGGAGCGAGGAAGGGCAGTGTTGCAGCCTCTGTAGGCCTGGACCCAGAAACTTCCGCAGGCTCACTTCCGCTGCGTTCTGTGCTTCGGGCACAGAGCCCAGATGGAAGGGGAGGGGCGTCCTCTCAGGGGGAGGAAGATCAAAGATTCATGGCCGCCTTCAACCCGCCACCATCTAAGATGTTTCCAGACACAAAGCAGAATGGGTCGCTTGCAAAGTAAGGCGGCTCAGAGCCAAGCTCATTTTCCAACCCCGTCCCTCGTTGCCCGTGCTCTCCAGCGCTCCCTTTAATTGTTATTCCAGCAACATCCCAGTAGCACAGGGCGTAACCAGCGAGAGTGCACCAGTAACCATGGACAGGAGTACAGGCTATCTTGAGCTCACCACTAAAATCCAGTTCTACCCTTCACCAAACAAATGACCCCTTGCTCTGGTCTACACCCCCCCCTCCCCATACCACTGAAGTTTCTTGAATGTGCAAGAATTATTTTATCCGCCAAAAACTTTTCCAGGCTATGACTACCCTGCATCTTTGCATGACTCATGCCTCCTCATGATTCCAGCCTCATCTCAAATGTCACCTCTTCAGAGGAGGTGCCCCGGCCAGCACCTCTAAAATAGCACTCTTCGGTCAGCACTCACCCCTTTGCCTGATTTAAATTCTTCACTGCACCTGTCATCACCAAGTTCTGCTGCTCATTTTTGGTTTTGTTTATGATCTGTCTCCTCCATGATGGGAAGGCCCTTGTCTTCTTCGACATTGTATCTCCAATGTCTAGAGGGTGCCTGGGATGTTTGTTGAGTGAATGTTGAATCAGAATCCATTTCAAGCAGGTGAGGGAACAATGGCTTTCCATTCCTGATGAAAAACTTTGCTTTCAACTCAAAATCCTATATGAGGGCAAATCACCAACCAGATGAAAATGTCAAATAAAGACATTTTCTCAGATGGGTAGCACTTGTCTCTTTTGTATCTTTGGAAGAAAGTCAGCATAATTGAGGCATAAACTAAAAAGGGTTTTATTTATTTATGCACGCAAGAACTGGGGTACAGGCCAGAGGTGTGGGGGTGAGAGGATTCACCAGAGACAGAGTAGGGAGCAGAACAGGTGGAGCTACTGAAATACACTGCTGAGGGGAGCAGTGGGCGAGGCAGGAGAGGTCTGCCGTGCCACGTGGGTCCCCTCCCTGGCTGGGGATCGAACTCATGCTTCAGTGTTTGCGGATGCTTCATAGTGTGGTGCTTAACCCCTTGCACCACCAGGGAGGCCCAAGAAGGGTTTTAAACATGGAACACAGGTGCAACGCATTTAAGAGGCAAGCAGGGAAGAGAAGCCCAGGGCGACATGTGCAGCCAGACTGGACCTGCAGCTCATCCCGATTCAGGTGGCTGACCCTGGGATGGGGAGCCCCAGAAGACAAGGAGGGGCTCCATTAGGATAGTGGATTGGATGAGGAGGTTAGGCACTGCCAATATATTTCTTCAAAGTGCAGTCAAAGCAGCCAGAAGCTATAGAGAGAAGCTAAAGCATAAGAAAGAAAAAGTATCTGGGAACCCGGTGGATTAGGAGCTCAGTGTTAAACTGTAACTGGTGGCTGAAGCCAAAAGACTGTTACCGGTGGCGCCCTCTGCAGGGAGGGGTGGGGGGTGCCGGTGAGGCTGATGGTCCCTGGGAAAGTGCTAAAAAGTATCCCATTTGGGGGTGGGGCGATGGATGAGAAATATAAGGGACAGCAACAATCTTCCAGAAGATTGTCCAGAAGGTGGAGGCCTTCATCAGCCCACCTTGGGGAGGGAGGCTTTGCGATTAGCGGAGCAACTGGGACTGTTCCTGGTTTTGCTGCTGCCGCAGCCCTGCAGAGAAGACAAGGACACGAGCCGGGCGCCTCGCCGAGCTGTGGCTGTGTTGGGTCCTTCAGCCGCTGTGGCTGCTGTCTTGAGTGTCACTTGTCTGGCGCTGCGCTGGGGGCATCTTGACAGCTCCGGGAGCATCTCCTGTTGTGCAGTCTTCGTGAGCTGGACTCTGGCTGCCGCGGGTCCACAGTGGCAGGAAAAGGCCATCTGAGGCACGCGGCCTGTTCGGGAGAGGAGCGCCACATCCTCGGTGGCCAGAAGATGCCATTTTAGCTGCTTCTGTGCAGGACTGAGGAACGCTGGGCATGGCTTTGGGGTGAGGTGAAGGCCATTTTTGGCCTCAATGACTCTTTCTTTTTCCCTGGTTTGTTAAATAAATCCCTTTGTTGTTTTCTCTCAGCCTAAACAACTTGCAATTGTGCACATGAGGGAAGAACTCAGACGGTGGCCTGCAAACTCTTTGGGCCGTGTCCTTGGCCAGTTTTAGTGCCCCTTGCTGCCCTGCAACAAAACAACACTCACATAAGTCCAAAAACCAAAACATCATTCATGATTTTAGACACAAGACTCCATCTAGGAATGAAGCAAGACAGTTTGCCTGTACTGGTCGCAGAGAACCCCTGATGGTTTCCTGGCCAGCCCTGTGCTGCAATTCCAGACCCTCCTCCTTTCATCATCCTTCTAGAGAAACAAAAGCACTTACTTATCCTCCAGCTGCTGGAAACGCTGCCAGCAAACTGGCCTCAGCTGTCTGTCTGCGGATGGGCCTCAGCAGAAGAGATGCATGATGTGAAATTCAACCTCTCCTCCCACCCAGTCCTGCTTCCCTGCCGTCCCGACAGCAGTCCTCACCGAGCACCTGCCCGCCCATCGGCTTTATGTCTGCTTCCTTGGGAACCCAACCTGTGACAGTTGAGACCAGAAATGGACTGATCCCAAAAAACCCCAGAAGCCAGACAGCAAGATACCATCACTGGCGGCGGGCAGCGTACGGGTTGCCCCTGGTCAGGGTGGTGGAGTAGTTGTTAGGCGTTTCCCTGGTGGCGAGCTCAGATGGCAGTCAGTGAGGGGGGCGTGTTAGCTGGTATGATGTGTCCAGTGTCAGAGACATGAAAGAAAGAGTAACTCTGAGGTTTGCCAAGCTTGATGCCTCTATGAGAAAGACCAGAGAGCTGAGGGGGTGCAGCAGCAGCAGCAACGCTGAGTGGGCAAGCCAGAGGGTCAAGGTTGCACCCCGTACACCCAGAATAGCACACAGAAGGAGCAGGGAGGGAGCAAATGATAAGAGTAAGCAGCCTTCTCAGGAGCGGAGGGATTTTTAAATGTGGAAGGAGGGAAAGTGAGAAAAGCCCTGGAGGTGCTAGATTGGAATTAGGGGTACAGGTACTAACTCATGTTCTATCTATTATCGATGCATCGTCTACCTCTAGCCTTCTACCTGTCTATCTACCTGTCTAATCTATTTCCCTATATCAGTCCCTATCTATCCATCCATCCATCCATCCATCCATCCATCCATCCATCCATCCATCCATCCATCCATCCATCTATCTATCTATCTATCTATCTATCTATCTATCTATCTATCTATCTATCTATCTATCTATCTATCTATCTATCTATCTATCTACCTACCCACCCATCCCTCTGTGTATCTAGGTATATATGAAGATAGAAGATAAATGCAGCTGTGTGTAAGTGCGGAGGTCATTATGGTAAAAAAAAAAAAGATTGTTCTGGCTCTTCTGGAAACCGTGTTACTACCATACACATTTTAGGATCAGTCTCAGATGCTGACAGTCACGGCAAGTCTCTGCGTCAGCTGCGTTTTGCAGGGTGTGCGGTCCATGAGTACACATAAAGTTTATTGAGTTAAGTGAAATGTTCCAGATATTTTTGCCTGGAGCGTGGAATGAAGGCTAAATATCTCATCAGTTCCAACACATCGAGCTGGAAGTGACAGCTCCAAGGCAGTTTACACTAGTCCGAACCACGGAGAAATCGGAGCCTTTCTAACAGGAGTTTGGAGGGGGACAGTTGATTTAGCAATTTAGTCACATCTGTCTTCCCTGCCCACTGTCCCCAGCTGTCCCTCTTGCTCCATATTTGTACTGCTTCAGTAGATGGTTGTCCCCGTGCCAGTCACCCATGTCCTCATGCCAGAGTCTCAAAAAAGTGAGGATGGGACAGAGGCTTTCCTTTCTGGAGGTTTTGTGTTTCATTCAGATGAGACACCCCCTCCTTGTCACTGGCCACTACATGCCTGGCGTTAGCTCATCACTGGGGAGGGGGTTGAGGATGCCATGAGTTACTGTGTTGCAGAACAGAGAGAGGGGACCCCAGAATCCCCAAACCTGCCTGCTCTAAATAGGTTCTGCCATCTGCCACATCAAGACAAAAAAATATAGACTTTTAATGGGAAGAAACTCTAGTACAATTAATGAACAATGCAGAAAATACAAAAAATATAATTACTAAATCAGACACCCAAAGTTACCCATCCCCTCGTAGGTAAAAGTCCACCAAACAGGATTGGCCCAAAGCAAGGCCCCAAAGCTGCCACAGTCTAACGCACCTTCTGGCGGGGACCCATAGAAAAGGATCAGAAACAGCCAGACAAGTCTGGGAGGAAAAGAGCCAAATCAAAATCAAGATAAAAGCTGCCACGGTTAACCTCCCCGCAGATCTCTCACTCACATGTGTTTCAACCAGTTTAGGACCAAGAAGCAAACGCAGCTGCTTCACAGTCTCTTCTCCATGTGCCTCCTCCAGGTCTCCTGGCTCTCTCTCCATCCTGCTTCCTTCTCCTGTCTCCTCTCCAGCTTCTCCTCCCTGCTCAGCTCCACCTCCCTTGGGTGGGGCAGGGAACCCCGAAACTCCCCCTTGCCTAAGCAACACCTGTTACAACTGGAGTCACCCACATGTCATTCAGTGAAGCAGCACAAAGCACCTTTCCTCCAGGAGCAGAGGGGTGGGGTGCATGGGCCAGCTGTTGGGGGGGGGAGGCTTTACCCCGAGGTGAGTGCATGATTTGCATTACTGTACTTAGTAGGTTTGTGCAGTAAATCGGCTTAAAATATTGCCCCATGGAGAAAATGTGTTCTCAGCACCAAAGAACCTCTGGAAGAAACCAACATTTGCAACACAACCCCAAATACCTGGACTGCTACTCAGACATTTATCTTTAAAACTACTGAGTTTGGCCCCTTCGCCCTTTGGACCCTCTCAAAGGTGTCTGAGTATTTTCCTTTGCAGACGAACTGCCAGCACAGACGTGGAATAGACATTTGGGAGAGATGTCAACCGAGTTTACTATGATTGACAAAGTCAAGTAAGTCTTAAACTTTGGTTTGCTCTCCCGCCTTCATTAACCCGGCTCGATGCCCCCGACGCAAACGGAGGTTCCGGCCCTGAGAGGTTACAGCCACAACCTCAGCTCAGGTCCCCGAGCCCGGCCGTGCTGCCCGGTGCAAGGCCTGGGTCCACAAGCAGGCCCCGCGGCGGGACCTCGCCAGGTGTGCCCGGGGGAGCCAAAGAGACCCCGAGAAGAGGCGGGTCCAGCGGGTGGGCTCGGGCCCGGACAGCCCGGGGTCCGACGACCTGGCGGTCTGCAGCGGAAGCATGGAGGTAGCCCGGAGCGCGGGCGGGCGGGCGGGGGCGCGGCAGGGAGGCGCCCTAAGCACTGCGCCCCGCGCGCCCGCCGCCGGCCTCCCGCCACTGGCGTCGCTGTGCGCTGCGCGGGCCCGGAGCCGCGTTCCGCGGGGAGCCGGCGCTCGCGCCGCCCGGGGTTTCAGTTTCTGGCGCGAACTTCCGCCGTTCCGAAGTTGCACGGCGAATTGGCGCGATGTCGGGGGACAGCAGCGGCCGCCGGTCCGAGGGCCGGGGCCGGGCCCGCGACCCGCACCGGGATCGCACGCGCTCCCGCTCCCGCTCGCGGTCCCCGCTGTCGCCCGTGTCCCGCCGCGGCGCCGCGCCCGAGCGCAGGGAGGCCCCGGAGCGCCCGAGTCTGGAGGAGGCAGAGCCGTCGGACTCCGGGGACGAGCTGATGGACCCGGCGAGCCTGGAGGCGGAGACCGACCACGGCCTGTGCCGCCAGATCCGCCATCAGTACCGGGCGCTCATCAACTCGGTCCAACGTAAGGCGGGGCGCGCGGCGCGGGGAGCGGGGCGCCGGGCGGGAGGGCGGGCAGGTGCCGCGCGCAGGCCCCGCGCAGCCGGGGGTCGGCGGCGCCGGGGCCACCCTGCGCCCAGCGCCGCCCGGCCGCGCCTCGATTGGCTCGCCGAGCGCTTCCACATCTGCCGTGTCGATCGAGCCGCACGACCTTGGCGGGGGCACGCCGGTCCCCGAGGGGCAGGACGACCAAACCGGAGGTCGGGCGGGCGCGGTCGGTAGCGCCCCAGCCCAGACGGCCAGCTGGGGCGCACAGGCGGGGCTCCGACCCCGGCCTGCTTTTCTGACCGTCAGGTTCCCGGCGCCCGGCAGCGGCAGCGTCGCCCCAGAAGTGTCACTCATGCCAATCCTCGGACCCCACCCCGGACCCACACTCTCGGAAATTCGGGGGGCGGCCGTGGGGCCTTCCGGGCGCTTCAGTGGCCGGCGAAGTTGGAGAACCGCTCTATTTTCAGCGCCCCTGCGAGGCTGCAGAAGGAGCAGAGCCCTTGGGGTGAAGGTTAGGGGGGCCTGGGTCTTCTTTTAAAGTTGGTGCGCTTAGAGGGGAGTCTCCTTGCTTTCTTTTCGCCAGAATTGGTGACAAAATCTAAAGCTGTAGGCAGCAGTTGCCAGGAGCAGGGCCAGGGTGGGGCTGGACTCCGTGGCTGCTGGACGTTGTGAGCAGTTGCCCTAAGCTTGTAATTTTCTTTTTTCAAATAGAAAATCGAGAGGATATACTGAATGCCAGCGACAAGTTAACGGAGGCCCTGGAAGAGGCCAACACTCTGTTTAACGGAGGTAACTGGTTCTTTTGCTGCATTTTGTCAGACGCCTCAGCATCACCTTGATGAGGATGAGGGTTATGAGAGGGCCACGTGGTGGGCATCCCGCAAGTCCCTCATTTGTCATAGTGCTTTGGTTTTTAGTTTCCTTTCCAAACTGTTTTTATTGTAGCAAGACTAGAAGCAGTTGCATCCCCTAGGCCCAGTGGTTCTGCGGCCTGCTAGGTCGGGGGCTCTTCCCGTCTCCCTGCCGTCTTCCGGCCGAGCTCCCCGCTCTAGTCCCGGATCCACCACCTGAACAGAGGACTTGGGAGAGACCCTAGCTGGGCCTGGCAGGGCTTCCTCTTCCTGTCCTCCCCCATCCCCACCTGCCCCTCCGAGGCCTCTTGGCCACTTACCCTGTGCTGTTTGTTCACCTGCAACCCAGTCAGGGGCGTGCAAGAGAAATCCCAGGCCCCTGCGCTGAGGACGGTGGGGAGAGGGCTTTCAAATCAGCCTTGGTTCGAGCCAGCAGCAGCGGCGGTGGTGGGCAACAGTCTGTTCGATGACAGAGCCAGGGTACCCCTGACCTTGGCACCCAGGGAAGAGCCTCTAACACGTTTCCCTCCAGTTCTGTGGGAAGGGCAAACTGGAATCAGTAGGGCAGCAAAGAGGTTTCCGTTGGACTTGGGCTACTCCGGACCCACAATTCCTCATGTTCCTGGAGCGCCAGAACCTTGTTTCTGGTCTTCCTAGCGTGGCTGCCGGTTGAGATGTCTCCTCTGAATGTCTCTGTCTCTGCTCGGATTAGCATCTTCCTGACCGTGGCCTCCTTTCCCTCCCTGCTTGGGCTCACGTTGCAGCCTCCTCAAAGCCTTCAGAGCCCCACGTCCCCTGCCCCGGTTCAGTCGCTCCTCACCCTCCAGCTTCCCTCTGGCCCTCCCTCGCCGCTGGCCAGGGACTCCTGGCCACTGCTGCCCGGTCCCTGTGCTGGGAGTAAGCCCGTTCCTGATCGCTCTCCGCTGTCCCCCCGTGCTGGCGGGGCCCCGCGCTAGTGACTGGGCCCCGGGTGCTGGCTGCACACGGGAATCCTGGCGTGCGTGGGTGGGGCCCCAGTTTGACCCTGCAGCACCTCTGAGCCACCTGGTGTGGACTTGCCCTTCTCTCCCTGTGGGGGCCAAGGGCGAGAACTCTCTAGAATGGCCCAGGATCTGCTTCTCTTGACTCTCTGTTGGTCCTCCCTGACCCTCCTGAATTAAGATTTAAGGGGAGAGCCTCCATGGTGGTGCAGTGGGTTAAGCAGTGCACTATTTAGCTAAACACAGCCACTGCAGCACGAGTTCGATTCCCAGCCAGGGAGGGGACCCACATGGCGCAGCAGACCTCTCCTGCCTCGCCCACTGCTGCCCTCGGCAGTGTGCTTCCGTCGATCTGCCTGTTCTGTTCCCTGCTCTGGTGGATGTGCTCACCCCCTACACATCTGGCCTGCACCCCAGTTGTATGCATAAATAAATGTTTTTTTTTTTTTTTTTTAAAAGATTAAGGGGGAAAGAATCAAGAGCTAGAGTCGACTGGTTTACCAGCCTGAGCAACGTTCAGGAAATTGGTGATTCCCGTGAAATGCCTCAGGAGCAAGCTAGGCTGAGGCATTTTGTATTCGAGCTCTGCGTGCTGGTTTCTTGGCTGCCTTTTCATTTGCCTTTGCAGGGACTCCAGAGCACCCCCACACTCCCTTGGCCCCATGGCCCTCATATTTCCAGTGGGCCCCACTCTCCTCCCTTAAACATTGCTCTCAGTTTCCCTTCGTTTCCTGCTTGTCTCCTTTTATTTCTGCCTTTCTGCCTCCACAGCTCAAGTTAAACCCTGTGTCCTCTGTCAGGCCACACCGAGGTCACTGCTGTGCTGCCGGCGGACCGTCCGCTTGGCCCAGCACTTGCCCTTGTTTCTCTGCAGGCCCCGTGACCACTCTCCTCCTTGCCGCACAGGGCACTCAGCCTGGCTCCCCTCCGCCCTGGCCCCAGGGCGATGAGGGTGCCGCCTGGGGCCGAGGGAAAAGTTAGTTCGCCTTAGCGGGGCTTGTTGTACTGGGGTTACTGGGAGGTGGCCGTGTGGCTCCCAGAAGCGGGAAACCGGAAAGAGCGGGTTTTCAGGAAGACGGTCAGCCTTGGATGATGAGCCGAGGGAGGGGGTCAGCTCTTAGGGGGGAGGAATAAGTCAGAGATTGACTGTGGTCCGGGGAAAATGGCAGTGAGTCATCGGAGATGTAGGGAAGATACCGCTGGCGGATGTGTGTCTCGTCATATGTGTGCTTTCCTTCTTTACGTAGTGTCCCGAGCAAGAGAAGCTGTTCTGGATGCCCAGTTTCTCGTCCTGGCTTCGGATCTGGGCAAAGAGAAAGCCAAGCAGCTACGTTCTGACTTGAACTCATTTGATATGCTGAGATACGTAGAAACGCTGGTAAGATCAGAGCTACCACATCTCAAGGAGAAACGTTTCCTCTGTCACAGCCATAAATGTAGTTGTGTCCACGTGCAAATGGTTTTCACTCCGTGTTTTCTTTTTGTTTGGCGTCCCGTTTTCCCAGAGATGTAACCAAATGGGATACATGAAAGTGGAACTACATGGTGGGATGGGGGCTGTGGGCCTAGGGCAGTTTGAAGACCGTACTAAGAGGATTGTGCTGAGACTGCTCTTGCTGTGGGTTCATAAGCTTATTCCGGCCCAGTCTCAATGGCCCTTGCCCCGGGTTGAGAGAAAGCCCGTGTGGCCAGTGGCAGAGCTCGGCAAGATGGGGCCTGGGAAACCACAGGTGTTGGCCTCTCTTTGAGACGCTTTCAGACCCATACAAGTGTCATTGGGTTTTGGTTTTTTGGTTGTGTTCTGTTTCGTTGTTGCTTCGCATTTCCTTGCCTCTTACAATGTTCGAATGCTTGTCAAACTTGAAATGTGAAAGCTTTCCCTTTGGGCGGTCACCAAAGACGCAGCAATCCGGACCCTGTGTCTTGTGTTGTCTTCTGCCTCCTTGGTTGGCCTCCAGCCAAGCTCTGTTCTTGCATCTCTGCATCGATGTTGAATTTCTTTTTTTTTTTAAGATTTATTTATGCACACAAGAACTGGGGTACAGGCCAGAGGTGTGGGACGTGAGAGGATCCACCAGAGACAGAGCAGGGAGAAGAATAGGCAGATTGACTGAAGCACACCGCTGAGGGGAGCAGTGGGCGAGACAGGAGAGGTCTGCTGCGCCATGTGGGTCAGCTCCCCAGTCGGCGGCAGGGATCGAACTCGTGCTGCAGCGGCTGCAGTTTGCTTCATAGTGCACTGCTTAACCCACTGCGCCACGAGGGAGGTCCCAGGATGTTGAACTTCTAACTGGTTGTCTGGAATAGTTACTGGAACAGTTTAGTCTCTGGAGATCTGATCTGATCAGTGAACTATTTTGTAAAGGTATGAGGCCAATGAGATTTTTGCTGTTTTTAAAACTTTAACTTTTTAAAACTCAAACTTAATAAAATTTAAGACCTTCAAATTTTTATTAACATCTTTATTGTGAAGTATAATGTACTTAAAAAATGCCACTAATGTACAATTCAGGAAATAAAGTGGCCATGGGCCCGCCCTGGTGGTGCAGTGGGTTAAGCAACGCACTATGAAGCAAACCGCAGTCACTGCAGCGTGAGTTCGATCCCTGCCGCTGGCCAGGGAGGGGACCCACATGATGTAGCAGACCTCTCCTGCCTCGCCTGCTGTTCCACTCAGCAGTGTGTTTCTGTCGATCTGCCTGTTCTGCTCCCTGCTCTCTGTGGTGAATCCTCACCACCCCCACACCTCTGGCCTGTACCCCAGTGCTTGTATGCATAAATAAATAAATCTTTTAAAAAAAAAGAAATAAAGTGGCCAGGTATTGCATTATATTTTTAAAAATTACTTTTATTTATCAGTAAGCTTTGTCCTTTAACGTACCAAAATAAATTCTTGAGTCTTAATGCATTTAATTGAAAACCTGATAGTAAGATCCATCCAGCTTGGAGAGGTTCTAAAAGGGGATTCCAAAAGGGTATTGTACTCTTTAAGTATAATATCAAATAGACAGTGAAGATGGGTAGGCGGAAGTGCCCTCCCTGCAAGTGTGGGCTGCAGGAAGGGGTGGCACCAGAATTGGGGGCCTCTCATCTTCTCTCTCCATCATCTGTTCTACAAAGTTTGATGGTCTTTGATAAGGTTAAGTCCTCTGAGGGCTTTTCAATTATTGTTTATATATGATACTACCCTTTTAATTTGATAACTTCTAGGCATCTTACAATGTCTCATAAGTATGCTTTCGTAAAGGCAAATTTAGTATCACACATTTTCTGTTAGTTTGAGATAGGAGGGTCGTTAGACTTCCGTCCACTCATCCCAGGAAGGCAATTTTGAGTGGACGATTCTCTCACCACGTTCTGTCACTGCTCCTGGGTCTGTTGCCACCCACCAGGTCTGCATCGAGGTCTCCGGGAGGCTGGCTAAATACGAAGTCTGACAGCCAGCAAACATTCCTGCTGCGCCCTGGAGCTTTGGCTGGGGATGTGCTCTTGTATCTTGATATTAATAAGCGTTGCTGCTACTTTAAAAACGAGCTACTTGTGACATAGACCTTGTAGCGGGCTTAGTTCTTCTGGATCCCGAACTCCCTCGGCCTGCAAGGGCATGGACAGGGCTCCCCAGCCTTGTGCCATGGACATGGGGGCAAGTCTTTGTTGTGGGGCCTGCCCTGTGCCTTGTGGGAATTGAACAGCACCCTGGCCTCACCCACTAGGTGCTACTGGCACCTTCCCCTTGGCCTAGACCTTGACAAAGACCCCTGGGGACCATCTACTTTCTCAATAAGCAGTTCTGTGTGCATGAAGGAATCTTTTGTACCTTTGGCAATAAGAATTTATGTGAAAGGTTATCTTTATAAGGAAGAAAGTTAGCTAAGGACAGTAAAGACAGTCTTTGCCTCCGGGGCCCATGGTTTAGTGATAGATTAGTGGATGTGGTGCATGATCGCCTGGGGCTTAACTGGGGTTTTGTTTTCTTCTGTTTTGTAGCTGACACATATGGGCGTAAACCCTCTAGAAGCTGAAGAACACATCCGTGATGAAGATAGTTCTGACTTTGAACTCATTGTCTATGACTCCTGGAAAATATCAGGCAAAACTGCAGAAAACACCTTTAATAAAACCCATACATTCCACTTTCTGTAAGATTACTTTCAAAATCCGACAGACCAGCCATTTGTAAACCTGAAACTGCTTGTTATTGTAGAGATGAAAACCAATCTGCTGCTTTGTAGAGGCGATGATTGTGATGCCTTTGTTTAGACTTTCTCAACTCTGATTTAGAGGCCCTGAAATCTGACTGGGAATGGGACCTCACCCTGCATCATTTCAGCCAGAAAGGCTGCGGGCCAGTCCTCCTTGGGGGCCCCCCCAGTCCTTGCTAGCGAGGGAGGTTTTTGGTCTGTGACGTAACATGGCCTTTGTTTTATCATCTTTAACATCCTTGCCGTGTAGAGGCGTGACATTCCCTATGGAGGGTATCTTAAGATTCTACCAATATCATGCTATTTATAATCCCCTCCTAGATGGTCACAGACTTGTATTTGAGATGGTGGGAGTCACTGTCACATCAACTACCCAGTTCATTTTTTTGAATACCGCTCTAATTTTGAAAAGCTTTTCTCTCTATGCATGAAATTGGGTTTGGTTTTAATTTCCTAGCACAGTCCTATGGGAAAATAAGAGGGGCTTTTATTGGGTCTTTTGTCCGACAGTCTTGAAATACATTGGTTGTGTACCTGGTGGATGCTTTCTCTAGTGTAGCCACCTGCGTTTTGTCTCCCTTAACTGGTTGGGCTCCTGGGTGTTTGTCGATTCTGATTCCCTCTTCTAAGTCTCCTGAGACCTGTAGCGTCTCAGTTAGAAGGCTTTGGAGATGTAGATGTGGTCAGTCTGTGTCGTGGGCTGGGCATCTGTTACTGAAGGTGCCAGAGCTAGAGAGAGAGTGTGTGTTTGTGTGTGTATGTGTGCATCATAGCATAAAATTCAAGCCTTTTGCCACAGCACAGAATCCCAATCTTTATTTCTTGTTGCTTTCTACACTTCTATCAGAAGTCCTAGTATCTGGAGATAACCTTCTGTGGTGCAACTCAAACTTTCTCTCATTGTCCACCCCACTCCAGCCACCAGAAAGGACTTACAGCCTGGAGTCCTTGCACCTGCTGCTCCCTCAGCTCACACTGTCCTTTCGTTCATCTTTCCCAGTGAGGTTTACTTATCCCATAGGTCCCAACTTGGAAGCTTCTGGTCCCTTCTCAGGACAGTGATATTGGTGTAGGGTCAGGTTTCCTGTCTCCCACACTCGAGTCCAGTGCTCTTGGAGCGCTCAGAGCCTGCTGGGATAGATCTGTGTGCAGGACTGTCATCCAGCCACAGCAGACTGCGCTCCCCAAGTCTGGTCTATATTCTCGGCCTTGATCTCACTGATGCATCGATTACTGCACTTACCCCTTAGGGTTAGGGCTTTGGGGGCAGGGGGAGGAGTCTAAAAGTGCAGGGCCTCCCATGCCACTGCTCGACTGTCATCCTACGACAGTGTGTGCTGTAGTCTCAGGCCGTGAGCCCGAGACGTCAGTTCCTCCCCTCCCACATGTCCGTCCTTCCCTGATCTCTGAACTCGGCTTTGCACAACACAGAAGAGGCAGCTGGGAAGACCACAGGCAGGTCTGCAGTCGAGAGCAAAATATGAAGGCGTTGGAGGGAGGTGCTGAGTGAAAAGGAAGCAGAAAGGATGCGCAAACCGACAAGCGTCTAGTCCGACGTCAGCCCCGTATCCCTGATGCCTGGTCTGGGTTTGACTAAGTCAGGGGAACTGCTCTCACTGAGTGGAATTAGTTTGTTGAAACACAAACCAAGACCTGAAATTGTATTTTTTGTTAGGTTGGGTTCAATACAAGGAGAGTTGCCTGTGCCAAAGCCACGAACAGACCGGCCGAGAAGGGTCCCCATGATAGAAGAGCAGCGAGCGATGCCTGCGCAGGTGGGTGTATTCACTGTTTTCTTACCGTTGCTTTTTAAAACACCACGAGTTAAAAAAGCCCTCACTCTAACATGCGAGCATCCTGGCCCTCTTTTCTAAGCCGTAGGGTCTGTAGTCAGATTCTGTCATTCGGACACTTAACGGAAGCCTTTAAACAATTTACTGGCTTGACTGCTTGTCTTAGTTTTTCACCCACTCCTGGATTTGGGTCAGCCAGAGCTGGGCTTCTCAGCTGCATCCTCAACAGTCTGGGCTGGAGAACTCTTTGTTGAGAGGCCTGCCTTGTGTACTCTGGGGTGCTTAACTGCATCCCAACTACTGCCTAAGTGCCAGACAGCTCCCACCCTCCCTAGAGTGACATCCCCAAACCCCAGGGTGGAGAAACTTTGAATTGTGTCATTTTAAGCTGAACCTGATAACGTTGATCTGGTAATTAATATACAGATCATATATGTTATAAAATTATTATATAATATATATTATATAATATAATATAGATTTTATATATTATATTACACATGATATGATATAATATATAATATAAAATATAATATATATATAATTTTAATACTCTAATATACAGATGTTACTGAAGGTAGAAAATCTTGTTTTAGAACTAAATGTTCAGATGGGGTTAAATTGGTAGCGACCCCCAGTAAGGGACATGAGAGAGCAGACAAAACTCAAGGCTGGCAGAGAGGCCCCTCAGCCTGACACCGACATTATATTTACAGCTGAACAGAATGGAAGAATCTCACCAGGAAGCAACAGAAAAAGAAGTAGAAAGAATCTTGGGCCTGTTGCAAACGTATTTTCGAGAAGATCGTAAGTATGACACGGGGTGCCCTGATGGGGCCCTTTGCATTTTTCAGATAACATGAGAAGTTATTTTAATTTAAAAGGCATTTTCCACTGTATGCGATGTTTGAGTCATTTTCATTCTTTTGTGGGATACGTATTGAAGGAGGCAGGCTTCCCGTTTAGAAATCCCACATGAGACCTTGAAGTGGCTTTTCATTTTTATTTTTAAACGATGAGGTATTTTTTTCCATTACATAATAAAACATGCTATGGAAGTGAGAAAAGTGAAAGGGCCAGAGCCTGGTCTCTCTTGCACCCTCCCCAGAGGCGGCCACGTGTAAAACACGACGTGTATGTTTTCTGCTTAGGACAATGGTGAAAATATGCACCCAAGCAGTTGGGATTTGGGGTTTAAGTGTTGCTTTTTCCAAAACTAATCATAGTATGCATGGTCTCCTGCAACATGCCTTCTACATCCCTATTTTCAGTGACACCCATTGTATGGCTGTCTCCCAAACAAATTTAACAATCATCTATTAGCAGGCAAATACGTTCTTCGTAGCATTTTATTCTTGTATGAACGTGAAAAATCTTGGCACATGCTTGTGTGCTTGCGCTGATGTCCCCCATAGGCCAGCTTGCTACAGGACTGCTGGGTGAAGGGCAAAGAGATACTCAGTGGCTGTGCCAGCCTGCCCAGCAGAAGGGCAAGCGGGAATCCTGCTGCCCCGTCAGGATGCACCTATTTCCTCTCTCATCTCTGGCTCATTCTAACAGCTGCTGGCGAGCAAAAGTCATTTGCCGTGTTGAAGAACTTTCCCCTTCTTTCTACAGCGGATACGCCTATGTCTTTCTTTGACTTTGTGGTTGATCCACATTCTTTCCCCCGGACTGTGGAAAACATCTTCCACGTTTCCTTCATCATACGGGTAAGAGTTGAGATGATTTCTCTGACTGTTTATATGCCTATAAAAGGATAAATCCTAAAAGCTGTAGGTAGGAGCTGACAGAGGTATTGTACCAGCCAGAGAGTGTTTTAGACCTGTTGTAATAAGATGTTAATTGACATAGGCAGAGGAAACTAGTTGAAATTTGTGTGCTTTTTAACCTTCTGGAAATTAGAGAGAGAATTGACAAAATTTGAATATGGAACTGTACATTAAGTGGCATGCTATAAATGTTGAATTTCCCCAGTTGGATTGTCATTAGGTTATATAAGCGAGTGAGATTGTTCTCATGAAATGAACCCCAAAGGGGAAAGGAGCAGGTTGTCTATGACTTACTCACAGAAAGATTAATAATATATAGGCCGAGATAGTGACAAAATAAATGGCAACACATGGTGTTGTGATGGTGAAGTGGAATAAAGGCTCTATGGGAAGTCTTTACGGTAATCTTGTGACTGGGGTTGAAATGACGCCAGAATAGAAGGCTAAAGAATAGCCCTGTTAGGAATGGGCTCTGGGAGAGGGCTCTGGTCTGGTCTCAGCTTGCATTCCTGCACGTGTAAGAAGAGTTTAATTTTAACTTTAGACAAAAATCTTGTATTGACCAAGGTATTTTTCCAAAGCAACTATCAAAGGTATATTTTGTCAATAGTAAATGATTTATCACTAATACCCAATTTTGTAGCATTTTATTATTATGCATCATAAAAAGTCAAGTAGTCAAAAGTCAGTATGAATCAGTTAAATAGGTAATATTTTGGGTTTTAAGAGAACATCATTCTGTGGGCTGTGTCTGGGCGAAAGAGCTCAGTGTACCGCATTTGGAGATACCCCATGAATGAAGGAAAGACGTCAGAGAAATCTCACTTAGCATCTCATGATTGTTATGTTACATTTGCAGCTGTCTGAGATAACAGAATTTTCTAACTGAGTGATTTTTTTTCATCCAATGATTATAGGTTTTGAATCTAAATGTTGGTCTTCTCCTAAAAACATGTTTGTGTTTTAGGATGGTTTTGCACGGATAAGACTTGACCAAGACCGTCTGCCAATAATAGGTAAATGATACCACATACTGAAAATTTCTCTTAGAGAAAACAGATTGTAATTAGAGTTTAACCAGTGTGTTTCACCCAATGAGTTTTTATCTTAGGTAACAAATTTTTATGGATGGCGCCTTCCCTTGTTTGACTGAAAACACAGCCAAAGGATGAACCAAATAAGTTCACTGCTATCAGTTCAACATCTACTGCTGTAAAGATGAACAAAGAACCTATCATTTCCCTCAAACAGAAAATTCATGGTTGCAGATATTATTGTACTTTCCTTCTTTCTATTTTCCCCTGCAGCCAGCTCCTCCTCCTCTCCCTGAGAGAATCTTTAATTTTCAGTTGAGTAATTCCACGCTTTCTATTACTCTTTTCCCACTAAGGTTTCCTGTAAAGAACAAAGCACTTTGACTGCACTTAACTCTTACTCTAAAAGTTCTGAGTTTCCTATTGAACTGACCAGGACTTGCTCTGGGGTTGGTGTGGAGATAGGCAGAAGATGTCAGCGGTTGGAATGTGTTACTCCACTACATGCTTGTTTTGTTTTTAAATGGAAGGGGAGGGCCTCCCTGGTGGCGCAGTGGGTTAAGCAAAGCACTATGAAGCAAATCGCAGCCACTGCAGCACGAGTTCTATCCCTGCTGCCGGCCAGGGAGGGGACCCACATGGCGCAGCAGACCTCTCCTGCTGTGCCCACTGCTCCCCTCACCAGTGTACTTCTGTTGATCTGCCTGTTCTGCTCCCAGCTCTCTGTGGTGAATCCTCTCACCCCCCCACACCTCTGGCCTGTACCCCAGTGCTTGTATGC